>OY540816.1:0-1200000 GCA_961205875.1 Sialis fuliginosa | reverse complement strand
TAGCTGGGCTCGCGCGGCTTCTCTGTTGCTCTTTTGTGCATAAAATCAGAACTAATGAACAAAATTTCATACGACGATATAATTGATGATTTTGCGAATAGAAAATCGCGCAATAAGGTATTGTAAAACTTTCATAACTTAATTAATTGAATTCCATCGTCATTATCAGCCGGATTGTTACCAGATAATTGAATATATTGTTTTTAAACTGAAAGTAAGCGCAATAAAAATTATTTAATTACGTTTACCGAATGTACATTATTCTGTAAGTAGTATTAACGCGTACCTTACCCCGCCTTATTACTAGTACACGATTGAGCTTTTATTAGCTCTGAAATATACCCAAAAACTATTTCTTGTGCAATCTTAACTAAATCATTGGGTTGTAAAAATAATCTAGAAACTGACACATCGATCCCCTAATTGACAAGCAGAGCCGGCCTTAACAAGTCTAGCGCTCTGGGCGAGATTTATTTTTCCGCCCTCCCCCTAAAAAAATGTTTAAAAAATCACCGAAAATGTCAATTAAAATTGATAAATTAACAAATAAGTTGAATAATTCATATCTCAGCTTGGCGCGATCCTACAGACTCCAACTTTTTTTTAAATATAGCTTACATCATTAACTTTAAAACTATCAAATGCCCTAAGACCGTCGAGACCTCCTTCTCCTATTATGAATAAATTAAAATTGATAAATTAACAAATAAGTTGATTAGTTAGTATCTCAGCTAATACCTTATTAAAAGTTTTCGGTGTTGCTGAATAAGGATTTGTTAGTTAGCAGCTATCAAATAATCGATTTTTCTTGAAATTTTTTTACAAATTAAAATTGTTAATATTTAGCTATATTTTTTTGATTAATCGGGTTTAACAGATCGACAAAAAATTTAAAGATAAAAAAAAGTTTACTCAAAAATTACAACCGGTACACTGATTTGAATCAAAAAAGTGACTTATGCTTCATTGAACGCCGCCTCATCTGGTCTGGCGCCCTGGGCGATCGCCCTGCCCCCCCCCCCCCCTAAAGCCGGTACTGTCCACAATCATACTAATTACGGGAAAAAGGTGGTGTAATTAGGACGATAGTGCACAAATCATAAAGTTACAATTTCATTGACAAAAAAATTGTAATTAATATGTTTGTGAACTAGGGTATCGAAATGTAGAGGTCGGAAGAGGCGGCAAAATATGAGTAGCCTACTGGCGGAAAATGTGTAAATCCGCCACTGGTGTCTAGATAAATTACCTAAAATTGGTTAACCATTTAATTTTTATACAATTATACTAAAAAATATTAGTTCTAAATTTTTCTTAAAACACCTGAATATTTTTTTATATATTTTTAATTTTTTGATAATTTCAATCTAAATCTAAATTTTAAATGTCATTTTGACGTTTTAAATGTCATTTTGGCGTTTGCATAAATTTAGATTTAGATTGAAATTGTCAAAAAATTAAAAATATACGAAAAAATAATCAGGTGCGTTTTAAGAAAAATTTCGAACTAATATTTTTTAGTAAAATTATATAAAAATTAAATGGTTAACCAATTTTAGACAATTTATCTAAACACTATCGGTTTTTATTTAAATTGTTCAATGAATAATTATCTTTGGTGAATTTAGCACGAGGAAGCACTGTGCAATTACTTGGCAGATGTTTTTTATTTCTAACAATAATAAACACCGTGCAACCCCCATCCACACTTGCATCGCCCACACGCCTCTCAACTAAACAATTTTAAACGGAATAAAAAACTGTTTTTTTTTTTAAATAAACTTTTTAGCAATGCTTTTCCGCGACGGGTCGTTTAACAAATATTTGATGAAATATTGTATTTATGTTGTTTATGAAGGATATCGACTTTATTTTGAAAACTCTAAAAATAAAATAAACATTTAAAATTAATTGTGACTGCCCTTGAATTTTTTTGGAAGAGTAAAAAATGGCACCCAGCCAATATTTTATTTTGGAATCTGAAAGCTGGATTTATTATAATGACCTTTTTACTTCAAACAATTTCTTTCTATGATGAACCGTTTGAGAAATATTGGACGATTCGTTGATTTTATACGGGTATAGAATTTTTGTCATATTTTATCATACTGTGTAGATCTACATAGATATAAAAACCAAAGACGGCCGAGTGAAATTTTTGATCTACATAGATTTAAGTACATCTATACTAATCGACGAAGATCAAATTTTTTGGGAATTTAGATTTAACTTTATATCTTATAGGTAGGGGATTTGCTCCAACAGGGGGTTTTGTTTTATGGCCATAAATTTTATAAATGATAAGATTTAATTCTTGATACGCCGTTCGAAAGAGCATATCAATATCTAACTTTTGCCGGACAAAGATATGCCATATCTTGCGGAAAAAAAGTTATCATCAATTTTCTGAAGAGCTTGAAATTGGCATTTTTTTGGTCCTAAAGAAAAATTAATATATGTAAATTGATGTCCCCCTCCAAACCGTGCAACTTTTGTCTGAAATATTTTTCGATACAACCTTTTTTTTTTAAATTAAAAAGATTGGACACTTAAAAAGTCAGTCTTTATTTGGTAACTATATGAGTTGTTAGAACTAGAACAACATTTTAAATTGTAACTGTCCATGAATTTTTATTTTAAAGTATAAAAAGATGGCACACTCGTATCGATCACACTTTGAAATCTTAAAAGGAACTACCAATATTTAATTTCGAAATCTGAAAGCTAGATTTATTTAATGATTTTACTTCAAGTAATTTATCTGTGATCAACTGTTTTGCATTTCGCACGAGTGTGAATGTTTGTTAGTCTCGGCTGATGCCTCGACTAACAATCACACGAGTGCGAAAAACGCATTTTACACCCGAGATATACACAATATTTTTTCTACAACCCTATTTATTATATAATATTAACAATAATATAATATAATAATTAATTTATATACTTTGTATTTTGCTATATTAATATTAAAATTCAACTCAAGTAAACTTTGGACAAAATTTTTAACAGTTCTATTTTCATTAAAATGTGTTTCTTAATTTGTTAATCAATAATATAAGATGAGAATGAACATAAGTGTGCACCACCAAAGATATCAGAAGCTGTAACTATGTAATTTTAAATTTACTATCTTAAAATCTAAATTGATATATGAAAATTACATATAATACTATGAATTGTGCCAAGCAAAAAACCTTAAGGTATTGTTTATAATATATTTAATTTTATTAATAATTTTTTTCATTACAATAATTAATATAGTGATTAAATTTTAGTAATTTGTTTAATACTATAATACAATAGTAAAAAAATCTAAAAATGTATGTGCTACTATGGAAACAGTAAAAACTTTTGCGCACACCGTGCGTAAAAGTAACTTTGTCGCACGACGAGCGGAAAAGTACTCCTTTACACACTGAAATGTCAATGAAAAAGCCTACTTTTTTACACGGTTGAAGAAAAATGTATGTGTTACTATGAAAACAGTAAACACTTTTGCACACACCGTGCGTAAAAGTAACTTTGTCGCACGGCGAGCGGAAAGGTACTACTTTACACAATGAAATGTCAATGAAAAAGCCTACTTTTTTACACGGTTGTAGAAAAATGTATGTGTTACTATGAAAACAGTAAACACTTTTGCGCACACCGTGCGTAAAAGTAACTTTATCGCACGGCGAGCGGAAAAGTACTACTTTACACACTGAAATGTCAATGAAAGAGCCTACTTTTTTACACGGTTGTCGAAAAATGTATGTGTTACTATGAAAACAGTAAACACTTTTGCGCACACCGTGCGTAAAAGTAACTTTGTCGCACGGCGAGCGGAAAAGTACTACTTTACACACTAAAATGTCAATGAAAAAGCCTACTTTTTTACACGGTTGTCGAAAAATGTATGTGTTACTATGAAAACAGTAAACACTTTTGCGCACACCGTGCGTAAAAGTAACTTTGTGGCACGGCGAGCGCAAAAGTACAACTTTACACACTGAAATGTCAATGAAAAAGCCTACTTTTTGTACACGGTTGTAGAAAAATGTATGTGTTACTATGAAAACAGTAAACACTTTTGCGCACACCGTGCGTAAAAGTAACTTTGTCGCACGGCGAGCGGAAAAATACTACTTTACACACTGAAATGTCAATGAAAAAGATTTATTTTTTACACGGTTGTAGAAAAAACATTTTGTATAATATATGTAAATGGCATTAAATCCCTTTGTACCATATAATTAAATTCTAGAAAACATCAACATCGATACTTAGTTACACATATATGTATGCATGGTAAATGGTACATGTATGTAGATGCATATCTTGTCCGGTGTTTCGACAGAGGGTAGTGGTGCAGCGGAAACGCTTCATACACACCACAAATGCTAATCCTCAAGACCGGCAGAGAGCGGTTATGACGTCGGATCCGTTCTGTTTGTACAGTCTAATGCTGAAGAGCTTTACACTGCTTGCTACATAGATCGGGACCTTTTTGTGTATTCATTTTCCCATACTATACAATTACGTTGTAATCACGAAGTGCCGCACCGTGTCGATGAGAATTTTTGTTTTTTGTTTTGTTACTTAAATTAATAACCTGCATGCCTGTGTTAATTAGTATGAGCAATGTATATGTAAATACGGATAGTAGATATAATTAGCGAGTTCTGTATCTATAGGATTGATCAGTGGCGTGTTGTTTTTTTATGGGAAATATACATTTGTCTACGGTTGAAAGTTTTAATAACTTTATAGTACCTGTGGTCATTATTCTAAAATAATTTTTGTAAATTTCTGTTTAAAACGCAGCAGGAGACGATTGAGAAGAAAAATTTAATTATTTGGCAAACTTTTTATTAATCTTCTCATGAAATTAGTAGTGTCATCAAGTCTGTCGGACCCGTATGTATTTGTACAATTTTCAGAGGATATTGTGTTTGTAGGGGCTATTAAAAAAACAAGTAAATGCACAGTACTTCCTCGTGCTATATTCACCAAAAGTAGTTAATTATTGAACAATTTAAATAAAAACCGATAGTGTTTAGATAAATTTTATTTTTATACAATTTTACTAAAAAATATTAGTTCGAAATTTTTCATTAAACGCACCTGATTATTTTTTCGTATATTTTTAATTTTTTTACATATTCAATCTAAATCTAAATTTATGCAAACGTCAAAATGACATTTAATATGTCCAAGCAAATATCAATTTAAAAAAACATGATTTTTAAAAATAAATTGAGATAAATCTTTGTAAGGGAATATTTTACAACAAACGTAGAAATTTAATGCTCTACAAAAAATATTCTATAAAATTTTGTGTTGTTCTTGAGATATCTTGAAAAAAAAAATATTTTGGGATGTCACCCCTCCCCCTTACACACGATTTTGATGATTTTGAAATGGGACCATCCGACCAAGTTTCAATAATCGGTGCAGTGGTTCATGAGTTATGCGTGTGACAAGGATTCAGGGGACAGACGGACACACGGTTACACGGATATACGGACACACGGACGGACGGACGGACAGACAGACACGGAACGAAAAGTGTTTGCCTTGACGTGAAACGGAAAGATCAATTAAAAATTTTGAAATCGGAGAACATTTTTTTGTCTCAATCTGAAACGATCAGAAAGCTTCTCGTATCTTCAATATTGCGAGGAAGCAATAATAATATTATCTGATAATGATATGACGGCACTATGAAGTGAAAAAAAAACACAAAAATATCATTAAAACATCTACATATATATGTAACTGATTTGAAAAGGATAGTTTACTTTTAACAAGATGAGCAAAAAACAACTAAAAAGCTGTGTTTTGTAAAAATATGTTTCAATTTTTTGTCAATCAAAGAGAAATAAAATTGAATAGAAACCAATATATGAAACTTATTATTTTTCAATATACATGAAACCGTTTTCAAAATGAAGAATAAAGAATTACATTTTCAAATAGTTATTTTATATATACCGGGTGTTTTTTTAAAGAGTTTCCAGTGGATTATTTCCAATATAATGAATTTTCAGAAAAAATGTTTCAAACAAAAGTTTAATGCTTTTGAGGGGGCTAACTATTGACAATATGGATTGATCTAGAAAAAAGTCACCTTAATGGGTTTTCAGGTTCAACTTTTCTTTTTTAAATCTAAACCTATATTTTTTGTTGCAGTTTCGTAATTTAAGAGGAAAAATAAGCAACTTTTACTTGAAGTATTTTTTTTGAAATATCAATTTTTTATGACATGGAGCAAAACAAAAAGACATTTCTGGATATTCAATATCAATAATTTTTTATCCGAAAACTATATATTTTTTAGAAAAATCACAAAAGGAAAAAAGTACTTAGATTTAATCAAGGATTCTCAGAGAATTTTTTTTATTCACATTTATGCATAACTTTTTATGCAGCTTTTTAATAAAGTAATTTTTTTGAAATTTTGAAGAAAAAAATTAAAAACAAATAAAATTAAAATATCTGAGAATCATTGCCTAAATCTAAGCACTTTTTACCTCTTATGGTTATTTTTGAAAATTAATAGTTTTCGAGTAAAAAATTATTGAAAATCCAAAAATTTCTCTTTGTTTGCTTCATATCATAAAAAATGGACATTTTCAGAAAAAATTTTCAGGTAAAAGTTGCTTTTTTTCCTCGTAAATTACGAATCTGCAACAAAAAATATATATGTTTAGATTTAAAAAAGAACAGTTGAAGCTGAAAACACATTGAGGTGACCTTTTCAAGGTCAACCCATATTGTCAGTATTGAGCCCCCTCGAAACCATGAAACCAGGGCTTCAAACCGTTATTTTTTTCGTTTCGGTTATCGTTCCGGTTCGAGTAAAAAAAAATATTTTGGTTCGGTTCCGGTTTTCGTTCCGAAAAAAATAACGGTTTTTCCAGTTTTTTCGGTTCAGCTCCGAGTGATTAATTAAAAAAAAATATTTGTATTAAAATTTTTTTTTCTACCATAATTTAGAACATTTTATGGTACTTGTATGATAGCCCGAACGACAATTGAAGTGGGAAATAAGATAATGTTAACGCGCGTATTTTGTCATGTACTGAACCGTAAAAACTGATGTTTTCCGGTTTTTGGTTTTCGGTTCAGGTCCGGTTCGAAGCCCTGCATGAAACTTTTGGGTACTTGTTAATTGTATCCCATGCGTTTTGAAAAAACTAAAATCACTAGGAAAATAAAGTAAGTATAACTGTAGATAGGCAAGTCTCATGTATTAAATAACATGATCAGCGCCAATGTGAATAAAGTTTGAACTAATAATTTCAATATTATTAAAGAGTTGATAAATAAATAAATCAAGAATTTTACATGAAACGTATTTATTAATTTATATAGCATCAAGAGCAGAAATTGATCGGTAAATATTTAGGTATGAAACTCGAATTAAAAATTCTAATTGTCGTATTTCAGAACTGATAATATTTCACTTCCCACCACAACTATAGTTTAAAAATTTATTGTTGTAGTATTTCGATGTGTTAACAGAAATTCATAAACCTAACCTAACCTACTGAAACGAACCAATCTATCTGGACTACTCTAACTTAAACTAAATTTAAATAAACATGTATTGTTATACCCTCTATACAAATCAAAATGATTTAACTTTCATCATATAAAATTTAATTAGTGCTCCGTTTTCCAAAACTACAATGACATATACCTATATGCAATGTTTAAAATGTCATATCTAATATAAATGAATATTTCAACTAATAGTACACTCTTTACTCACATTGGCGCTTATCAAATAAAATTATACATAAGACTTGCCTATTGCCTATCTACAGTTAGAATTACTTTATGTTCCTAGTGATTTTAGTTTTTTCAAAACGCATGGGATACAATTAACAAGTACCAACTTTTGTATGAAATATTTTCTCTGAAAATTCGTTATTTTGGAAATAATCTGCTGGAAAGCCTTTAAAAAAACACCCGGTATATGTTATGGGCAAAGCCCGCGGGTTGTGCAGAGTCGACACTGTTCGGGAAATGTCAGCATTGCACATCGCTGTTGGGCAAAGTTTTGTTGTTGACAATGCTAAATCATTGTGTATTATGATTTTAAACTATTAATTATCAAATAAAATTGTTTGGTACAAGTTTTAAATTATGTATATTAATTACAATGAATAAACGATAATTTATTATAGTTAATATCAGTTTAATATCGTATCACAGTGCTGCCCATTAGGGTTGAGTGAAAATTTTTTATTTCGAATCTTCAAAACGCTATATGCGCAAAATTTGCATTTGTATATCCTTAAAACATCTACCGAAGAAATTTGTAATTGGATATCATCCTGAGGTTCCTAAATTATTTTCTTTATTAGAAAAAAAACATAAATTTTTGGGCATTATATCTCGGTAACGGGGTAAGATATTTGAATGGGCAATAGTTTAAATTAAAGAGACATTCAGTACCTTTAAATGATATATAACAGTCAAACATTTAATATTGTTAATCGTTTGAAAAATGTCCTCAAAATAAGATTATTTTTTAAAAAACAAAAAAATAAACAACATTTAAAAAATAATGATTTACTATAAAAAAAATTACAGTTACATATTATTTTAAAGATACTGGATTGCTCTTTAATTTAAATTATTGTGCATTCAAATATCTTTCCCCGTTACCGAGATATAATGCTCTAAATTCTGTTAATTTAATGAAATTAAGGTGTTATATCTCACAATCAGTAACGGAGGAAGATATTTGAATGCACAATAATTTAAATTAAAGAGCAATCCAGTATCTTTAAAATAATATGTAACTGTAATTTTTTTTATAGTAAATCATTATTTTTTAAATGTTGTTTATTTTTTTGTTTTTTAAAAAAGAATCTTATTTTGAGGACATTTTTCAAACGATTAACAATATTAAATGTTTGACTGTTATATATCATTTAAAGGTACTGAATGTCTCTTTAATTTAAACTATTGCGCATTCAAATACCTTACCCCGTTACCGAGATATAATGCCCCAAAATTTATATTTTTTTCTAATATAGAAAATAATTTAGGAACTTCAGAATGATATCCAATTTCAAATTCCTTCGGTAGGTGTTTTAAAGATATACAGATGCAGATTTTGCGCATATAAAGAAAATAATTTTTTCTTTGTTGTCTAATATTAACGAATTAAGCAAAAAAACATGTTTCTATGTCTTTAATTAACAATTTAAAAAACCGCTATCGTTGGGGTCGGCCGGCCCTTAACACACACGTACCTCCGTCCCTGAAATTGTTAAAGCGTCGAACGTTCGGCACTCGCCGCGAATCGCGACATAATGATATTACTTAGAATGACGGGTGCACACGATGCTTAAATTGTTAGAAAAATATCAAAACATGATCTGTGTTGGCCGGCCGGCTCCCATAAAACCAGTTAAGGGTTAAGTGAGGAATGTTCCCAAAGAAATAATATCACTAATTATCCAACTAAAGAATTAAAACGCTTTACCATTGAGAAAAGTTCTATACCATTAGTACCTCTCATTTCTTTATAACGGCGATAATAACTGAGGAATAACAATTTCCAAGGCTCCGTGAATCCGGAAGGATAATTTTCCACTTTAAAATGTTTCATCTCTTTTTATATTTTCTTAATGAGACTAATAATTGTCATGCTTTGATATTCGTCACGACGATTTTAATTAAAAAACCTGTGAATATAAGTGGGTATACTCATTACTCATATATGTTTTATGTATGTACACTTGGGTGCTCCTTATATGGGGTTAGGACGAATTTTAACCGAGCCGCCCCCCAAATCAGCTCCAAATAATTCAAAAAGAATGTAAAAAAAATTCTGCTCTCTATCTTAAAAAATGGCCATTACCAGAGGGGGATGATTTTCCCATTTAAAATACACTTGTTTTTTCGATTTTTCAAAGACATGCGTACTAGAGTGTCTTAAACTCTTTCTAAAAATCCCTGGTACTCATATTCCATATCTAGATGGATAATTAAATTTGTGATTCAACGTTGACAGCTATATGGGCCATTTGGTCATTTCATCAAGAGAAAATTTTCAAAATTTTTTTTGTATAATTTCTGGATAATTTTGTCAGAAAAACGTTTGATAATGAAAATATTGATCTTGAAAAAAAAAAAATATTGATTTTAAAATTAAAATTGAAAAAAAATTGGTCGCGCCTGTTAGAAATTGATAGAATGATCTTTTTTGATTTTAGAATCAATTTTTTATTTATTTCAAGATCAATGTTTTTATTGTCAAACATTTTTCTGAAAAAATTATCCAGAAATTATACAAATATTTTTTTTTTTTTAAATTTTCTTGATGGAATGACCCAATGACCCATATAGCTGTCAACGTTGAATCAGAAGTTTACTTCCATCTAGATATGGAATAAGAGTACCAGGGATGCTTTCATGAGTATTCTAGATTTTAAAAAAGAGTTTAAGACATTCTAGTACGCAGATCTTTGAAAAATCGAAAAAAACACGTGTATTTTAAATGAGAAAATCACCGCCTTCTGGTAATGGCCATTTTATAAGATAGAGGGTTAAAACTTTTTCCACATTCTTTTTGAATTATTTGGAGCAGATTTGGGGGGCGGCCCGGTCAAAATTCGTCTTTACCCCATATAAGGACCACCCTAATACACACATTCTCATATATCATACTTATATCGATATCAATACTAATATATAATTCTGTGAGTTCTGTCTGTAAATGACAATAGTTTGGATTTTTTCGATTGTTTTATACATAACTAGCTGCTACCCGCGGCTTCGCTCGCGTGGATTTTGAAACCCTCCATCCACATGATATTTTTTCCGCCGGATCAAATGAAACTAATTACAACTATTCATATGTAAAAGAGTGTGAAATACTCGTATAATTTTTTTCTAAATTTTGGTTTTCATTCATTATGCAAAATCGTAAATATCTCGATTGCTATGCGAAATAGGTGGTTGTTTTTCCTTCCAATACCCCACCCCTGTGGTATTTTTCCCGCCGGATCGAATAAAACCACTTACAACCCTTCATATGTAACGGGGGGTAAAATATTAAATACTAAAAAAAATTTGCACTCCCTTGCAATTCCTAAGGGGTTGAATTTTCGAGATACCAAGTAGCCAATGTCCGTCCTCAGAATGCAAGCTATCTCACTGCCAAATTTCATCAAGATCGGTTTAGCGGTTTAACCGTGAAAATGTAACAAACAGACAGAGAGACAGGCAGACACACTTTCGTATGTATGGAATATGGATTATAATCAACTTTGATAGAATTTAAAAATAATAAAAATATCTGTTTGTTCTGACTTGACACAAAAACTACTGAAACGATTTTGGTTGTACGTTTACTGTCGGAATATCTAAGAATTGGTTTAAATGAAATTAATTTATAGGCTGCATCAAGCTTGTCCAACCCGCGGCTTGCGGGCCACATGCGGCCCGCGAGGATAATTTAATAAAAAAATTATTTTTTAATAATAAATCTGTATTGAAATAAGTGAGCACGACTAAAAAAAAGGTCTTCAGATTTATATTCTAGCTTGCGGCCCTTAGTAAATTGAGTTTATGCTATGCGGCCCAGAAGGTTATATTTTTTAATAAGAAACAAAATTAAAATCGAAATCAAAAGAAAGTAGTTGTGATATTGATGTAAGTACCTAATCATAGAATTAAACCTATAAATAAGTACATATGTTAAATAATTGGATAACGTACGTGCATGTACAACATCGTTCTATATAAGGGAAGGTAGCCAATATCGTACTACTTTTTCGTTTTTCATTCTAGTATAGTAAATTTATAGAGTATTGACCTTGTGTAGTTTTAATCTATATGTGCACAAATTATTTATTTAGGACTGAAAAATTTGTTCAAAAATACAGAATGTGGGCGTTTTTTTTAAAGCTTTGTAAACGGTACAGTGCAAAGTACGGCAATGGAAACACCAGCGCCGGCTTTAGGGGGGAGGGGGGCGAACCAGGGCAACCGCCTTGGGAGCCAGGCCAGGTGGGGCGGGGCACAATTGGGCATAAGTGACTTTTTTTGGTTCAAATCAGTATACAGGCTATAATTTTTGAGTAAATTTTTTTAGAGGTTGTAGGATTGCACCAAGCTGAGATATTAACTATTCAACTTATTTGTTAATTTATCAATTTTAATTTGTTAATAATAGGGGAAAGGGGTCTCGACGGTCTTAGGGCATTTGATAGTCTTAAAGTTAATAATGTAAGCTATACTTAAAAAAAAAGGTGGAGTCTGTAGGATCGCACCAAACTGAGATATAAACTTTTCAACTTATTTGTTAATTTATCAATTTTAATTGACATTTTTGGTGATTTTTAAACACTTTTTTAGGGGGAGAGAGGGCGGAAAAATAAATCTCGCCCAGGGAGCCAGACTTGCTGAGGCCGGCTCTGACTCTTACAATATTTTTTGTATAAAATTAATTGTGCCTGGAACATCTACTACTCTTAACTTGAAATCAATTTTATATAATATATAATATCTACATACATATACATATATATACATATTTGTAATTGGATTACCATGTACAATGTACATATATAGAAAAATATTCTTTAAAGTAAATTTTGAGATATATTTTTATTACGATAAAAATATGCACCTATAGTTATAATATATAAAAATTTTGCATGTGCATATGTACTATGTACATAGATTATAATATGTAAATGATATGCAACGTACTTACGAATAGCGTATATATTTTACTTGGTTGCCTTCTCAGCGTTGCTCTGACTGGAATTACCGAGGGTTACCGTGTGGATGAAAAGATTTACCTCCTTTTCAAATGTTTACAGTGGCTGCGCTCACACCAGAGTCGCTGCTGCATTTTCTGGCAAATTATATTATTAATCTGTTTTTGTTGAACAATTTTACACATTCTTTATTTAGCTTTATTCCCTTTCCAACCAAATAATACTGTGTATAATTCAATGTGGACTTAGACTGTTTCTTTTTAATGTATGTTTAGTTTTTTTATTTGATTGATAAATTTATATAATTGATTTATCGCAGGGGTTATTTTAAGAAAATTTTACAACTACACATTTTTTTTTTGCTTTGAAGGTACCTACTTGTAATTTTTCAACTGGATGATTTTATATTTATATTTATGTTTCAATTGTAATGACCTTTTTTTGTTTTTCAACTGTATTTATCTATAATATCTTCTTTGTTGTATATATATTCCAATTGCAATGACCTTTTTTTGTTTTCTACTTGTACTTTTTCAACCAGATGTATCTTTTTTGTAGTAGGTATATTTATGTTTTATTGGTTGTAATGACTTTTTTGTTCCACATTTATAATTTTCAACTACACAAATTAAGTTTTACAACTGCAGTTTTCATTTTTAGAACTGCAGAAACTAGCTACAATATCACACTAAAATAACCACTGATTTATCGCTTATTTAAAACTTTCTTTATTCCTAACGTTCTACACCTGTATATATTACATTTTCACAAATTTACAACATGCGCTTACTTATTTTTTAATAATTATCTTACCAGTGTATCCCACTTTTGATAAAAATATGATATTTTTATCTACATATACAAATACATAATGCAACATTTTTTCGATTATCGATTCGGGCATAAGTTTTGAGGATGAAATATAAATAAATATAAATAAATAATCCGAGAAGTGAGCGACAAAAATTACAACTACTTTATAAAGGCTGATTTTTTAATATTACGTCACATTTGTGGTGTAGAGATACAGCATGCCGTCAGTCAGCTAGTTTCGTTAGCGTTTGACGCGGGGGCGGTTTTATTTTTGTAAAAATGTTGCAACTACTTTATAAAATCTGAAAATTTATTTGTAAGCAGTATACTAAGTAAGAATCCCTTTTATCATAGTCAGCCTTCAAAATCTTGCAACCTGGCGCGTTTAACTTAACCCCAAAATTTCAGATAGCAACCGCACCAGACCTGGTGCAAAATGTTTATTTGGACGTACACTGTCGTACACTTACATAAAAACATAATGGCAACATTTTTTATGTAGGGACTTCGGGGGAGGGGGGGGGGCTGCGGAGAATGGAATGGATAAAAACTTCTGCCATGGGTATATATCTATTTTATAGTTCATAACAAAGGCATACACTGCGCGGCAGAATTTTTCATTCGGTATTTTAGATATTACATTTTCAAGATTTGGGACCAATTTTGGCCATTTGTAGGCCTTAAAGCACCGAAGTCCCTACATAAAAAATTCTGCCGTTATGTTATTATGTAAGTGTGCGTCCAAATATACATTTTGCACCAGATCTGGTCCGGTTGCTTTTTAAAATTTTGAGGTCGAAATAATAAATAATAATAATAGTCCCTAGGAAAAAAATTCTGCCGTATATCTAAAACATCTTTAATTGGGGTCTACTTTAAGTAACCGTCACTTCCAAGCGGATGTGACGCGAAAAATGTGTGTTTTTTTTTTCGTGGGCCCTATCTACAAGCGGGTGGACCGGACTCATCGTCCGAGCTTTGTCTGAGTGGGTACTTCAAAGTAACCATAACGACAGACGGTTGTATTATACAGCTGACTCTACCTATCAGGTAATAAAGATGAACAGAAACAGAAAATACTTTAAAAAAATAAATTACATTTTTTTACACGAGGAAATTTTAAAATAACATACTCTTGCAAATCTACGGCCCCTTAAAATATACCGCCTTAGACCCGGGACTACTTGAGTTATAGGTAAATCCGCCACTGATTACCATATTTAACAAGATTATGGTGCATTCCGCGTATGTTGCAGATTTGCATCATAACAGTTTATAAAATTGCCATTATCACCACAGGCCGTATGTCAAATGGAATTCTGTTTGTCACAACTAATAAGCTAATACTCGCTCTGAATTGATAGTTTCGAAATGTCCGTTACGTTGGCACAATTGGGATTAAATAGTTTATTTATACATATATGGGTGAAAATTTAGTAGGTATATCGGGTCCTATAATAATCGAATTATCGTAAGCGATAAAATGTTTATTTTTTATAAATATGTGTGTTTTCAATTACTTTATTTACGGAAATGTGTTAATTAAAATACGTGAGTGCAATATATGTAATTGAATTGCGTTTATTCTATAGGAATTTTAAATAGATTTCGTAAATTTAATTAGGTAAAGAATACATAGGTTTATTATAACTCTATTTTTAGTTTAAATACTATATTTTCATTCTTTATATTTTGGAGTAAACTATGACTATTAAACGTATAAAGTTCCATTACCAGCTGATAAATATATATTATAATAGACATGATGCCACTAACACTCTAAAAAAAATATTCTATAAAATTTTCACGTAACATTTGTGAGGTGTCACCCCTCCCCCTTACACACGATTTTGATGATTTTGAAATGGGACCGTCCTCAAGCCAGACCCAACCATCCGACCAAGTTTCAACAATATCGGTTCAGTGGTTCGTGAGTTATGCGTTGTACAAGGGTTCAGGGGACAGACGGAAGGACAGACAGACAGACAGACACGGAACGAAAAGTGTTTATATTGACGTGAAACGGAAAGATAAATTTAAAATTTTGAAATACGGAGAACATTTTTTTTGTCTCAATCTGAAACGATTACAAAGCTTCTCGTATCTTCGATATTGCGAGGAAGCAATTATATAATTGAGAGTTCATTGTAAAAACCAAAAAGATCAAGAACAGTAATAATTATATTTATTATTATTTTATTAAAGTTGTTATTAAACTAACAGAAATTTGTTTTGTTTAATTATTATTTAATTAATGACAATAAATGATGATTGTAAAAATAATATTATTATTTTAGATTTAAGTTAAAATCCGTAACGAAACTATAATTTTGTAATGCAATATTCCCAGGTACAGTTTTTCACACGAACTAAATTAATTATGGCCATACAGTTTTTGACAGTTATTATAGAGCGTTTGAAACTGATTGACGAGCGGTACTTTTTTCAACGAGCCATCAATTTTAGCCGATATGATGTGAAGGAATGGGCAGTGTGTAGTCCGATAGCTCTGAACATTACTGCAGATACATGTGCTTACATACATACCTACGTCTACTATTGTAATCTACAGTGAAACTTCTTAAAATAGACCAGCTACGGTTATTTATGGAAATGGTCTTAATGCGGAAAATATTATACTTCGAACATTGCGCAAAATATTATATTATACATATTTAAAAAAAATATACATATAATATATAATATAGATACTATTAAATAATAACAAATTAATTGTCTAAAGGTCAACAAATTTATTGAACAATAAGTATCGCAAGCTTTAGATTCACAGAATCATCGTCAGGCTATTAAGAAAGAACAAAATGTGAGAACGATGTCGTTATCTCAACAATATTCATGTTACTTATTCTTCAATAAATTTTTTGACGTTAAGACAGTTAATTTATTATTATTTAATATACAAAATTAATTTAAAATAATTAACGTCATTATAATAACTATAATACACTCACGGAAAAAATAAAAAGACCACATTTATTTTTCGAAAAAATTGTTCATTTTCAAAGTAGTGCTGATAGGTCAAATATGATCCTTTTTTTACTTATAGGATATGAAAATTGAAAGAAATTATATCATCTTTTTAAATTTAGGGGTATTTTTGTGTTATTAAACTTATTTTTGTGACCAAATTAATATACTATTAAATATATTATTAAGAATTATTATTACTATTATTATTTATAATAAGTGTCCCGTAAATATACCTACAAATAAAAAAATAAACAAGCTTGGGTTGGGGTGAGACTCTTTAGGTCCACACAATCAACTTCCCAACACGGTATGATTATAAATACTTGAATACTGATTATTTATTGTTTCCGTATAGTTTATGTGAATATTTTTTTAATATGTGTTAAAAATTTTAATGGAATTGGTCAGAAATAAAACTCACCTTTGTATTATGAATATTAGTTTTCTAATATCCTAATGTCAATAATATAACACACATTTATTTTTAGAATCACTAATTTGACAATTTGAATTAAATTGCATTTGTTTTTATAATAACTAATCTGATAATTTAAAAAAAATTGCATTTGTTTCCAAGGCAACATGAATTATAGACATACATATTTATTATTATTTAAAATTCAAATTTTGAGGGTAGTTTTCGCCTTTCACCCCTTCTATGGCTGTTTAGGCACGTATAACAACAAAAATACTGAAATACATTTTTCATTATTTGTATTGTAGAATATTTATGCTAAGTTTCAAGTAAATCCGACCAAAAAAAACTTTACACCTCTTTTTACCCCCTTAGGGGTTGAATTTCGAAAAATCCCTTCTTTCAGATCATAATCACGTCAAGACGCTTCGGTTGGCACCCCAACGAAGTCAATAGCATTTTTTATATACGAGATTTCGTGAACGTAAAAAATGACACGCGCATACGTACGTACGTACATACACACACGCACACACAGACATCTTTCTGAAAATATTGTAAATATACTATAGTGACCTTAAAACATACAATTATATTGAAATTTTTGATTTTAATTTTCGGACCAATTACAATAACATCCAGTTGGGAAGTTAAAAATTATGTTATAACACTTTGATATAATACACAAGTAGGGTTTAATTATATGGTGGAGAAAATACTCAAAATGGTGTTTACAAAACGATGGTGGTTGAACAAATATCTAAATATTTTATAGATAAAATTAAAACCTTTCGTTATATATATGTCGAATTGCGACAAAAAGGGTCAAGTCATTCCATCTATTGGGAGAATTAAATATTAATTTTAATCTTAATTATAAGTTTTTTTTCAAAAATTTATTTTTTGGAAAAAAGAACATATATTATAGATAATAACATAATCTACAATTTTTCTCTAATTTGCACTGTTTCAAAGTAATTCGAAAAATTCAAAAATTGTATCCGGTTGAAAGATTTTTACAAAAATAGGACGTTTTCTTCCCAGACAAAAATCAATCTTAAACATAAAATTTCACCTGTCTACGATTTGTCTTATTTGAGTTACAGCGCTTACAGACAGACGGACACACAGACATCATGACGAAAATAGTCAGAATGGATTCAGGGTAGGTCAAAATGGATAATTCCATCAAAATCCGGATTTAAAAATAAATCGATTTAGCAATACTTGACTTATACTATATGTATATTTCATATACACATGGGTATAAGATAGTAAAAATTACTAGACTGGCATGTAATAAAGATAAATGAGAGTGAGTAAGTATAAAATATGTTTTGAACTAATTACAAAAATAAAAAACTTATAGGGTATAAAGTTTGTCTACTTTGTGATATCTTTGACCCAAGTTTGTTACACGTTGCAGCAAACATATTAACGACATTGCGTAAAAAAAGGAAAACTAATAAAATCAAACTTATATCTAGATCCAGAACTCCAATTAATCACAAAATCAACCACAAATTTCACTACGCATTTGTAGCTTAGTTTCTTATATAAATCTTCGTTTAATAATTCAAATTGCAATAGGATGAGGAAGCTGTCTCTTCCTGCGATAGAAGGTAATCAAATAACGTGTTTCATCGTCAACTTGGAACGTTTCCCGAACGTCGACGATCGAGTTGTAAAGTTTTACGTTAGATAGTAGTTACTATCAACAAAATTTAATGGGGAATGTGTTAAATATTTGCCGCTTAACAAATACCAGTTAAACTAAAATAATTGTTTTTAATTTGAAATTTTGGTTTTTGTATACAGTATGTACTCGTATAAGTTACTGAGAACGTTATGATTTATCAATAACACTTAATGCGTGTCATGTATTACACATGAGGAGGTTAGTATCAAAACTCAATATCTGACATAAGACAAAATGTTGAGAAAATGGTGAAAACTGATAACTGGTAAGATAAGCGGAGGAAAGTATTCAAATTTTCACAACTGGAAGATTGGACGTCGGTAATTAATCTGCTAAAACGAAAAAGAAAAAAAAATGAAATTTTTTTATAAAGTTTTTGCTTTTTACTTATTGCTTTTTGAACCAAAAGAAGGTACATATTGCTTTTTGAACCCAATTTTGATTATCAAATAGTATGATTTGTATACAAATTTTTTTTTTGATTAATATTATTAATATTATTATATTAACAAAGTAAACATTTACTAAATAAACAAATTATTACAATTTTTTAAACGTGAATTTAGTAAAATATGTAATTTTTAATATATTTATTTTGCACAGATATTGCGTTTTGAAACAAAATTAACACTTAAAGTAGTTTAACTATGGAACACATTGCATTTTGTCTCATA
Organism: Sialis fuliginosa; assembly: GCA_961205875.1. NCBI lineage: Eukaryota > Metazoa > Arthropoda > Insecta > Megaloptera > Sialidae > Sialis > Sialis fuliginosa. The sequence continues at coordinate 1,180,671 of OY540816.1, read as the reverse complement.
ATTATTTATCAACGAAAAAGAGGCTGCAAAGATGCATCTGATGCAACCTTTAGGTGAAAAATGAAACTTTGTGCAGATATTGCGTTTTGATAATAATCTCTCCACTTACTATTAATAACACAGCTCCACAAGCTGTTTACGGGGATCTGACCCACCGTACTATATGTAATCGAGCATGCTGAAACCGAATCCGGAGTCCAAATAACCTTATCATGTCAGGTTTTTTTTCTAACCTCAAAAAATAAAAGTCATAAAATTCAATAAAAACCTAAACAAAACCCAATAATCATATATCTTATCAACCCCATAACCTTAAAACCCCACAACCCTAAAACCCCATAACCTAGTTAAAATGATACTTATGCGCGTTCAAGCAGTGAAAATCAATATGTTTGAAACAGTTATGGGGTTATATGATTATGGGGTTTTAAGGTTACATGGTTGAGGGGTTAAAGGGCATAGCTGTTTCAAATATATTGATTTTCACTGCTTGAACGCGCATAAGTATTTTTTTAACTGAGTTATGGGGTTTTAGGATTATGGGGTTGTGGGGTTGATGTTTGGGTTTTTATTGAATTTTATGATTTTTTTATTTTTTGAGGTTAGAAAAAACCTGACGTGATGGGGTTATTTGGACTTCGGATTCGGTTTCAGCATGCTCGATATAGTACGGTGGGTCAGGTTCTTGCAAACAAAAGTTCGAGTTTTTTTTGTGGAGCTGTGTAATTTTTATACAAAACTGTGCAATAAAAAACTCACTGCACTAGAGACTTGAATAGGGGATCCCAGAGATAAAAAAACGTACAGTGAAAAGTAAAAATTCATTTAAAGGAAAGATATGTAAATAATGTAAATATTTGATGCCGTGAATGAAAACTTTAGGAAAAATTACCTGCTTACTAATATATTCATAAATATGGTCAATATGGAACTTTTTGCACGTATAAAAAAGTCCCATAACACTAATGGTAGATATTTCTTCTCTGTTATGAACCATTTGAAATATAATTTTAAATTATTTGTGATCGTTTTATAATGATAAAAAAATTATACAAGTCTTGAGGCTTTCGCGATGATCTTGATATGGATCTTGGCTTTGACTTGTCCACTGCAATGTGTAACGAAACGTTGACTGATAACACGACCAAATCGACGCGGCTTACACCCAGAAGCCAAGATCCATATAAAAAATTGTTCTCTGATTTCAGAATTTTAACTTGATCATCCCATTTCAGGTTAGGTATCTGTATGTGTGTCTATCAGTCGAATGATTTAATGAAACTTGATTGGTTGGTTGGATTTGGTTTGAGAACGGTCCCATTTCAAAATCATAAAAATCTACATAGTGTATTTATTGAATAAAACTTTTTAAACCCTACATCTTTGGTCCGAAACATTTTTCTCATAAACGTTTCGTTTTCGAGGTATTTTCCTGCTTCCAGACTTTTCTAACTTCCTGTATAATAATTGTCTCTTATAAAATAAATACATATGTATTTATAATGTAATGTAAGTCATTTTCTTATTTGAATAGAGGTATACATACGTGCCTATATAACAGTAAAATATGGATTTACTTAATTGGAATAATATCCTTACATATGATTATCAAAATTACAGATAAAACTCCAAGTATCTTCACTCCATTCTCTTCCCAGATAATTTGAACCTTGAGGGGATGTGTTATGTAGGTACCACGTGGAATACGCCAGGTGCTCTGCTATGTAAGATCGATTCCAAGAAAAGGGCATGGCGCCAACTTTCTTAACTTTGTCTTGAAATAACTACAGTCTGTTTTATAATATTACACCGTTCTTATTAACTTCAGTTGAATTGTATTTTCGTAATCGTGAAAAAAACTTTAAAAAATCTATCAAGTAAATGCACAGTGCTTCCTCGTGTTAAATTTACCAAAGGTAGTTAATTATTGAACAATTTAAATAAAAACCGATAGTGTTTAGATAAATTTGCCTGGAATTGGTTAACCATTTAAATTTTATACAATTTTACTAAAAAATCTTAGATCGAAATTTTTCTTAAAACGCACTTGATTATGTTTTTGTATATTTTTAATTTCTTGACAATTTCAATCTAAATCTAAATTTAAGCAAACGTCAAAATGACATTTAATATATCCAAGCAAATATCAATTTAGAAAAATAAAACACGAATTTTTAAAATAAATTGAGATAAATCTTGGTAAGGGAATATTTTACAATAAACGTTGTAGACCCATATTATAGGAAATTTAATGCTCTACAAAAAATATTCTATAAAATTTTCACGTAACATGTGTCGTTCTTGAGATATCTTGAAAAAATAAATATTTTGGGGTGTCACCCCTCCCCCTTACGCACGATTTTGATGATTTTGAAATGGGACCGTCCACAAGCCAGACCCAATCATCCGACCAAGTTTCAATAATATCGGTTAGTGGTTCATGAGTTATACGTGTGACAAGTATTCATGGGACAGACGGACACACGGATGGACGGACGGACAGACAGACAGACACGGAACGAAAAGTGTTTGTCTTGACGTGAAACGTAAGATAAATTAAATTTTTTTTTGAAATTTTTGTCTCATTCTAAAACGATCACAAAGCTTCTCGTATCTTCGATATTGCGAGGAATCAAAACATTTGAAAATAGCAAATAATACTTGATACTTCAAATACTTTCACTAAATAATTGGTACTGGTACTTGTACTTTGAGTATTTGTGATATCGGGCCGGGCGTCACTAAAAATATTTTGTTTGTAAAAAAACTCATAAAACATAATAGGAACATAACCCGGGTTACAACCTGAAGGGGTAACACCTGTCTTATTTGTTAAAAAATAAATCATATTTACCTATAGACATCTAACTCGAAAACAGAGCCGTGTCAAATGAAAAAGATGGAAAATGATTTGGGATATACTTGTCCTTATTTAATAATTCATTTATTTCATTCTTATTAGAAAAAGAGATAGATGTATCCCGAAAAAATGGTGTACTATTTCTTTAAAACAGTGAGAGAGATACGGTGGCGTTTGGGATATATCTATCTCTTATTCTATTAAGAAAGAAATAGTTACTTCTGTAAAATAAGGACAAACCATTTTCTATCTCTTTCTTTTGACACGGCTCTGTTTTCGAGTTAGATGCGCGGTCCATGCTCTATGTCTATGGTATAATATTTACCTCTTTTTTGGTTATTTAAAGCTTCCAATGGGAAAAATGTTTAATAAATTGAGTGAATTGACTTTTTTTATTATTGAAAGTCTATATAGGTGATGACCATCCAATTTATTTAAAAAATAGATTTCATTGATATTTTTATGTCATTAAAAATTCACAGGGGGTGACACCCGCTTAATGTGCAAAAAAAAAAATCCTATTGACTTTTTTCGGGGGGAGTGGGAGAAGCTATCGATTTGCTCCCCGAGTTTCACCTCTCCCCCCTAGTGACGCCACTACCAAGGGCCTCTTTATAACATTTGCTACGGGCCCCGCGCTTGCTTAATCCGGGACTGACTGGTACTTGTACTTTGAGTACTTTCAGTGAAGTACTTTACTTTCACTGAGTATTTGTGATATCTCTGGCGGGCCGGGCGTCACTATAAATATTTTGATTGTAAAAAAACTCATAAAACATTTAAAACCGACCCTTTATCCTTCACGATCCCTTCCTATTAGATAGATAGCAAAATTACTATTTCCATAAGCAATCGTTTTTTGTGACCGTAGCTGATATGTTTTGAGAAGTTTCACTGTATTCCAATTAAAATTATATGTATATCAATTTTGTAGGATCAAATTTCATTTATTTCAGATCATAAAAAATTCTGTCTGGATTTTAACAGCAACGTTAAAATTAATTGGCTTTCAAAGCCAGAACTATATTTTATTAATTTAAATTTAATTACTACAGAGATTTTGTTTCTGACAGAATAAATTATAATTACATTGCTTATAAAGATAATTTTTTACTTACTTATCTAAATTATCTAAATTTCTTGAAAAGAAGTAAAAAAATATTGAAATATTATTTTTATTTTAAATTTAATAATTAATGTATACATAATTATAACATTTTGGTAATAATTTTACTTGTTGCTCCATTTTAAAGATATTCATAAAATTATCAAATTTAATTTAAAATTGTTATTTTAATAAATAATACCCGCACATTGTTTTTGTAGCTTTGTAAAATAAATACAATCTCATATCTATTTTTAGGTTTCATTAAAAAGGAAAGATTTTTTAATTATACTAATTGTAAGTAAAAATGTTATACAAGTAACATATTTTAATAATAAGAAATAAAAAATTAAATACAACTAAAATAACAATATTACATTTTATGAGTGTTAATCTAAATAATTCAAATAAAATTTATTATAATAAATGTTTATTGCATTCAAAGGTCCATTATAGAGCTGGGCGCGTGAGTAATTTTTATTCATGCTCACGAGAGAATATTTTTAGTCACGCCCGCTCACTCACGGTTACAAAAAAAAATTTCAAGATCACGCCCGCTCACGAATTCTATTTTTTTACTCACGCCCGATTACGCACGGCGGGTCACGCTCGTGACCCGATTTAATCTAATTGTTGTAAATTAAATTTTGAAATGATGAAAATTAATGTTTTTACGTGCAATATATTGTGTAGTATATTTTATATTCATATTATTTTCTTCTAAATTACATTCTAGTACAGTAATAGCAAACAAAACAATAAGAAAATAAAGCTACAATGCATTTTTTAATCTTTTTTTGGTTTTCTGATATAGTTGGCAACACTGACCATGTGAAAGTGCTTCTAAAAATAACATTTATTTTTTATACTATATTTTTTAATGTCAAAATTCGTTTTAAAACATTAATATATTTATGCATTATTAGTTCAGATATTAAAAAAAGATCAAATAAGTTTATAAAAAAAATTATCTTCAAAATATATTCACGGAATCACGCACGAGAAAAATGTACTCACGCACGGTCACGTACGGTTGTTTTAATTTGACTCACGATCACTCACGCTCACGATTCAAGATTGACCCGAAAAAATCACGGCCCGCGCCCAGCTCTAGTCCATTATTAGTGTAGAGAGCACTAGCGTTTGGCTACACAGCGATTTTGCCTTATGCATTTAAGAAATACGTACAATAGTGTTTGTAAATAATTATAAAGGAATAATATTTTCCACAAGTTTTATTTTAAAGATTATTTTTTTCCAAGTGTACCAAGTAGGTACACCGTTTTTATTAAAAAAAAAGAAGTAAATATTTGTTTTTGATATCAAATATGTATTGTATATTTATACGAATCCTAATACAAAATTTCATTCATCTTCCAACTAGATGGATATTAGCAAATTTTCGACAGTGCTATATTCGTAGACCATACAATACATAAATATATAGAAGTTAAAACGATAGGCTCATCATGTGAGACATAAATATTTCTAGTAAATATGTAGATAATTGTTTTATCATGTACATTTATATATTATTTGTATTATTATATTATATATTACTTTCTTATACCATGTATATGAAATATACGTTACATATAAATAGTATAAGTAAAGTATAGTAAAGCCGATTTTTTTCGAAATCCGGATTTTGATGGAATTATCCATTTTGACATTCCCTTAATCCACTCTGACTATTTTCGCCATGATGACTGTGTGTCTGTCTGTCGGTTTGTAAGCGCTGTAAGTCAAATACGACAAATCATAGAAGGGTGAAATTGTATATTTAAGATTAATTTTTGTCTGGGAAGAAAACGTCCAATTTTTGAAAACTATCTTTCAACCGGATACGGATGTTTACCTACGTCGATTTTTGAATTTTTCGAATTACTGTGAAACAGTGTGAAATAGAGAAAAATAGTCAAGTTAAAAATTGTAGGTAATATCAATATCTATAATTTATGTTCTATCATTTTAACGAATGTTTGAAAAAAAAATTTATTATAATTCAAATGGTTCATAACAAAGGAGAAATATCTGCCATGAGTGTCATGGGACTTTCTTATACGTATTACAGAGATTGAACAGTGTGTGTATTTGCCGTAGGTAACATGGGACTTTCTTATACGTAATACTGAGAGTGAACAGTGTAGGTGAATCTAAATAATTACATAAAAAAATTCTTTCTGGCTAAATCATACATGTGGAAAAAAATGTATGGAGAATAAATTATAGATAACAACATACTCGACATTTTTTATCTAAAACATTTTTTTCTTATTTCAAAAATAATTCGAAAATTCAAAAATTTACAAGAGTAAACATCCGTTTTCAGTTATTACGGTCATTCCATAAATAACTGCACACTTTTTTTGTTGTTACCGACTTTTTTAATTTTTACAAATGTTTTAGTACTAGTTAAAAGAAGATTTTTAACGGTACTTAAAAATCGAAATAAAAATTCCCCCCAAAAATATCGACTTTTGAAAATTTTACTTTTTTTTTTATACGAAATATCTCAATAACTATCAAATATAGCGTAAAAATACATGCGATCAATTTTGTAGGAAAATGTATATAATTTATTTAAAAAAATATTTTGTTGCACAAAACTTTTGTTTAAATATATTTTTTTTATTGATTAAATTAAACTGAAAATTTGGGGCACATGTCAACTTTGAATTTTAAAAATAAAAATATATGTTGTAGCTTAATCATTCCTGAGTATGAAGCACTTTGAAAATTTATGAACATATGAAATATTAATTTTTTTAGGTAAGGACGCGCGAGTCTTAGCGCGCTTGCTTGGACGTATCACTGCGCGACTGTGTCGGAGCGTTCAACATTTATTGCAAATGCTATATTATCGACTCTATTAAGATTCGCGCGTCGTTACCTAAAAAATTAATATTTCATAAAGTTTTCATATGTTAATAAATTATAAAAAGGAATGATTAAGCTACAACATATATTTTTATTTTTAAAATTCAGAGTTGACATGTGCCCCAAATTTTCAGTTAAATTTTAAAAATAAAAAAAATATATTTAAACGAAAGATTTGAGCAGCAAAATATTTTTTTTAATAAATTATATACATTTTCCTATAAAATTGATCGCTTGTATTTTTACGCTTTCTTTGATAGTTTTTGAGATATTTCATTTAAAAAAAAAAGTCAAATTTTCAAGTCGATCTTTTTGGGGGAATTTTTAAGTACCGTTAAAAATCTTCTTTTAACTAGTATTAAAACATTTGTAAAAATTAAAAAAATCGGTAACAACAACAAAAAAGTGTGCAGTTATTTATGGAATGACTGATGACTGTAACACGAATACAACAATAACAATTTCTTTATTTGCGATATTAATTTTTTTCTGCTCTTCATATATTTTATTTACAATTCAAGCGATTGCAATTAAAAATAAAATACCGTAAACACGAACGCGTCTGAAATAGATTAATAATAATAAAACAAAAGCGAAAAAATACAACAACCTGGCGTCCGAGGGTGGACAGTTTTCTCCTCACCCTTTTCTTGTATACGTTTGCTGTGTATCAATTAAACTGACAAATTGACAGTGGTATGTACCTACCGGCAAATACTGGCAATATTACGTGGGATATAGTAAATTACATAATATCCATTCCAGTGCTAGAACAATTTATTTTGTTTGTTATACATACAGTACCTATAGAGTTGGGCATTTTAGTTCATCATAGAGAGCGCTCCCTATAGTTCAGTGGTCTTTAATGAACTAGTTCGTTTTTCTAGTTCTTTTAGTTTTTGCCGGACTATAGATGACAATTTATTGATTTAGATATATTGGATTGTTGAATTTATAATGTACTAGCTGGGCCGGCGCGGTTTCGCCCGCTTGGACTGCGGAATTATTGTTTAGGATTTTTGAAAAATATAGTTGAATTAAGTACGATCAATTATTATCGTAATAATAACTAATCAAACCTTAACGTACAAATCAGTACAAAAATTACAACAATGTTCTGACTGATTCATCATCGCTGAACTGAAACCCCTGGACCAAAAAACGTGAAATTTCAAGAGTGCCTTCCTTTTATGACGTAAGCACCCACTAAGAAAGGATTTTTCGAAAATCAACCCCTAAGGTGGTAAAAGGAGGTGTAAAAGTTTGTATGGAAAACATATTTTTTTGTCGGATTTACTTGAAACTTAAAATAAATACTCTACAATACAAACAATGAGACACGTATTTCAGTATTTCCCAAAATTTAACCTTAAGGGGTTGTAAGGGGGTGGATAAGTTTGTATAGGAAAAATATTTTTTGATCGGATTTACTAGAAACATAAAATAAATAAACTACAATACTAATAAATTTTGCAATTTTTTTTAACTAATAATAAGATCCAAAATATTTGTATAATGTTTAAAGAGAATTTTTTTATTTCATCCCCTGACACGTATGGAGGGTTGTAATTAGTTTCATTCGATCCGGCGGGAAAAATACTACGGGGGAGGGGATTTAAGTGAAAAAACAACCCCCTAATTTGTATAATGAATAAAAAGTAAAACATAAGGAACACTTCATATTTCTCCGCCTGTCATTTATGGAAGAATGTAATTAGTTTCATTGGATATGGTCGGGAAAATACTATGGGAGTTTAGAAATCTACGCGATCGAAGCCGCGGGTACCAGCTAGTTATCAATATTATAGTAGAGATGATTCCCAATTTGTCTCTAATATTGTTTTGTGTAGGTTGAATAATGTCTGAGATTACGGACAAACCAGCCTTTTAATGTCCGAAACCAGGGCCGGATTAACAACATAGCAGGAGTAGCAAATGCTACGGGCCCCGCGTTTTTGGAGCCCCCGCGATTTTCCGGAAAAATATCTGTTAGATGCGTAATTGACTGTTTAATATAGTATATTTTTTTTTTAATTTTTATAAAACAAAAATAGGAAAACAGAAAATGAGTAACGCGACAAAAAAAAAAAAAAGGTCTTCTAGTTTTAATTTTTCTATAATCCACTTTTTAATTCATAAAATCTGAAATTTCCAAAAAAAAAAGGTCATCAGTTTTTAATGTATATTATATTTTCCATTATTTGTAAAAATTCTCATTATCCACTCCATATAGAAATTTTTTCAATCGTTCATACCCATAGTTTCACCCCCCCCCCCCCTCCCCCGACGCCAATGCCAAGGGCCTCTTTATAACATTTGCTACGGGCCCCGCGCTTTCTTAATCCGGCCCTGTCCGAAACTGAGACAAAAGTTACTGGCAATTATCTCTTCTATAATACCGATAATAATTATTTTGGTCGTCAGGTCAACCGGAAAAAAATGATATTACAATAAACCATTTAATTTTGACACAACTGATTTCTAAAAATGTCTGTTATTTATTTAGTTGTGGTTTAATCTATGTGAATTTTATTTTGACAATATTTAAAACAAGTTCTGGGTACAGTTTATACATACTAACATTTTAGATGAAATATTGCTAAATAGTATATTATACCACGAGTCAATAATGATAGCTATTATTACAGGCAGCGAGGGAGAAAAAATTCCGAGGTAATAATAGCCATTATTGCGAGCAGTATACTCTACTTTATCAACGACTATTTGAATTACTTTCATAAAACACAACTGAATACAAGCATTTTTGTTCTAATCTCAAATTAATATAAATTAAATAATACCATAGAAACAAAATACACAAATGACACAAACTCTGTGATGTGTAAAAAAAATGTATTTACCAAAAAAATTAAAATTAGTAATACCTATTACACTTAAAAAACTGAATAAGTACTGTCAACAACTGTACGAGTAATAGATTCTTTATTTTTATCCATCTCAATTTAAATACACAAACACTAGTGGTGGATTGCATAAAGAAAAAAATAACGGAGCATTAGTTAATTGCTCGATTAACTAATCTTGGTAAACGCGTTGCACAAACGAAAATATCGGACCGATTAACTAATTGCCACAGAATGACAATATTTTAATGTAAGTACAGTACACAAAACGTCATGTAAAAAAAATAATGACCATTATTCCCTCTGGGATTAATATATAGTATTATATAGTAAAAACTACGTATGTAATAAATGTATTATATGTATATAAGTCGTGGATAAAAGCGTTAACTATCGCTTGATGCAAGTTGTATCGCTGGTAATACGTATTGCTAAAATATAGTAACATGCAATGTCGGATTAAGTCACCGCGGGGTCTGTAGCAAATGTTATAAAGAGGCCATTGGCAGTGGCGTTGCTGGGGCGGGGAGGGGGGGTGACTAAGGGCGAAAATCGATAGTGTCTCCCCATCCCGAAAAAAGTCAATAGGATTTATTTTTTGTACATTAAGCGAGTGTCACCTCCAGTTCATTTTTTACGACAGAAAAAACATCAGTGGGCTCTATTTTTTTTAACAAATTCTACGGTTATCACCCCTTACAGACTTGACAATAACCAAAAAAAAGGTCAATTGATTCAATTTATTAGACATTTTACCCCTTGGAAGCTTTAAAAAACAAAAACAAAAAGGTAAATAAGCTTTATTTTATTATCAAATGAGACGGATGTCACCCGGGGCATTTAATTTGAGCAAATTTAGAAAAATCCAAGATCGGAGCTTTAAAAATCAAAATTAAATATTTAATTACTGTAGATTTGGATACCCCGTATCAATCATTGGACGGTTGATGGTAGATACAATAAGATATATTTTTCCGAAAAGCCCTTCCCCCCTCCCCCCGAGACGTGGGGCCCGTAGCATTTGCTACTCCTCCTACATGGTTAATCCGGCACTGGCAACATGGCAATATAGCGATATTGTATTGCTTTAGTGTGAGACTATATGTCTAATTCAATGTAAATACACCAATAGAAATAATATTGCTAGTTGCTATATTGCTCCGGTGTGAGAGCTGACAAACTGTTATAGATCAGGAGGCAGCAACCAAAATTTTGGCATCATAGCAGTCCGCAATATTTGTTATGAAATTTTTTAACTTAATGTAGTTATACATGAAAAGTATATTGTCAGTCATAAAATATGTATGTTGTTTTAATCCTTTATAGGCTGTCAAAGTTGTCAAGTTTTTGACCTTGGGTGACTAATAGCAAATCTGGCAGACAGATGATTTTTGGTAAATACATGTTCTCTAGATCAAGGAAATATAGTTTTCTGACGCCTACGGCGTTGTTTAAATGTATTAGAGCGAATTAAAAAAATGATACTAAAAACAAAACTTTTAGCAGCCCGTCAAATATTTAAGATCTAGGTTAATTTGATTATTACAAAAATTGAAAAATGTATATCTGACGTTTTCATCGCTGCGTTTTTAATTTATAGCGATACAAAGATGTTACAAAAAATGAGCCAACGAATTTTTAGCAGCCCGTCAGATATGCATACCATCTTGTAGTATAATGCTTCCTTATGCAAAAAATATATATATCTGACGCGTGAAGTGCTACATTTGATTAGGAGAGCCCGTCAGGCAATTCCGTATACCAGGTGTTTTTTTAAGAATTTCCAGCGGATTATTTCCAAAATAACGAATTTTCAAAAAAAATGTTTCAGACAAAAGTTTCATGGTTTCGAGAGAGCTTGACATTATGGGTTGACCTTGAAAAAGTCACCTTGATGGGTTTTCAGGTCCAACTTTTTTTTCAAATCTAAATGTATATTTTTTGTTGTAATTCCTAATTTAAGAGATAACAACTTTTGCTTGAAACATTTTTTTTTAAATGTCCATATGATAAGGAGCAAACCAAAGAGACATTTCTGGATTTTCCATAGTTTTTTACATAAAGCAACAGTTAAGGCGTAAGATACTATTATTTTTATGTTCAGGAAACATAAATCTATTGATTAAAAAATATTTTTAACGGGCGGCTATAATTACATCGGTCATTTTTTTAATACATGTTTAGATTGTTATAAACAAATAATGCAACTATTAAGGCGTCAGATATTTATATGGCGATTAATAAAATAACAAAATTAACAAATTTTATAAATATCTGACGGGCTGTCCTATCTAATAAACTACAAATGTACCAAGTCTTATCAAAATTAGTGAGATAATATTCGCAACGTTCACTTTTTAGACGAAAATATTTCTAAAAACCCTAATCCGATTAGCACCAAAATCAATACTAATCAATAGGTCTGGAGTACTCACTGAGACAAACATTTTCTCCAAAAAGAATTCAGATCGGTACATTTTTACATTAGTTATTGTGAAAGAAAGAAAATTCTACATCCAGCCACACAGACTCATAGACACACAGACACACGCACAGCCGCCATGCGGAAATTACCTTTTTTTTAAGTTCTGAAGTTTTTTACATTCAGAATCTGTCATTATCTCGGACACGCAGGGCCGGATTAACAACGTAGCAGGAGTAGCAAATGCTACGGGCCCCGCGTCTCTAATGGCCCCGCGACTTTGCGGAAAAATATCTCTTATTGGACTTACCCAATTACCGACCAATGGTTGATACGGGGTGTCCAAATCTACTGTAATAATTTAAATTTAGGGTTTCCGATCTCGATTATCGATTTTTGAATCTCCGATCTTTGATTTATTAATCGATTTTTCTAAATTTGCTCAAATCAAATCAAGAAAATTTTGTTTGTAAAAGTGGTGTTTTATTATACAAAAAAAATTAAGGGATAATTAAAAAAAAAGCAAAACAAAAAATTCAAATTTTCAAATAGTTATATTTCCGCTAAAATTCATTTGATTTGCGTGTTACAAAGTACATTTAAAAGTTTGCGCTTTCTAATTTTTGAATAAAAATTTCAACAAATTTTATCATCCCTTTCCGTTCTTTACCAAGGGTTAAAAGAGTTCAACAAAATATCCCTTAATTTTTTATTAACTTATCAATTTTTTTAAGGATTGTATATTCTAAATCAAGTCAGTCAGCGGCTTAGTTAGGGGGTGGGTAGGGGGACGGGGCGGTCTGAGCCGGATGACAACCAGAAGGGGTGAGACCTGTCTTATTTGTTAAAAAATAAAACCTATTTACCCATAGACATAGAGCATGGACCGCGCATCTGATTCGTAAACAGAGCCGTGTCAAAAGAAATAGATGGAAAATGATTTGGTATATACTTGCCATTATTTTATAATTCATTTATTTCATTCTTATTAGAAAAAGAGATAAATGTATCCCGAAAAAAATGGTGTAATATTTCTTCAAAACAGTGAGAGAGATACGGTGGCGTTTGGGATATATCTATCTCTTTTTCTAATAAGAAAGAAATAGTTACTTCTGTTTAAATAAGGACAAACCATTTTCTATCTCTTTCTTTTGACACGGCTCTGTTTTCGAGTTAGATGCGTGGTCCATGCTCTATGTCTATGGTATAATATTTACCTCTTTTTTGGTTATTTAAAGCTTCCAATGGGAAAAGTGTCTGATAAATTGAGTGAATTGACTTTTTTTTATTATTGAAAGTCTATAGAGGTGATGACCATTCAATTTATTTAAAAAATAAATCCCACTGAAATTTTTATGTCATTAAAAATTCACAGGGAGTGACGCCCGCTTAATATACAAAAAAAAATCCTATTGATTTTATTCGGGGGGAGTGAGTGAAGCTATCGACTGCCAAGGGCCTCTTTATAACATTTGCTACGGGCTCCGTGCTTACTTAATCCGGCCCTGCGGACACGATTTTTCGATGGTATTACTAGGATCCTAGGATCATACGACCCATCTATCTGAGTTCTCTATATCCCAATTAACAATTTTTGCGGTCTGCTATGATGACCAAATTTGGTCGCTGCCTCCAGATCTATCTATTATAAATACGCCACTGAAAAATGACACAAATATCATAACAAATGAAACATAATTCAACGCGCACACACACGAGAATTGTTTCCATAAAAATACGTGCTCTTGCAGGTTTCCCTCCCACTCGGCTGAATCACAGTGTAAAAGTGATATAAAACAATCTAATTACTATGCGTCACCATGGTAACCGTGTGTACATTGCCCAAGGTCATTCAAGGTTACGAGAGACTGGACATAGCAGCGTTGTCTGAACAATCTGTTATTTTCGTATCGATGTTTTGATTCGATTAACTGATTATCGGAGATTTTTGTTGTTGAACTTTTTATGTTTTTTAAATGTTTTTTTTAAATTGATTTAAAACATACGTGTAGATGAGATAGCCCCACATCATCTCTTTATTTTACGCTTTTATAATTTTTATTGGTACACTAATTTATGTAGGTATAAAATAATTCAAAATTGAATTACTATGGCCGCGATTATTATTTATGTCAAATAATAACATTATTGTTATTGATTAAAATTAACTGTTCAGTGTATTATATTATATACTAGCGCATTGGCCCGGTGTTACCCGGGGATATTAATTTAATTAAACATAAAGTAATCATGCCCACCAGACATGCCCACCCAACATGCTAACAACACACGGTTCACCACGAATTGTTTTGTCCGGCTTCATGAAATTTACCCAAAATATCCACAAATTATACACCTAAACTTAACCTATCCATTAGTGAAAACCGGAATAAAATCCATTAAGTAGTTATTAAAAAAATCGTGTAAAATTATATTTTCTCCCAGGAAACACCAGGTCTTATCTTAGAATTTGTATGAAAATCAAAAATAAATAAATACGAGGTTACCTTTCTTGGAAGTTCTTTATTGTAATTTATAAAAATCCGTTTATTTATATTGTAAAATGCATATTTTTTCATTCAAACTCATGGTGGAAAGATATATATTTGTAGGTATCATGATTCAAACTGACATTCACATATAAAATTGTTTTCAGCGTTTTATATTCCATGGCTACTGTGTTTTATATATAAACTAGCTGGGCCCACGCGGCTTCGCTCGCGTAGACTACGGAATTATTGTTTAGGATTTTTGAAAAATATAGTTTAATTAATTAAGTACAAACACGATTAGTTATTATTGTAATAATAATTTATCAATACCTAAATTACCTAACAAAAACGAATCAGAAGAAAAAAGTACAAATAATTTGTGTTCTGTTTAAATTTAAATGTTAATTATTGAAAACAAAATTAACTCAAACGTCAGCCGAGGGACTCCGAATATCTACCGAACGTAAGCGAATCCAGTCTGATGTACATCGCTTCGATGCGGCACGACACCATACATTTAAAATGTTACCTTTATAAATATATTTTAAGATATTTTCTAAACTATACGACCAAATTGGATGCTGTAAATGGCAAACTATATCTACATTAAGTACTTATGACGATGAAATCATTTATTTCGATAAGGATTAATGTTTTGCAGGTCATAAGTCCATGTAAACAAAACCCAAATATTTTATGTTTTTTTTGTAACATAAAAGCAGTCATTGTGGCTTAAATATAAAAGTTAGACATATCGTGTCGCTGACTTAATTGTAGAACTTTTGATTCTACACAATTCTTTAATACATTATTTTGTTCTATATTGAACGGTTTAGGCAGCGTATTACAAAACAGCGCGCCGACGGCAAAATTTTTTCCGACTTGATTTACTATTATCGTCACTGCTTTGTTGTTATGTTACCTAACGTAAAAAAATATAGCCTATAACCTGGCCAGAGAACGTACCTATGAATTAAAAAAAAAACTCGTAAATCGGATAAGTGGTTCTCGAGTGATAAGGTAACTAACGGACAGACAGACAGACAGACAGACAGACAGACAGACAGACAGACAGACAGACAGAGAGACGTTGAGCTTTATATATATTAAGGATGACAGTTCTATGCTCTGACATCATAGAAACAAAAGACGCTGTGCAAAAGATTCTTTTTCATCTTTTGATGTTAAATTTTAGATTTTCATAAAATATTATTAGCCACGATACTGCTCGTAAAAATGATCTAACTATTGATGAAAACCGCATTGAAATCGGTTCAGTAATTCCGGAGTCTATAAGTCACACACAAACGAACATTCATTTTTATATACATATATTGATTCACTAAACAAATATCTGAGCTTTTTAGGGTTCCGTAGAAAACTAGGAACCCTTAAAATCAGGCCCGGATTTAGGAATTTGGCGCCTCTAGGCAGTTTGGAAAATTCACCCCCCCCCCTAATCTTTTTGCTACGATTAATAAAAAAATGTTAACTGCCATTTATTTCACGTCGATTTTTGGAAACCCGTGGGTCGGAAAAAATTCTTGTAAAAATAACGAACCTGCAATGAGTGCCGTTGAAACGTGTAACACTTTCTATAATTAACAAAAACGTCGATATAATAATAATCAATCTGTCATATTTTTTTTATTGTAGATTTTTTTATGTATCTAATTTCTTATGAACATATGCCAAAATCTGTTAAATAAGTTAAAATATCGTATAAGATGTATAAACTAATGCTCGATCAAGGCCACGTGTGCGTCATATATGTTTATACCACATTTTAATAGTAGATGTTTTAAATATATTTTTAATATATAATTTTTATGTTATTGAAAATTAATTTTATTATTATGTGTGTGTGATTCTATAAGAATTTTTTTAAAGATTGTATTCCCAAACGATATTTTAACTTGAGTAAGTTAAAATATCGTTTTTTTTTTTTAAATAAAAATTTGTATATTTTGCCACTACTTTTGCAGATTGTGTTATATGTTTAAAAGAAAGTACATAAAAAAGTCTACAATAAAAAAGAAAATTTACCCTACGATGTTTTCTCATTAAATGGTGAGCTTTTCTATTTTTTTCAAAAATGGCCGATTGTGAGCGTAAAAATCTAAAATGTGTTTTGAAATTTCATCACGTATTTATAACATTAAAATACATATTTTCATCCATTTTCGTAAAAATCTCTTTATTATTACGTTAATTATTGCATTATTAGTGATAAAAAAAGTTTTTCGACAATTTTATGTTGTTTGAGGGTAGGATGCGTTTGAAAAGTAACACTAAATACTATACAGTTCTATTGTCCATTAATTATCGAGTATTTTAGTTTTTTTATGTTTTCTTACGCTCTATAGAACCGGAGATATTTCAAAAACAGTGTAGCGATACACTCGAAATGTATCAAAAATGCACAATTTTGCAACTTTCTCGGGATACTCATGGCCGATTTTCGTAACTTTTTCGATTTTCAACTTTCCGAATTCATCACTTCAAAATGCTAATTTCCCTCTACTATACGTTTCGTTTTCGAGTTACAAGCCCTAATTTAATTTTTCACCACGTATTAACTTGTGTGACATGAAATGACCTATGGCATTGTATTACAAAAACTGACCTGCTATGACGTCATGACGAATAATATGACAAGACCATCAATACTACTTATTAGATTATTAAATAAATCTGAGCCGCTGCAACCAAGAGAAAAAAAAGTTATTTTAATACTGACGTTTTATGACGCGTGATAACATGTTATTCGTTCTCGTGCTACAGTACCAACAAAAAGTTACGCTCATAATACCATAGTAAAATATCGAAAATAATTGCGTTGCTACAGAGAATTTTTGATCAAGTCTATACCCAAAGCCGTCTATACAGATTATTATACACACAATCATACTATGAATATATTTTCATTATTTTATGACTAAACGCTTCGACAGATTTTGATAAAAAACTACCAAATAGTAAAGGGTTATTATTATGATATGTGATAAAAAATTCAAAATGATTGACCGTTTTGTTTTTGAAATATAATTAAATTTCAAATATGAAACGGTCAATCATTTTGTTTTTGAAATACAAGGTCAATCATTTGGATAAATATCATTATTCTTTTTATGCCCTGATTTTTTTTTTAAATTCTATCGAAATGACGTTTGCACGAGAACTACCTTAACCCAAATGAATGCATCTAAAATGATTGATAATTTTTACTTCACCCAACTGTATCTCAAAATCCTGAAGCTTTAGGAGATTTTGCCCATTGAGATTTTTTATCAGAGAGACAAAATACGCAACATATCATAAATTCAATCAATTTAACTGAATTGTTGTTTTTGAAAAATACATTTTGGTCACTTTGAAGAATCTTTATTAAAAAATGTTTAAAATTCAAACCTACAACTTGATCATGTTTTCCCCGTAGTAAGATTTATATCTCCCTCGTAATAAAACTCAAGTTAAGCTAAGAAAAATCTTATGCCGTAAAACAAATGAATAATTTGCACGGATAAAATCTCTGCCGGCCAATTTAATTCTTCGCATAAAGTGGCGAAGAAAAAGTGAAACTAGGAGCGGTACAATGTTCGTCTTACATGCCTGAATTTATTTAAAAAGAAACGATTTAAATATGCGTCTCGTGGATTCTGCCAACATCCATTTTGTAATCTGCAACTAAACGTTTTATTCTATGCTCAAAGAACGAGTATTTTACGTCAATAAAAACAGAGAATGCGAAACTTAAATAATCGATGAAAAAATTCTGTTAAGACATACACGAGTGTATGACATAAGGGTTCCGAAGTACGTACTACGTGGACTGTTTGGAGGCACTTAAATGTGCATTTTTGTGTTAGAAAAAAATATAAAAATAATATCATATTCTACTAATTGAGATCTACGTTTCGACACGCCATATGCCTAGATATGAAAATAAAAATAAAAAATTCCATGACACCCCTCCCTATTATTCCAAAATTAAAAAAAATATTGTTGACTTAGTATTTAGTATTTAAAATGTATCCCTCTATTATATAAACCGTGAGTATATTTATATATATATTTGTATGTCTGTCCGGTAGCAATCAATTTATAGTCCGTTAAACCTTTCACTGGATTTTTTTCATACTTTACCTGTTTTTAGATTCGTCCTTGATGCAGTTAACAGGCTTATATTCTTATGCAAAACTACAATAGTTTCTGTGATGTGTATTTTTTTCCGAGACACGACATGTAAAATTGGCACAAAATTTTGCTTTCTGACGTTTAATTTGAAATTTAAGAGTTTCGACACTAGGCTTTTGTTTTTGGAATTCTTAGAATTTCGTCGCTGTGATTGGTCAAAAATTGACATTTCGTATGAATTTTAAACACTCCACGTGGACTTGATATTTGCCTGTCATAAACAGCTATTTTTATTTGAAATACGTCAGGGGCGTGTACAGAAATGTGTCAAATTGGTACATTCCAATTAAATTGTTTATAAATGAAAATTTTAACCAAAATTGGTTAGTATATTGATGTAATTAGTATAATTTATATTTAATAAGAATTATGTCAGGAGCGTGGTTACAAGAACATTTTTTATTGCTTTTTTTGATATAATTGTATTAAAATGAAACAGTTATTTTAGTGATGAAATTTACCCAAAAATTAATATTTATTAACAATTAAGTCAGGTGCGGTGTAGTAAAAAATATTTTAAATTGTTATTTTTTAAGAGTTGTATAATAAACAATTGTGAAAATCATTTGATAGTTCAAATATGTAATATGTGTATGTATAAATTACGATGTATACGAGGGTCACAGCCGAAGGCTGAGACCCGAGTAAGTCTGAGGTTAGGGTGATTTGTACATGTAAATAGTAACATTACTGTAAATGTAATAATGATAAATGATTATCACAGCCAAATTCAAGAATTATTTACTTATCAGCATTTAAAACAATTACAGTGAAATATTTTATGAAAATTTGATAAGATAAAAGTTAATATAAAAAAATAATTTGTATTTTATCAATCAAATGTGGCGCGATAAGAGGTTGGGGCGCGAAGCGCCCAGGGGCAAAGCTCCTAGTATAATATATATAGTATATAGGGGGGGGGGGGGGGCACAAAATAAAATACTGTTTTAGCCCCTGCGGGCACCATTTTTAAGTTAGAAAAAAATAAAAAATAGCGTCATATTCTACCAATTGAGATCTACATTTCGACACCCCACACGCCTTGGTATACAATTTTTTTTATTTTTTTGGATTTGCTTTAAAGCCCCCTGAAGGCGCCATTTTTGATTAAGAAAAAAATAAGAAAAATGGTTAAATTCAACTGGTTTGGTTATACATTTTGACGTACCACACGCCTTGGTATAAAAAAAACATTTTTACCTAGCTATAGCGCCCCCCACCCCTGAAAATTATTTTTTCAGAAAATTTGTACATCTTTTACTAGAGGGCATCATTATACATGTTCAGTAAAAAATTTCTAGTTTCTAGCTTATATAGTTAACGAGATATTTTGCTTTGACTGAAAAGGACAGACGGACGGACGACAAAGTGAGATTAAAAGGGTTTCTTCGGAACCTTAAAAACGATAACTTCTAGTTTTTATGGAATCTTGGTGTGATATTCCCAAATTTTTTCTAAATTTTTACATCGATATTTTCTTATTATGTATGGATTTTGACTGTTTTTGAGAAAACTAAATCTTGTTTATGGTATAAGACAGACATGTATTTCGTTTTTCCGATTTCGGGACGAATCAATAAAAACGGTAAATTTTTATTCACCTTATTTTATAGTTGGAGAGGTGAAGGCAGAACGAGTATATGATTTGATCGTCGCTGACAGCAACATAATATAATTAAGTTTTTGATATAACGTTCTGAGCTTGGAGACCGCTTATTTTTTAAATAAATGAATTTCAAAATTGTAAAAAGGTCTCTTATATTATTAGTAGAGATTGGAAAAATAGTTTTTCAACTATTGCGAAAAATGTAACTATTGTAATTTTTATTACATATCTCCATCGATTTCAGAAAACTGGTTTGATTGAACCCAATTTGAAATCAACTATTTTACCTTTCCAACTATTTTTAAACTATTTGCCTTTTTTTTATCCAACGTTAAAAATTTTCTAGTTTTATATATTTTTACAAATACATTTTGTCTATTATACATATATTTTTATAGATATTTATGTTGTGTTTTTACATATTTATTTGTTTTTCCTTTTTTTTTGTTTTTTAGCTTCTAAAATCTATCTAGAATCGCATAACATGTTTTCCTCGAAAATTTCAGATTTGACACTTTTTACTAATACGTTAATGTCACTAATTATTGATTAAATCGAAAAAAAATTTATTATTGTAAAAAAATTTGTAACTATTTCACAACTATTTTAATTTAAAAAAAACTATTTGCCAACTATTTTACAGAAAAAAAATCAACTATATAGTAACTATTTCATTAAAAATAACAACTATTTTTCCAATCTCTAATTATTAGTTCGTTTTTGCAATTGTTCTAAAATTTTCATTTATCAATAACAATAACAAAAATATGATATGCAGAAGCCTAGGTCTTCAAGTTTGGCACGACAGTTATTGTTAAATCTTCACACTTTTGAACTTCTGCCGCACGAACAGATCATTTAAAAATTTCTGCCACCACATCCCTAACTATTAACAATAAGTTCTGCCGATACGAAATAAGTGCTACGAAATCATTATACATAATAATTAGTAAATTCTACTGATTGAGAAAACAATCTTAACATATGAAGATGACGATGAAAAGGTAATACCTATTTCCAGTGGCGTATTTACCATGGGGCCATGGGGGCCATGGCCTAGGGCGGCAGGTTGAGAGGGGCGGTAGATTTTTTAGTTTTTTAGTTGTAAATAAAAAAAAAAAGGGAGATAAAAAATTAGTAGCGCGACTAGAAAAAAAAAGTTTTTCTTTACTTATGTTCCAAACTTTTTATTTAATAAAATTAGAAATTTCACTCGGCGTGACCAAAAAAAAAAAACAAAGGTCATCGGTTTTTTTTATTTATATTACTATATTTTGTTTTACATTATTTGTAAAAATTATCACTTTCCAGTTCATATAGTAATTCTGACTTCTATCAAAAATAAATTGTATTTTTCCTTGGTAGAGGGGCGGCAATTATTTTGTGCCCAGGGCGGAACTTAACGTAAATACGCCACTGCCTATTTCAATTTGGAGCTAATAATTGTTATGTCGTTAATTAAATATGATTATATGTATTTTATTTAAAGCGTATCTATAAGATTTAGAAGGGTTAAAATTTCTTTCAAATTGTTTAATAAAATGTAAATGATTAAGAGAATGGATATAGAATTATTATTTTTATTTCATAAAACAATATACATATTTTAATTTTGAACCACCCTGAATGAGTAAAAGAAAGGAAGATGTGTAGAAAGTAGGGGTTAAATGTGGTGGCATGGATACAAACCACGAAGCGTTTGAGATAGATTGAGTTTTATATGTATGTAACAGAGAACTGCAACGGTAGCATTCATTCTACGATTCCTTGTCACGGCTTTTGCATGACGAAAGCGGCGCGCGGCGTACTTCAAAGAAGTGTTCGAATAGTTTATGCTTAATGTGACATTGAGATACTTGCTGTATGTTGTCTGTTTTTTGTTTCAAGTGTGAGATTTTATTGATTCATTTTGTTTGTTGCACTTTACTTATACATACATGATTTTTGTTAAATTATATATAGCAGTCAAATAAATAAACAAGGGTAATATCCATACTAATATTATAAATGCGAAAGTGTGTTTGTCTGTCTCTCTGGCTGTCTGTCTGTTTGATCTTGATGAAATTTGACAAGGAGATAGCATGCACTCTGAGAAAGGACATAGGCTACTTCGAATTCCGAAAAAACAACCCCTAAGGGGCTGCTGGTTTGTTTGCTAGATTCAATGCTGATTTTCAAGCGTGATTTGGCGCTGGATTGTTGTCATGGTTTCAATGTGCGTTGGTTTCACACGATACTTGATTTTGTAGATGGTTTTGAAGCGTGCTAAGTGATGGTTCTAATATCAACATAATATTATAGTGGATATGGATTATGAAAATAAAAAAATCCTTTGGGTGAACAATATATAATTAACAGGATCCATCTTATGAGGTATGTTTAATAAAACTATCGATGGTTGTAATTAGTTTCATTCGATCCGGCGGAATAAATATCATGGGGATGGAGGTTTCGAAATCCACGCGAGCGAAGCCGCGGGTAGCAGCTAGTTATCTATATAAACAAGCTTGGGGTGGGATGATAAGACCCTTTAGGTCCACACAATCAACTTCCCAACACGGTATGATTATAAATACTTGAATACTGATTATTGATTGTTTCCGTATAGTTTATGTTGATATTTTTTTTAATGGAATTGGTCAGAAATAAAACTCACCTTTGTATTATAAATATTAGTTTTCTAATATCCTAACGTCAATAATATAACACACATTTTTTGAATAACTATTTTGACAATTTGAATTAAATTGCATTTGTTTCCAAGGCAACATGAGTTGTAGACTTATTTATTAGTATTTAAAATTTAAATTTTGAGGGTGGTTTTCGCCTTTCACCCCTGTTTAGGCTCGTATAACAAAAAAAAATACTGAAATACATTTTTCATTATTAATTGTAGAATATTTTTGCTAAGTTTCAAGCAAATCCAAGCAAAAAAAATTTTAGACCCCTTTTTACACTCTTAGGGATTGAATTTCGAAAAATCCTTTCTTTTATTTTATATATTTTTATTATAATCACGTCAAGACGCTTCGATTGGCATCCCAACAAAGTCAATAACATTTTTTATTTACGAGATTTCGTGAACATAAAAAATGACACGCACATACGTACGTACATACCGTACATACACCCCCCCCCCACCCACACACACGTCACACACACACGCACACACACACACGCACACACACACACACACACACACACACACACACACACAGACATCTTTCTGAAAATAGTTTAAATACACTATAGTGATCTTGAAACATACAAATATGTTGTAATTTTTGATTTTGATTTTCGGATTACAATAACTTCCACTTGGGATGTTATAATACTGAAATAATTATTTATTTATTTATTTTTTTCCACAATACATAAAAAAAACATATACATATATACTTACGACGGTTACAGCTGTTTTTGCCATTTGTATATAAATATTAGTTTTCTAATGTCCTAATGTCAAAAATATAATACACATTTGTAGAACAACTAATTTGACAATTTAGTTGCATTTGTTTCCATTGCAACATGAATTAATGACGTATTAATTAGTATTTAAAATTCAAATTTTAAGTGTGTTTTTCACCCCTTTTTGGACACGTACAAATAATAAATGTCTCTTACATTTAATTTAACTGCAAATGTACCAAATCTTATCAAAATTAGTGAGATAATACTCACAACGTTCACTTTTTAGACGAAAAAAGATTTTTAGATGGTATTACAATACTTCCATTTCTTTCAGAACATGGAAGTAAAAATCATCCAGTTGAAAAATTACAAGTACAAAGCAAAAAAAAAAAAAATAAGAAAAATGTGCAGTTGTAAAATGTTCTGAAAATAACCCCTGGCAACTACAGAGAACTGCCATTACTAAATAACTGAGCTGATAAGAATGCACGTGCACAATCTAATACATAAATATCTAAACATCATAAACCGTCGTAGCATAGTAGGCTACGACGTATGCAACAGGTCTCTCGACTTGTTAACAAATGTCAAAACTGTGTTACGTACGGTACTCACGTAGGTGAAAAAGGTTAACGAATTCATATGTCCGCAGACCGGCGCTAACCCTTTCTTCTGACCACACTCGTCCGCGTCGGTGTGAATGGGATAATGATTCAAAAATATCTCATTTATCTCTTTCTATCTTCTTACTAATGATTTACAATTTGTTTAAATAGGGTAGGTAGGGGGAAATTGGGGGTGTGTTTTGAAATTCAATCCTACAGCTAAAATTGCAGTTAAACATTAAAAATATATATGGCACAAAATCACGAAGGTGGCGAATTTCAAGTTTGAGTTTTTGATGAAAATAATTTCATGTTATGACTTTAAAAAATACCTAAGATAATTGCAACAATAGTCATTAAACATTATTTAAAAGGAGCAAGCTAAGAATTATCAATTGTTGAAATAAGAGTAATAAAATGTTGTTAGTTGTCATCATTAAGGGAACATTAAAAAAAAATTAATAGAAACATTATTAATCAACAAAACTGTTTTAAATTTGAATTAATACAATATTTAGGCTTGGTTAAATCATAAATAAATTAAAAACATGTAATTTTTTTAGTTTATTAAAGTCTTACAATAATTTTAAAACCTTTTAAAAAATGCGTTCCCTTTATGATGCTCTATTGAGGTACGGTGTTTAAATACTGAATCAAAAGGTATTTACCATTTAAATCGTAATAATTTTTCCGGAGAAAAACGATTGACAGCCATTAACACTGAATAATCTAACACGACTGCTAACGGCACCTAAAATTATTCATAGGAACTTTTTCGTTTAGTTATTGTTCCGTTCACTGATATGATGCGTTTATTAGCGGACAAACTTTTAACTAATTTTGTATTTGGAATTAATTATGTTATTAATGACAGTTGAAAATATAGTTTTGGAGAACAATGAATAAAGCTTACAAGAACGTTAAAATCGTAAAACAATTTTTCTATACATACGGGTTGCTTTTTTTTCGTATTAGCACTTACGGACACGTTCCCTTGATGACTTTTGCTACTTATTTTTAATATTAATGTGTTAAAATATTGAATTCGAAGTAAATTAATTTAGGTGAAATTAAAACTGAACAATACGATGAATTTGATGTATTTATTTTAAACAATAAAAAACGTTTTTATCATTTTATGAGCTGCCATAGCAAATTCGCCACCTTCGTGATTTTGTGCCATATAATTCCATCTTTTACCTCAAATATGACCTATACTTTGTGGGCCCAAATAAAAAAAACATGTTATATTTGTGTGTGCGCGATTTAATTTCGCGTCATTTGAGCCTAATTGCAAATTTGTACTATGTACCGTACAGGAGATATGTTTTTTTTTAAATTCCAAACTTAGAAAAAATGTTTAAAAACTTGTTGGTTAATACAGTAGTAGTCAGAGAAACGAACATTTTCATAAGTAAGGAACTGGAAGGAAGGAGCAATTTTTGTATTAATATATTCAAGACATCACAGTGAGTACATAACTAAAATATTTACATCAGGCGTCCTTCAGAAGGTATTTTCGACCTTTTTGAATAAACGTGTTTTTACGATTTCTCTTGTATATTTAATAAAATATCTCTGGTTCTATTGGTCAGATTGTGAAAATAAAATATAATTTTTCTTCGTTATGAATTTCCTTACAAAACCAAATAGTTGCAAACTGTGTATGTTTATTACATAACCTAAAAAACGAACCTTGGTTTATAAAACTCTAAATGAAGGTACATCATTTTTTTTTAATATGCATTTTCGAGTGGTTAGTATAATATGAAATATACCTATAATTTATAACAAACAACAGACAAAAACTAACATATGGTTATGACTTATCAAATACAAATCCCCTAACCATAAAAATTGTAAGAGTTTAGACTTACACGTGTTTCAATACCAATGTTATAATCATCAGAGTCCTCTTTAGGATGACGTGTAAGTCTAAACCCTTACAATTTTTATGGTTAGGGGATTTGTATTTGATACCTATAATTTGTAAGTTCTTTAGTTAAAAATCTTAAGGAAACGTACCTAAACGTACCGTAAAAACAAAACTAAAAACTTAAACTTAAAGTTATGAAGAGCAAAGGAAAAATTTCATCCCCTACGTCACTTATGGAGGGTTGTTATTAAATTTTTTGATCCAACGAAAAAATTATCAGGAGCCGAGATATAATGAATAAAAAGAAAAGAAAAATGTAATAATTTGCCCCTTGTCATGTATGGAGGGTTGTAATTAAATTCATTCTATCTGGCGGGAAAAATACCACGGGGGTGTTTCGAAATTCACGCGAACTAAGTCTCGGGTATCAGCTAGTTGTGTACGAGTATATGTATTTTCTGTAAAAAAAACCTTGAAACATAAAAATTACGACATACAGATGTAAAAACATCTGCCAAGTAAATGCACAATGCTTCCTCGTGCTAAATTCACCAAAGGTAGTTAATTATTCAACAATTTAAATAAAAACCGATAGTGTTTATATAAATTGCCTGGAATTGGTTAACCATTTAATTTTTATATAATTTTATTTAAAAATATTAGTTCGAAATTATTCTTAAAACGCACCTGAATATTTTTTCATATATTTTTAATTTTTTGACAATTTCAATCAAAATCTAAATTTATGCAAATGTGAAAATGACATTTAAAACGTCAACATTTAATATATCCAAGCAAATATCAATTTAGAAAAACAAAACACGAATTTTGCTTCCTTGCAATATCGAAGATACGAGAAGCTTTGTTATCGTTTTAGAATGAGACAAAAAAAATGTTCTCTGATTTCAAAATTTAAAATTTATCTTTCCGTTTCACGTCAAGACAAACACTTTTCGTACCGTGTTTGTCTGTCTGTCCGTTCGTGTGTCCGTCTGTCCCATGAATCCTTGTCACACGCATAACTCATGAACCACTGAACCGATATTATTGAAACTTGGTCGGATGGTTGGGTCTGGCTTGAAGACGGTCCCATTTCATAAAAATCGTGTGTAACGGGGAGAGGTGACACCCAAAAATATTTATTTTTTCAAGATATCTCAAGAACGACACATGTTACGTGAAAATTTTATAGAATATTTTTTGTATTAAATTTCCTATAATATGGGTCTACAACGTTTGTTGTAAAATATTCGCTTACAAAGATTTATCTCAATTTATTTTTAAAATTCGTGTTTTGTTTTTCTAAATTGATATTTGCTTGGACATATTAAATGTCATTTTGACGTTTTAAATGTCATTTTGACATTTGCATAAATTCAGATTTAAATTGAATTTGTCAAAAAATTAAAAATATGAAAAAATATTCAGGTGTGTTTTAATGTATAAAAATTAAATTAATTTTTATTCCAGGTAATTTATATAAACACTATCGGTTTTTATTTAAATTGTTGAATAATTAATTACCTTTGGCGAATTTATCACAAGGAAGCACTGTGCAATTACTTGGCAGATGTTTTTAAAATAAATTGAAATAAATCATTGTAAGGGAATATTTTACAACAAATGTTGTAGACCCATATTATAGGAAATTTAATGTTTTACAAAAAATATTCTCTAAAATTTTCACGTAACATGTGTTGTTCTTGAGATATCTTGAAAAAATAAATATTTTGGGGTGTCACCCCTCCCCTTACACACACTTTTGATGATTTTAAAATGGGACCGTCCTCAAGCCAGACCCAACCATCCGACCATGTTTCAATAATATCGGTTCAGTGGTTCATGAGTTATGCGTGTGACAAGGTTCAGGGGACAGACGGATACACGGACGGACAGACAGACAAACGCGGAACGAAAAGTGTTTGTCTTGACGTGAAACGGAAAGATAAATTTAAAATTTTGAAATCGGAGAACATTTTTTTGTCTCATTCTAAAACGATCACAAAGCTTCTCGTATCTTCGATATTGCGAGAAGCCACAATATCAATTAAAACATTTTCAATTATTAATGTGTATTTGTAAGTGCAAAATATCCATTTCATAAGAAATTCAATAAATCAAAATATTATTTGTGTATATTATATCGAAGTGCGATCTCTAAACTTTTTTATTTTGAGTAAATAAAAACCACTAATTTCAATTGAATACAAAACAATTTTAGTATAGTAATCAATAAAAAAGTTAAATTATGTTTTCCGCAATTCTACTTCAATTATATGATGTTGTGAATTTTTAACAGGGTGAAAAACTTTTAATGGCGGTGGAAAATGGTAAAAACTTTTCAAACATTAATTCTGTTTTTATAATATCTTCTAAACAATAATTACAAATGCCACAACAAATTTACGAACAATAAGATTTTTCTGTACTTATAATAATGCTTTTAAAGTAAATGTAAATGCAGGTAGGAATTCTTTTTTATAACATCAACATGGAATATCGTTAGGTATACGAGTACTAATAAAAAGTATACTTATTTATTTATTATAACTAGAGATTGGAAAAATAGTTGTTATTTTAAATGAAAAAGTTATTATATAGTTGATTTTTTTCTGTAAAATAGTTATTTTTAATCAAAATAGTTGTGAAATAATAAAATTTTTTTTTACAATTAGCAATTTTTTTTCGATTTAATCGATAATTATTGAAATCAACGTATTAGTAAAATGTGTCAAATCCAAAATTTTTGGGGAAAACATGTTATAGTCGATTCTAGATAGATTTTAGAAGATAAAAAAATGAATATGTAAAAATACAAAATAAATATCTATTAAACAAGCTTGGGGTGGGGTGAGACCCTTTAGGTCCACATAATCATCTTCCCAACACAGTATGATTATAAATACTTGAATACTGATTATTTATTGTTTCCGTATAGTTTATGTGAATATTTTTTTAATATGTATATGAAAAATTTTAATGGAATTGGTCAGAGAAATAAAACTCACCTTTGTATTATGAATATTAGATTTCTAATATCCTAATGTCAATAATATAACACATATTTTAGAATAACTAATTTGACAATTAGAATGAAATTGCATTTGTTTTCCAAGGCAATATGAATTGTAGACTTGTTTATTAGTATTTAAAATTCAAATTTTGAGGGTGGTTTTCGCCTTTCAACCCTTCTATAGCTGTTTATGCACGTATAACAAAAAAATTCTGAAATACATTTTTCATTGTAGAATATTTATGCTAAGTTTCAAGTAAATCCGACCAAAAAAAATACTGTACACCCCTTTTTACCCCCTTAGGGGTTCAATTTCGAAAAATCCTTTCTTTCAGATTAGTATAGGAGCCAGCTGCAAAATCAGTGTAGATTTAACAACTGTCTGCCGTTGTGGTTTTTTTGAAGTACTCACTCAGACAAAGCTCGGACGATGAATCCGGTCCACCAGCTTGTAGGGATTTAATAGATAGGGCCCACGAAAAATACGCACAAAAAAATCACGTAACACGTTTCAATGAGACGGTTGCTTATAGTAGACCCCAATTAAAGATGTTTTGGATATACTGCAGAAATTTTTGCGTAGGGGACCTCTCAAAATTTCGACCTAAAAAAATCAGATAACAACCGGACCGGACCTGGTGCAAAATGTTTATTTGGACGTATACTTACATAAAAACATAATGGCAGAATTTTTTATGTAGTGACTTCGGTGCTATAAGGCCTACAAATGGCCAGAATTGGGCCCCAATCTTAAAAATGCTGTAAAATCTAAAATACCGAATGAAAATTTCAGCCGCGCGGTGTATGCCTTTGTTATGAACTATAAAATAGATATATACCCATGGCAGAAGTTTTTATTCATGCAGTTCCCCTCCCAGCTCCCCCAAAAGGTAAATTTGGATTAGTAATAAAATGCACTAAAAAAACATAACAAATAGGCCTATAGAGGCTTAAAACTTATAAAATGATAATATATTATTGTATGTAATGTTAGACACCCCCCGTGCCCCCCTCATACAATAATATATTATCATTTTAAAAGTTCATAAGCCATTATAGACCTAATTATAATAATTTTTTAGCGAATTTTATTACTAACCCAAATTTTCCCTTGCGGGTGAGGGGGGCACGGGGGGTGTCTAACATTACATACAATAATATATTATCATTTTATAAGTTTATAAGCCTCTATATAGGCCTATTTGTTATGATTTTTTTAGTGCATTTTATTACTAATCCAAATTTACCTTTTGGGGGAGCTGGCAGGGGAAACTGCATGAATAAAAAGTTCTGCCATGGGTATATATCTATTTTATAGTTCATAACAAAGGCATACACCGCGCGGCAGAAATTTTCATTTGGTATTTTAGATTTTACAGCATTTTTAAGATTGGGGTCCAATTCTGGCCATTTGTAGGCCTTATAGCACCAAAGTCCCTACATAAAAAATTCTGCCATTATGTTTTTATGTAAGTATACGTCCAAATAAACATTTTGCACCAGGTCCGGTCCGGTTGTTATCTGATTTTTTTGGATCGAAATTTTGAGAGGCCCCTGTAATTAAACCCCTACGCAAAAATTTCTGCCGTATATCCAAAACATCTTTAATTGGGGTCTATTATAAGCAACCGTCTCATTCAAACGGTTGTTACGTGATTTTTTTGTGCGTATTTTTCGTGGGCCCTATCTATTAAATCCCTACAAGCTGGTGGACCGGACTCATCGTCCGAGCTTTGTCTGAGTGAGTACTTCAAAAAAACCACAACGGCAGACGGTTGTTAAATCTACACCGATTTTGCAGCTGGCTCCTATACTAGATCATATTTACGTCAAGACACTTCGATTGGCACACCAACGAAGTCAATAGATTTTTTCATTTGCGAGATTTTGTGAACGTAAAAAATTACACGAACATACGAACATACATACACACTCACACAGACATCTTTCTAAAAATAGTGTAAATATACTATAGTGACCTTAAAAATAAGTGAATTGAGACAATATAGTCTTCAACAAAAATACAAATTTCGACATTCAACCCCTAATGGCGGGGGTAAACAGTGGATGGGTTTTTGCAATTTTTAACTAACAATAAGATCTGAGATATTTACGGTTTTGTATAATGAATAAATAAAGATCAAAAAATATTTTATCGCCTGTCACGTGTGTAGGATTCTAATTAGTTTCATTCGATCCAGCGAAAAACAACTCTGTATCTCGCGGGTAGCAACGAATAAAGAATAATATCCGAGTTATTTAAATATTGTAAACCTCCTAGCAACGTCGGGTAGTTAATCTAAATTCAATATTTGTCTTGCTTTGGTAGATAATTGAGTAAATGTTCGCTGATATTATAATTTTACAAAAAGTGTTTAAGGAATATTTTGCTGACAGATAATATAAATGGAAAATTGTATAAACTATTATTTTTTTATATATTAACGTAATGTTTACAATTTAACGTAATACTTATTTTAAAACATTGTTAAAAATTATTTTAACATTTTATACTGTTCAAAATTGTTAGTTTATTTAAGTTTTTACTATATTAATTAATGTTTATTTTTATATATTTGAATGTGTTTTTTGTGTTTATAGTCCAGTAGTAGTTTTCGAGATAAGCGGTAAAAGAAACAAAAATAAGCTTCTTTTTATGTAGGCAGAGTTAATTAATTGTATGTTTATACAATTAATTAATTTTTATAAAAATTGTATAGTGTGTAATTTACATTAAATAACTCAAAAACTACTAAACCGATTTTAATGCGGTTTTGACCAATAGATAAATAATTATTCAGAGCAGGTTCTTGGCTATTATTTTTTTAATATTTCTGGTTCTATGAAACAACTGAATTGGATTAAAATTAAAAAAAAACTCAACAATAAGATTTTAGTGTTACCATTAGCTAAATAATTGACAAATTTTATTTTTTTATGATGGGAATCGATTATATAAGTCTTTGAGAACACATACAAACAGTTGTGCAAAAATAAAGGTTTTACAAAAACTTTTATTGTTAATCAAGGACAAGCATGATTCCATTATTAACAATTTAATAAAACGAAAACAGTTGAAGATATCAGGTCCTAATTTTCAGTGAATGTTCTGTACTACAGAATGTTCATTTTCCAGGAGTATCAAATTAAAAAACTTTAAACTTTATTAGTTATTACAGCTTAAAAAAGTGTGTTTTCAGCCATTTTAATCATCGTAGCGGATAAACAAATGAATTTTTTTATTTTTTTTCAAAATGGAGGTTGTAGGGAATTTTGTAGCGTTTAACTTTTATTTTAAACTTTTTTTGTATAATATTTATTTAGACCGCTATTTAGTAAAAATCAGAAAATCTGAAGAATTTTGCAATTGAACCATGGTTAACTCCTGTGGCGGACAACCAAAATCGGAGCAAAATTAGGGTATTATTCTACACCACTTTTGTAACATATCCTGTAAGTATTAAAACTGTACGCAAAAATAATCTGTTTTAGCCTCCACAGCCACTATTATAATAATATCTTATATAACTATTTTTTTATTCAACCAACCTCGAAAACAAAATTAAAATTTTAAATATATAAATTGATACATGCAAAACTTTAGCTCCCTAACTCTTTCGTATAAATGAGTAGTAATAATAACAATAGAAATTATTATTTTTGTACATGTTTCATACGAATATTAAATAATTTATTTTATAAAGTACCTACTAAATGAAAAGAAATTTTAAACATACAACAAAATCAGTTAATTAAATAAAGCTTTCCAAATAGATACCTATATAAAACACACATGCATTGTACAAAGCCAGAATTCACCGATGACCAATTTGTAGTGGAACATTGTATGTTTATTCAAATTACAATTTAAATTTAGAAAGCTCACAATAATTAATTATCAGAATTACAGTTAAAATTTTCCAAACGCCATTTCGATTTGATTTAAATATACAGTATATAAAAATTTAATAACGTAACACTATTGTGCTCATTTATTTTTGTTGGTATGTGAATATTTGATTTTATTACATAGGGTATACAAAAAATGAAGGAGTTATCAAGAAAGAACAACATTCTGCTGACATCGATTATCATCATTCAATATATGCATGGGCGCCGGGAGGGGGGTGCACTTGCACCTCCAAAATAATAAATATATATTTTAAATAAATACAATTTTTATTAAAAAAAATTCAGGTGAAAATATAAAAGTGAGGACGTTTTTATTTTTTTTGGTCATGTCAAATTCACTCTGTAATTTTATAAATTTTAGATAAGGAAAAATAAAAACTGAAGACCTTTTTTTTTAGTCATGCTGAATGCAATGTAAGTTTATTATTACAAAATTATTATACAGTGTAACCTCGATATAACAAAACTGAAGGGATGTAAAAAATATTCGTTATACCAAGTAATTTATTACAGTGAGGTTTGTTATATAAAGGTTAAGTTGGT
Organism: Sialis fuliginosa; assembly: GCA_961205875.1. NCBI lineage: Eukaryota > Metazoa > Arthropoda > Insecta > Megaloptera > Sialidae > Sialis > Sialis fuliginosa. Next base: position 1,146,882 of record OY540816.1, on the reverse strand, counting down.
ATACAATTCGTTATAACAAGGTAAGAATGTAGCGATGTCTATTTTTTTCGTTGTAGGATTCTCGTCTATATACTTAATGATTTCTCGTTTCTTTGCGGCGGTAAAGGAACACCTTTTTTGTTTTTCACCCATTGCAACTTTAAAACTAACAGTGACAAAACGCAAAAAAACAATAATGATTGTCTTACGAAAAATTTAACGTGTCTGAACCTGTCGAAAAATTCGTTATAAAGAGGTTGTTAACAAATGTATTCGTAATATAAAGGTATATTTTGCATTAGCTCTTACGGACAGTTCTAGGGAATTTCGAAAAATTTGTTAAATCGAGGAAATCGTTATATTAAGGTTACACTGTATTTAAAATTATTATTTTTTTATTATTATTTTATATGTAATTTAATTATATATATCTAGATGCACCCCCCTGAAAGAAATTCTGCCGGCGCCCATGTATGTATGTACTCGTATATACGGGATAATTTACAACTACTGTTAAAAAAAATTAACAGTAGATCAAGGATATTATTTTAAGTAAAAAAAATATGAACAAATATCCGGAAATTCTTCGTGAGGGAGCTACACAGCTTTCCAAAAAATTTGCTCATAATTAGTGTTTATTTAATATCTAGAGAACCCATTGTGAAATTGTTATGAAATTTGATAACCGGTTTATTATTAATAGGTGTTATCGATTTTCAGTATCAAACAATAGGCATGATGCCAGTAACAAAGTACCACTGAAATTATGATTTTAAATAATGAAATAGGTTAAAAAGATTCCAAAAAATGTATTTATTTTTATATTAAAAGCAAGTTTAATATGATTTTTGTTAAAATAAAAACACAAAATACAGCAATCCGCCATGTTAGATAAAACACCAGTCAGAGTGGATGACGTCACGGCTAAGTTAACATCATTTTTGTTTCATTAATATCTGCACTGTTTATAATTAATTATTTTGTGGTTTTAAATTATGAATTTGCTCAGTTTTGTGTTACCAAAAGTAAAACCGAGAAACATTAGCGATGGAACAAGGATTTGTTATTGTTGACAAGGAGTGTTAACATAGGCGTGACGTCAAAAATGCGCCATGACACCTGCGAGAGTTTTGGCGTCAAATTCAAAATTTGGTTTAAAAGAGAAAATATTTGTGATTAAACCTTTATTTTCTCCAGAAATAAGTATTTTTTTGGAAATAGGAGACACGTAAAACTTCATAAAATAGTTTCTAAAAATTAGGCATCATGCCTATTATAATTTAAACCAGGGGTGTACAAGGCAAGTGGGCCTGCCGATTTTTATCAAATATTTTTTGTTATTTGACTTTTTCCTGAGTTAAGTACTTGTATAAGATTATATTACACAAAATACACAAAAAGGTAAAGTATTGCAAAATTTTATTTAATACGAATGCTTCAAAATACACAAAATAGGCATATATTCTTGTTCTATGATTGAAAATAAGATGAACAGTTAATACATATAAATATTACGGTTTTTTAAATTTATTTTTATTTTTTCGGTCCCGCATGTTTTAGCTTTGGATCAAAAGTGAATTGTCCCAAAATTTCAGACTTATAGATCAAATCTGTGGACGGCACAAACTGAGTCTTTTTTCCATTTGATTAACATGGGAAAAATTACTTTTTTACTTATGCGTGAATATCTCGTTGAAGAGTTTATTTATTTTATTTTCTTACAGCAGTATATCATAGAGAATTAAATTTCTTACAAAAAAGATCCCAACTACTCAATTCATAGATCGAGTATTTTTAAAGATATGTTCGTTTAAACATTATCATAAAAAGTAAAATCAAATTTTTATGATAATTTTTAAACAAACATTTCTCAAAATTTATTGGATTTATGAATTGAGCACTTAATTCTCTACAAAATATTGCTTTGAGAAATTTTCAAAAAAAGTATTTTTTCAACGAGATATTGATGCATATGTAAAAAAGTATTTTTTTCCCATGTTAATCAAATGAGAAAAAGACTCGGTTTGCGTCGTTCACAGGTTTGATCTATTAGTCTGAAATTTTGGGACAGTTAATTTTTTATCCAAAGCTAAAACATAGGCCAATGAGACCAAAAAAATAAAAAGACTTATTGAAAATAAATTATGTTGTTAATTAAACACATTTTTTGTATAATTTATATTTCTCTTAAATTATTATTTTCTAAAAAAGTCATTTTATTAAAGATATTTGATTTTTTCGAAAACAGTAATAACAGTAAATTGTAATAGTATTTTGGAATAAAAAAAACGTGAAATCGAAACAGTATTTCGGAACAGGGGGAGTATTAAAAGTATGTTTTTATTTCAAACACTCATTTAATTAGATTTTGAATTTTGTAATTTATTTTGAACAATATAATGAAAGTTATTCGAGGAAAAATGTTTTTTTGGCAATAGTTTAGAAAAACTTAAATAACTTTTTTGTTACAATGTGTATGGGTACATAGCTTTATATGCTACATCATTCGAAAGGGCATAAAAAACCCTAAAATTTGAGATAAACAAAATTTCTCTACGAGGTTTGCCCAAAGATGATCATTTAAAAAAAAATGTAAGTATTGGCGGTAATTTTCAATATTCAAACATCAAACTTGTTAATATAAAAAAATATTTATATTTGTTGCAAAGTAATTAAAAAAAAATAAAAATCTGTTGTATGCGCTGTTTTTAATTTTTTTAGAGGTTATAGATTATTTTATAATGTTCTGTAGTTCCGTCTCCGCCAGATCGATAGAGTGACTTTTTTTTTGGTCGATCAACTAGAAGGTTTGGTGTAAATTTTTTGAATTACAATTTTTCGAAAATTTTTAGTTTTATTGTTCAAATTTTATTTAGTAAATAAAATATTAAGTAAACTAATATTTGAATATTTTACGATATATTTAATAAACAAAAAGCCATGTAATTTATTTAGGTACATACATGCATATGTTATTACATATGCAGTTTGTGAGAGGGCTGGCTAATCCTCTCATCAATAAACTAATTTTGTTTAATGTTAATAATAACATACGCGTAAAAAAGAACATTTATTGGGATTTAAATTGAATGATTAATTGAATTTATTAATAAACCAACTTTCAAAAAACATGCAAATACAACTTAAATATATTTCGTAAAATGTCCAAATATTACTTTACTTGATATTTTATTTACTAAATAAAAGTTTGAAAAACAGGGCGTAAATTCTTTTGCTATTTCTTTATTCTTTCTCATTTCTACCATTATCAAATTTTGTATAAAACATAATTTAAAAAACTCAAAACTTAATTTTTTCGAAAAATTGTTCACGAAGAATTGTGATTCAAAAAATTGTGATTCGAAAAATTGTGATTCGAAAAATTGTGTTTCGAAATATTGTGTTTCGAAAAATTGTGTTTTGAAAAGCTCGCCGGATACCCAACTAGAAGCCGAGATATTCGTGAAAAACCGAACAGTAAACAGGGAAAATTGGAAAATCGTAAAAATTAACCACATGGGAGACAAATTTATCTACAAACTCAGATATTTACTTCTCTTGATCCCTAGAACAATTTAAAACCAGAAAATCGCTGTAAGGAGAGATTTTTTTGCTCACTGAAAATTTCCGGTTATATGATTCCACTACAGGAAATTGAAAATACGAGAAAGCCATTATTCTCTATGTGTCATGAATATGGTTATCAGGTAGATTGATTCATAAAGAACAATATTATCATTGAGTATTTGTTTACCATAGAGAGATAGGATTCTGCGCTGTAATTTAAATATTTGAATATTAATGTTATACGCTGCAAAATGTTTTATGCAATTAATTAATACGTAAATTGTTTTACATGTTTGTATTTTTTGAATCGTGCGATTTTATGACTTTGGACAGATTCAGGTGTATGTGTTTGACTTGATTTAAATAATTTAATGATTCTTTGTTATAAAATTGTAAATGTTTTCTTTACATTTTTTTTATTGTGAATTTCAATTTGTATAACGTAAATTAATATGTATGATGTGTAAATAATCAAATATCATTTGTGGTTTATGAGATTCCCATGTTACAATATTTTTATAATGATTATTAATTTATTTTTATAGTAATTATAATTTATTACTGTTTTCTACTAGAAATTCATAAATAATATACGATATTTTTGTTTAAAAAATCAAACATAAATATAATAATTATGATAAAAGAACATTTTATTAGCAAAAATTTTAATGGAAGCAATCATTTTATAACACAAATGCAATTTTTTTTAACATTTTGTGCAGCAAATGTATGATTGTAATCCATACTAATATTATAAATGCGAAAGTGTGTCTGTTTGTTACCTTTTCATGGCTAAGCCGATCTTGATGAAATTTGACAGATAGATAGCTTGCACTCTGAGAAAGGACATAGGCTACTTCAAATCCCGAAAAACAACCCCTACAAAATTGCAAGGGGGTGGAATTTTTTTTTTTTTTGGTATTTAATATTTTACCCTCCGTTACATATAAAGGGTTGTAAGTGGTTTTATTAGATCCGGCTGGAAAAATACTACGGGGTAGGGGGTTTTAAAGGGACAAACAGCCCTCTATCTCGCACAGGAGCCGAGATATTTACGATTTTCTATAATGAAAGAAAACTAAAAATAACAAAAATTTAATATTTCACCTTCTGTCACATATGAAGGGTTGTAACTGGTTACATTCGATTTGGTGGGAAAAATACTACGGAAGAAGGGTTATTAGGGGGACAAAACAACGCCTTATCTTACATAGGAGTCGCGACTTATAAATGCGAAAGTTTTTCTCTCAGTCTGTCTATTTGTTACCTGTTTACGGCTAAACCACTTTACCGAACTGGATGAAATTTGGCAGTGAAATAGCTTGCATCCTGAGGACGGACTAGGCTACTTCGTATCTCGAAAATTCAACCCCTAAGGAATTGCAAAAGGGTTGAAAAATTTGTATGGGGAATTTTTTTTTTAGTAATAAAGATTTCATCCCCTGGCACATATGAAGGGTTGTAATTAGTTTTATTCGAGACGGTGGGAAAAATACCATATGGTGGGGTTTTAGAAGGAAAAACAACCCCCTATCTGGCATAGCAGTCGAGATATTTACGATTTTCCGTAATGAATGAAAACCAAAATATTTCACACTCTTTTACATATGAATGGTTGTAATTAGTTTCATTCGATTCAGCGGAAAAAATATTATGGGGATTGGGTTTTTTTTCATATAAAAATTTTTTCTCATAAATCGCTCTGTGTGTAGGGCCGTAACTAGAAGCTCGGGGGGCCCGGGACAAGAAGTGGCTGAGGGCCCCCCAGAATATGCAAAAGGAAAAATTGAAAACTTTTTTTTTTTGATCATAGTTAACAAACTGTAATCTACTTCTTATTAGTAAAAAAAAAGGTCATTCAATTCAAAATTAGTAATAATTGAATTGAAGATCTTTTTTTTGCTTCTAACTTACACATTTTTTCCTATTTACTTATTTCCTCCAATTTTTACGCTGCGGGGGGCCCATAACCTCGGGAGCCCCGGTGGTAGTTACGGCCCTGATATTTCTACTAAATGTGATTAAAATTGATTAAAAATGATTTTTTAATACATCCGAACTGCACACCTTGTAGAGAATTGTGTCGGAACCTTAAAAGAGAAAAATACATTACATTATTCATTTATCATAGCATGCCTTTATTCAAAAATGTTTAGAATTTAAGAATGCAGTGGGTGCCGGGGTTTTGACGGTAAGAATCGTGCATTTTACCGTCAAAAACCACAGCAACCACTGCGTTCTTAAATGAAATAGAGTAAAGTAATTTATAATCTATTCTTAAACGAGGGTCGAAGCCGGAGGTTTAAACCCGAGAAGTATGTTATAAAAATCGGGGTTGGGGTGCGAAGCACCCAGGGGCAGAGTCTCTATTATTTAATATATTTCAAATATATTTTTTATTAATCATTTATCTTATCTCGTTTATTTAAAATTGTATTTTCTCTTCAACTATTGGCATACTTTAAAAATTTTATAGTCAAAGTACAAAAAAAAATCACAAAAAGTAATTTTGATTATTGGTATGCCATCATATATTTAAAATCAATTCATATTATCTAATAGTACATATGAGTCGTTTATTTTGAAAGTGGCCTAACTCTATTTATGTTTAAACTGAGATATTAAAGAGTTTGCGATTCAATAAAATTAAAAATATGCGTGTAAGATATCAATGTGCCACATTGATTAAGTGTTTCAGTTCAATTTATAATTACTAATAAAATAACCCCAATTATTAAATTAAAAATATGTGTTTTTTTTACCACAAATGGAGTTAAGCCACTTTCAAAATCAACAATTACATTTGTTATTAATTTAAAAGAACTCAACTCCATTTGTTGTTATTTAAAATGCTTCAAATTGAAAAAAAAACACTCACTTTATTTTATATTATTTTTTTATAATTCTTAAAAAAATTATACAATTCAGGAAATCTAAGTATGTATACAGAGATTTTTAAGTCTTGAGATTGTTTAGCATCTGGAAAATTATGGATTTTTGGGAAAAATATTTAGTACAAAAGTTTCAGGATTTAGAGGAGAAAAATCAATGGAGGTAACAATTTGGACCTTAAGTAGAGGTTAAAGGTCATTTTGGGGTCAAAAATTTTTTTTCAAAGGAAATATATTTATTTTTTTGAAGATTCGTATTTTGCAGAATAAAAGAAATAACTTTTGTCTGAAAAGTTTTATATAAAATTTCAATTTTAACATATTTTTTTTTATTTTGTAACATTAAAAGAAAATTTTTGCTTTAAAAAATTATGAAATTATTTTTTTAAACTGCATTTTTTCTCAAACATTTAAAAAAAATTTTTTGATGTAAAAAAAATTAAAAAATTACGTTAAAATTGAAGTTTTTTAAAAAACTTTTCAGGCAAAAGTTATTTCTATTTTTTTGCAAAATACAAATCTGCAAAAAAATAACTAAGCTTCTATTTAAAAATAATTTGCTAACCCCAAAATTACCTTAAATCATCCACTCAAGGTCAACATTATTACCTTCATAGGGTTTGCCCCGGCAAATCCTAAAACTATTGTACCAAACATTTTCCGTAGAAAGCTTTAGTTTTTCAGCTATTGTGATAAATTAACAACCTAATGAAGTGGAGTTACGCCACTTTCAAAATAAACTTTAAATTAAGTGTTAAAATTTTTTTTTTCCTTTGAATATATTTAACCAAAAAATTGTTTTTATGATAGTTTACTTCTAATTATACACGTTACTACAGACAACAAAAAAAATTGAAAAATGGAGTTACGCCACTTTCAAAATAAACGCCACATATACAAGGTATATATAAAATTAATTGATAGAACGTTATATTAATTACAATATCGTCGGTGAGGTGTTCTACACTCGATCGATGGAACTTCGCTGCAACAACGGCCACACACAGGCACACAGACACACACAGACCAACACACACACAAGCGCGGCGGCAGAGGCGAGACCCACTGCGAATTATACGCACTGCAGTTGCCGACGCGGTTATCATCGTTGTATTTATTTATGGACTATGTGTATTGAAGCACGTCTGTTGTGTGCCTGTGTATATGTTGGTAATAATAAATACATACGGTTAAACGTTTGATGCGAGGGATAAGGGTGTATTCGTTGATGATCATAATGATTTATTTCTAGAATATTTAATGCCTGATTCCTGATAATTTAAGACAACGGTGGGACATTTTCAGGGTTCCGTAAAAAACAACGTACCCTTATAATTTAGCTCTGTCTGTCTGTCCTGTGTAGAGCTGGGCGCGTGAGTAATTTTTGCTCACGATCACACACGCTCACGAGAGAAAAATTTTTAGTCACGCCCGTTCACTCACGGTTACAAAAAAAGTATTCACGATCACGCACGCTCATGAATTCTATTTTTTTACTCACGCCCGATCACGCACGGCGGGTCACAATCGTGACATGATTTAATCTTATTGTTGTAAATAAAATTTTGAAATGATGAAAATTATTGTTTTTACGTGCAATATATTGTGTATAGTTTGTATTCATATTATTTCCTTCTAAATTGCATTCTAGTACAGTTATAGCAAACAAAACAATAAAAAAATAAAGCTAAAATGCATTTTTAAATCTTTTTTTGGTGTTCTGATATAGTTGGCAATACTGACCATGTGAAAGTATTTCTAAAAATAACATTTATTTTTTATACTATATTTTTTAATGTCAAAATTCGTTTTAAAACATTAATATATTTATGCATTATTAGTTCAGATATTAAAAAAAGATCAAATAAGTTTATAAAAAAAATTATCTTCAAAATATACTCACGGACTCACGCACGAGAAAAATGTACTCACGCACGGTTGTTTTAATTTGACTCACAATCACACCCGCTCACGATTCAAGATTTGAAAATCGCTCACGCTCACGCGGGTCACAGCTGTGACCCGCCATGACCCGAAAAATTCACGGCCCGCGCATAGCTCTAGTCATGTGTATGTCACAGCCCTACCATTCACTCATTTAATAAGGTGTAGTCACTAAATACCGTCCCCCTTTTTTAAAATCCTATATACATATTTTCTATAATTTGAGAAATATATGTAGGTATGTATCAAAAATAAGAATTATCAAAATGTAGATTTAAATCAGTAGATTTTGAATATATATACACTCATCCAAACAATTAAAGGAACAAGAATTTAAACATTTTTTTTGAGTGTTTTTTGAAGTGCTGTATCTTTGTGAAAAATGGTCGTATCGAAATAAAACAAAAAGCATTTTAAAGCTTCAAGTTTCTAGTTTTGAGATTTTTTAGCATAATTTTTTTTGAGTTACGGTTATCGCGCAATCAAAAGAAATAGTGGGACACAAAAATTTTCCAATTTTCTAAATTTTTTTTAAGGGTCCTCGGGCTTGGTAAATTTTTTTTCAGTTAAACGAATGCATTGGACAGTTAACTTGTTTATTCAGCTTTAATTTGCTTTTTTTTTTGGTCTCTCTCAATTTTTTTTCACCGAGATATCTGCCTTTAAATGAAAAATGATTCTTTTGTCTTCGATCATCAATATATCAGCAACTAATGATTAAACAGTAAATTTAAGGTCAGTTTTAAAAACTTGAATAAATTTCCTACAAGACCCTTTCATGACTTTATTAGAAAAAAAATTTTTTTTACTCTCACCATTAGTGTGAAAAAGTATAAAAAAATGACCTTTTATGTTCTTTTAGTAAATCTATCGCTACTTTACAAATATTGATGGGAAGATTAATGTTGCCAGGTGATTTTACAGCTTAATGTACCTCCAATAGCCCTGTAATTTTTTAAATTGATCCATCGAACCGTTTTTCCGGACCGATTGATCAAAGTTTTACAAAACAATTAAAGGAACATGTGTATTGTGTAACAGACTGGAACATAACATTGTGTAATCATCATCAAAATGTAGAAAACGATTTTCGATTTTTGATTTTATTTACAGTTTTGCATTAGTTACTTGTTAAATTTGAAATGGAGAAAAAAAATTCAAAAAAATTAAAAAAATAATTTTTTTTTTAATTTTGAATTTTTTTTTCAAAATTTTAAAAACATTTCAAGAAACAATACTGACTCATTTTTGACTCGATTCGGCTTTTGCGCACCATAATTTTACTCATCTTGAATTAATTGCATTAATTAATTCTTTCGCAGCGGGAACCGTACGAAATTGTAAAATAATTTTGTCTCGCATGCTGGAATCGAATTAATACGCAAGCAAAATTTGATCAGTCGGTTCGGAAAAACGGTTCGATGGATCAATTTAAAAATTTACAGGGCTGTTGGAGGTACATTAAGCTGTAAAATCACCTGGCAACATTAATCTTCCCATCAATATTTGAAAAGTAGCGATAGATTTACTAAAAGAACATAAAAGGTCATTTTTTCGTACTTTTTCACACTAACGGTGAGGGTAAAAAAAATTTTTTTTCTAATAAAGTCAAGAAAGGGTCTTGTAGGAAATTTATTCAAGTTTTTAAAACTGACCTTAAATTTACTGTTTAATCATTAGTTGCTGATATATTGATGATCGAAGACAAAAGAATCATTTTTCATTTAAAGGCAGATATCTCGGTGAAAAAAAATTGAGAGAGACCAAAAAAAAAGCAAATTAAAGCTGAATAAACAAGTTAACTAACCAATGCATTGGTTTAACTGAAAAAAAATTTCCCAAGCCCGAGGACCCTTAAATTTTTTTTAAAAAATTGGAAAATTTTTGTGTCCCACTATTTCTTTTGATTGCGCGATAACCGTAACTCAAAAAAAATTATGCTAAAAAATCTCAAAACTAGAAACTTGAAGCTTTAAAATGCTTTTTGTTTTATTTCTATACGACCATTTTTCACAAAGATACAGCACTTCAAAAAACACCCAAAAAAAATGTTTAAATTCTTGTTCCTTTAATTGTTTGGATGAGTATATTTTTTTTTTGACTCAAAAATGGTGCCACCAGGGGGCTATAAGCAGTATTTAATCTTGTCCCCACCCTCTAACTCGGTAACTACTGGTTCAAAAAATCTGAAAAATATTTGGTAATGAGGCTTTGATGAGACTACCAACGACAAATACTAAAGTCAACAATATCATTTTAAATTTTGGATTAATAGGGATGGGTGTCATAGAATATTTTATTTTGATATCTAGGTATGGGGGGTGTCGAAATGTAAATCTCAATTAGTAAAATATGACCATATTTTTTTATATTTTTTCTAACTTTAAAATGGCGCCAGTAGGGGGCTAAATGCAGTTTTTTTTACCCCCCCTCCACTAACTCGGTAATTACTGGCTCAAAAAATCTGAAAAAAAATTGTACCGAGGCTTTGGTGGGATTACCGTCGACAAATACTAAAGTAAACAATATCATTTCTTTTGGACAAATAGAGAGGTAGCTCCAAACAGTCCACGTAGTATGTACTTCGGAACCCTTCTGGCATAAACCCGTGTATGTCTTCCCGAATTATTATATTCTTATTGTTAGTTACATGTACTAGTGGACCCGTCCCGGCTTCGCACGGAAGTTCATATTTCACCCCCTGTCACGAATGGAGGGTTGTAATTGTTATTTTAACTAACTCGGAGAACGTTGTTCTGCCCAAAAATAATTTGTTTAAAAATCATTGCATATTTTCCATTTTTCATATAACATGGAGGAACTTTGGGGAGAATCATGGGATCATTAAAGTATCTATGTTTTTTTTTTTAAGTGAAAAGTATACGGGAATTGCTCCAACAGTGGGAAGGGTTTTGTTTTATGGCCATAAATTTTATAAATGATAAGATAATTTAATGCTTGATACGCCGTTCGAAAGAGCATATTTTGCCGGACAAAGATATGCCATATTTTGCGAAACAAAAAATGTATCATCAATTTCTGAGGAGCTTGAAATTGGCAATTTTTTTTGGTCCAACAGTGGGATACGGCCTAAAACCTAATAAAAACTGTTATAAAAGCGGAATAATGAAGAAAACACATTGAGTTATAAAAAATTATTATTGGTTTATTCAACACTTTCATCTGATTTTACATCTAAATCAGAGTCACAATGAACGCAAGTGTAGAAACTATTACGCACATAAAACACAGAAAATTTAGCTAAAAAAACATTCAAAATCATTTAAATGTATTCCAATGGCAATTTTCAATAATAAAAATGACGTTTCAATACTTTCCGAAGAAAAAAAGTGCGTTTCCCACTGTTGGAAAAGGACGCCATTTGGAAATTACCAAAAAAAAAAATTCCATTCACAATTTTTTTTTTTTTTTTTAATTTTAATTTTGTCTATCGTACTGTTCGTTCATTTAGACAGCTGTTTTATGTTCTGTTTTAGTTTATTTTTATGTTATTTTATTTTATGTTTTTGTTAATTGTTTGATTTTAGTTATTTGGTTAATTGTTTATTTGCTTGTTTATTTACTTGTTCATTTATTTATTTTTCAAATATTTATTTATTATTATTATTTTTATTTTTTATTTTATTGTTGTGATTTTTTATTTTTAATTATTATTGCTTATTCTACCTATGCTACCCTATACACATAGACAGGGACACATAGAAGGAATGGGATTAGCTTTGGGCCAATCAAAGCATTTGGGTTTACACGAACATGACGGCCAGGTTCATGGGTTTTCTGCTGGGTTTCACACATTAGGATGTCTAGCCGAATCTCTCTAACGACGATGTGATTTTAGAGTGTTAACTCGTTTTCTTTTAAGAAATTTGCCAGCACTCGTATATTTTTGATTTTATGGAAGATGGTGTTAATGTTGGCAGGGAGTTCCGTGTTGTTTTTCATGAATCCTTTCATCATGTCTGCTCTTGATTTATCATATTTTGCACAATTAAATATGATATGATTCAAATCCCCTAAAGTACTGTTATCGCAGTCACAGTAGGGGGTGTCTTTACATCCAATGCGATTTAAATGGGCCGGAGAACAGCAGTGATTGAATCTAATTCGACTGATGGTCGAAATCCATTTTTTTTCCATTTTGACTAATTTGAACCATGGTTTCGATTGTAGTTCAGGTTGTTTACTATAATAATGCGTCCCCTTGGACTTACTTGACAGATAGTATGCTTCTTGCCATTTCATTTTGTTTCTTTTTTCTATTGCGCCTTTTAGGTCTGATGCTGGTAATTTTGTGATTAGTATATTTCCCTCTGTTGAAGCGTCTTTGGCAAGTTGGTCTACATGTTGGTTGTAAACATTGTTTACATGACCTTTTGTCCAAACGAAAATTATAGCTTGATTTTTCTTAGTGCACTCATTAATAATATTTAGAATGTCTAGGACGACATTGTTTAAAGTGTGTTTGTGCGGGCTTTTTAGTTTTTCAAGTATGCTTCTTGAGTCGGATATGATCAATATTTGTGAGGATGTTCTTTCTCTGGCCTCTAATAATGCTTCCCTGATTGCTATTGCTTCAGCGGTATAAATGGAAGTTTCTGACGGAAGATTAAAAAGTGAAGATAGATTTAATTGGGGAATATAAAATGCGCATCCACACAAGTTGGGACTTTGTGACTTAGATCCATCGGTGTATACTAGTAGCTCATTTGGCCATCTCGTTTGAATTTCTTCCAAAAAAATTGCGTAATTGATGTCCTCTGTGTAATTTCTGGGATATAAATTCAAATGTACCTCTATTTCTTGGTAAAATATTTCGAGGTTGTAATCGTATATTGGGTAGTTCTTGTAACTCGCTAGATTTGTCTTATACGAGTTTGAGTAGAGAAAACTTGAAACTAGATTTGGAGGAATTTTTTTTCTCCACGTTTGGTTTGTTTCGACTGTGGAAGTCAATTTCTTAATGTTTTCTATAGTTGTCTTGCCATATGATATTCTGGATAGGATGAATCTGTCTGATAACATTTCCCTTCTGATATTGAGAGGCATTTCATTTGCTTCCACTTGTAGACTATTAGTTGGAGTACTCTTCATGGCTCCTAACGAAATTCTTAATGCTTTATATTGGATTTTGTCTAGTTCTATTAGGTACTTTTTGGGAGCTGTGTTGTAGAATATTGAACCATAGTCTATTTTACTTCGTATTAGGTTTTTGTACATGGTTAGTAGTATAAGTGGATCTGCTCCCCACCAAGTTCTTGTTACTGCTCGCATGATGTTTAGCATTTTTTCTGAGTTTTCTACGATATTTGAGATGTGGAATTTCCACGTTAACTTTGAATCTAGGTGAAATCCCAGATATTTGAACTGATTTTTGATCGGTATAGTATAATTTTTGATTTTTAAATGATCGGGAATCTCTAGTTTTCTTTTTTTCGTGAATACGGTTATGACTGATTTGGTTTCTGATATTTCTAATCCTTGCTCATTGAGCCATACATTTAAACTGACAAAATCTTGCGAGAGTTGTTCAAAGTTCTTTTGGATACTTGGACTGATCGTATATATAGCGACATCGTCGGCAAATTGTAGTATTTTTGTATTTGGACTTATTTTTAGTTCCATCTCTGAAGTATATATTATATATAATAGCGGACTAAGAATAGCTCCTTGTGGAAGTCCTTTATGAAGATGTCTTGGGCCAAATATTTCTTTGTTGAATTTAAGATAAATGATTCTTCTTTCTATTAATGTCTGAATCCCTTGTATGAACGTACTAGGTAGTCCTAGCCTATACAATTTTTCTAAAAGTACTGGTATTATAACATTATCGTACGCCGATTGTATGTCTAAGAATAGACATGTGACATTAATTTTTTTGCAAAATGCACTCTGGATATCGGATGTTAGCACGGCTATGTTGTCGTTGGTGCATCGTCCCTTTCTAAAACCAAATTGGGACTCAGGCATCAGCTGATGATGCTCTACCCACCACTCTAATCTTTGTTTCACCATTCTTTCAAGAGTTTTTACAACACACGACGATAGTGCTATTGGTCTATATGACTTAGCTGATGAAGGAGTTTTTTTTGGTTTTTTTATCGGTATCACTACTTGAGTGATTAGTGATTCCGGTAGTTCTTTTCCCCATAGATTGTTGAATACATCAAGTAGCAGATTGGTACCACATTCGGGTAGGTTAGCAAGCATGCTATAATGAATATTGTCCATGCCTGGGGAGCTGTTTGAATTTTTGAGTGCTGCTAGGAGTTCATGTTGAGTGAATTCTTTTTCTAGTGGATGGTCACGATTCTTTTCTCCTTCTCTTATGAAGGTGGGTAAAGGCACATCAGGTGGGCATAAGTTGTCAAAAAATTCATTAATGAAGTCTGAATTGTGGTTCGTAGTTTCATTTGGGTTGTAAACATATTTAATCTTCTTGATCATCTTCCATACTTCTTTGATTGGAGTTGTTCTGTTTAAGTTTTCGCAGAAATTTCTCCATGATTCTTTTTTTGTTTTTTTGAGAAGACGTTTGGTTGTTGCCTCTATTTTCTTGTATTCGATGTAGTTCTCCATATTTTGGTTGTTTCTATAATATAGAAGAGCCTGTTTTCTTTTTTTTATTGCTGTCGAACATTCGTCATTCCACCAAGGATTTATTGGGTACTTCTTTTCGTTTGTAATTTTGACTGTTGGAATTGATTTTTTTGTAGCTTTTTCTAGTATTTCTATGAAATCTTTGAAAATGTTTCCACTTGTTTCTTGACTGTTGTAGATGGTTATTTCTTCTTCTATGGCTTCTTTAAATATGGCCCAGTTTGCTTTTTTTATGTTTAATTTATTGAAGTTCGTTATCAGTTGATTATGTTTGATACTACTTAATGACATGGTGATTTTGATAGGAAAATGATCGGATCCTAACGAGTCTGTCTCTACCTCCCAGTCCGTTAATAAAGCTAGCTCCGATGAGCAGATTGAAATGTCTACTGCAGATTTGTTCTGAGCCGGTGAAGTTAGTCTTGTAGGATCACCATTGTTTAGGATGACTAAATTGTGATCATCCACGAATTGAAGGATAGCTTTGCCTGAATCATTTACTGATTCACTACCCCAACTTGTGTGATGAGCATTTAAATCTCCACATATTAGATACGGAGGTGGTAGTTGATCTATAATACTTTTCAATGCTTCGATTTTAACTTTTTTTGAAGGCGAGCAATAGACTGATGCGAGAGAGAACTGATGATTTGGTAATTGTATTCGGACCGCAGTTATTTCGATGTTGGGGATTTTTGAATCATCAATTGTTAATTGTTGGTATTTATACTGTCGTTTTAACATGATGGCTACCCCGCCTTTACCGTCATCCCTATCAAGTCTTTGAATATTGTAATCTCTGAAGTGAAGGAGAGAGGTGGGCTTACACCAGGTTTCGGAAATAGCTAAAATATCAATTAATTTATTTTGTAGATAAAATTCTAAATTAGGTTTGTTGGAAACTAACGATCTTGAGTTCCATTGTATAATGTTAATTGGTTTATCCATTGTTAATAATTTTTTTAAGGTATTGATTTGTTAAATTTTTTATTGATTCATCATTTAACTGAAATTTATCATTTTCAATTATATTTTTTACTACATTTACTATTATGTTTAGGATATTTTCCATGTTGTTTATGTTTAGAGAAGTGGCTTGTTCACTAGAGTGAGGGTTTGGTTGTAGAGGAGCAATAGGATACATGTTGCTTCTTCCGTTGGAAAATCCCAGGGATTTTGGGTTGCTTTGGAATTCATTGTTCTTTTGAGAAGGTTTATATAATTTTTTTTCCGAGATAAAAGGTTTATGCGTTTTTTTACTGGGATCGTTATTATTTATGGCAGGTCTTTCGACATTTGCAAATGTTTCGATTATTTTAGAGTTATTTAACAATTCAAATCTATTTTTATTGGTAGTTGATATTATTGAGTTAGACAGTTCATTAGATGATTCATTTTTACCCTTATTAACAATTTCTGAATAGGATTTTCGGTTTAGATTGTTTAAAGCTTCTTTATAGGAAATATTATCTTTCGCCATTAATTTTTTTATGTTTAATTGGGATTGGTGTGATTTACATTTTTTATCTGTTGACATATGATTTTCGCCACAATTGACACAAATTGGGTCTTGGTCGTGATTTGTACAATTGTCAACCGAGTGTTCCCACCCACATCTACTACATCGTTCTTTACCGCGGCATTGTAATTTATTGTGCCCAAATCGCATGCATTTTTGACATTGTAAAACTCGAGTATAGAAAGGTTCTACCTTACAAGGATAGCCGTATAATTTTACTTTTTCAGGTAGGAATTGCCCTTTAAAAGTGATAATTACTACTGGTGTATTACATAGCACATCTTTGCCGTCTTTAATTATTTTTTTTGTTACCCTACGTACATTTTCTATTTTAATGTTGGACTCTATTTCTTCTAAAATTTCGTCTTCTGAAATGTCTGTTGCGACATTACGTATAACCCCCTTTTTGAAAATTAGAAAATTTGGGATGTAGGCTTCAAATTGATTGGAGTTGAAAAAATTTGAACTCAACATTTTATTAGCATATTGCGCTGTGCTTGTCTCAATTTTTATACGATTTCTTCCCGGTTGGGTAATACTGACAATGTTATTTTTACCATCCGGGAAGGCATTTTTGAGCATTTTACCCAATTTCATTGGGTGAATTAATCCTACATTTTCATTCTTATTGACTGACTCTATAAAGAAATAAAAAGGCCCCATATGGGCCGTAGAAAATCTGTTATTTATACTGGATTTGGGATCATTATTAACATTAGTTGGAATATTTGTATCAGCCGACTTGGAGGTACCTGCTCCACTGGCTATATTTGGTACCTTCCGTGAGACCTTAGTTGTTACATTTGTGTTTTGGGGACTTTCTTCGGTTGTTGCTTTGTCTAATTTTATTTTTTTCGCTTTATTAAATTTTTCTGACTTACCTTTGTCAGTGTCGTTTTGTTGGATTGGGAGATTATTGTTACCTGTTGTTACCTCCTGATCCATTTCGGTGTCATCATTGATTTGGTAGAGTGTGTTGTAGGCTGAATATATTGGGTAGTCTTCTTTATTATATACAGGAGGGCCGGGCCCTCCACTTTCTTCATCCATCGCTTCACTTACACTTTATTTTATATTTATTTAATAATGAGATGGTTTAAAGTAAACACTGATAAATCTATTATTATATAGTCTAATGTACTTTATTTAACTTAATGGGCAATTAATTTTTATTACTTTACAACTTATTCTATGATTGGTATATACAAGGTTATTGTCATTTAATGAATTTTATATATTATATTATGATTTTTTTTAATATTAAACTTATTTTATGTACACTTCACTTTCACTACACTAAACTTATAATCTAATGGAGTTTTTATATTTACATTATTTTACATTAATACTAAGTTGAGTTTATTTTAATTAATGACCGACCGAAACCGATTTTTGAGCCGAAACCGAAACCGAAACCGAATTTCGGTTTTAATCTCAGTTTCGGCCGAAACCGAAACCGAAACCGAAACTTAAAAAAAATAATTGAAATAATTTTTTTATTTATGTTTTTGCTCATTTTTAGAAAAAATAATATAACATAGATAAAGAATAATTTAAATCCGCTTAAAAATTCAACATTAATAGCTTAAAACGATAAAACTAAACTCAAAGCAATTACATATTTATATGTAATATAATTTATTATGAATCATTTACTATTACAACAAAAAAAAAGTTATATAAAATATCTTTTTCATAGAAAAAAAAACATTATTTCTGCACAAGGAACATAAGATTACTAGAAATCAGTGGAATCACATTTATTGGCATATATTTTCTATATACAGTTTAACATATCTACATACTTATAAAGTCAATAATGTTAGTACGTAAAGTAGTTATTGATAAGTTAATTATAGTCCAGTAATTTTAGATATTAAAACACCTAATCTGGGAAAAAATAGCAGATAGCTGAATTTTTGTATACACCTTCGTTACAGTGTTATAAATAACGTGTAAAAAGTCCCCAAAGATATCGCGCCGGCGTTGCGAGATATTGAAGGTTCTACGTGACGAAAAACGGTTATTCGTGAATATTTCACTTCCTATGACTCGGAGGTCAATGGGGGTTATTATATAAAAAGTGTATTATTAAATTCTTAAGAAAAAAGGTTCTTTCCATTTAAAAAAAACAACAACCGTTCTCGTGGTAGAGCGCGGAGAAAGTATGGCTATATATTTGCATACGGTATGACGCACTCTATGGCAATTGACTATTTGCATATGACTATTTCTACGTGAAAAAATTACAGGACAAAAATTAAATTAAAAACATTTTTAATCAATTTTAGTCACATTTAGTAGAACTACAAACATAGTGATTTATGAAAAATTACCATTCTTGTTCAATTATGTGTTGAAAATCTACACTTTGATATGCAAGCCTTCAAATTAAAAAAAAAATTAAAATAGATTCGCTATAAAATTTTGAATAATAAACAATCAATTATTTTTTACTAAATTTTATATTTTCCGTGTAATGGGAAGTCAAAATCAACAAATATTGGACGATAACAAGAAAATTGGTGTCAGCGCGATTCTTTTTTGTTTTATAAAACTGGGGCCGAATAAGAATTGAGAGTGGCGCCACATATGCTTTTGAAGAGCAGAGATTGATGTACAATAATACCGAATTTCATGTTCCTATCTCGATGCAGTCCTTATTTTATAAAACAAAAAAGAATCCCGCGGACACCAATTTTCTTGTTATCGTCCAATATTTGTTGATTTTGACTTCCCATTACACGGAAAATATATAATTTAGTAAAAAATAATTGATTGTTTATTATTCAAAATTTTATAGCGAATCTATTTTTTTAATTTTTTTTTAATTTGAAGGCTTGCATATCAAATAGGAGCTATCAAGAGATCCTGCGGTAGTATGAATAGAAGTTTTTCTAGCAAAAAAATAATAAAAAACATGTTTGTAGCCCAAAAATATTTATAATTTTACTGTTTAGTCATATTTATAACATAAGTACACATAAAACTTTAAAAAGGGTGCATTTTATAATAAAACTTTTTTTTTTCGATTTTTTAATTTTTGGCGTACCTATCGTTAAATGCAGGCCAATTTAACACATTTTTTCTCTCTTTTCTACTCAATATGTCCTAAGCTTATTTTAGTAGAACCATTAAATAACTTTGCAAAAGCTTAAGTGTAGATTTTCAACACATAATTGAACAAGAATGGTAATTTTTCATAAATCACTATGTTTGTAGTTCTACTAAATGTGACTAAAATTGATTAAAAATGTTTTTAATTTAATTTTTGTCCTGTAATTTTTTCACGTAGAAATAGTCATATGCAAATAGTCAATTGCCATAGAGTGCGTCATACCGTATGCAAATATATAGCCATACTTTCTCCGCGCTCTACCACGAGAACGCTTGTTGTTTTTTTTTAAATGGAAAGAACCTTTTTTCTTAAGAATTTAATAATACACTTTTTATATAATAACCCCCATTGACCTCCGAGTCTTAGGAAGTGAGATATTCACGAATAACCGTTTTTCGTCAAGTTAGACCTTCAATATCTCGCAACGCCGACGCGATATCTTTGGGGACTTTTTACACGTTATTTATAACACTGTAACGAAGGTGTATACAAAAATTCAGCTATCTGCTATTTTTTTCGCAGTTGAAATCTAAAATTACTGGACTATTATTAAATAAATCATAAAATGTAAAAAATATCTTTTTTGTAAAAAAAAATAATTCTAAAACTAAATTAATTCTTACAATTACAAATTACAATCCAATAAATTAAAATTACACTATATTACTAGGAATTCTAATTACATTTATTTAGCATACATATATTCTAGAAATATCTACTTATAACTTATAGATACTTCTAGAATATATTCCATATAAATGTAATTATTTTATTGTTCTGAGAGGCTGACTAACTGATACACGCCAACACGCCAAATATTCAGTACGAATCGAGTGGAGTACATTCGAGCGTGCGGCGAAACCTGAAAACACAGTTTCGGCACGGCCGAAAGGTTCGGCCATTTTTTGGCCGAAACCGAAACATAGCCGAAACACGGATTTTAGGCCGAAACTGGCCGAAACCGAAACCGAAACCGAACCTTCGGTCGGTCATTAATTTTAATGAAATAAATCATATATTATTCACACAATTTAAAACTCGCTTTGTGGAACAACAATAATAATCTTGCATTCACAATTTTCACAAATCATTTTTATTACAATGAAAAACTATAAAAAGGGAATCGAACACTGTATAAACCTTTATTTTTCGATGAAAAATATAATATAAATTTTATAAACACTTAAAAAAATATCTGCCTTGGGAACCACGGGACTTTCTTATACCTAACCTAACCTAACCTAACCTAACAGTGAATTGCATTGTATACGTGATTCTTTGTTTATTAAAACATTTCTAACAAACTAACAAGAAAGAACAAAATGAATAATTTTATATTTATATTATAACAAGTGATTTTTTAAACGTAATAACTGAAAACGGATGTTTACTCTTGTAAATTTTTGGATTTTTGAATTATTTTTGAAATAAGAAAAAAATGTCTTTGATAAAAAATGTCGAGTATGTTATTATCTATAATTTATTTCCCATACATTTTTTTCCAACATTTATGATTTAGCCAAAAGAATTTTTTTATGTAATTATTTAGATTCACCTACACAGTTCACTCTCAGTATTACGTATAAGAAAGTCCCATGTTACCTACGGCAAATGCACACACTGTTCAATCTCTGTAATACGTATAAGAAAGTCCCATGACACTCATGGCAGATATTTCTTCTCTGTTATGAACCATTTGAATTATAATAATTTTTTTTTTTTCAAAAATTCGTTTTAACAAAAAAATGAATAGAACATAAATTATAGATATAGATATTACCTACATTTTTTAACTTGACCATTTTTCTCTATTTCGCACTGTTTCAGAGTAATTCGAAAAATTAAAAAATCGACGTAGGTAAACATCCGTATCCGGTTGAAGGATCGTTTTAAAAAATAGGACGTTTTCTTCCCAGCCAAAAATTAATATTAAATATAAAATATCACCCTTCTACGTTTTGTCGTATTTGAGTTACAGCGCTTACAGACAGACAGACAGACAGACGGACACACAGACATCATGGCGAAAATAGTCTGAATGGATTCAGGGAAGGTCAAAATAGATAATTCCGTCAAAATCCGGAGTTCGAAAAAAATCGGCTTCACTATACTTACTTATACTAATGTATATTTCATATACATGGTATAAGAAAGTAAAAATTTTAAAAAGTTTTTAGAAAAAAAAAAAAAAAATTACGCTATGTTTGGCACAACTCAACAAATGCGTCTTTTTGCTCCGAAACTATCCAGAAAGTGAAAGAGCAATTGACGTTGCCTGTCAAAGTCAAAAGTTTGGTGTTACCCCTGAACAGAAAAAAAATATCGCCATTTCCCACTATTGGACCATTCCCCTACCTAAGACATCTGCAAAACCCTGAATCGATTAGACTATTTTTTCTTTGTTATTTTTGAATGGCTCTTTCTCTACGAAAAATGAAGGTTTTGAAGCTTAAGTGTTCTTGTTTTCCAATCATTAGTTGAATTTTTGTTGTCCTTATGGATAATTTATTTTTTAGATGAAGCGCCGAATTTTTTTATTTTTTTATTCTTAACAATTTTGAGAGCCTCTATGCAGGCCGTGGTACATTTTTCTGAAAAAATCTAATGAGTTATTATTGTAGATCAGACTTATTTCTTCAACTTAATTTTTGTTTTATATTACTGATGACCATTTTTGATCGAGTTATTTGCGTCCAAACATTTGTTATTGCTTTCTCATTGTTCTGCATTGAAATTAAAAAAAGTTCATTTTTTATCAGAAACAAACATTGTCATTTATAGGGCCGTTACTCCGGGGCAGCGCCCCGGGGCTTCCTAGGTTAAGGGGGCCCGCGGCAGCGTAATTTTTATTTTTATTTTGTTCTAACTTGAAAATATAACACTAATATTATTATATTAATACAAACTTTTATTTTAATTACCTTTTTTTTCGTTGATAAATTGAATTTTACACTTATTATTCATTAAATTTAAGTGTAAAATTTAAAAAATCAAATTGGTGACCAAAAAAGGTCATTAAAATCAAAATTAGTAATAACTGTTAAATTTCCAAGTAAGGATAAAAAGGTCTTCAATTTTTATTTTTGCGTTTCTGGAGGCCCCTCGGTCACTTCTTACCCCGGGGCCCTCGAGCCTGTAATTACGGTCCTGGTCATTTATATGTACATATATGTTTTATTAATTTCTGTGTAAACTACTATCATTAAAAGTTATTCGAGTGTAAAAAGTACATAATACTATGAAATTATTGCAATGATTTGAAAAAAGTGCATTTAAATTTTAAATACAAGCCATAAAAAATATGCTTAAGGTATTTCTCGGAAAAATTAGAAGATTCAAGAGTAAGCTCAAATTTTTTTAAAAACTAAAAAAAGGTTATTATAAGCTCCATTCAAAATCTTAAAATGATTGACCATCTGTGAGCGAAGATATCGTCAAAATAAAATCAAAAATTTAACATTGCGAGTATAGGGATTACGATATTTTAAGCGGATTTTCAATGAAAAAGTAAATAATTTTATGCGAAGGAAGACCAAGAAATTTATGAAATTTTGAGAAAAACTAAATTAATATAATTGGAGTTAATATAAAAAATCTCAAGTATTTTCAACACCCCGTTTTTAAGTTATAAGTAAAAGAAAAACTTATTTTCTGATAAAAAATATCACGGTACTAGCTACGACAACGCCGCAAAGTATTGACAATTGCCGCGGTATTTAAAAATCGTACGTGCTGAATATATTGTTCTTTTAATTTCAAGGAATAATAAAAATAATAAAAACTATTTCTTAATTATAAACTAATAATATTTAACAAATTCAGCTGCAAATAACAGTACACGTTATCACATCAAAACATTAAATAATATGTAGCCGTCATCGGGAATACAAAAGTCGCGCATGGGCAATAGAAAATATGTACTCAACGTTGCCAAATTTTATTTTAATTTATACCATGGCTATCTTGATTTTATACTACACTTTTTTTTCCTTTTCTAACATATAGCGTACCTTGTTTCTCCCCGAGAAATACCTTAATGTTTTAAATAACCTCTTTAGGGATGAAATTATAATGAAAATAAACTTTCATTATAATTTTATAAATTTTATAATATAAGTTTTTAAGTATTATTAATTTATGTTCTAATTTCATTTTTCAATTTATTTTCAGATAATCAACCAAGCAGTATGAAGAGAAACGAACCAACAACTAATTGAAACAAAACAATTTCTAAACAATATCCAAGTACCTGTACATCTTATGTTTTTATAATTTCATCCTAAAACACAACATGATTATGTTACCTTTACTTTTATACCTAAACTCAATCTTAAAATAACATTAACGAAGAGGTACTAATTTATAAAATTCATAAAATTAAATTAAAGAATAAAAACAATGGATATAAATAAGACAAAGCAGTGTAATATATGTATTTTGTGTACCAAAGATGAACCTTTGAAAAGAGTGTATGATGATATAAAATGAGAGCGAAAATGAAAAAAAATCGTGATTTAATTTACTTTATCAAAAATAAACCGAGTGAAATTGCGTTCTTAATTAATAAAATGACATATACTTACGTATAAAACAAATTTAGTGAAATATAACTTTACTAAATGTGTTTTTCAAACACATATTGAAGTGATTTTTATGTCGAAATGTATCAACTGCGTAAATTTTAAATTATTTTTTATTTTCGTTAATCTACTTTTACTTAAGTACTTATGTAGCTGTTCTTTAGGATACTCGTTCTACTTTAACGTTAAATTACTTTTACTTTTCATGGTTTATAAATTTTCTTAGTTATTAAATCTGGAATTTCTAGGTGAGTTTTAAACAGTATATTATATAGACCGGGAGATAGAAGGAAGTGAGTGGACATAATATGACAACCGGTAGCTATGTTCAGATTCGTGTACCTGAGACCTCAAAGAACTTAAAAAGTCAAGGTGCCAGTCGGTACATGGGTACAATTTTTTTTAATGCGCAAAAAGGCCCTACAAAAGTAAAAAAATGTTTTTTTAAATCAACAGTTTTTTGTATCATCATTAGGTCTTTCCGCTTAAAAAAGGTCCTTACACTCATAACTGTAACTCTACTCATTTATTTGCTATAATTTTTTTAAAGTTCATAAAACCTTGAATTTGAGTGTTTTCAATCAAGAAAATGTACATTTTAAAACTAATATTATCATATTTAAAAAAAATTATAATCTTCAAACGAATGTGAACAATATGGTATACTTCAATTTTAAAATTATTACCGGCACCCACCTTTATTTTAATTAACAACTAAGCGCGTTTCTCTACTCTGTGAGGGCAATTAACACAGGGCAATATGAGCTCGCAGAGTAGAAAAATGCACATAGTTGTTAATTAAAATAAAGGTGGGTGCCGGTAATAATCTTAAAATTGAAGTATACCATATTCTTAACATTCGTTTGAAGATTATAATTTTTTTTTAAATATGATAATATTAGTTTTAAAGTGTACATTTTCATGTTTGAAAACACCCAAATTCAAGGTTTTATGAACTTTAAAAAAATTATAACAAATAAATGAGTCGAGTTACAGTTATGAGTGTAAGGACCTTTTTTAAGCGGAAATGCCTAATGAGGATACAAAAAAAGTTTTGATTTAAAAAAATATTTTTTTCCTTTTGTAGGGTCTTTTCGCGCTTTAAAAAAAATTCACCTAAGTACCGACTGGCACCTTGACTTTTTAAGTTATTTGAGGTCTTAGGTATACGAATCTGAACATAGTTGCCGGTTGTCATATTATGTCCACTCACTTCCTTCTAGCTTCCGGTCTAATATCTACATTTACATAAATGTAAACAAACATTTTAACTATCGAAATATCAATATTTTTGTATATGAGTGTACATTTTCAAAGCACCTGAATTTTAATGAAACTAATTGTAACCATTAAAAATGTTTCAAATAAAAATTGTTTTCTTTTGAAAGGGAAATAAAATGACATTGTTAGTTTTTGATTTGGTAGATGTTTTTTAAATCAATTCAAGGTCAACTTTTTCAAATAGAAATTTATATTTTGCTTCCTAGCCATATGGAAGATACGATAAGCTTTGTGATCGTTAAAAAAAGGTTTCAAAATTTTTACTTGATCTCTCCGTTTCAGGTCAAGACAAACATTTTTCGAAAACCGTTTCTGTCTGTCTGTCCCTGAATCCTTGTCACATCCCAACATATTTATTTTTATTGATATCTCAAGAACGACACATGTTACAAAAAAAATTATAGAATATTTTTTGTAGAGCACTCAATTTTCTATAAAATAGGTAACCACAGCTTCTGTAGTAAAATATTCCCTTACGAAGTCTTCATTTGCTTAAAAAAATCGTTATTTGTTCTGTTCAATCGCTATTTACTTTGACATATTAAATGTTATTTTGACGTTTGCATAACAAAAAAATAGATTTAGATTGAAATTGTTAAAAAATTTAAAAAATATGAAAAAATAACCTGGTACGTTTTAAGAAAAATGTAGAATAACTATTTAAAAAAAATTGTCTAGAAAATAAATGGTTAACCATTGGCAGTTCATATAAATAGTTTTTTATTTGAAACATTTTTTAAAAAT
The DNA here is from genome assembly GCA_961205875.1 of Sialis fuliginosa. NCBI lineage: Eukaryota > Metazoa > Arthropoda > Insecta > Megaloptera > Sialidae > Sialis > Sialis fuliginosa. The sequence continues at coordinate 1,120,641 of OY540816.1, read as the reverse complement.
TTTAAAATATATAGGAGGTAAGATTGAAAATGAATACACGAATATTTAATTATTAGTAAACATTTATAAAATATTGTTAAACTAATGTCCGGTATTATAAAGGAACTAGCAAAATTTGCTAGCTAGCAAGCACTTTCAAATGAGGTTTCTAACCTATCTGACAGTTCTCCTTTAGTTTCATGAAATGTTTGACAATTTTCGCGCACGCGTAGTATACAAACACCAACAGTATTAAAACAGTGACGATATTATGAAAATTATTTTGTACGGAAGAATTACTGCTCTAAATTTCACAGCTAATCCATAGATACTATCACAAAATTAATACCTCATTTGAAAGTGTTTGCTAGCTAGTAAATTTGATAGCTCATTTATAATACCAGACATAAGGCTATGTATTGCTAGTATACACAGTATATTTACTAGGATGTTTTTTTTATTTTTTTTATTTTGGATCAAAAGTTAATTGTCCCAAATTTTCAGACTCATATAGACTCTAATAAAATTAAAATTAAGTTTACTGAACTATACATATATGTTCGTTCAAATTTTTTCGTTTTTTGACAAAATATAATATTTTATTGTTATAACCTCAACCTTTGTTGAAACTAAAACTTTAATATATTAATTTAAGTATATATTTCTCTTAATAGACTACAAATTTTTTGTATGGATATCGTAATAATTTGCTACAAAATACATATTGTCAACTCAACTTCACGGCGGGATTGACCGAACATATTTCTCTAAACTCGCCCAGTAGTTGACTCATTCTTGTAGCGAGCTTCGCCGCATTTAAACTCGCGGCGGGATTGAGTTTACATTGATACTATGAATTCTTTTTCTCAGTGTAGATAAAACCTGTGGACGGCGCAAACCGAGTCTTTTTCCCATTTGATTAACATGGGAAAAATAACTTTATACTTACGCGTGAATATCTCGTTGAAAAATTTTTTTTTTTTAAATTTCTCAGGAGAATATTTTGTAGAGAATTAAGTGCTCAATTCATAAATCAAATAAATTTTAAGAAATGTTTGTTTAAAAATTATCATAAAAATTCGATTTTACTTTTTATGATAATGTTTAAACGACCATATCTTTAAAAATATTCGATCTATGAATTGAGCACTTGGGATTTTTTTTGTAAGAAATTGAATTTTCTATGATATGCTACTGTAAGAAATTAAAATAAATAAATTTTTCAACGAATTTCACGCGTAAGTAAAAAAGTAATTTTTCCATGTTAATCAAATGGGAAAAAGACTCAGTCTGTGCCGTCAACAGGTTTGATCTATGAGTCTGAAATTTTGGGACAGTTAGCTTTTGATTCAAAGCTAAATCATAGGCCTGCGCATGGGCGTAGCCAGGGTGGGGCAGGGGGGGGCGCTTGCCCCCCCCTAGCTTGTGGACAAAAAGTAATAAGTAAATCAGTATTATTGTCCAAACAGGGATATTTCTAGACTTCTATGATGTCCATTGAATTTTTGAACGTAAATTTATATTTTGGATCCAGAAAATAAAATATCAAAGTTTTTTTTAATCACAATCTTTTATTTTTACATGTAAACTAAAATATCAGGGAAAATTAAAAATAAAATAAAAACACCTAAAGGCAAAGGTCGCAGTATTGGCAACAGTGAAAACTGTGTTTTGTGTTAAAATAACTACCCACAAAAGCATGGGCAAGGGGGGACGCTTGCCCCTCCCCCTAGCTCGTGAAGTAAGAGTAACAAATTAATCAGTTCATTGGCTAAATATTGACATTTTTAGATTCGAAAATTTAAATATCATTGTTTTTTTATTGTAAAGTTTTTTTTTAAGTATATTATCAATTCAAATTAGATCGATTTTTTACATTAAATAAAAAAAAACACCAAAATAGCAACGTAGAGTACATTTTTGTAGAGGATTTTGTATTCAAAAAGATATGCACATACATATAAATTTAATTGATTGAAAAAAATGTGGCGAAAATAAAAGAAGAAATGAAAAAAATAATGACTTTTCATTGTTACTTTTAGCGCACCTATCTAGAGATATAATAAATAATGAAAATGTTAATTTTTTCAATACTAGGCAAAACACGCCGATCAATCGGTTTCAAAAAAAAAAATTTGCCCCCCCCTGAACAAAATCCTGGCTACGCCCATGGGCCTGCGGGACCGAAAAAAAATAAAAAAACACCCTAATATTTACTGCATGTAAAAAATACATCAATCAATACATGTTTCTGATTAAATTTGATTACACCGGATTTATTTATACTTTCAGTAAATACTACTGTGTGAATTCAAAATGAAAAAAATATTTCAATTTAATTCAAATAACCTTTAACATAAAAATGAATAAACTAGAATATTTTTTAGTAGGTATCCTAAAAATGATATTTCAATAATGCAGAGATTAAATTTATTTTATATTTTAAAAAACGAATATGTTTTTTATTGATACTGGATTATGGTATATACATATAAGAGCAGTGGTTCTTAACCGTCGTTTATAGAAATGATGTAGGTTCTTACAAAAAAAGACTGTTTCTGATTAAATATTAAATTATTTCATTAAGTAACCTAAAAAGATTTTCTTGTTAATTTTGTTTTCAAATATATTTTTAAAAGACTCAAGTTAACTCAAAGATCGGGAAAGTATCTTTATGTATTGTATGATATTTGTATATAGATTTATTAATGCTCATAATGCAGTGTTGAATTCAGGAGGGTGCTGGGAAGATTTTCATCCCCGGCGGAATAAAATTTCCCCCTAATCAAAATACATTACGGCATATTTTAAGAAAACAATTTTTCTAAGAAAATTTACTGAACTACCGTCATTGAAAAAATCGGGAGATAAATATATATGAGTTAAATTTTTGAAGGTATTTTGAAGTGTTGTTTTCTCAAAACATATGTTTTTTTATAACACTGAATATTGATTAGTGAGAACTAGTATATACCATTCATTTTCAGTGGAATTCTTACTGATTCAGTTTAAGAGAGTACACCTATCCCCCGATTTACACGATTTCGCTTTTACACGATTTATAAATTGACAATTTTCAAAAAACTAGTAAAAATGTTTATTCCGCTCCATATACGCCTATACAAAGATTTGATGGCATTTTTGAATTTTTTTTCTTCGGTAACCTGATGAAAATAACAGGGGATTCCCCGGCTTGTAAAATATACATTTAGGGGAATCCCGGTAATCTGTGCGTATGTATTTCACAATACAAGTGGGTAGCACAGGTGTTGTTTTATGAACTAAGAACAATTTTGAGTTTTCCAAGATGTCTGACTTTTGTTTTACTTAAATAAATTACTGAATCATGCACATTTTGGGTTTTTTTTTCGTTTTCACGATTTTACTTAGCAAAATCCAAGATTTCAGTTTACACGGTTTTGTGCAGAACGTATCTACCGTGTAAATCGGGGGATAGGTGTATAAAAAAGAAGTCCCGAGGTGCTCATGACATTTTTTTGGTATGGTCTATCCAACAGCAAATTCATTTTTTACTTCAATAAACCTATTCAGAGAATTTGAAAACAATTTTTTTTATCAATTCTAACTTTGATTTTAATTTTTACCCATGAAAATTTATTTATATAAAATTGTATCTACTTCCCACCGGAATTACCCCCCCCCCCCCCCACCCCTATAATAGTTTTTAAAAATTAGGCATCATGATTTATATGTATATACCTATATAAAAACAAACTTGTTTGTCTAAACGTCAAAATTTATTAAAGAAAAGGTAATCGCAAGCTTTCGATTCACAGAATCATCGTCAGGCTAATAATAAAGATTTATTTCATGTGTCACATGAATATTATTGAGATAACGACATCGTTCTCAAATTTAAATCTTTATTATTAGCCTGACGATGATTCTGTGAATCGAAAGCTTGCGATTACCTTTTCTTAAATAAATTTTGACGTTTAGACAAACAAGTTTTTTTTTATATTTAACGTCAGGGTTGAACTGCAGTTTACGGTAACTAATTCTAACGAATCTGAGAAAATAACAGTGTAGTCATAGATAACATAAATACATAAAGTGGGCGGGGCGAATTTCATTTAGAGAATGGCGCGATTTTTAAAATTCTTATTATTAAATATTTCTTAATTTACGTGTTTTTTAAATTTTATTTCTATTTTATATACTACATATTTTGTAAGTACGTTATGTATTTTATTATGCAAACATTTCACATTTTTATGTTTAATTATAATAAATTAATGTATTTTTATTATCTATTTGATGCATATAGACTTGTACTGGGTGAATTATGAAGGTACTTGTTAATTATTTCCCAATTTAAATTTAGTTTAAGTTAGAGTAGTCCAGGTAAGGCTGGATAGTTTCCATAGGTTAGGTTAGGTTAGGTTATGAATTTCTATTAATACATCGAAATACTACAGTACTAAATTTTTAAACTATAGTTGTAGTGGGAGGTGAAATATTATTATAATATATAGTAATTATTATAAGTTTATAATTTATTGTAATAATATAAAAGTTTAAAATCTCGCCAATTTATATTAATTGCCAGCTGTTGGGAGAGGTCGATACAAAACAGAAATAAAATTTTAAAAAATAATATGAATTTTAAAAATCGCGCCATTTTCCAAATGAAGTTCGCTCCGCCTACTTTATGTATTTATGTTATCTATGACTACACTGTTATTTTCTCAGATTCGTTAGAATTTGTTACCGTATACTGCAGTTCAACCAACGTCAGTACTATTATATTATTGTACATATATACCTATACCTACGTTTATTATGAATTTCAAATTTACCCTAATCTGTTAAAGATACTTCCACCTTTTCATAATGTACACATGTCGAAAAAAACATCCATCAAAAAACAAAAACTATAACTAAAACAATAAAAGTATATATCCTCAAAATATTAATAAATGATATTATACACAAATTGAACAAAGATGAATAAATAACGTGCGTGCAGTGTATGTATGTAAGTGCGACAGAGTGCGCGACACATGTAAGGAGTTCTCTCGATGCAATGTCGACGGCAAAGCGGCTCGTGCAGACATTGAGGGGCCGCAAGCAATCCAGCACCGGCAGCGGGGGGGCTACGTCTAACGGACACGAGCTAGATGAGATAGCTATTGTGTCGAGCAATGCAGACCCGTGCCATGTCAAGTATGGCAGTGGCCCACTTGTTTCTATCAATGGACCGCGACTTGTGCCTGGTGAGTATTCTTGTTTTAATTTAGGGTTATCATAGATAAATTCAACAACAACGCCTGGGTGCTTCACGCCTGTGTCATAATTAGAGATTGGAAAAATAGTTGTTATTTTTAATGAAATAGTTACTATATAGTTGATTTTTTTTTCTGTAAAATAGTTGGCAAATAGTTTTTTTTTAATCACAATAGTTGTGAAATAGTTACAAATTTTTTTTCGATTTAATCAATAATTAATGACATTAACGTATTAGTAAAAAGTGTCAAATCTGAAATTTTCGAGGAAAACATGTTATGCGATTCTAGAAGCTAAAAAAAAAAAAGGAAACACAAATAAATATGTAAAATCACAACATAAATATCTATAAAAATATCTGTATAATAGACAAAATGTATTAACACTACAAAATTTTTAACGTTGGATAAAAAAAAATAGCAAATAGTTTAAAAATAGTTGGAAAGGTAAAATAGTTGCAAATAGTTGATTTCAAATTGGGTTCAATCAAACCAGTTTTCTGAAATCGATGGAGATATGTAATAAAAATTACAATAGTTACATTTTTCGCAATAGTTGAAAAACTATTTTTCCAATCTCTAGTCATAATACACGGTGCTCTGGAAGCCAACTTTAATAAAAAAATTGATTACCTCTGATTTTTTTGAACAATTCAATTCTTTAGTATTTAAGGAACACTTTAAGACCATAAAGAAAAAAATCGCCTTGGCGCTTTTTTTAATTATTTATAAAATAAGAAACCGTATGCAGAATAATAACGCGAATTTTATTTAGCATTTATTGTTTATTAACTTTTTACCCGACATAATAGACAAACAAATAAAAAAAATATTGGGGTTCGAACTAGAGACCCTTAATTTACAAGAAAAAATAAAAATAAAAAATAATCATATATTGGGATTCGAACTAGGGACTCTTAGTTTACAAGATTCGTTATAATTTTTGTAAATTTTAAAATATCAACCAAACGGTACTTTATATCGAAAAATCACAAGAGATACAATAATTTGGTGAATATTAACCCGGGTAACACCGGGTCCAATGCGCTAGTTCCTGTATAAAAATTTACTAACCGTATTGCAATAATTTACAGGCTTATTGTATTTTTAAATAAAAGATTATAATTTTTATGTATGTAAATGATTGCAATACGGATTGTAAATTTTTATTCAGGAATTATAATTTTTCCTAAAATTTGAGATCCAAATTTCTCCGTGTACGAAAACCATAATTACATTTTATTACAACCCTAATTATCTAGAAAGAAATGCATTAAGTTATATTATTATTACTCAAATAACACTAAAAGTCATTTTCTAAAAACATTATCAGCTTTTAAGATTTCTGCTAACAAGTAATTATTAGAGATTGGAAAAATAGTTTTTCAACTATTGCGTAAAAATGGATTTATTGTAATTTTTATTACATCTCAACCGTTTTCAGAAAACTGGTTTGATTGAACACAATTTGAAATCAACTATTTGCAACTACCTTTCCAACTATTTTTAACTGCTTTCGTTTGCACTAATTATTATTAAAGCGTAAAAAAAACTATTTATCAACTATTTTCCGAAAAAAAATTCAACTAGTAACTATTTCATTGAAAAGAACAACTATTTTTTCAATCTCTAATAACACAGGTCCACAAAAAAAGTGGTCTGTGCTGTGGTACAGACCCAACTTTTCTTTTGTATTTTTTCCCGCTGAACACGAATCCGTCGTCATAATTGGGGGTTGATGAACAAAATCACGAGAAAACCCAAAAAAACCGATAAAAACTATAACAAAGGTCTAAAAAAAAGTGGTGTGTGCTGGGGTACAGACCCAACTTTTCTTTTGTATTTTTTCCCGCTGAACACGAATCCGTCGTCATAATTGGGGGTTGATGAACAAAATCACGAGAAAACCCAAAAAAACCGATAAAAACTATAACAAAGGTCTAAAAAAAAGTGGTGTGTGCTGGGGTACAGACCCAACTTTTCTTTTGTATTTTTTCCCGCTGAACACGAATCCGTCGTCATAATTGGGGGTTGATGAACAAAATCACGAGAAAACCCAAAAAAACCGATAAAAACTATAACAAAGGTCTAAAAAAAAGTGGTGTGTGCTGGGGTACAGACCCAACTTTTCTTTTGTATTTTTTCCCGCTGAACACGAATCCGTCGTCATAATTGGGGGTTGATGAACAAAATCACGAGAAAACCCAAAAAAACCGATAAAAACTATAACAAAGGTCTAAAAAAAAGTGGTGTGTGCTAGGGTACAGACCCAACTTTTCTTTTGTATTTTTTCCCGCTGAACACGAATCCGTCGTCATAATTGGAGGTTGATGAACAAAATCAAGAGAAAACCCCAAAAAACCGATAAAAACCATAACATAGGTCTAAAAAAAAGTGGTGTGTGCTAGGGTACAGACCCAACTTTTCTTTTGTATTTTTTCCCGCTGAACACGAATCCGTCGTCATAATTGGAGGTTGATGAACAAAATCACAAGAAAATCCCAAAAAACCGATAAAACCGGTTTCTCGTGATTTTTTTCATCGATCCCCAATTATGACGACGGATTCGTGTTCAGCGGGAAAAAATACAAAAGAAAAGTTGGGTCTGTACCACAGCACAGACCACTTTTTTTGTTGACCTGTGTTATTAGAGATTGAAAAAATAGTTGTTATTTTCAATGAAATAGTTACTAGTTGAATTTTTTTTCGGAAAATAGTTGATAAATAGTTTTTTTTACGATTTAATAATAAATAGTGCAAACAAAGCAGTAAAAAGTGCCGCAAATAGTTTTAAAATAGTTGGAAAGTTAGTTGCAAATAGTTGATTTCAAATTGTGTTCAATCGAACATGTTGGATCTGTACCCCAGCACAGACCACTTTTATTGTAGAGCTGTGTTATGATACATAAAGAAGAAAGATTTTCATTTAAATGATAAATTTAGTAACATATATTTAACATATAAATAAATTAATACTTTGCACAAAACTAAACCCATCAGAATAAACAAAAATTCAATGACAAAAATAATTTACATTCCTTATTACTACGTTCCTCATATATCACTTCAATATATAAAAAAATACTGCACAATTATACGTTGCAAACTATTCCAATAATGATTTTTAATGAGTTTGGTTTACCTGTAACACCTCAGTTTATATTCACCTCATATAAAATTATACACCTTATACTTTACATATATACATAATATATCATATAAATTACGATGAAAAATACGTGTGAAACATGACATTATGTAATATTTCAAAGGTTTTTTCTTTCATTATGAATGATTATGTATGTACTACAAATGTAGATATACATAATACATGTGCTTGTATTTATACTGACCTCTTTACATACTCGGAATGTTGTTTTTGTTTGTGTGATGTACAAATTTTAAGTACTATCTATAGACTGGATTTTAATATTTTTGTATTTTTTTATATTTAAGACCTTCAAAGTTTCATGAAACAATAAAATGGCCAATTGCGTGTTGGGCACGCACATGATAGGTTTCCGTAGTCATTACGATTTATAAACAAGAGTTGTTTCAAATATTTTTATAAACTATTCTAGCGTCAATGTTCGTTATAATTTTCATTGAAAGTACTAACTAAAAGCTACATTCTGGATTTTTTTTTAGATTTTTGCATCGATAGTTTAGAAATTAGAAGGGGGGAGTGCTCTGATAACAACATTGAAAAGCAAATATATCGTGACTAAAGGTTAAAATCAAAAGGTCATATAACATTTTTTGTTGCATTTTAGGAGACCTATCTAAAGATATCCCACTCAATGGGGTAAATGAAAAAAAAATTTGAATACAATTTTCAGTTTATGGGAGGGGTCCAAGATAATTTTTACAGTATTCGTTATAATTTTCAGTGAAAGTACTAATTAAAAGCTACATTAAGATTTTTTGAATTGGTAGTTTAGAAATTAGGGGGGAGGGGACTCTCTGATAACGACATTGAAAAGCAAATATATCGTGATTGAAGGGTTAAAATCAAAAGGTCATATAACATTTTTTATTTCATTTTAGGAGACGTATCTAAAGACACCCTACTTAATGGATTAAGTGAATATTTTTAATATACTTTTCAGTCTATGGAAAGGGAGTCCAAAAACATTTTTTTTTTCAAAAATCATATCATTTTTATTTTTATGTTATCAGTCTTCGCCCGTATACCAAATTTAATCTTAATCGGCTAAACATTTTTGAGAACGGTCGGACATGGCGAAACTATAAAGTTTCCTAGTTTTCTACGGAAACCTAAAAATGATATAAAGATAAAAAAACTGAACACTACTTCTCTCAAATAGCAAATGCCGTTTATAATTAGTTTATTAGTAATACCGTTTTCAAGACACGCTGTGATTCGATAAGTTAAAATACTACTAACATACCTTTATAATAATAATAATAACGAACAAGTTGCCGGTAACGTTATTGAGTGCATTTAAAGTACCTGCCGCATAATTGCACATCAGCAACATTTAGTTTCCGATAAAGGTAGTAGATTACGTATGATGATCATTATTATACTATAACAATTACTATCGTGTGTAAAGGCGCGATCGTGAATTACAGGACCGGAGTTTATAATGTATGTGTGTTTCAGTGTTTAATGCAAATTTTAAAAAAAGTTATATAAAACGGTATTTTTTAAAACAGTAAACCATAAAACCTTTACTTTTTTAATTACTAACTTTTTGTGATTGTCGGACGGGGGATTTTGATTTTATGTTTCAAAAAACTAAGTGCCGATTTGAAAAAAATAATTCATTAAAGGCAGGGCCGGATTAAGCAAGCGCGGGACCCGTAGCAAATGTTATAAAGAGGCCGTTGGGGGGGGGGGGGGGGTGAAACTCGGGGAGTAAATCGATAGCGTCACCCAGTCCCCCCGAAAAAAGTCAATAGGATTTTTTTTGCACATTAAGCGTGCGTCACCCCCTGTGAATTTTTAGTGACATAAAAATATCAGTGGGATCTATTTTTTAAATAAATTGGATGGTCATCACCTCTATAGACTTTCAAAAATAAAAAAAGTCAATTCACTCAATTTATTAGACATTTTTCCCATTGGAAGCTTTAAATAACCAAAAAAGAGGTAAATATTATACCATAGACATAGAGCATGGACCGCGCATCTAACTCGAAAACAGAGCCGTGTCAAAAGAAAGAGATAGAAAATGGTTTGTTCTTATTTAAACAGAAGTAACTATTTCTTTCTTACGTTTTGAAGAAATATTACACCATTTTTTTCGGGATACATCTATCTCTTTGTCTAATAAGAATGAAATTAATGAATTATTAAATAAGGGCAAGTATATCCCAAATCATTTTCCATCTATTTCTTTTGACACGGCTCTGTTTACGAATCAGATGCGCGGTCCATGCTCTATGTCTATGGGTAAATAGGTTTTATTTTTTAACAAATAAGACAGGTGTCACCCGGGTCGGACCGCCCCACCCCTCTACCCATCCCCTAACTACGCCGCTGACTGACTTGATTTAGAATATAGAATCCTTAAAAAAATTGATAAGTTAATAAAAAATTAAGGGATCTTTTTTTGAACCCTTTTAACCCTTGGCAAAGAACGGAAAGGGATGATAAAATTTGTTGAAATTTTTATTCAAAAATTAGAAAGCACAAACTTTTAAATGTGCTTTGGAACACGCAAATTAAATGAATTTTCGCGGAAATATAACTTTGCTTTTTTTGAAATTATCCTTTAATTTTTTTGAGGTGTGTAATTTTCTTGATTTGATTTGAGCAAATTTAGAAAAATCGATTAAAAAAAGATCGGAGATTCAAAAATCGATTTTTCGATTAAATCGAATCGAGATCGGAAACTCTAAATTTCAATTATTAATTACTGTAGATTTCAACCATTGAACGGTAAATGGTAAGTCCAATAAGAGATATTTTTCCGCAAAGTCGCGGGCCCCCAGAGACGAGGGGCCCGTAGCATTTGCTACTCCTGCTACGTTGTTAATCCGGCCCTGATTAAAGGCTCTGTCAAACAGAAGGCGGACTGTCCGCGAACTCTGTATCGTGTAATGTTGCATTACCTTGGTCAAACAGAAAGCGGACTACCGCGGCGGACAAGTTCAGTCCGCCGCGGACATCGGACAGGTTGTAAATTTTTACAGAGTTCGCGCGCGGACTGGATGGCAAAATGAGTAAAAGAGAAAATAATGATAAAAAGTTGATTGATCTTGTGCGGTAGTGCAGTTGTTTGTATGACTTCGCTTCAGTATTTAGCTCGGAAAACATCCCTCTCGAACGTAGAATGCCTGCATTATGCACATTGACTATGGCATATCCATTTCCTTTTTCGTCTTGCTGCTGAACTCACAGCTAACAAAAGAAGTAATTCTTCTTCGTCAGACGAACTGCTGAACATGATGATCACTAGATGAAGAAAGAATTTGCACTGGTTCGCCGTCACTTGCGCGTTCTGTTTGACCATCTTAGTCCGCGGCGGACAGCGGACTGTCCGCCCGCAGACTGTCCGCTTCCTGTTTGACAGAACCTTTACTGTCGTGTTTGAATCTTAATTACGTTTTAACTGAACCAACAAGAGTGACCGTTATTTGTAATTCTATATGATAGTTTTCCGTAGTCATTACGATTTATGAACAAGAGTTATTTCAATTTTTTTTATAAACTATTCTAGCTACGGTGTTCGTACTAACTAAAAGCTACATTATGGATTTTTTATAGATTTTTTGAATAGATAGTTTAGAAATTAAGGAGAGGGGGCGCTCTGATAACGATATTTAAATGCAAATATATCGTGACTGAATGGTTAAAATCAAAATATCATGATCCAAAAGAAAATAAACTTTTCTTTTGGATCAGATCCTTATTGTAAGGAGTAATCCAAGAATTTTTCAGGGACTTGAACCGGAATTGATTGATGGTTCGGGTTCGAGTTTGGGTTCAACATGCTGCAAACTATTTGGGTTCAAAAACCGTTACTTTTTAGGGTTCAGGTTCGGATTCGAGTTCAAGTTTGTAATTGAAAGAAAATTATTTTGTTAAAAAAAAAAAAAATTAACAAATAAAATATTTTTTGAAGAAGAAAAAAAATTACATTTTAAAGATTGAAATTTCAATTTTTCAGATTTTTTTGCAAATTGTAGTGTAATTCAGTTATAGAATTAAAAAGAAAGTGAAAAATATATAAATTTCAGTAGTTGACTTGATAAGTCACATCATATCATAAAATTCAAACAGATTTCCTGTATTAGTACATTTTATAATCTCTTTTAAAAATTATCGGAGGAAAATTTTAAAATATTAAAAATAATTCATTGAACCTTTTAAAAATATATGAGTTACCGGTAATCCATGAAAAGGTTCGAATTCAGATTCAGGTTCGTTGACTTTGAGATATAGCGGTTCGATTCGGGTTCAGGTTAATGAAAAATACGGGTTTTTTCGGGTTTACGGTGAGGGTTCGGGTTCAAATCCTTAGTTTTATTAATAAAATCTCTTTAGTTGGATAGAAAAAACATCTGCCAAGTAAATGCACGGTGCTTTCTCGTGCTTAATTCACCAAAGGTAGTTAATTATTGAACAATTTAAATAAAAACCGATAATGTTGAGATAAATTGCCTGGAATTGGTTAACCATTTAATTTTTATACAATTTTACTAAAATATATTAGTTCGAAATTTTTCTCAAGACACACCTGATTATTTTTTCGTATATTTTTAATTTTTTGACATGTCAATTCAGAAAAACAAAACACGAATTTTTAAAATAAATTGAGATAAATCTTTGTAAGGGAACAAACGTTGTAGACCCATATTATAGGAAATTTAATGCTCTACAAAAAAGATTCTATAAAATTTTCACATAAAATGTGTAGTTCTTGAGATATCTTGAAAAAATAAATATTTTGGAATGTCACCCCTCCCCCTTACGCACGATTTTGATGATTTTGAAATGGGACCGTCCTCAAACCAGACCCAACCATCCGACCAAATTTCAATAATATCGATTCAGTGGTTCATGAGTTATGTGTGTGACAAGGATTCAGGGGACGGACGGACGGACGGACAGACAGACAGAGAGATAGACACGGAACGAAAAGTGTTTATCTTGACGTGAAACGGTTAAATCAATTTAAAATTTTGAAATCGGAGAACATTTTTTTTGTCTCAATCTGAAACGATCACAAAGCTTCTCGTATCTTCGATATTGCGAGGAAGCAAAACTGCACTCAAACAATGCATGAAATTTTCACCCGAAAAATTCACGACCTGCGTCCAGCTCTGCAGTGCTTTATTGAGCACTGCAGACATGTTTCTTTCACCACAGCACTGCACCTGTACTGAGAATATTGACGTATGTAAAAAGAGCCACTAGCCGGTGCCGGTGCCGGCTCCGACACTGGCACCGGTACCGGTTTTGCAACTGAAACAGTTAACCACTAAAAAGTTTATTGTCGAGTGAATTTTCCATTGATTGATAAATGTTTTAACAAAATAAAAGGTTACAAACAATGGAGTAGTTAAAAATAAAAACAAACTTACATACAATCGATCTTTTATACGTTGAAGTTTAAACGAATTGAATATACCGTTCTGTAAAAAGAATAGAATTAATTGATTTTTTAGATAAAAACTAAAAGCTTGATTTATATTTTACTTAAAAATTGCATTTTGTTTCAATAATAAGATTATACAGAGTGGGGAATTTAAAGTGTTACAGTTGATTATCTCAGAACCATAGCATATTTGAAAAAAATATTTCAACCAAAAAATGTTTGGTTGTAAGGGGGTAATCGAATAGTAATATTTATTTGCTATTTTAATGTGGCCTTCAAGGATATTTGAAGGTCAACATCATTTTTTTAAATAGGAACCTATAGTTTTTATTTAGTAATCTTATTCTACGAGAAAAAACACGAATCTTTCATTAAAAACTTTTTTTTGAACAACCCAAGCTTTCCTAAATATCTAACAAAATAATTCGAAATTTTGAACTTTCAAGAAGTTTTTACTCAGAAACCATAAACTTTAGAAAAAAAGTACAAGATACAAAAAATTGTTATTTTGGCCTAATGAAACTTTGAGAATTATTCTAGAATTTTTTTAACATTTCGTACGTTTTTTTGTTTTTGCTAAAATAAAATAAATAGAAAAAGTTTTAAAAAGTTTTTAAAATTTTTGAAATAATTCTCCAAGCTTTATTAGACCAAAATAAATATTTTGTGTATCATGTACTTTTTTTCTAAAGTTTGTGCTTTCCGAGTAAAAAATTCTTGAAAGTTCAAAATCTCGAATTATTTTGTTAGATACCTTGGAAAGCTTGGGTTGTTAAAAAAAAAGTTTTCAATGAAAGATTCGTGTTTTTTCACATAGAATAAGATTACTAAATAAAAACTATAGGTTCCTATTTAAAAAAATATGTTGACCTTCAAATATCCTTGAAGGCCACGTTAAAATAGCAAATAAATATTACTATTCGATTACCCCCTTACAACCAAACATTTTTTGGCTGAAACATTTTTTTCAAATATGTGATGGTTCTGAGATAATCACTTTAAATGCCCCACCCTGTATGTAAAATAATCTTTAATAACACTATAGTTTACATTTAAAACTATCTATTATACTTATTTGTATATACAAATCATTATGTTTTCATATTATCAGTAGCCCTTTATTCATGAGTGTATGCTATATTTAAAATTTATGAAAATTTTATCTGTTGACTGATTCCAAAATCACAAATATTTTATGGAAAATTATGATCTCTCAATCGAGAAATGTCATTACATTAGCATATCAAATAAATATCCGATATCCCTATCCATGCATTATTCTATTCAAATAATCTAATATTTAATATGTATCATCATTATTTAATTTATTGTATTTCTGATGGAATAATAATTGTTTTTTCAAATATTTATAACAATAATCAATTATATTTTCTATGTGACTAAAATATATATTTGTGTATCTAGGGTGTAAAATGATAGTTTTTCGCACGAGTGTGAATGTTTGTTAGTCGAGACGCCAGCCGAGACTAACAATCACACGAGTGCGAAAAACGCGTTTTACACCCGAGATACACACAATATTTTTTCTACAACCCTATTTGTTATATAATATTAACAATAATATAATATAATAATTAATTTATATAATTTGTATTTTTCTATATACTTAAATATTAAAATTCAACTCTAGTAAGTTTTATACAAAATTTTTGACAGTTCTATTTTCATTAAAATGTGTTTCTTAATTTGTTATTCTATAATATAAGACGAATAAGTGGTGATACCGAAAAAGAACATAAGTGTGCACCACCAGAGATATCAGAAGCTGCAAATACTGTAATTTTAAATTTACTATCTGCAAAATCTAAATTGATATATGAAAATTACACATAATACCATGAATTGTGCAAAGAAAAAACCTTAAGGTATTGTTTATATTTTATTTAATTTTATTAATAATTATTTTCATTACAATAATTAATATAGTGCTTAAATTTTAGTAATTTGTTTAATACTACATATAATGCAATAGTATTTATAAAATTAATTAATCGTAAAAAAATGTAAATGTATGTGTACTATGAAAATAGTAAACACTTTTACGCACGACGAGCGCAAAAGTACTACTTTACCAGGGCCGTAACTACCACCGGGACCCCCGAGCTTAGGGGGGCCCCGAAAAAGGGAGGTATTTTTTTACGAAATCGGATTAAAAAAATTTTGAGTTAAACTCATTTTGGTTCAACACGGAGAAAATTTTTCAAAAACAAAAAAACAAAAAAAAATTGTTTAATACATTTATGGAATTATCTCTGGCGCCATCGCATAGTACATAAAAAATTTACAAAAAAAACTAATGTCCCTTTGTTGCTCACAAGATATCTACGAGTCAATTTTTATTTTTAAATGTCTTTTTTAGCCGTTTTGATTTGGAACATGTCACACTTACATATTTATAATCATATGGAATATCTTTCCCCAAAATTTTATTAAAATCGATTTTATTGGTTGTTGTAAATTCATAACATCAATTTTAAAATGATTTTTTTATTTTTGCAATCCGGCCAATAGCATTGGAGATATTTAAAAAAATCGCACACGAAAAACTGTAAAAATGGTAGTTTTTTCAACAAGTTACAAAAAATTTCGCTAATATGACTGCACTATAAATCGAGTTTTATGCAGCTCGATATGAGAAATTATTGTTTGTTATTAAAAAAAAATTATTTACTGGTGTAGTTTTCATTGTTTACAAAAAAATATTAAAAATTAAAATTTGAAAAACTTATTTTTTCGAAAATAGTCACAAACTTCAAAATTGTTAAAAAAAATTTATAAGGAGGGCCTCTCGATCACCTGCTGCCCCGGGGCCCTCGAGCCTCTAGTTACGGCCCTGTACTTTACACACTGAAATGTCAATGAAAAAGCCTACTTTTTTAAACGGTTGTAGAAAAAGAGTATTATATTTGACACAACTATCAACTAATATAAACTATGATAACATCAACATTGAATCTTTTTTATCGATGCGTGTGGACGGGTATGTTTTTACGAGATGATCGAGAAAACATTAATAATTTAAATAGTATTTTAGAATTTTTATAAAAATGTTGATGAATTATTAACGTCTACGTACGTTTTTGAACAAAATAATATTGCTTCCTCGCAATATCGAAGATACGAGAAGCTTTGTGAGCTTTTAGAATGAGACAAAAAAAATGTTCTCCGATTTCAAAATTTTAAATTTATTTTTGTTTCACGTTAAGACAAACACTTTTCGATCCGTATTTGTCAGTCTGTCTGTCCGTCCGTGTGTGTGTTCGTCTGTCCCCTGAATCCTTGTCACACGCATAACTCATGAACCACTGAATCGATATTATTGAAACTTGGTCGGATGGTTGGGTCTGGCTTGAGGACGGTCCCATTTTAAAATCATCAAAATCGTTTGTAAGGGGGAGGGGTGACACCCCAAAATATATTTTTTTTCAAGATATCTCAAGAACGACACATGTTACGTGAAAATTTTATAGAATATTTTTGGTAGAGTATTAAATTTCCTATAATATGGGTCTACAACGTTTGTTGTAAACTATTCCCTTACAAATATGTATGTATCTCAATTTATTTTAAACATTCGTGTTTTGTTTTTCTAAATTGATATTAGCTTGGATATAATATTAAATGTTATTTTGACGTTTTAAATGTCATTTTGACATTTGCATAAATTTAGATTTAGATTGAAATTGTCAAAAAATTAAAAATATATGAAAAAATATTCAGGTGCATTTTAAGAAAAATTTCGAACTAATATTTTTTAGTAAAATTGTATAAAAATTAAATGGTTAACCAATTCCAGACAATTTATATAAACACTATCGGTTTTTATTTAAAATAGTTGAATAATTAACTACCTTTGGTGAATTTAGCACGAGGAAGCACTGTGGATTTACTTGGCAGATGTTTTTTTTCTTATAAATAAAACAAAATACATTATAATTATTTCATATACATGTTGAGTAATACCAGGTGGAGCAAACTTGAACAGTTGATGGAGAAAAATAGTTAAAGAAAAAGTTCATACATAAACAAGTGTCCGGGAACTTTTCGTGAGGGAGCTACAGACCTCCAAAGATTTTTCCTAAAATCAGTTTTTATTAAATATCTTGAGAACCCATTGTGATACAGTAATGAAATTTAATACCCGGTTTAGTAATAATACGTGTTATCGATTTCCAGTATCAACCAATTATAATTTAGATGATATTTTTGTTTTTATTTTTTTCCTATCTTTAGCACCTTTATATGGTCAAACGACACAGAATACGCAGAAACTTACTTTATTAATTTAATATCTGGGTACTTACTCCAGATATTAAATAAAAATTAATTTTAGGTGAAACTTTTGGGAATTTGTAGCTCCCTCACGAAGAGTTTCCGGACACCTGTTCATATTAGCTTTTTTTCTTGAAATATTTTTCTCGATCGAAAAAAATTTTTTTTTGTTAATGTTCTTTAAGTTAAAATCATATAATAAACTAAGTATACGGGTGACATCAAATACTGTTTGATCAAGGTTTACTTGAGCATAACTTAATCACATTTATTTTAATTAGTTACATATCAGTTATTACTAGAGATTGGAAAAATAGTAGTTATTTTCAATGAAATAGTTACTAGTTGAATTTTTTTTTGGAAAATAGTTGCAAAAAAATTTTTTTTTACGATTTAATAATAATTAGTGCAAACGAAGCAGTAAAAAGTGTCGCAATAGTTAAAAAATAGTTGGAAAGGTAGTTGAAAATAGTTGATTTCAAATTGTGTTCAAACAAACCAGTTTTCTGAAAACGGAGGAGATATGTAATAATAATTACAATAAATGCATTTTTACGCTATAGTTGAAAATTAATTTTCCAATCTCTAGTTATTACATGACTTTTATTTTAATAAAAAATAGATGAAATATAATGTCATATAAAAATGAAACTAAGCTTACTTTGTACTATGAACGTGATCTACACTGAACGTTAACGGTCCGATACTAGACGTAGGCCCAACTGTCGGTAAGTGCAGAGAGAACATTAGCTTTCCTCTTATAACACACTGAAACCACTGAACTCGCGATTACCCCGCGTTAGTAATTACCCCCATTCCTCATACACGAAGTTCTCTCAGTTTTCTGTCATCTGCCGATCGCGTAGCCTGTTGCATCATCTAGTATTAATAGGATTATGCCTTATGCACAATTAAAGCTTCACGATGAAATCTCAATCTACTTTTCGTATTGAAAAAATCAATAAATATAAATTAGAACGACCGAAAACTTCAGTATTTAAATATTTGAGTCGTGGAAATAGGTCAATAGTTTAACATAACTCCACACAAAAAAAAATTATTTGCGGGAATCTGACCCACTGTACTATATGTAATCGAGCATGCTGAAACCGAATCTGGAGTCCAAATACCCCCATCACGTCAGGTTTTTTTTCTAACCTCAAAAAATAAAAGTCATAAAATTCAATAAAAACTCAAACAAAACCCCATAGTCATATATCCCATCAACCCCACAACCCCATAACCTTAAAACCCTATAACCCTAAACTCTATAACCCTAAAACCCACATAACCCTATAACTCCATTGAATGAGTTATGGGGTTATATGGTTATGGGGTTTTTGAGGTTATGAGGTTTAGAATTATGGGGTTTTAAGGTTACGTGGTTGAGGGGTTAAAGGGCATAGCTGTTTCAAACATATTGATTTTCACTGCTTGAACGCGCATAAGTATCTTTTTAACTGTGTTATGGGGTTTTCGGGTTTAGGGTTATGGGGTTATAAGGTTATGGAGTTGTGGGGTTGATGGGATGTATGCTTATTATTAAAAACTGACGTGATAGGGTTATTTGGACTCCGGATTCGGTTTCAGCATGCTCGATTACATATAGTACAGTGGGTCAGGTTCCCGCAAACAAAAGTTTTTTTTTGTGGAGCTGTGTAATAGTTTCTAATTATCGAAGTTGCCCGATTATTAAGTATTGTCGCGAACCTGTTATACTTGGATTTTTTTCGAGTGAAGTACTCCATAATCGGCAGACATTTATTGTTTATAATTAATATACTATATTAAATTCTTCACTCAGCCCCACTCCACCCATCTGGTGTCTGAATCAGTGTTTTTCGAACATAAGTATAAGTGCTTAAAACTTCAAACAGAATAAAATAATAATTATGTTTTTAACTTCCCAATTGGAAGTTATTATAATCGGTCCGAAAATCAAAATCAAAAATTTCAACATAATTGTATATTTTAATGTCACTATAGTATACACTATTTTTAGAAAGTGTGTGTGTGTCATTTTTTACGTTCACGAAATCTTGCGAATAAAAAAATGCTATTGACTTCGTTGGACTGCCAATCGAAGCATCTTGATGTGATTATGATCTGGAAGAAAGGATTTTTCGAAATTCAACCCCTAAGGGGGTAAAAAGGGGTGTTAAGTTTTTTTAGTCAGATTTACTTGAAACTTAGCATAAATATTCTACAATACAAATAATGAAAAATGTATTTCAGTATTTTTTTGTTATACGTGCCTAAACAGCCATAGAAGGGGTGAAAGGCGAAAACCACCCTCAAAATTAGAATTTTAAATACTAATAAATAAGTCTATAATTCAAGTTGCCTTGGAAAGAAATGCAATTAAATTTAAATTGTCAGATTAGTTATTCTAAAAATGTTTGTTATATTATTGACATTAGGATATTAGAAAACTAATATTTATAATACAAAGGTGAGTTTTATTTCTGGCCAATTCCATTAACATTTTTCATATACATACTAAAAAAAAACATCTGCCAAGTAAATGCACAGTGCTTCCTCGTGCTAAATTCACTAAAACCGATAGTGTTCAGATAAATTGCCTGGCATTGGTTAACCATTTAATTTTTATACAAATTTTACTAAAAAATCTTACTTCCAATTTTTTCTTAAAACGCACCTGAATATTTTTTTATATATTTTTAATTTTTTGACAATTTCAATCTAAATCTAAATTTATGCAAATGTCAAAATGACATTTAAAACGTCAAAGTGACATTTAAAACTCCAAAGTGACATTTAAAACGTCAAAATGACACTTAATATATCCAATCAAATATCAATTTAGAAAAACAAAACACGAATATTTAAAAAAAAATTAGATAAATCTTTGTAATTTTACAACAAACGTAGTAGACCCATATTATAGGAAATTTAATTCTCTACAAAAAATATTCTATAAAATTTTCTCGTAACAAGTGTCGTTCTTGAGATATCTTGAAAAAATAAATATTTTGGGGTGTCACCCCTCCCCCTAACACACGATTTTGATGATTTTGAAATGGGACCGTCCTCAAACCAAACCCAACCATCCGACCAAGTTTCAAGTGGTTCATGAGTTATGCGTGTGACAAGGATTCAGGGGACAGACGGACGGACGGACGGACGGACACACGGACACACGGACAGACAGACAGACACGGAACAAAAAGTGTTTGTCTTGACGTGAAACGGATAAATAAATTTAAAATTTTGAAATTGGAGAACTTTTTTTTTGTCTCAATCTGAAACGATCACATAACTTCTCGTATCTTCGATATTGCGAGGAAGCAATATTCACATAAACTATACAGAAACAATAAATAATCAGTATTCAAGTATTTATAATCATACCGTGTTGGGAAGTTGATTGTGTGGACCTAAAGAGTCTCACCCCAACCCAAACTTGTTTATATTTATTTTAACAACTTACTACAAAAGCCCCGTGGGTCTCATGACATATATTTTCAATCGGGGATTAAAAATATTGCAATTTTATAATAAAGAAATTCTTACATTAAATAAAAATAAAAAAAACTTTATAACGTTATAACTGTCTTGAACTTTTTGTACTATACAGCACACCACTGGTAAATTAATTACACTTGATCCAAAAAGTTTAATCATAAAACGTAATTTTCATTTATTTTAAGCTGACAGACCCCTGGGCGATATCCCTTTCTTTTTTATATTCTGCTGTGTGTAGAAGAGCAATAATTATGAAACGAAAGAAAAATAAAGGAGTGTTCCGTGTTCATAATCAATTAATTTTTGTAATGAGAACAGTAGTGAAGAGAAAATATTTTTTTTAAATTATAAAAAGAATGTTTTTTTGTTATTTTATATGATTTATGCCCGGTGTTATAAAGAATTTGCTCATGAGCAAAGCTAATTTGCTTGGGAGTCAACTGCTTGGGATTCTAAAGCAGTTGTAATAAATGTATAGTAATGTAAATGCTATGCATTTTATTAGGTACTA
Organism: Sialis fuliginosa; assembly: GCA_961205875.1. NCBI lineage: Eukaryota > Metazoa > Arthropoda > Insecta > Megaloptera > Sialidae > Sialis > Sialis fuliginosa. The sequence continues at coordinate 1,098,556 of OY540816.1, read as the reverse complement.
CTTATTTTAAGTCGCTGATTTCTACTTAACGTGTTTGTTAATTTGCTACATCTGTGAGTGGTTGTTATTTATATTTAATACGTAGCAGATAGCATTAGCTGGAAGCTCATTTGCTTTTGTACTCAAGCAAATTCTTTATAATACCGGGTATTATAGTTAACTAGCGGCTTCGCCTGCATTGTATACATTTTTAGGGTTCCGAAGAAACTCTATTATCTCACTTTGTCGTTCGTCCGTCCGTCCGTCCTTTTCACTCAAAGCTAAATAGCTCGTAAACTATATAAGCTAGAAACTTGAAATTTTTACTGAACATGTAAAATGACACCCTATAGTAAAATATGTACAAATTTATTGAATAAATAATTTTTCAAGGGGGGTAATAAGGAGCTAAAGCTAGGTAAAAAAAATATTTTTTTTTTATACCAAGGCATGTGGCGGCACGTTAAAATGTATAACCAAACAAGCGAAATTTGACCCTTTTTCTATTTTTTTTTCTAAATCAAAAATGGTGCCTGTAGAGGGCTTTAAAGCAAATCCAAAAAAAAACAAAAAAATTGTATACCAAGACATGTGGCATGTCAAAATGTACCTACATCTCTATTCGTAGAACATGACCATATTTTTTATTTTTTTTCTAACTCAAAAATGGCGCCTGTAGGGGGCTAAAAGCAGTGTTTTATTTCCCCCCCCCCCACTAACTCTGTAACTACTGGCTCAAAAAATCTGAAAAAAATTTGGTAACGAGGTTTTGGTGGGACTATCAACGACAAATACTAAAGTCAACAATATAATTTTAAATTTTGGAATTATAGGGAGGGGTGTCATAGAATTTTTTATTTTGATATCTAGGCATGTGGTATGTCAAAATATAGATCTCAATTAGTAGAACTTGACACTTTTGTATATTTTAACTTTAACTTAAAAATGCACCTGTAAGTGGTTCCAAACATTTCACGTAGTACGTACTTCGGAACCCTTATGGCATACACTCGTGTATGTCTTGCCCAAATTTGTAATTTATAAAATGTAATATTATTTGTATAATTAGTCTGAAATAATTGTTAACCCTAATTTGCGTTAGGTTAAACATACATATGTTTTTTTTAATATTTAAATAGAAGAATATTTTGCTTAAATTCATGTTTAAAATATAGGGCAGAGTGCGGTAATCACGAACGCGAGGTAGTCGCGAATTCAGTGGTTTCAGTATATGTATTATAAGAGGAAAGCTAATATTGTCTCAGTACTCACCGATAGTTGGACCTACAACTAGTATCAGTCCGTTAAGTTCAGTGTAGATAACGCTCACAGTACAATTCGAAAGTAAGAATTCCAGCTTTTATCATATTTTTTAATTAAAATAAAAGCCATGTAATAACTGATATATAATTAATATAAATGTATATGGAAACATGACGGGAGAAACTTCTCGACATTTTCATATGAGCAGTAGAAAGACCGAATCGTAGCGACACGAGATAGAAAAGAAAGTTTTTGTTAAAACTAGGGATTGCAATCCCGATCAAAATTTTAAAAATATCGATCTTGTCTATAAATTAATAACGAATACAAAATTGCAGCAGTTTGCATTTATATAGTTGAGATGAAAAAAAAAGTAGTCAAAAAATTAAACAATTTAATTATACATTGAAAATCCAACAATCCAATATATCTAAATCAATAAATTGTCATCGTATAGTGCGGAAAAAAATTATATGAACTAAAAGAACTAGAACTAGTTCATTAAAGACCACTGAACTATAGGGAGCGCTCTCTGTTATGAACTAAGATGCCTAACTCGACTCTGTAATAAGTTTTCCTGTGAAAACTCTTCGTATATGGGCTTCAGATTTTTTTGAGCATTCGGATCGAGAACAGGTGGATGTGTAAACGAAGATACCCGGGAAAAAATTTCAGATCTGAAGTGATCTCGGTTGATCTTCATTTTGGAACAAATCAGATCTTTGTAAATAAATAAACTTTTGTCTACCTTAAATAACAAATACACGCATATACTACCTATATATAAATCTTGTTTATAATTTAATCAAAAAATTGTACAGAAACGTATTGAGTGATATTTGAGGCCCGTGTATTAAATTAATAAATAAATTCACAACTCACCCCCTGTCACAGATGAAGGGTTGTAATTGGTCTCATTCGATCCAACGGGAAAAATACTTCGGGATACTAGGGATGTGGGGGGCAAAACAACCCTCTATCTAGCACAGGAGTCGAGATATTTACGATTTTCTATAATGAATACCATAAGTAGCGAAACAGAGAAAAATTCACCTAGTATTCCGAAGTATTTTTCCCGCTGGATCGAATGAGACCAATTACAACCCTTCATCTGTGACAGGGGGTGAGTTGTGAATTTATTTATTAATTTAATACACGGGCCTCAAATATCATACAATAGGTTTATGTACAATTTTTTTTTAATTGATTAAATTATAAACAAGGTATATGTGTATTAATTTGTTATTTAAGGTAGACAAAAGTTTATTTATTTACAAAGATCTGATTTGTTCCAAAATAAAGATCAACCGAGATCACTTCAGATCTGAATTTTTTTCCCGGGTATTGTTCCGGCGGCTTCGTGCTTACGCCACTGGCACCACGAATCTGCGCCGTGCGTGCAGTATATATGTTGACGTTTTTTGTCCGTCGATATCTTATGATAGTAGGTGGCCCATATTTCTTTGTGCATACATTCGACTGAATCAGGGTGTCTACGGATGGCTAAATCGTAATACAACGATAAATCTTGCATTAATTTATTAGTTGAGTCCACTGTTTTCGGCTCATCCTTTTGTCGCTTTGGTTTTGACTTACTTTTACTTTTAGCATCTTTACTTTCTTGCTGCTTTTGTGCCATTTATTTTGAGTAACTAGCTTTTTAATTTCCTTAATTCTCCTATACATTCTTTTTTTAACGTGTAAAACACATAAATTGCTTCCTCGCAATATCGAAAATACGAGAAGCTTTGTGATCGTTTCAGATTGAGACAAAAAAATGTTCTCCGATTTCAAAATTTTAAATTTTTCTTTTCGTTTCACGTCAAGACAAACACTTTTCGTTCCGTGTCTGTCTGTCTGTCCGTCCGTCCGTGTGTGTCCGTCTATCCCCTGAATCCTTGTCACACGCATAACTCATGAACCACTGAACCGATATTGTTGAAACTTCAAAAATCATCAAAATCATGTGTAAGGGGGAGGGGTGACACCCCAAAATATTTATTTTTTCAAGATATCTCAAGAACGACACATGTTACGTGAAAATTTTATAGAATATTTTTTGTAGAGCATTAAATTTCCTATAATATGGGTCTACAGCAAATCGATCCAGTAATGCATAATAATATTCTTTGTTGATTGTTTTACCATGTTGAAGGTAGTCAATAAATATTATACCATGTGCATTCCAAAAAAATACTAGCAAGAACGAATGTTGTGTTTTTGGGTGTTTCGGACGGCTTTCATCAGGCAATAATCATTCTACTAACTGCCGATTGGACTCCGGTGTGCAGTAATGGATCCATGTTTCATCCATTGTCACAAGTCGCATGAAAAAATTCTTATTGCGGTGAAACAGTGCCAAATTTTGCTTTGAAAGTCGAAGACGTTCATCTTTTTGGTTAATTGTTAAAAAAACGCGGTATCTATCGCGCGTAAAGCTTTTTCATACGTAAACATTTATATGATCGTTCCTTTGAAATGCCAATGACACTTTCACTTTGTGTCATTCAACACAAATTCATGAATTTTTCTTTGGTCTTCTTGAACGTGATCATTTATGTTTGTACGGTCACGACAAAACTCAGCGAACCAATATTTTACGGTTGAATTAGCTGGGGTAGATGTGCCGTAACACTTTGTTTGGACGGTAATTTTCCCCATCAAAAATTCACTTTTTTCCATGATTAAAAAAATAACAAAAGTAGCGTCACTTCGAAGGGTGTAACTTGAACAAGACTACATGAAATGTCATGTATATTGACAATATTCTAGTTAAGGTTGGGAAGCATAAGGATTTTTTGTTTATATCGCCATCTTTATGTCAGGCCAAAGACTTTTCAGCCCATGTAGTATATTGGGCCCTAATTTAATTTTGTTATTTATTAATGATATAACATACTTAGGACAAGAAAATATAACTTTATTTGCAGACGACATCGATACTACATAATAATTATGTAGACAAATCAAATTATCCAATTTCATTTCAAATAAGCAACTAATTACTAAAATTATCAGAATGATTCAACAAAAACAGTTTAAAATTAAACATAAATAAAACAGAATTAATTAAATTTGGAAATTATGGTAATATAACATTTCAAAATTGTAATATTTCAACAGTAGACAAATAATTTTTTTTAGGTATGTCGACAATATTAGTGTATTTTATTTATCTCGTATCATTTTGATCACAATGTCAGTAACACATTGATACAATATTTGGATTAATTTTGTCTTTGAGCCAATCAAAGTAGTACCTCTTGACCAGCTAAAAGGAATACAAAATATTGATATGCTTGAATGAGGATCTACTTTAAGATATTGTTATATTGTATATAAAAATATCTGTAAGTATTTCCTTGTACTGAATTCTACAATGGGAAATAAACTCATTGACATAAATTTTTTTTAAATTGAATGTTTTACAAAAAATATTTTTTAACCATTTTCACGCAACATACATCGTACAAGAGACAAATTTTGAAATCGGTACTAATTTTTTTCTGCTTTCAGAAATTATCACATATCTTTCTTCTATTCTTGCAATGCTATTTTTTTATCATTTATTAGTAGAGATTGGAAAAATAGTTTTTCAACTATTGCATAAAAATGCATTTATTGTAAATTTATTACATATCTCCACCGTTTTCAGAAAACTAGTTTGATTGAACACAATTTGAAATCAACTACATATTTGTAACTACCTTTCCAACTATTTTTAAACTATTTGCGGCACTTTTTACTGTTTCGTTTGCACTAATTATTATTAAATCGTAAAAAAACTATTTATCAACTATTTTCCGAAAAAAAAAATTCAACTAGTAACTATTTCATTGAAAATAACAACTATTTTTCCAGTCTCTATTTATTAGTAAGTAACAAAAATAGTGAGGACATCTTTTTCAATAAAATTTATTTATTTAATCGATAGGAGAAAAGGTAACAAAAAATTGTTTAAAATATAATAACATCTTGTTACGCCACTGATATAGCTATTGTTGTTAAAGTAAACACATAACACTAAAATAGAACACGAAAAAAAAACATGCTAAATGTTTGAACAGCTGCTGAATTCCAAGTTAATGCAAAGAACTCATTAACAATTAATCGTGTAAAAAGACGGGTTTTTTCTATTGTGTACCACAATTTATGTTTGTACTGTAAATGTTCTGGAATTGGAAAACTGGAGTTATATCACTACAATGTATTTATCATCATCATCATCTAAACCAGTTTTCCCAAAGTGGAACTCGAAAGGGTTTCAAGGGTTATGTATTTGAATGTTTACATCTAGAATTATACGAATCACAAATGTACCTTCCACCTAACCTTAATTATTTTTTTGAATAGTGGGGTGTGTCGATAAAATAAAAGGGGGTTCGCGCATGTTGTAAATTTGGAAAACATTGATCTATCTATATATTATTATTGTTTTTGTTTTCATACTATACATATACCGGGTGTTCCAGACCACTCGTCCACTATGTTTTACGCCCAAACTATTGAAGATAAAGTTTTATGATAAAAAATTTACTATATATGTACATATATCGACTCTAAAGAATTTTAGGAAAATGTTTTCAACCTCCTAAAACTCCTCTTTGGGGGGGTAGTTCGAGCGGTACAAGCCCGTTTCTCAGCAAAATCAAATGGAACGGTATATTCAAAAGTAGATAATTTTGAAGATCATAAAAAAGTAAGAAAAATTTGTAAAAGTTTTTTTTTCATATATCCAATTGTTTAGAAAATATGGCGACTTGATCCTAAATTTTACGGTTTTACTAAAATTGCTCTAGTTTCGTTAAATATTAATGAAATTTTATTTTTAAAATTTGTTTTGAAAGTAGAAATAACGAACTTTCTAATGATGTATGATTATTTGAGAATTGGATAATTTAAAATGCCATACGCGACATATCAAAAATTCAAAGTTTCAATTAGGGATAATTCAAAAATTTTAAATGGAATGGTATATCAATTAGTACTTTATCTTAAAAAATATATTTAAATTAACAACTTTTGTTAAGAAAATTTTAAATTTAAAATTATAATTTTTTTTTTAAATAAATATAAATATAAATTATTAATTTTTAAGTGAAAATTAGTGAGATAATACTCGCAATGTTCACTTTTTAGACGAAAAAGTTACAAAATTTCGAACATTTCCAAAACCCCTAATCCGATTCGCACCAAAATCAATAGGTCTGGAGTACTCACTGAGTGAGACAAACATTTTCCCCAAAAATAATTCAGATCGGTGCATTTTTACAGTAGTTATCGTGAACGAAAGAAAATTCTACATCCGCACAGACACACAGACACACGCACAGCCGCCATGCGGAAATGAACTTTTCTTTAAGTTTTGAAGTTAGTACAATCAGAATTTGTCATTTTCTCGGACACGATTTTTCGATGGTATTACAATACTTCCATTTCTTTCAGAACATGGAAGATAAAATTAACAATGAGAGTATTTAATTCATTGTAGCACGCAGAATTTAGCGTAATTATAGTAATAAAATACTTCAGTCTGACTGTATTTATCTGAAACAAATAAAATGATAATAACGAATCATAAAATATTTAAAAAAACGAATGAAACGTGTTTTCAATACACCACCAAGAACAGAAACCGCAATTTATTAAACATATTACATTTTATATACAAAGAACACGTACAAAGATAAGTTTTACTAGATGCAATGCGCTTTCTAGAACGGAATAATATTTAACATAAATTTTACAATTTGAAGGTATTTTAGATAGTTGAAATAAGTGTATATATTTTAGAAAACAATAAAGATAAATAAAGAGTATTTGGATAAGTTTAAGTCAGAAAAAATTCTACGCTTTATATCGCTTATTTAAAATATAAATAGAAGTTAAAGCTAAATTTTTGCTCACGATCACGCACGCTCACGAGAGAACATTTTTTAGTCACGTCCGCTCACTCACGGGTACAAAAAAAGTATTCACGATCACACACGCTCACGAATTCTATTTTTTACTCACGCCCGATCACGCACGGCGGGTCACGTTCGTGACACGATTTAATCTTATTGTTGTAAATTAAATTTTGAAATGATGAAAATTAATGTTTTTTACGTGCAATATATTGTGTATATTTTATATTTATATTATTTTCTTCTAAATTACATTCTAGTACAGTAATAGCAAACAAAACAATAAGAAAATAAAGCTACAATGCATTTTTAAATCTTTTTTTGGTGTTCTGATATAGTTGGCAATACTGACCATGTGAAAGTACTTCTAAAAATAGCATTTATTTTTATACATATTATATTTTTTAATGTCAAAATTCGTTTTAAAACATTATTATATTTATGCATTATTAGTTCAGATATTAAAAAAAATATCACATAATAGTCCAGTAATTTTAGATATAAATGTACCTAATCTGGGAAAAAAATAGCAGATAGCTGAATTTTTGTATACACCTTCGTTACAGTGTTATAAATAACGTGTAAAAAGTCCCCATCGATATCAAGCCGGCGTTGCGAGATATTGAAGGTCTAACGTGACGAAAAACGGTTATTCGCGAATATCTCGCTTCCTATGACTCGGAGGTCAATAAGGGTTATTATATAAACGGTGTATTATTAAATTCTTAAGAAAAAAGGCTCTTTCCATTTTTTTTTGAAAAACAACCGTTCTCGTGGTAGAGCGCGGAGAAAGTATGGCTATATATTTGCATACGGTATGACGCACTCTATGGCAATTGACTATTTGCATATGACTATTTCTAAGTGAAAAAATTACAGGACAAAAATTAAAGAGTAGCAAATAATCTATAAGGTGTGTCATTAAAAAAAAAGTTTTTATCAATTTTAATCACATTTAGTAGAACTGCAAACATAGCGATTTATGAAAAATTACCATTTTTGTTCAATTTTGTGTTCAAAATCTACACCTAAGCTTTTGTAAAGTTATTTAATGGTTCTACTAAAATAAGCTTTGGACATATTGAGTAGAAAAGAGAGAAAAAATGTGTTAAATTGACCTGCATTTAACAATAGGTACGTCAAAAATTAAAAAAGCGAAAAAAAAATTATTTTATTATAAAATGCACTCTTTTTAAAGTTGTATGTGTACTTATGTTATAAATATGACTAAATAGTAATATTATAAATATTTTTAGGCTAAAAACATGTTTTTTATCATTTTTTTGCTAGAAAAACTTCTATTCATATTACCGCAAGGTCTCTTGATAGCTCCTATTTCATATGCAAACCATCAAATTAAAAAAAAATTAAAAAAATAGATTCGCCATTAAATTTTGAATAATAAACAATAAATTATTTTTTACTTAATTTTATATTTTCCGTGTAATGGGAAGCCTAAATCAACGAATACTGGACGATGACAAGAAAATTGGTGTCCGCGCGATTCTTTTTTTGTTTTATAAAATAAGGATTGCATCGAGATAGGAACATGAAATTCGGTATTATTGTACATCAAACTCTCCTCCTTAAAAACAGATGTGTCGCAACTCTCAATTCTTATTCGGTCCCAGTTTTATAAAACAAAAAAGAATCGCGCGGACACCAATTTTCTTGTTATCGTCCAATATTCGTTGATTTTGGCTTCCCATTACACGGAAAATATAAAATTAAGTAAAAAATAATGTATTGTTTATTATTCAAAATTTAATGGCAAATCTATTTTTAAATTTTTTTTTAATTTGATGGTTTGCATATGAAATAGGAGCTATCAAGAGACCTAGCGGTAATATGAATAGAAGTTTTTCTAGCAAAAAAATGATAAAAAACATGTTTTTAGCATAAAAATATTTATAATTTTACTATTTAGTCATATTTATAACATAGGTACACATACAACTTTAAAAATGGTGCATTTTATAATGAAATAATTTTTTTTTCGATTTTTTAATTTTTGACGTACCTATTGTTAAATGCAGGTCAATTTAACACATTTTTTCTCTCTTTTCTACTCAATATGTCCAAAGCTTATTTTAGTAGAACCATTAAATAACTTTACAAAAGCTTAGGTGTAGATTTTGAACACAAAATTGAACAAAAATGGTAATTTTTCATAAATCGCTATGTTTGCAGTTCTACTAAATGTGATTAAAATTGATAAAAACTTTTTTTTTAATATATCCGAATGACACACCTTATAGATTATTTGCTACTCTTTAATTTTTGTCCTGTAATTTTTTCATTTAGTAATAGTCATATGCAAATAGTCAATTGCCATAGAGTGCGTCATACCGTATGCAAATATATAGCCATACTTTCTCCGCGCTCTACCACGAGAACGGTTGTTTTTCAAAAAAAAATGGAAAGAGCCTTTTTTCTTAAGAATTTAATAATACACCGTTTATATAATAACCCTTATTGACCTCCGAGTCATAGGAAGCGAGATATTCGCGAATAACCGTTTTTCGTCACGTTAGACCTTCAATATCTCGCAACGCCGGCTTGATATCGTTGGGGACTTTTTACACGTTATTTATAACACTGTAACGAAGGTGTATACAAAAATTCAGCTATCTGCTATTTTTTTCGCAGTTGAAATCTAAAATTACTGGACTATAAGTTTATAAAAACAATACATATCTTTAAAATATACTCACGGAATCACGCACGAGAAAAATGTACTCACGCACGGTTGTTTTAATTTGACTCACGATCATGCCCGCTCACGATTCAAGATTTGAAAATCGCTGACGCTCACGCGGGTTACGGCCGTGACCCGAAAAATTCACGGCCCGCACCCAGCTCTACTATATTTCATACATCGTTTATGCTAATGTCCATCAGACCACCAAAGTATTAAAAACAATATTCGAGCCGAGATACGCCTGATAACACCAGAAATGTGCCAAAATGTCATCAAAAATTACAATCATCGTTTAATCATCTGTAGAGCTGGTGTAGGTGCACATATTCCCGAGATTATCTTCCACGTATAATTGCTAACGACCAAACTTTCATATTAAATAAATGATACGGTTCGATTCACATAAAAATTGTGTTATTTTTTCATTTAAAATGTGTACACTTGTTTTGGCTCACATTTATGTATATGTATTTTTACTTTCTTATAGCATGTAGGTATATGAAATATACATATAGTATATTACTTTCTTATACCATGTTTATGAAATATAAAAACAAACTTGTTTGTCTAAACGTCAAAATTTATTTAAGAAAAGGTAATCGCAAGCTTTCGATTCACAGAATCATCGTCAGGCTAATAATAAAGATTTAAATTTGAGAACGATATTGTTATCTCAATAATATTCATGTGACTACTAGTACAGACAAATTTGCATATAACTAAAACTTAATTATAAGATTAAATTTTATTTCGGAAATGTATCCAAGAAGAAGTTGTTGCGTTTAGGGGAAAGTGGGGTAAAAAGGATATGTTAGTTCAAATGTATGAAAATAATGAATGTCCCTGTACTAAATAGTTTATAACGAACATTAAGTAATTAATGAGGTCAAAATTAATGTTGGGAAGAGGACTAGGGGTTATAAAATGACAAAAAAAATAAATAGTAAGGTAAAATTAATTATTTTGTAACGGTAAATATTTATTTACATAAAATTGACACGTGTGCATTAAAATTAGGTTTTATTAAGGAAAAAATGGAAATATTAAAAATACCTCCTGAAATGACTTCAGAAATACTTTATCATTCAGAAACCGAAGAGTCCCTAGTCGGGACTGGGGAACTTTAGCCGGTATTTTGATTTAAAGTAGGGCGCGTCAAATAAGCGATGAAGCTAGTCTTGATTTTGATCACTTTCCGGCTTATCGTGTTCTACAAACAAATTTTATGAAAATCGGATAATATATGTCTCATAGAATGTAACCATTCTATTTTTTTTAATTATGAAGGAGGAGAACCCCTCCATAAACAGCTTTGAACGGCCGCGTATTTCCAATGCTTTAAAAAATTGTTAGTTCTTTCTAGTGAGTTATATTTATTTTTGTTCATATGGGGACATGTTTAGGTGATACTGTTGCACCCATAAAAAATTATTTTGGTTATAACAATCAGAGGTTATTATTATCTGAATTATTCATTACTAAAGAGAGTTTTTGAGCTTTATAAATTGTGTATTCAGTATACTTGTTAATATTATTCAAAAACTAAGGGTTTTCAAACAAAAACTTTTCTATGAAAATTGTAGCAGATGGTATCTTTAAATATTTTTTTATATACAAAATGATATAACTCAAAAGACAAAACGACTAACTCCATGACAAAAAATCGTGAATATTTAAGTTTTTATAAATCAAGATTTAACGGATTATTTTATAGGTTGCCTTTATGTTAGTGAGTATATTTTGTAAAATAATGTTGTCATTATGTAAAATTATTAGAATTATGGAGGGAAAAGTGGGGTAAAATGGACATGTTCGATCAAATGTTCGAAAATAATGTAAGTACGTTTTTCAGTCTATGGGAGGGGGGTCCAAAGAATTGTTTGACAGTGTTCGTTATAATTTTCAGTTAAAGTACTAATAAAAAGCTACATTCTAGATTTTTTTCAGATTTTTTGAATTAAGAGTTTAGAAATTAGATGGGTGGAGACGCTCTAACAATGACATTGAAAAGCAAATATATCGTGACTGAAGGGTTAAAATCAAAAGGTCATTTGACATTTTTTGTTGCATTTTAGAAGACCTATCTAAGGACACCCCACTTGATGGGGTAAGTGAAAAAAAAAATTGAATTTATTTTTCAGTCTATTGGAAGGGGGTCCAATAATTTTTTTTTCAAAATTTCATCATTTTTGTTTTTGAGTTATTAACCGTATACCAAATTTTATCTATTTCGGTAAAAAATTTATATAAACGTACGGACGGACGGACGGGCGGACAGAGCGAAACTATAAGGGTTCCTAGTTTTCTACGGAACCCTAAAATAGATATTAGGTGTATAATATTTAAAATTAAGACAGTCTTTAATGTGTTATTAAAGAAAATCATCAACAATATAAAAGCTATCCGCGCGCAACTTTTCCCCCTCCAATATTCAAATACGCAACAGCCTTAAAACTCGGGACTCATTGGATTCTTAAAGTATATATATAACAAAGTGATTTAAAACAAAAAAAAAAGATCTAAGAATTATGTTCTTTTCAGGTCGATTTTTTGTCTAATTTGCCTGTACTATACGGAAATGTTTGAAAAAATAACAAATCTCCATTTTATTTTTTCAAACATTTCCGTAGTCACATGAATATTATTGAGATAACGATATCGTTCTCAAATTTAAATCTTTATTATTAGCCTGACGATGATTCTGTGAATCGAAAGCTTGCGATTAACTTTTCTTAAATAAATTTTGACGTTTAGACAAACAAGTTTGTTTTTATTTATATTTAACGTCACTACTATTATATTATATGAAATATACATATAGTATAAGTAAGTATAGTGAAGCCGATTATTTTCGAACTCCGGATTTTGACGGAATTATCTATTTTGACCTTCCCTGAATCCATTCTGACTATTTTCGTCATGATGTCTGTGTGTCTGTCTGTCGGTCTGTCTGTAAGCGCTGTAACCCAAAAACGACAAATCGTAGAAGGTTGAAATTTTATATTTAAGATTAATTTTTGTCTGGGAAGAAAACGTCCTATTTTTGAAAACGATCTTTCAACCGGATACGGATGTTTACTAAGCTCGATTTTCGAATTTTTCGAATTACTCTGAAACAGTGCGAAATAGAGAAAAATGGTCAAGTTAAAAATTGCAGGCAATATCAATATCTATAATGTTCTATTCATTTTTTCGTAAAAACGAATTTTTGAAAAAAAAAAATATTTTTATTATAATTTAAATGGTTCATAACAGAGGAGAAATATCTGCCATGAGTGTCATGGGACTTTCTTATACGTATTACAGAGATTGAACAGTGTGTGTGTTTGCCATAGGTACCATGGGACTTTCGTATACGTAATACTGAGAGTGAACAGTATAGGTGAGTCTAAATAATTACATAAAAAAATTCTTTCTGGCTAAATCATAAATGTTGGAAAAAAATGTATGGGGAATAAATTATAGATAATAACATTCTCGACATTTTTTATCTAAAACATTTTTTCTTATTTCAAAAATAATTCGAAAATTCAAAAATTTACAAGAGTTATTACGATAAAAAAAATCAATTGTTATATAATGGAGTGAATAATATTACCTATATTATTTATTTTGTTCTATCTTGTTAGTTTGTTAGGTTAGGTTAGGTTATATAATGGAGAAAATAATAATACCTATATTATCTTGTTAGTTTGTTAGAAATGTTTTAATAAACAAAGAATCACGTATACAGTTCACCGTTAGGATTACGTATAAGAAAGTCCCGTGGTTCCCAAATATTTTTTTCTTATTTACAATTTCCACCCAAGGTTAGTAAATGACAAGGTTGCCTCATAACTTTTTGACCAATCAGCGGCTGCGTGCGATGACGTCACCCTGAGGAACCTTCAAACGTTGTTTCATATATTAAGTTGTTTTCAAATTATTTCGAATTTTTTGATATTTGTATTTAAAAAAAGTAAATATTATTGTTTATTACAGAAGCACAAATTATTACATATAATATTTCTTCATAAAAATTTTAAAATGATGTCAGAAATCAATGCTTAAAGAAAATACGTTTGTTGGTTACACATAAAAAAACACTTGTTTAAAACTATAATTTATAATAATAAAATAATAAAAATTTAGATTTAAAACTCAGTAAACTATCAATATCAAATGAAAATATTTAAAAACAACTTATAATAAATCAGCTTAACTAAAATAAAGAGTAAATATAGTTTGACAGCCATTTATAATGTCAAAGAGTTCCTCACGATGACGCAATCTCCCGTCTCATGCCACTCCCCGTACAGAGTTATGAGGCAACCTTGTCATTTACTAACCTTGATTTCCACCTCTATTGGTTTTATATAGGTATATGTATTTTATTATTATTTTATTTAAAACGCTCATTTACCGATAACATGGGTTTCGATTTATTTTAAATCAGACTTTATTCTTCTTATTCGATAAGTTAGGAAATATTTGTCGCATGAAAATGTTCTCAATGTCCTTAATGTTCGCGATAATGTCATTTTAATATACCAATTCCACGATAACTTCTTCAAACGATTGTCTTTCAAAATTTTTGTAGATTTTTGAATTACTTGGATTTACTGTTTAACTTGATTGAGATAAAAAGTCAATTTAAAAAAATATTATTTTTAAAATAGTTGAATAACCAGTGGTGTAGTGAATAAATAAAAACGTAACATTATTGTATGTACAATGTAGAATGCAAAAGTGATCGACCAGTTTTCATTCAAATTCGCTTATCACAAACTTAGTAGGCTCCTCCCATTTGATTATTATAATATTTAAATCATTTCTCCATGTACCAAACAAAAACAGATATTTTGAAACTCATTTGCTAGATAAAGAAGTTTACAGTACTCATATATATTTGTGCGTTTAAATTATTATGTAATCTATTGAAAATTATACAAATAAATTGGCAATAAATATTTTATGTTCCAAATTTTAGTATTTAAATATGTCAAAATTGATTAATAACTAATGAAATGGACGTATATTTATGGTTTTGTTTAAAATAAATGTAACTATACCGGGTGTTCCAGACCACCCGTCCACTATGTTTTAAGCCTAAACTATTGAAGATAGAGTTTTATGATAAAAAATTTACTATATATGAATATCGACCCTAAAGAATTTCAGGAAAATATTATCAACCCCCTAAAATTCCCCCTTATGGGGTAGTTTGAGGGGTACATGCCCGTTTCTCAAAAAAATCAAATGGAACGGTATATCCAAAAGTAGATAATTTTAAAGATCATAAAAAAGTAAGAAACTTTTGTAAAAAAAATGTTTCTTACATTCAATTGTTTAGAAAATATGGCGAATTGTTCCCAAATTTTAGGGTTTTACTAAAAGTGCTCTAGTTTCGTTAAATATCAATGAAATTTTATTATTAAATTTTTATTTGAAAGTAGAAATAAAGAACTTTTTTATTTTAAATGGAATGATATATCAATTAGTACTTTATCTTAAAAATATATTTAAATTACCAACTTTTTTTATCAAAATTTTAAATTTTATTAAAAAAAATATATACAGGGTGATTTACAACCAGTGTAAAAAAAATTAAAAGTAGATCGAGGATGTACTTTTAAGCAAAAACCTTATGTTAACCTATGTCCGGAAATTCTTCGTGAGGGAGCTAGTCTTTTACCCAAAATTAGTGTTTATTTAATATCTAGAGAACCCATGGTGGAACAGTTATGAAATTTGATACAGGGATTGGTATTAATAAGTGTTATCGATTTCCAGTATCATATAATAATAATTTAGACCAGGGGTGGATGGGGCCAGTGTGCCCGCCAATTTTTATCAAGAATTTTTTTGTTCTTTAATTTTTTCCTGAGTTGGGTACTTGTAGAAGATTATATGATATAAAATACTTTGTTCATTTGTCATAAGATCAAGCGTTTTCGATAAATATCGAAAAAAAGAAAGTACTGCAGAATTTAACTTAATACGGATGCTTCAAATCGCACAAATTAAATTTATATTTTTGTTCTATGATTAAAAATAAGATGAAAAGATAATATATATGGTACATTTTTTATCATAAAACTCAATCTTCAATAGTTTAGGCGTAAAACATAGTGGCCGAGTGGCCTGGAACACCCGGTATAAGCTCAGCCCTAGAAAAAGATAACCGATGATATTTGAATCTGTTGTAAGCGATTCTGACCTTCAGGGTGGCAGACGACTTCTGAAGCTCATAGTACATTGTGTATATTATGTATGTAATATTATGTTACATTATTGTGTAAGCTTTTTTTATAAAAAATACTAAAATAGTTAAGTACGACGGTAAACCAAACGTTGAAAACACGACTAGGTATATATTAAAAGGCTAACCGTGTGTCCGGCCGTGCGTGGGTGTGTCTGTCCCCTGAATCCTTGTCACACGCATAACTCATGAACCACTGAACCGATATTGTTGAAACTTTGTCGGGTGGTTGGGTCTGGCTTGAGGACGCTTCCATTTTAAAATCATCAAATCGTATGTAAGGGGGAGGGGTGACATCCCAAAATATTTATATTTTCAAGATATCTCAAGAACGACACATGTTACGTGAAAATTTTATAGAATATTTTTTGTAGAGCATTAAATTTCCTATAATATGGGTCTACAACGTTTGTTGTAAAATATTCTTTTAAAAAGATTTTTCTCAATTTATTTTAAAAAATCGTATTTTGATTTTCTAAATTGATGGACATGTTAAATGTCATTTTGACGTTTGCATAAATTTAGATTTAAATTGAAATTGTCAAAAAATTAAAAATATACAAAAACATCATCAGGTGCGTTTTAAGTAAAATTTCGAACTCATATTTTTTTAGTAAAATTGTATAAAAATTAAATGGTTAACCAATTCCTGGCAATTTATCTAAACACTATCGGTTTTTATTTAAATTGTTGAATAATTAACTACCTTTGGTGAATTTAGCACGAGGAAGTACTGTGCATTTACTTGGCAGATGTTTTTTTAGTTACCGACCCACCAGTACACAACTGTAAAGTGCGTTACACAGTAATTAAAAATTTAAATAAAACTATAAATGGCACACCACATATACGTACAGTCGCCTGCAGAACTCGTCTGGCACCCTAAAGGCTAGAATCGCTTACAACAGATTCCAAATTTAAAGACAAACATCATCGGTTATCTTTTTCTATCAAGTTTAATATATTTAAATACTAAAATTCGGAATATCAATTATTTATTGCCATAAAATTTACGTATATACAATTTTCAATAGATTACATAATAATTTAATTGCACAAATACAAGGTATATAAAGACAAGGTAGTCTCAACAATTCCTTGACCAATCAGCGTTGGCGCGGGAATTGACATCACCTGGGGGATATATTCAAATGTCATAAATTTTTAATAGAATATTAATTACAAAAAATTCTTTTATTTATTTTTGTTTTCGTATTTTTTGATATTTTTACAACACATACAATCAAATAAGTACAAATTCGACATTGTAAAATCATAAAAAAGCTGTCAAAGACAATTTGGTCAATTCGGGAAGCATCATTTTTACTATTCTTAAGTTGGCAATACGTTATATGATTATGACAGCACTTTATGATTTTGCTATGTCGAATTTGTATTTATTTGATTGTATGTGTTGTTAAAATATCAAAAAATACGAAAACAAAAATAAATAAAAGAATTTTTTGTAATTAATATTCTATTAAAAATTTATGACATTTGAATATATCCCCCAGATGACGTCAATTCCCGCGCCAACGCTGATTGGTCAAGGAATTGTTGAGACTACCTTGTCTTTATATACCTTGGCACAAATATATATGAGTACCTATGTATTATAAACGAAGAGTAGTTCTTTATCTAGCAAATGAATTTCAAAATATCTGTCTTTGTTTGATACATGGAGAAATGATTTAAATATTATAATTGCACAAATGGGAGGAGCTTACTAAGTTTGCGATAAACGAAAATGAATACAAACTGTAAGACCATTAATGCAGGCGACTGTACATACGAAACTGATGATATGAATTTATAAAATAACTTGCTTTAATAAAGTCTATGCATATTTGCTACATTCGCTTTTCTTCTTTTTACTCTGTCAATGAAAAAAGTATTTAAATACTTTTTACCGTAAAATAACTTCAAAAATTGTTATAAAACTGAATAATTCTTGTACAGACAGTGTATATATATAAAATAATGAACATAACTTTACGGAAATGTTTACATTGTCGAAAATTAGGGAATATTTATGTAAAAGTTATTTTGAAATGTACAGAATATTTAAGACTTCCTCGGTGTTTTTCTAGATGATTATTAGGTTTATTCATAAGTATAATAGGTCTTCTAGATTGGGGTGGGGGGAAGTTAATACTTTTGAATATGAAGAGATGTGTGATTTTACTTTAAGAGTTTATATTTAATAATTAATTTTTTTGTAAAATATCTGCCTTGGGAACCACGGGACTGTCTTATACCTAACCTAACCTAACAGTGAATTGTATACGTGATTTCTTGTTTATTAAAACATTTCTAACAAACTAACAAGAAAGAACAAAATGAATAATTTTATATTTATATAACAAGTGATTTTTTTTAACGTAATAACTGAAAACGGATGTTTACTCTTGTAAATTTTGGAATTTTTGAATTATTTTTGAAATAAGAAAAAAATGTTTTGGATAAAAAATGTCGAGTATCTTATTATCTATAATTTATTCCCCATACATTTTTTTCCAACATTTATGATTTAGCCAGAAAGAATTTTTTTATGTAATTATTTAGATTCACCTACACAGTACACTCTCAGTATTACGTATAAGAAAGTCCCATGTTTCCTACGGCAAATACACACACTGTTCAATCTCTGTAATACGTATAAGAAAGTCCCATGACACTCATGGCAGATATTTCTCCTCTGTTATGAACCATTTGAATTATAATAATTTTTTTTCAAAAATTCGTTTGTACAAAAAAATGAGTAGAACATAAATTATAGATATAGATATTACCTACATTTTTTAACTTGACCATTTTTCTCTATTTCGCACTGTTTCAGAGTAATTCGAAAAATTAAAAAATCGACGTAGGTAAACATTCGTATCCGGTTGAAAGATCGTTTTCAAAAATAGGACGTTTTCTTCCCAGCCAAAAATTAATCTTAAATATAAAATATCAGCCTTGTACGATTTGTCGTATTTGAGTTACAGCGCTTACAGACAGACAGACAGACAGACGGACACACAGACATCATGGCGAAAATAGTCAGAATGGATTCAGGGAAGGTCAAAATAGATAATTCCGTCAAAATCCGGAGTTCGAAAAAAATCGGCTTCACTATACTTACTTATACTAATGTATATTTCATATACATGGTATAAGAAAGTAAAAAGTGCGTACCTATATAGATTATCCTTAATAATATAAAGCTCAACGTCTCTGTCTGTCTGGCTGTCCGTTGATGCGCTTATCACTCGAGAACCACTTATCCGTTCTCTTGCCAGATTATAGGCTATATTTTGTTACGTTAGGTAAAATAACAACTAAGCAGTGACGATAATAGTAAATCAAGTCGGAAAAAAGTTTGCCGCTTTTTTGCAGTACACTGCCTAAACCGTTGAATATTGAACAAAATAATATAGTAAAGAATTGTGTAGAATAAAAAGATCTAAAATAAAATCTGGACACCAGATATCTAACTTTTATATTTAAGCCACAATAACTGCTTTTATGTTACAAAGAAAATTAAAAATGTTTAAGTTCTGTTTACGTGGACTTATGACCTGCAAAACATTAATCCTTATCGAAATAAATGATTTCATCGTCATAAGTACATAATGTAGATATGATTTGCCCTTTACAGCATCCAATTTGGTCTTTTGTTTTTTTTTTTACAAGGAATATATGTTTGTACTTTTCATGTGGGTTTTTTTTTACATCGTAGTCTTGTAGCATTCCAAATTGGAAAATGACTAATATTCACCAGTCGTACGTCTTGTGAAGTGGAGCTGCATTAGGTTTCTTTCTCTTACATTCTATTGTTTTTTTTTCTTTTAAATTCTTTGTAAATATTAAGTTGAAGGCGGAAAAAATGTGTGATGTAAATATGAATCACAGTGCAGTTTAGGGTTAAGTGTCGTTTGGTTTTTATTACAATAATAACTAATCATGTTTGTACTTAATTCAACTATGTTTGTAAAAAAATCCTAAACAATAATTCCGTAGTCCACGCGAGCGAAGCCGCGTGGGTCCAGCTATTAATTTTATATAGTAACGTATAAAAAACGTTATGGACATTATTAACGTGTCAATTTTAAGAAAAACTATTGATTAAAAATAATGTAAGAAATTGACAGTGTAGATTCCATAAAGCTTTTATTTTCTTGAGTTCGGTACAGAACATAAAAACGAATGATTGTTCTTATAGATAAGTCTAAATGATCTTATAAACAATATGCGTAAATTACAAGTAAAAGTAAAATCGGCCAAGATATACTCAGGTATATGCCATATCTAAAATCAGTGGTTTTCGGAATAATGACGTTTGAAAATTGATATTTTGAAATACATACAAGTCAAATAAAATGTTTAAATTGAACAAAAACACCTTGAACATTTTTTTAAAAGCCAACAAAAACAACCTGGTATTGCAAAAAAAAAAGAAAAAAAAAGGAAAAATAAAAGAAAGAAAAAAGTTCATTATTTTTTTTGCCATACCAGGATGTTTTTGTTGGCTTTTAAAAAAATGTTCAAGGTGTATTTTTTTAATTTAAACATTTTATTTGATGTATATATATGTAATGTTATTGTAAAGTAAAAAAACAAAGTTTTTTTAGTTTTAGTATTTGTGTTTTTAAATATACAAAAAAATAAAAAAAAAACAGAAAAAAAACTTCAATGTTTTTTTTTGTCATAACAGGATGTTTTTGTTGTTCAAGGTGTATTTGTTCAATTTAAACATTTTATTTGACTTGTGTGTATTTCAAAATGTCAATTTTCAAACGTCATTATTCCGAAAACCGCTGATTTTAAAGATATGGTATGTTGTACAAAAAGTGTTCAGAATACACCGTAGAATTTAAAAATGACATAATATATAGGGTGTTCTATTTAAAAAAATCAATGATGACTGTATAGTGTATATGTCTTCTTGAGACACCCTGTATACAATTTTCTTATGTCAAAAAATCCGCAACTAAAAATACTAATCGAAGTGTCCGAGCGTTTTTGCACAAAATAATTACCTGAATTTTAAACGAATTTGTTCCTTTCATCATGCTATTAAAATACAAGATGTACATAAACTTTCCTTACTATGCTTAAATAACATTTAATTTTTAATATTAGCGATTGTAATAGACATGATGCCAGTAACAAAGTATCACTGAAATTATGATTTTAAATAATAAAAAAATAGGTTAAAAAGATTCTAAAAAAGGTATTTATTTTTATATTAAAAGCGAGATTAATATAATTTTTGTTAAAATAAAAACACACAATACAGCAATCCGCCATGTTAGATAAAACAACAGTCAGAGTGGATGACGTCACGGCTAAATAAACATAATTTTTGTTTCATTAATATCTGTACTGTTTATAAATTATCAATTTGCTCAGTTTTGTGTTACCAAAACTAAAACCGAGAAACGTTAGCGACGGAATAAGGATTTATTATTGTTGACAAGAAGTGTTTACATAGGCGTGACGTCAAAAATGCGCCATGGGACCTGCGAACGTTTTGGCGTTAAATTAAAAATTAGTTCTAAAAGAGTCAATTTTTGCGATTAAAATAAAAATAAGTTTTTTTTTGGAAATAGGAGATACGTAAGATCATCATAAAATAGTTTTTTTTAAATTGTAATGCCTATTGTAAATACTTAATGACTCGGAAGGAAATTTAAAACAAATATTAGTGTTGGTTTCGCACTATTAATAATTCACCTGTTCTTTTATCAGATTTCTATCGCATTTATTGTAAATAAAATCATAACAATCCGTACCAAATACACAGAAATCGGGGATTACTGTCAGCTCTAACGATTTGGCCCTTCTTACAAATATCCGTATTGTATTTAGACAGTTAAATGTTTACTGAGCTCGTGTGTGCGCGTGTGCGTGTGTGTGTGTGTGTGCGTGTGTGTGTGTGTGTGTGCGTGTGCGTGCGTGCATCCAGAACTTCTGCATGTAATCCCGGATTGGGAAAATGGGAGGACGTCTCAGTGCAGATAATCCATTACGTGCAATCCGCTTGTTCATGAATTTATGTGATTGTTGGAGGTGTGGCTTTTTTCAATTTTATTTAATTGTGCGTCCAATAATACATATACCAGAAGCGTTCGCTACATTTCGTTTGGGGAACATTTTTTCTCTTTGGGAATTATAAATATATTTTCTACAATGGTTTTGGTATTGTTTTACTATTATCTGGTATTATACCTTAACCCTAGTTAGATAACCTACGTCGAATCGAAGTACTCAATTTTGAATAATCTACGTATTCGCGAGAAATCTATTTTTGTAATTTCAAGTTTTTGGTAATAAAAATATAAATAAACTTTAATGTTTTTCATTTATTCATAACACAATAACATATATGATGACATACTACCAAGTACACAAACATATTATACACGCAACCCAAAATATGTCCTTTCAAACGTATACACGACGAATCGACGTATGGTTATCTTTAATGTACCATAAAATAAGGTTATCTTTCTAGGGTTAACGAATTTTTCCAAAGTTATTAAATCATCATAGAGTTTACTTTTGTCATGATTGGGTAATTCCCTAATAAAATTATTGTTATAAAAATCGACTCTTCATTTATTATAATACCAATTTAATATACCATTTGTTAATGTATGTAGAACTAGTTCAAAAGTCGCTCTCACACGAGAACTAGAGGAACTAGATCGTATGCGCTCCGCTTTTTTAGTTCAATAGTTCCCAATACAATTCAATACACTGTTCTAAAAATCAGATTTTTATGTTTAATAATTTACGTTTTCAATACTTTATTACCAATTTTGAATTTATTTTACTAAAGAAATATTGAATTTTTTTAGTTCACATGAATGCAATATGTCTGTCAAAAGCACGTGATTTTTATATTATTTTATGACAGTCAACAAAAAGGAATATCACAGATATTAATTACAATACAATAAATAATGTAATTTTCATATATATCGAGGGTTCGATTTAAAAAAAAAAGATTATTGCAAATTATATACACTTTTAAAAATATCGATCTTGTCTATAAATTAATAACGAATTAAAAATTGCAGCAGTTTACATTTTTATTGTTTGATGAAAAAAAATTGTAATACAAAATTACTTAAAAAATTTAATTATACATTAAAAATCCAACAATCCAATATATCTTAATCAATAAATTGTCATCGTATAGTTCAGAAAAAAATTCTATGAACTAAAAGAACTAGAAGAACGAACTAGTTCATTAAAGACCACTGAACTAAAGGGAGCGCTCTCTGTCATCAACTAAAATGCCCAACTCTAATATAGATTAATAAAAAACGATTCTATTATTAGTAAATATAAGTAAATGAAAACACATATTTATAAAAAAAATTCAAACAAAATATCGATCGTAAAAACTTAAAATAAATGTATGAAGAGACAAATTTTCTCAACAAAGCTAAAGAGATTAACGTTTGGCAAGAATAAGTAATACTTGTATAAATATATACTTAAATTTCTAGCAACTTATGCTCAAACTCATAATTACTTTGAGAGAGTTGTATCATCGAGATTCGTTGGAAATCTTATCTACAATCCACCCCCGCATACAAATTCTATCCTACCTTAATCCATAATCTTTCCATAGCGATGGAAACACAAAACTTCTCGAGAATAATTTGAATAAGTCACGGGGAAAATTTTCACTCAAGAAGTATCATTCATGTATATACGTCGAAATTGATATTTTGAGTTTAATGGATGACGTAAAACGTGACACTCATATAGCTCACAATCAGTGGCTCGATATCTGTTTATGTAACATAGTTGGTTACGAATATCACACACTAGCGACTTTTAGCAACGCGACTATCGCGTACATTCATTTTACATTGTTTTATATGTAAATCGCAAAACTCATACGGCACAAAATCACGGAGGTGGCGAATTTCAAGTTTGAGTTTTTGATGAAAATACTTTCATGTTATGACTTTAAAAAATAGCTAAGATCATTGCAACACTAGTCATTAAATATTATTTAAAAGGAGCAAGCTAAGAATTATGAATTGTTGAAATAAGAGTAATAAAAGAGCAACGCGTAAAATGATTATTTAAATATATCAAATAAGCCTTAATTACTCATTAAATTATAAATATCAATTATATACATTATTCTGGAGACGTCACAATCATTAAGGAAACGCATTTCATATCGTAGAACGTTCCCCGAATGACTTTTTAAATGTTCCCTTAATGACTTTTTTTAATGAACGCGCGGTGGTATAAGCATCCACTATTTTGGATACAGTTTTAGAGAAATGTACTTCGATATCATGTTATTAATCATTTTAAAACAATTAAATGCGTTCCCTTTATGATGCTGTATTGAGGTACGGTGTTTAAATACTGAATTAAAAGGTATTTACCCCTTAAATCGTTATAATTTTTCCGGAGAAAAACGATGGACAGCCATTAACACTGAATTATCTAACAGCACCTAAAATTGTTCATAGGAACTTTTTCGTTTAGTTATTGTTCCGTTCACTAATATGATGCGTTTATTGGCGGACAAATTTTTAACTAATTTTCTGTTTGGAATTAATTATATTATTAATGCCAGTTGAAAATATAGTTTTGTAGAACAATGAATAAAGCTTACAAGAACGTTAAAAGCATAAAAACTTTTTTTTCTTTACGTATAGGTTGATTTTGTTTTCGGATTAGCACTTACGGACACGTTCCTTTGATGACTTTTGCTACTTATTTTAATTTTTAATGCGTTCAATTATTGAATTTCGAAGTAAATTAATTTAGGTGACATTAAAACTGACCAATACGGAAGGTTTTTATTTCCTATTATATTAACCTAAGGACCCTAAACAAGGGTTAACCAAATCCCACAAAATGTAATAAGATCGTCCTGGTACAATGATACAGCATAATATCGTTCGACTTGGAGCAATTTCTTCCAAAATATGCATTCAAAATTTTAAAATGATTTGAGCTTGATTGTTAGCACATGTATAACTCAATATACCTACATGCATTCTTCTCTGGATATGTCGTTTTACTAACGGTTTAAAGGAACTCCACTAAAAAAAAAAACATTTCTAATGTGGCAATTTAAGAGATTTCATAACATCTTGGATATGCAAACCATGTCGAACGATATTATACTGCATCATTGCGCCATGAAGACCTTATTGAAATGTGATAAAATTAACATGTATATTTAATATTAGTAATTGTACTATATTATGATAATTCTGTTTTCATTTGTGTGAAATCAGTTTTCATTAATGTGAAATTATATTTCATTTGTGCGAAATCAGTTTTCGTTAATGTGAAATTATGTTTCATAAGTGTGAATTTATACTGTAAAAGGTATAGTTATTACGTAAAAGTGATGGCTCTTCAGAAATAGTAATTTTCTTATTTCTCAAAAAGAGAGGTAAAAACCCTTACTTGGTACCATAAAAGATTAAAAGCTGATTTACGAGATGTTATTTATTAAACCTATAAAAATTCTATAAATAAAAAGATCAATATATGTATTAAAGCCATCCCATATTTATAGTTTGTTTATCGAGTATCGGGGTTTTTTTATTATAAGCAACACATCAAATTAATTTTGTACTGAACGTTACTGCTCCAACTTAATTAAATTTTATTCTCTTAGCTATTTAAGTTACGTAGCATTAATTAAAGTATTATTGTAATTAAATTGAATTTGCTATTTATAAATTTATTAGTTGGTTACATACATTAAAATTGACAAACCAATAAAAATTAAATATACATATTAATCTAATTGTTTCCATGATTCAATATGCCCTACCAATGTGAATTCGAATTGCTATCGAGAATAAAATTTTAAGAAGATCTTAAATAATAAATAGAGATTGGAAAAATAGTTGTTATTTTTAATGAAATAGTTACTATATAGTTGATTTTTTTCTGTAAAATAGTTGGCAAATAGTTTTTTTTAATCAAAATAGTTGTGAAATAGTTACAAATTTTTTTACAATAATAAATTTTCGATTTAATCAATAACACAGGCACACAAAAAAAAAAAAGTGGTCAGTTCCACAGACCGGACCTAGTAGACTTTATGTTTTTGGGGTCGCTGAATCCGAATCCGATGTCGGTTTTTCAAAGTTGGCTCGATTTTAAGGTCATTTGAAGGTCAAATCATGAAAAAAAGGTTAAAAAATCTGAAAAAATTCCTATATAGGTTTTCGAGGATGCCGAATCCAAATCTGAAGTCAGATAACCTCTACGACCTCACCTTCAAGGTTATTTGAAGGTCAAACTTAGAGAATTCGATATAAAATTCCGAAAAAAAATCACATTCATGTTTTGAGGGTCGCTGAATCTCAATCAAAGGTCATTTTGACTATATCTGGTCATTTGAAGGCCATTTGAAGGTTAAATCTAGTAAACGCGATAAAATAATGGAAAATGATTGTGTATAGGTTTCTGTAGCTGGGGAATTCAACTTTTTTATTGAGTGGATTTAGGGTTACCTTAAGATGGAGCAGAGTATTTAGCTTCCACTTTAAAAAGCAGAAATATGCTGGAAAAGGGTACAAATGCATCTCATTATAGAACAAGAAATGAAAGTTTTAAAAAAATTTTTGAAGAAAAAGAGTTTGAAGATAAGAAATTAGTTTGTTGTAATAATGTTGAAGGATTAATGGGAGAAATTAAATGTAATATCTATAAAAACCGATGAATGGAGACTTTTTATTGATTCTTCAAAAAGGAGCTTAAAAGCTGTATTGTTGCATAATGAGTATGCGTCAATTCCTATTGCTCACAGTACAACTATGCATGAAACATATGAAAGTCTGAAGATACTGTTAGAGAGCATCAAATACAAAGAATATAAATGGCTAATATGTGGGGACTTGAAAGTTTTGGGTATGTTGATGGGACAGCAATCTGGATTTACGAAGTACCCATGTTTCAAGTGCTTATGGGACAGCAGAGATCGTAAAAATCATTACACTGACCACAAGTGGTCTGAGAGAAATTCTCTAGAAGCTGGAAATCATAATGTTATTAACAGTCCGTTAGTAGATCCGAAGAAAGTTTTGCTACCTCCTTTACATATTAAATTGGGCATTATGAAACAATTTGTTAAAGCTTTGAGTGAAAGTGATGAATGCTACAAATATTTAGAATCTAAATTTTCCTATAAATCTGATGCCAAATTGAAAGAAGGAATATTCGATGGACCAGAAATAAGAAAAATGTTAAAAGATGACAATTTTCCAACTAAAATGACTGCGATTCAGAAAGCTGCATGGATTAGCTTCAAGAATGTTGTAGAAAATTTTCTAGGTAATCACAGAAGCGACGATTACATAATTTTAATATCAACGATGATAAGGAATTTCGGAGAAATGGGATGTAATATGTCTTATAAACTGCATTTCTTGCATAACCATTCAGATCAGTTCCCGGAAAACTATGGAGATTTTAGCGACGAGCATGGAGAACGATTCCATCAAGACATAAAACATATGGAGCAGCGATATCAAGGTAGATGGGATGTTGCGATGATGG
Organism: Sialis fuliginosa; assembly: GCA_961205875.1. Lineage (NCBI taxonomy): Eukaryota > Metazoa > Arthropoda > Insecta > Megaloptera > Sialidae > Sialis > Sialis fuliginosa. The sequence continues at coordinate 1,070,913 of OY540816.1, read as the reverse complement.
CTGATTACTGCTGGATGTTGAAGAGAGAGAGCCAAAATAAAGGAACCAAACGTAAACGGCAACCTTTACGCCGATCGTTTGAAGAAAAAAAGGTGCGTTACAAAAGAAAAAAGTAAAAAGGCATGTAAAATTAAGAATATTTTATTAATTTTTGCCCTCTTATTATTAATTTAACCTTCAAATAACCTTGATCTTGACTTTCTAGAGGTCACTCAATAAAAAAGTTGAATTCAGCAGCTACAGAAACCTATACAGAATCATTTTCCATTATTTTATCGCGTTTACTAGATTTAACCTTCAAATGACCTTCAAATGGCCTTCAAATGACCAGATATAGTCAAAATGACCTTTGATTGAGATTCAGCGACCCTCAAAACATGAATGTGATTTTTTTTCGGACTTTTATATCGAATTCTCTAAGTTTGACCTTCAAATAACCTTGAAGGTGAGGTCGTAGAGGTAATCTGACTTCAGATTTCGATTCGGCATCCTCGAAAACTTATATAGGAATTTTTTCAGATTTTTTAACCTTTTTTTCATGATTTGATCTTTAAATGACCAGATATAGTCAAAATGACCTTTGATTGAGATTCAGCGACCCTCAAAACATGAATGTGATTTTTTTTCGGACTTTTATATCGAATTCTCTAAGTTTGACCTTCAAATAACCTTGAAGGTGAGGTCGTAGAGGTCATCTGACTTCAGATTTGGATTCGGCATCCTCGAAAACCTATATAGGAATTTTTTCAGATTTTTTAACCTTTTTTTCATGATTTGACCTTCAAATGACCTTAAAAACGAGCCAACTTTGAAAAACCGACATCGGATTCGGATTCAGCGACCCCAAAAACATAAAGTCTACTAGGTCCGGTCTGTGGAACTGACCACTTTTTTTTTTTTGTGTGCCTGTGTAATTAGTGACATTAACGTATTAGTAAAAAGTGTCAAATCTGACATTTTCGATTCTAGATAGATTTGAGAAGCTAAAAAAAAAATGAAAAACAAATAAATATGTAAAAACACAACATAAATATCTATAAAAATATGTAAAACTAGAAAGTTTTTAACGTTGGATAAAAAGAAAGGCAAATAGTTTAAAAATATGTAGTTGATTTCAAATCGTCTTCAATCAAACCAGTTTTCTCAAAACGGTGGAGATATGTAAAAAAATTACAATAAATGCATTTTTACGCAATAGTTGAAATCTCTAGTTGTGAGCTAAGTTTATTTTTTCTAATTAAAAATTTAATTGTAAGTTTTCACCCTTACTTAGTAAGAAAAAACTGAAATTGTTAATAAAACTTTATTTTCTTTATTTTAGTTGTGGTAAAATATCAATCAAAAATTATTGAACAATATATGTTTTTAGTTCATTTCTTCAATATTTTCTATGCTTTATTCTCCCAAAATATACATTGCCATCTTTTAATACTATACTCCAGAAATACATAGTTTTATTTGTTCTTTATTTATATAGTCTAATAAAAACTGGCAAAATTTGGACAAAACCCAGTCATCGGTCAAAAATTACGTAATACGTATGTCGGTACTACGATAGCTTGTAATATTATTCATTCGTAATCTCAATCTTAGAATTGCATATAGTAAATATACTTACTGCATAAAACATCTTCTTTGTTTATTCTAGACACTGCGTTCCGTTTCATTAATGCAAATCTTTGACAAATGCTTTAATGTTTGTGCGCACGATATAAAAGTTATTGTTGGGAATTTAGATGCAACTTTAAGATCGCAAAAAGATTTTTATGGAAATATGCTAACGAAGAAATACATTAAGAGTTGCAAGAAATCTCACAATGTGTTTGATGTTTTTAACAAAAATTTATCAAATTACTTTGGAAACATTTCTATATTACCAAACTTTTTATCTGTTTAAAAAAAAACTTTTTTCTATCTTTGAAATAATAATTAGGATATATTAACATATTTGTCAACCATAAAACAATTTATCAACACATTTGTATATAATTTTTATAAAATTATGGTTTGTATTTAAATTTTTAAGTTAATATAATCTATTAACAAAATAAAAAGTAGCTATAGCGCATATAAAGAGTGAGCCAAAAGTCACGAAGGGAACGGAGGTTTATATAACTTTTTAAAATTAAGTTTTATCTACACATTTTATAGAGATGACCTTAAAAATTCACCATTGTAGAATTTCACAATTCGTGTTCTCTGTTCTACCGTTAATTTTTCCATATTGAATTTCTCAGGTCTTCTCTATAAATGTGTAAATAAAAAGTAAAATATAAATTAATTTAAAAAAAGTTACTTTAACTTCAGACCTTTTCGTGACTTTTCACCCACTTTGTAGTTTGTGTCTTACAATAATTTAGGAGAGAAAATAGTAATATAAAATTATTAATTATATCCATATATATGTATATTAGGGTGTTTAAAAAAAAACATTCGCTCTCGTTACGAAATAAGTTGGTTTATGTTAGTTTATGACCTAAAAAAGGGAGGGGGGGCATTTATATATATTTATATATATTTATATATATTAAGGATATATTATTATTTATTATTTTGTATACAACACATAATTTTTATTAAAATTGTTATATATTTTGTTATGGAAAAATAAACAAAGTTAAATATCATTTTTAGACGTTTTATTGTCATAAATTCTATATTAATTTAAAAAATAAACATAATATATCTAAATAAAAATATGATAAACAAAATATGTTAATTATGATTAATATATAGAAATACAAAAAAATAGCAATGAAAATGTTGCAAAGAAAAGTATGAAAATGGCGATCAAAATTGGATATTTTTATTTAGGTAAAAATGCAGTGCGAATATATCTCATATGGTCTTTTTTTGCCGAATTATTGCGATTTTTAGAATAAATATTGCACCGTCCGACATAATCACCTAGCCTATTTGCAGGAAAGTCAAAGAAAATTTTCCGAGGGGGGTGGGGTGATGACCTAGACCTTATCGCATTGACCAAAAAAAGATCATTTAAGTATTTTTTTTCCATTTTCGCTACTTTGGGCAGGCATAACCATGTGTAGAGTTTCAATGATCAAAACAAATATCAATTAGCTTTAGCCCCCCCCCCCCACCAAAAAAAACAGTAGAATAGAATATTACATCAATTTTCTCGATCCCTGAAAGGGGTGGAGGGGAGTAAGTACCCCATTAGCCCCCTCCCCTCCCTATAATGGTGTTGCGTTCTGCAATTATGAAAATCCCGTACGCTCGGCATTGCCTTAAACTCTTTGTGGGGCTTTAAATACTCCCACGCAAAGTTTTTTTAGGTTAAACATGTCTATATTTTTGAAATTAGTAAAATATAATACACGCCCATAAAATAAAACCACTATTTCTTGCAAAAATGATGAAAATAAAAAATCTGAGCACTACAAAAATAGTTACACCGTTAGGCGCGCGGCATACATGCGTAGACCAGCCGTTTTTGATTCGCTATAACTCAAAACACCGGGCTAAAAAATTGCAAATAAGTAACTAATAATATATAACTGTCACTCAAAAAGGCACGTGCTTAAATAAAGCGTGATTTGTATTGTTACAGTTTTTATAGTAGTGGTCTACGCATGTACGCCACGCGCCTAACGGAGGGTTAATATAAAATAATAACTAATCGTATTTGTACTTAATTAATTCAACTATATTTTTCAAAAATTCTAAACAATAATTCCGTAGTCTATGCGAGCGAAGCTGCGCGGGCCCAGCTAGTATAATATAAATAATATAAACTTTTACACAAATTTTTGAAGTTCTCAAGTAGCGAGTAACGAAATTTTCAACAATTGAATTATTAAACTCATGAAAATCATGTTCATATCTCCGCAAGTATTTAACCAAAAATTATATACGCTGATGTAACCTCGAGCCTGACATTATATTTCTTGCAGCACACATTAGTTCTCTTACAAATACAAAACATAATCATATTTACGCATAACTTCATTTCAGTCGAATGATTAATTACTTTTAGCACATTTCTAAGCAGCTTCGTTGCCATGGCAACGTCTGCAGTCTTAATTTGAGAAGATATTTTGACGCATTGTTAACCCCATTATAACGTCTAAGCCGCGTAATCAGATTTGCTCGCAGTTTTTGTCATACTATTACATCTTCAAGTGTAATTTGGAATATCTTATGGCAGTTACAACTCAACCAAATATTAACCTAAAAACTTGTGAGAGAGTTTATAATAGCGATGAGAAAAATATTTATTTAAAGCATAGACATAGAGAATGGACCAGGCATCTGACCCGAGAACAGAGCCGTGTCAAAAGAAAGAGATAGAACCACTTATCCGATTTACGTGTTTTTTTTAATTCATAGGTATGTTCTCTGGCCAGGTTATAGGTTATATTTTGTTACGTTAGGTAACATAACAACTAAGCAGTGACGATAATAGTAAATCAAGTCGGAAAAATTTTTGCTGTCGGCGCGCTGTTTTTCAATACGCTGCCTAAAACGTTCAATATAGAACAAAATAGTGTATTAAAGAATTGTGTAGAATCAAAAGTTCTACAATAAAGTCCGCGACACCATATAGGTATCTAACTTTTATATTTAAGCCACAATGACTGCTTTCATGTTAAGGTGCGGTTACATCAAGCGCGCCACGCCGCGCTGCGCTGCGCCGAGCAGTTCGGCGCGGCGCAAAACAAAAAAATTGTGTTCGTGCAAAACTACGGGATAGAGGGGATTTGTTAATCTGCATTAGTGTTTTTGTAGGTTCCATGATTAGTTCGTCATGAATTGCGATACAACTGTTAATTAATTAAACATTCTCAAATACATTAATACCTTGATCTGTACACATCGATTTCTTAGTATACTTTAGAATGACACCAGTCACTCATTTTGTCAACTACAATACTACAATTCAAAATTTCAGTTAAAAGTTCTTCAACCCGTTTAAACTGAACGCGCACGAACGTGCATTTTTCTTTGATGTACCGACTCCGAGCGGATCGTAAATGTTCGCGCACGAACATGCGCATTTGTGCGCGTTCGTGCGCGGTTTACCGTTCAAATCAGACAAGCATAAACATTTTGCGTGTTCGGCGCAGCGCAGCGCGGCGCGGCGCGCTTGATGTAACCGCACCTTTACAAAGAAAACAAAATATTTGGGTTCTGTTTACATGGACTTATGACCTGCAAAACATTAATCCTTATCGATACAAATGATTTCATCGTCCTAAGTACTTAATGTAGATATAATTTGCCCTTTACAGCATCCAATTTGGTCGTTTAGTTTAGAAAATATCTTAAAATAAATTTATAAAGGTAACATATTAAATGTATGGTGTCGTGCCGCATCGAAGCGATGTACAACAGACTAGATTCGCTTACGCTCGGTAGATATTCGGATTCCCTCGGCTGATCGTCTGAGTTTATTTTGTTTTCAATAATTATCATTTAAATTTAAACAGAACACAAATTATTTGTACTTTTTTCTTCTGATTCGTTTTTGTTAGGTAATTTAGGTATTGATAAGTTATTATTACAATAATAACTAATCGTGTTTGTACTTAATTAATTAAACTATATTTTTCAAAAATCCTAAACAATAATTCCGTAGTCTACGCGAGCGAAGCCGCGTGGGCACTGCTAGTATAATATAATTATAATATTATTTCATTATACTATAATCTTTTAACGGTCGCATATATTCCACCGTTTGAACACCGTTCAATCACTAACATAAATCATATGCGCGCCCACACCCAAATATTGTATTGCCAACAAACAAAAATATGAAATCTATAAGTACGTCGGATACTAAAGTTTCGCCTTGCATACATGGGCGCCGGGAGGGGGGTGCAAGGAGGTTGCACCCCCCTGGCAAATGAAATAATTAAGAATTACAATTGTTATTTGAAAATTTAATACATTTGCACCCTCCTGGCAAAATGAAAAAAATTGAATAATAATATATAAATGTGAAAATATAAAACTGAGGACCTTTTTTTTTTTTTTAGTCGTGTCAGTTTGGATTTTTATATAGATATATCAAAACTGAAGACCTTTTTTTTTTACTTATGTTAACTTCCATCAAAATTTTTTTTTTTTTTTCGTATGTACTTTGTACTTTCATCTCATTTATCTAAATGCACCCCCCTAAAAGAAATTCTGCCGGCGCCCATGCTTGCATATAATCCGGTATTTAGTTATCACTTTGTCGTGACCGATTAGATTATGAAGTCGCTCTCTCTGCGTTCGTATTTAACGCTAACATAAGATTGATGACACTTGTTCCGCTGCGCCGTCATTTGTTTCACTCATCACATCACTATATTAAATATTAAAACTAAACTAATTAGATTGAGAGTATTTCACTATAATGTGTGAGTATTCAGTTTTTGTCACATTTAATTTAATTTCTAGATATAATTCATTTGCCTTCAGAATAAAGTCTTCTCGGTGATCATTGCACTCTAAAAATGTAATTATTAAATACATAATATAAATAATTTATACTATTTGTAAATTTTATCAAAATATCGAATATACCGGGTGTTCCAGACCACTTGTCCACTATGTTTTTCGCCCAAACTATTGAAGATAGAGTTTTATGATAAAAAATTTACTATATATATCGACCCTAAAGAATTTCAGGAAAATGTTTTCAACCCCCTAAAACTCCTCCTTAGGGGGTAGTTTGAGAGGTACATGCCCGTTTCTCAGCAAAATCAAATGGAACGGTATATCCAAAAGCAGATTGTTTTGAAGATCATAAAAAAGTAAGAAACTTTTGTAAAAAAAATTTTTCATACATTCAATTGTTTAGAAAATATGGCGACGTGATCCTATATTTTAGGGTTTTACTAAAATTGCTCTAGTTTCGTTAAATATTAATGAAATTTTATTTTTAAAATAAATGTCAAAAATTCAAAACTTCAATTGGGGATAATTCAAACATTTTAAATAGAATGGTATATCAATTAGTACTTTATATTAAAAATATATTTAAATTAACAACTTTTGTTATGAAAATTATAAATATTTAAAAAAAAATTATAATTTTAAATTTTCTTAACAAAAGTTGTTCAATTTTAATTTATCCGTCCCTCAAATTTGAATTAGTGAGGCTCAATTTGTCCATCCCTTATTTTATAATCGCAAACTTTAATTATAGGTTCGTTATTTTTATATGTTGTTTGTTGTAATCTCGGTTAATCTTGATTTAGGGAGTGGATTATACGTATTCTTTTATCCCTGAAATTTGGTTAGAATTTATTGAGTTCGGAAAAAATACGTGTCAAATTTAACACTCTAATATATTTTTTTAGACTATATGTACCTATATACCGGGTGTTTTTTTTAAGACTTTCCAGTGGATTATTTCCGATATAATGAATTTAAAAAAAAAATGTTTCAGACAAAAGTTTCATGGTTTTGAGGGGGCTAAATATTGACAATATGGGTTGACCTTGAAAATTTCACCTTAATCGGTTTTTAGGTTCAACTTTTCTTTTTTAAATCTAAACCTGTATTTTTTGTTGCAGATTCGTAATTTACGAGGAAAAATAAGGAACTTTTACCTGAAACATTTTTTTTTAAAATGTCCTTTTTTATAATATGGAGCAAAACAAAAAGACATTTCTGGATATTCAATAATTTTTTACTCGAAAACTATACATTTTTTTGAAAAATCACAAGAGGAAAAAAGTACTTAGATTTAATAAAGGATTATCAGAGAATTTTTTTTTATTCAAATTTAATATAAACTTTTTAATAAAGTAATTTTTTTGAAATTTTGAAGAAAAAAATTTAAAACAAATAAAATAAAAATCTCTGAGAATCATTGCCTAAATCTAAGCACTTTTACCTCTTATGATTATTTTTGAAAATTAATAGTTTTCAAGTAAAAAACTATTGAAAATCCAAAACTTTCTCTTTGTTTTGCTCCATATCATAAAAAATGAACATTTTCAGAAAAAATGTTTCAAGTAAAAGTTGTTTATTTTTCCTTAAGTCATTAAGTATCACCTAAAATTAAGTCCTAGTCAAAGTGATACTTTAGTTCCATTTAACCTTAAAACTGTACACAAAAATGAATATTGTGAACATTGTTGATAAAATTATTGATGGAAATGATGCAGATATCATAGGTATAATAGTTTATTGCATTTCAAGCCAAGATTATTATAGATATAACTAACCATTTTCATGATATGTCAAAATTAACCTTTTTAAAACTGCTTCGTTTAACAAAGCCTCCAGTGTTAGCTTTGATAGTTCGTTTGAAAAATAGACTCGAATATTTATATGTCATGTTAGTAGTATTTCTTAAAACTAATATAAAAAATAACAAAAATTATAATAATTTGAAATTTCGTATATTTAATATATTTTAAATACAAAAAGGCAATATTTTATCTTCCTGCATAAAACTCGCTCCTCTCTTTTATCGCTTTTGATATATCCGTGTATTACTGAATATTTTTTGAATAACAACTACAGTACAAATACAAACAACTTATAAACTTGGATAGCAACGTACATCAAAAATCAAAATTCCCCAGAATTTTGTTCTTTAAGTGACACTTGGCTAACTATATGATAAGATAGACCTGTGAAATCGATGTAAAATTTAGGTTCAACTTAAGACTAAGGAACACTTTGCTAAGGAACAAAAATAAGTTTGAGCGGTGAGACCGGGCATTAATCAACTTGGAATACACTATATGTATAAAATTATTATTATTTATTATATTATAATTATTATGTATATTATAATATATATATAAAATTATTTATATATTAGATATTCGTTGCAAATCTGAAAATATATAAAAGTAAAGAACGAATGTAAACTGTTAAGAAGCGCTGCTGTCTGTCTGTTGTAAGATATATACACAGACGCAATCTTGAGCGTCCGTGCGCACAAAAACAAAGTCAAACCACCACACACATACACAGAAAGCGTATAAGCCGCGCTGGTTTTGCCGCATTGCACCCCCGCCCGCCCGGCTACCCGGACTGGCGTTTGTGGAGTGTAGTTTGGGGAGGCTGCAAGGTCATAAAATAACTGCCCCCACGTTGTCTACATGGTTCGATCGTTGGGTTTGTCTCTCTATATAAACCCTGCCCGCAGGTTAATTATGGAAATTAAACCCCGCTCTCACGTTTATCCTCTTTCCAGGGGCGGATTCAGATAACTCACATAGAGGAAGAGATCATTCAGATTACTTCAATCGTTACATCTCTTAAAGAGCAATTCATGTCATTTAACACTAGAAAGACGGGAAAATCTACCTACCTACAAAGACGGCGACCAGTCAAATGACTACAAATTTAGTAAATATCTTTTTTTATGAGTGACGAAAAAAATTTAAAGTAAAGAAATAAAACAAGATCTAATGTATGATTAATTTTATATTCACACACAATTTTTACATTTCATCTTCGGGTATATTTTGCAAAATAGAAAGTATTTCGTTATCTCGAAGCCCTTGAGACATTTTTTCACAAATTACTCACAATAATATCGATCCACAATTACAGGCGGTCGAAACTATACTGACCCTCCTTTGACTGATAAAATAAAAGCAATTCATATACGTATTTATTGTTGTACCCTCTCAACAACAATTAAAAACATTTATCAGATCATAACCGTCAAAAGACCGCCGCCGTCTTTGTCGGTATATCAATATTTTAAACAATAAAGAAAAGACATGTGAATTATTTTGATACATAGTATCATTTAACTACTAGTTTTAATAAAAGTCACAAAGTCTCAGTACGGTAAGTCAAATAGTTTTTGAATTATTCAATATTGAAATTGAAATTACCGTCAAATGACTGCTCCCGTCTTTCTAGTGTTAATACAATATAATATCACTTAAACTAAAGTTATACACAAATAATTATTGTGGTTAAGGTGTATAATTTTAGTTTAAGTGACTAGAAACCACAATTTTTCCGTTTTTCCAGTAACAATATAATATGTATATTGTAGGGTCGAGCGGGGTAAATATGAAACACCAAAAAAAATGGAGTAAAAGTGAAACAAGCTTGCAACTAAAAAACGAATTTGTTTATAGGAGAATTATAAAAACTGACATCATCATTAAAGGTTTGTTAATGCGACCTAAAAATATGAATCGACTAATAAGTGATGTGTCACCCCTCCCTTTGTCAATGTCAAAACGTGTCAATTAAATTTTAATTCTTTGTACATAACCTTCTGTATAGCTCAGATATTAATTAAAGTTACAATTTCACATTGATATGCCACAAAGAAGATAAATCAAAGTTGCCTTTGTATAGCTTTTCTTTTAATTTTTCTAGAAATATTTTCCATTAGAGGCCTGTTTCACTTTTTCCCAAATAAGAGGTTAAAAATGAAACACAATTTTTTTTGTATTTAAAATGGTTATTCATAAGCGCATCTAGTAGAAAAAATTAAAGTATGAATTTGTATCGTTAACTGTCAAAAAACATGAAAGATTTGTATTTTGTTTCACTTTTACCCCAGTTGACACTATATGAATAAAACTCATTCAGATACTAAGAATTAAATTAAATTAAATTAATTAATTAATTTAAATTATCAAAATTGAATGTAACAAATATTTTTTAAAAATAATTAATAAAAGTATTCAAACCTTCATATTTATGTGTTTAAAAAAAAAGAAATTACTTTCTAAACTACTCACTTATCAAATAATACTAATAAAACATATTAAACAATCGATTGTTAAAGTATGATATTTATCAAATACAAATCCCCTAACCATAAAAATTGAATTCAGACTTACACGTGTTTCAATAGCAATGCTATCATAATCACATGTTAGCTTTATACATAAATATGATATTTATATAAAGCTAACATAATGCACCGTAAACCGAGGTTACTTTGCGGCATTAGCAAAAATAGTTTCAATGTGGTTTTATGATTATACAAGACTAGCTGGGCCCGCGCGGTTTCGCTCGTGTAGACTACGGAATTATTGTTTAGGGTTTAAAAAATACATAGTTGAATTAAGTACAAACACGATTAGTTATTATAGTAATAAAAACCAAACAACACTTAAATTACCTACCTAACAAAAACGAATCAGAACAAAAAGTAAAAATAATTTTTGTTCTTTATTGAAAACAAAATAAACAATTGACAATCAAAAGAATACCGGTCTGTGATCATTCCCTCTACTCCGCGTCTAGTTGGCACGCTCCCTCCATGCCGCACGCCGCGACACGGGTCGCCATCGCGCGAACAATATGTTCCCGTATGTATATTTCGATATTTTCTAAACTATACGACCAAATTGGATGCTGTAAAGGACAAATTATATTAACATTATGTACTTATGATGATGAAATAATTTACTTCGATAAGGATTCATGTTTTACAGGTCATAAGTCCACGTAAACAAAACCCAAATATTTTAAATTTTCTTTGTAAAATAAAAGCAGTCATTGTGGTTTAAATATAAAAGTTAGACATATGGTGTCGCTGACTTTATTGTAGATCTTTTGATTCTACAATTTTTTACTACATTATTTTGTTCAATATTGAACGGTTTAGGCAGCGTATTGCAAAATAGCGTGCCAACGGCAAATTTTTTTCCGATTTGATTTACTATTATCGTCACTGCTTAGTTGTTATGTTACCTAACGTTACAAAATATAGCCTATAACCTGGCCAGAGAACGTACCTATGAATTAAAAAAGAAACCACGTAAATTTCTTCTCGAGTGATAAGCGCACTAACGGACAGACAAAGAGACGTTGAGCTTTATCATATTATTTCCGAATCTCCACATTGAATGCGCCACTGTTTCTTCTTTCCTCATTTAGCAAGCCACGGATTCAAATTTTACGTACGTGTGTGTGATTATAATTTAGTTAACATTGTTGTTACAATGTTGTGGTTTAAATATAAACAAGGAGAACCACCCAATAGTAGCAACCTAAAGATAATGTCAACAAAGGTTGGCTGAATTTACTGTTACGTGATTCAATCAGTGACGAAGTAAAATCTAGGAGGAGCTTTTCTTGAATATGTTTCAATACAGAACCACTTATCGATATAGTATGTATAAATGTTTTACAAAATAATTCAAATGTCATTATATATTTTAAATTATTTGGATTGCTTTAATTAGCATTTCAGTAATATCTTAATCAGTGTTGCCAGAACGTACTTTTTAATACGGTTTTTGTACTATTTATGACCCGACCGTACCAAAATCGTATTTAATTACTTGATAATTGATGTATTTTAACACAAAATAAAATAAAGGGTATAATTAAATAAAAAATAATAATTCAAATACATTTCTAACAATTTTAACATTTGTAGTATCAGGGGTTGGGGGCGACAAAATGTGACAAAAAAAGTTCTTTACTCACAACAGTTTAAAAAGTTGAAACCGTACCATTGTGTTAAATTCCGTACCAATTTGGTAAGCCTATCGTACTTTTTAGGGAGTTCATACTGGCAACACTGATCTTAATTATCTTTTAGATTTTTATTTATTCATTTAATATATAGATTGGTCCGGTTTGGGATACAGATATTTTAAGAGCTGATTCCTTGGCTCATTGTGTGTTGAACAAATTCCTTCAGAGTAGTATATACAAACAAAGATTATCTTATAACCTCCAAAGTAACGTAACTAGAGCAACCACAATGAGACAGTTTCATAGGTAATTAACTAACGTATTTTTCAGTATTAGCGTTATTGCTAGCCGTGTTTCCAGTTCAGAGTTATTGCTCATTAAAGTAAAAAAAAATTATGAAAATGACATTTTTCTCTAAAAGTACCTATAATATGAGGTATTTTTTTATAATTATTTTGGTGTGTTTGGACCTCAGTCTTACAGTTTTCCAATTATAAATTTATCTAAATTAATTCCCAAAGTGACTATTTTGCTACCTACCATATTAAATAAAACAGTCACACAATTTTTACTTTCTTATTGGGATCCGTCAAATAAGCATACACCACCTGGTGGGAAAGTTTGTAACAAGTAAGAGGGAAAAATTTATCTGTCACTTAAAATTGTTTATTTAATTTTTTTTTGATAATGGAGTCCGTAAAGTTTTCTCCTTGTGCGAAATCGAATAAAAAGTTGGTCTGTACAGTAAAAGGCTGTAATAGTACCTCCAACAAAGATCTTGAACTGTGTTTCCATTACTTCCCGATGAAAACTAACTGTTTTATATCTATAAAAAATATACATATTTGGAAAATTTGAGAAGACAAATAAATTAGAAGCTTGGATGAAAGCAATAGGTATCAAAGAAGTGAATTCTGGAATGAAAATTTGTGAACGTCATTTTAATGTGGATGATTATATTTTACTATGTAAGTAGATATCATACATAACCTTAATATTGAAAACTTAATTCATAAATTGAATAATTATTATTTATTACTGTTTGTTTATACATGCGCCAGCGAAATTGAGACATTTAAAGAACAATGCAGTTCGTTCATTAAATCTGCCAAATTCTATAAATGGAATAGTTCAACATGACAGAAAAGTAAGAATTTTGAAAAGAAACTGATCCAACAGAAGCTTCAGCAAGTTGAACCAATGAACTCTGACCAATCTGTTGTGTATGAAGAGTTTTTATCAGAAAATGTGCAAAATGTCTCAGACCTCATTACTAGTAATGAGCAAAATGCATCAACCTGCTATGAAAAGTGTAAAAGTTCATCTATTGAAGATTTTGGAGTACAGGTGGATACTGTTTTTCTTAAATCAAACATTTATGTACCTTTACTGTTATTGAGTCGTTTGCTATTTTATTATTTTCTAGTGCCAATAATTGATGATATTTTTAACTGTAATATGTGCAACAATTAACTTACGCACACCAATTATAGAAAACAAAAATTTCATGAAGACATAGTATTTGAATTATGGATGTAAATATAAGTCAATGAGTAACAAAACAAATCAGGTATAAATAATGTTTAATATTTACTTTGAAACATTTATTAAAATAAATTAAATATTCATAACAAATATGTAAATACCTTTTCAAATAAATACTTATAAATTTACATTTAGTACTTGGTTATTATTGAAAAATATAACATATTTAAACACTGTTCAATGGTCATATTCACTTTAACTTTGGCAATTATATCCATTAGTTGACTCTGCTGGTGGTTAAAAATTGCTTCAAGTCTACTTCTGTCTACTGAATGTGAGTTGGAAGCTGAAATTTTATAATAAAAAGAATTGCGTTAACTCAATTATACTAATAATACAATATAACTATTTTGAGGTTAGGAACTTACCTGTTGCAATACAATAATGTTGCAATTATATGTTTGCAACGTTCCCTAAACCGTCTTTGCATGAACATGTCATAGATATAATATTGTCACTTAGAGTCACTTCACCATTGATTTTATGTGGATCATTTTTTAAATCTGACGTTTGTAAACAATGTGCACTAAAATTAACGACATCTGAATTTGGATTTATTTTTTCTAAATTTTATTATATGACCGGCATTTAAAACGCGTTCACCTTCAACAAAATTCCTTTTCTTAGGGTTTGTGTCGACCCAATCACATATAGTCACAATATTAAACATTTTTAAAAAATTCACAACGTTTTAAAAATCAACACGTTTCCCTGATCAGCGCCATGTTTTTTAGGCTCCTCCCATCTGACGGATCCCAATAAGTACCTTTGAAATATACATATACATAGTATAAGTGTAGTGAAGCCTATTTTTTTCGAACCCCGGATTTTGATAGAATTATCCATTTTGACCTTCCCTTAATCCATTCTGACTATTTTCGCCATGTTGTCTGTGTGTCCGTCTGTCTGTCTGTCTGTCTGTAAGTCAAATACGACAAATTGTAGAAGGATGAAATTTTATATTTAGGATTAATTTTTGTCTGGGAAGAAAACGTCCTATTTTTGAAAACGATCTTTCAACCGGATACGGATGTTTACGAACGTCGATTTTTGAATTTTTCGAATTACTCTGAAACAGTGCGAAATAGAGAGAAATGGTCAAGTTAAAAATTGTAGGTAAAATCAATACCTATAATTTATGTTCTATTCATTTTTTCGAAAAAAAACGAATTTTTGAAGAAGAAAAATGTATTCAAATGGTTCATAACAGAGGAGAAATATCTGCCATGAGTGTCATGGTACTTTCTTATACGTATTACAGAGATTGAACAGTGTGTATGTTTGCCATAGGTACCATGGTACTTTCTTATACGTAATACTGAGAGTGAACAGTGTAGGTGAATCTAAATAATTACATAAAAAAATTCTTTCTGGCTAAATCATAAATGTTGGAAAAAAATGTATGGGAAATAAATTATAGATAACATACTCGACATTTTTTATCTAAAACATTTTTTTCTTATTTCAAAAATAATTCAAAAATCCAAAAATTTACAAGAGTAAACATCCGTTTTCAGTTATTACGTTAAAAAAATCACTTGTTATATAAACATAAAATTATTCATTTTGTTCTTTCTTGTTAGTTTGTTAGAAATGTTTTAATAAACAAAGAATCACGTATACAATTCACTGTTAGGTTAGGTTAGGTTAGGTATAAGAAAGTCCCGTGGTTCCCAAGGCAGATATTTTTATTTATAATTACAAAATTAGTTTTAAATTTATACAAATTACCATTAACAATAAAAAAATGTAATATAAACAAAAAAAAGTATGGCTGTTTGTTTTAATAGGGTAGGTACATAGTAAAATAATCACTTTGGGAATTAATTTAGATAAATTTATAACTGGAAAACTGTAAAACCCAGGTCCAAACTTTGTGAGGTGAATTTGTAGGTAACATTATGACGTACCATAATAATGATAAAAAAATACCTCATATTATAGTTACTTTTAGAGAAAAATATCATTTTCATAATTTTTTTTTACTTTAATGAACAATAACTTTGTTTGTATATGTATACTACTCTGAAGGAATTTTTTCAACACCCTGTAGTTCAGAGGGTGTTGAAGATAGACCCCACCTACCCGTACATTTTTTTACTGACAATGATCCAGGGAATCAGCTCCTAAAATATCTGTATCCCAAACCGGACCACCCTGTATATAAGAATATTAACTTTTCAATACAATTTATGATTGGGTTAGACCTGCATATAACGTGATGTGTAACGTGATGCTTAACGCCTTGTTTGCCCCTAAATGCAGATATAGCCACGAATTAACGGGCTAAGTTTTATAACGGCTTTATCAATGGCATTAGACGTTAGACCAGTGGTCCCCAACCCTATGCCCGCGGTCACCATGGTGCCCGCCGACCGTTTTACGTGTGCGACTACGATAAAACAAATTCTTTTTAGTTTTCTATAAAATGTTATTTAAACAAATATTGAATTTTTTTTTGTATTTAGTAACTATTTTTTAAAATACCTACATTATATCATTTTAACAATATTTTTTCTGTGAAAATATTGTATTTGTATACTTGCGTGTATATCATACGTTCTTCTTGATCGAATCTAATTACATTTCTAGTGTCAAAATATAAATGTGATAAATCACAAACAGCATCAAGACATATTCACAATAGAGAAGATGGTATAAATTTTTACAGATAAAAGAATCGAAATTAAATTTTTGAGGAAAACATATGTAAGACTACAGTATTATTAAAAAATTCAGAACAAGTCTTATTTTTACACCATAACAATTGGAAATTTTAGAAAATCTTTGATATACAGAGAGAGTCATATCATACAGGTGGAACAAACTTGAACAGTTAATTAAGAAAAACATTTCAAGCAAAAAAGTTCATATAAACATGTGTCTGGAAACTCTCCGTGAGGGAGCTACAGACTCAAAGATTTTGTTTTAAATTAGTTTTTATTTAATATTTTCAGAACCCATTGTGATACAGTACTTAAATTTGATTCCCGGTTTAATAATATACATGCTATCGATTTCCAATATCAAACTATGATTATTTAGACTAGGGATGTGGACTCTTTCAGTTATATCAAGTATTTTTTGTTCTTAATTTTCTTCTTAACCCATTAACGCCGAGGTGATCAGAATTTTTATTAACTTTTCAACGTGTTTATTTATTATGTTATCGGACCAAAAAAATAATGCAATACCTCTATTCCTACGCGAAATTTGATGCTCTTTCAGAATCTGAGCTCAAAATTTTAGACACCGAGAAAAAAAAATATGGTCGATTGAAACGTGAAAAACGTGAAAATTTTCGAAAAAAATTTTTTGTTCGCATTTTTTTCACAATGATACCGCAAAGGTATCAACTTTTTACTATGATCAGAGGTGATCATGGCACTCGAACATTAAGAGGAATTTTTTTCAGAAAATTTCATCGACGCGTTTTTTCAAAATGGCGGCGAGAATTAAATTTTTTTATAAAAATCTTAATCTATCGTTTTCTTAAAAACTATAAACTTTAGAAAAAAATTTCTAAGAACAAAAATGTTTTAAAATAAGTCAAAAAACACTCTCAAATTTTTTCAGAACTTTTGGATACAATTTTTGTTTTTTGAAAATTTCAAAAAATCCAATTTTTCAAAAATACCTGAAAATTTTTTGAAAATATTTGAGAGTATTCTTTGACTACTTCTTTGCTGATTCTGTGCATATACATTGTAGCTCTTGGGAGTAGACTGTGATGTACGGCTATAGATCTCTCGAGATCTGAAGGCCACACATTTATTTTATTTATTTAAACCTATAGACTTTACGAAAAAATTTTTAAGAACAAAAAAGTCTTAAAATTAGTCAAGGAACACTCTCAAATTTTTTCAAAAATTTTTAGGTATTTTTGAAAAATTGGATTTTTTGAAATTTTCAAAAATCAAAAATTGTCTCCAAAAATTCTGAAAAAATTTGAGAGTGTTCTTTGACTAATTTTAAGACATTTTTGTTCTTAGAAATTTTTTTCTAAAGTTTATAGTTTTTAAGAAAACGATAGATTAAGATTTTTATAAAAAAATTTAATTCTCGCCGCCATTTTGAAAAAACGCGTCGATGAAATTTTCTGAAAAAAATTCCTCTTAATGTTCGAGTGCCATGATCACCTCTGATCATAGTAAAAATGTCTAATCGAAATTTTGAGCTCAGATTCTGAAAGAGCATCAAATTTCGCGTAGGAATAGAGGTATTGCATTATTTTTTGGTCCGATAACATAATAAATAAACACGTTGAAAAGTTAGTAAAAATTCTGATCACCTCGGCGTTAATGGGTTAAAAAAAATCTACTAGAATTCAAGCTAAGTTTTTCTCCATGTGGCCGACCGCCGCCCCTTTTGAACTGGCACCACGAGCAGTCGATTTACTTGAAACTTAGCATAAATATTTTACCATACAAATAATGAAAAATGTATTTCAGTATTTCTTTTGTTATACGTGCCTTAATAGCCATAGAAGGGCTGAAAGGTGAAAACCACCCTCAAAAATTGAATTTTAAATACTAATAAATAAGTCTACAATTCATATTGCCTTGGAAACAAACGCAATTAAGTTTAAATTGTCAGACTAGTTACGTTTTATAAAACAAATGCAATTTAATTCTAATTATCAAATCAGTTATTCTAAAAATGTGTGTTATATTATTGACATTAGGATATTAGAAAACTAATATTCATAATACAAAGGTGAGTCTTATTTCTGACCAATTCCATTTAAATTTTTCTTATACATATACATATTAAAAAAATATTCACATAAACTATACGGAAACAATAAATAATCAGTATTCAAGTATTTATAATCATACTGTGTTGAGAAGTTGATTGTGTGGACCCAAAGAGTCTCACCCCACCCCAAGCTTGTTTTGTTTTTGGATGCTGTATGTACCATTCGTAATATTCGACCGTCCCGGAACATATTTGACACCCTCATGGGCGCCGGTAGGGGGGTGCAAGGAGGTGCACTTGCACCTCTCTGGCAAAAAGAAAAACCTAAAAAATTAAGAAATACAATTTTTAACCTAAAATTCAGGTCAAAATATAAAAGTGAGGACCTTTTTTTTAATTATTTTATATATAATTTAATTTTAATAATATAATATAATCACATGAATATTATTGAGATAACGACATCGTTCTCAAATTTAAATCTTTATTAATAGCCTGACGATGATTCTGTGAATCGAAAGCTTGCGATTACCTTTTCTTAAATAAATTTTGACGTTTAAACAAACAAGTTTGTTTTTATTTTTTTATTTAATTTTATATACCTAGATGCACCCCCCTGGAAGAAATTCTGCCGGCGCCCATGGACACCCTGTATAAGTACACACAACCATATACATATTTTCATCCACCTATGTTAGTAGTTGTGAGTACATTAAATATTAAATAAAACGAAAATCCGTATTTTCTCTCCTTCCAAATAATTTACACTGCAAACTCATACAAAACGTAACTTTTAAGCAGTTATACAAACAAAAGTTTAGTTCGTAATTTTTGAACTGAAGAATTATGCTTACAAAACGTGTGTACGTGTGTTAGTATGTTATAACATATTAACGTAGCATCTAACCCTTTTAAAACGAGAATCTTTTCAACCGTGTACTCTTGTTATTAAATTTAATAATTGAAAGATATGTAGGTATTATTGCTTTTTTATTTTTTAAAATCTTGTTTAATATTTTGTACTTATGTAACAATGTATTGTTGTAGCTTTCTGAATTTTATACTGATTATATGTTATTAAAGTTTTTAAATATAAATACAATAATTATTCGATAAATTAAGATTTTTTTATTATTTTGTATCACATTAGTATATTTAAGAACATATATATATTTCATATAGGTACAGAAGAATTTATATGTATTTCATGTTTTATTTATGTCCGGTATCATAAAGGACCTAGCAAAATTTGCTAACTAGCAATTACTTTCAAATGGGGTATTTATTCTGTACTAGTATCTATGTATTAGCTATGGAATTTAGAGCAGTGACACTTCAACTAATTGTAACACAGTTGGCATTTTTCACCGTACAAAATAATTTTCATAACATCACCACTGTTTTAATACCGTTGGTATTTACTTACTACAACGCGTGCGCGAAACTTGTCAAAGTCATCAACAAACTCCGAAAGAACTGTCATATAAGTTAAATACCTCATTTGAGAGTGCTTGCTTGCTAGAAAATTTGCTAGGTCCTTTATGATACCGGACATTACTATTGTTGTAGTTTTTAGAGTTCCGAAGAAATCCTGTTAATCTCACTTTGTCGTCCGTCCGTCCGTCCTTTTCACTCAAAGCTAAATATCTTGTAAACTGTATATAAGCTAAAACTTAAAATTTTTACTGAACATGTAAAATGATGCCTTCTAGTAAAAATTGTACAAAGTTGAAAAAATAATTTTTCAAGGGGCGGGGCACTAAGGAGCTAAAGATAAGCAAACAAAATACTTTTTTATAGGTATGCGACACGTTAAAATGTATAACCAAACCAGTGGAATTTGACCCTCTTTCTTATTTTTTTCTAAATCAAAAATGGTGCCTGCAGGGGGCTGTAAAGCAAATAAAAAAAATATATATATACCAAGATGTGTGGGGTATGAAAATGTAGGTCCCAATCAGTAGAATTTGACCATATTTTTTTCGAACTGTAGAAGGCCAAAGCAGTATTCTATTTTGCCCCCACCCCCCTCTAACTCTGTAATTACTAGCTGTAGTAACGAGGCTTTGGTGGGACTACCAACGACAAATACTAAAGTCAACAATATCATTTTAAATTTTGGAATAATAGGGACGGGCGTCATAGGATTTTTTATTTTTATTTCCATATCTAGGTATGCCGAAGTGTTGAAATGTAAATTATTGGCGGACCTCATAAGAAATTTTTTCTTGGTCAAGTTTTTTTTCGGCCATTTAATTAATAATTTAAATACGTAAATATACTTTTATTTTTGCTCGCCGGGCCAGATCCTCCTTAGCCCTAGACCTCCAGGCTAGAACCTTGCCACCTCCCTCCTCCCCAACGCATTCATATAGGGGCCACTGTTGCAATTATTATTTAACTTATTATTGTTACGAATATTAATTAATTAGGCTAACATATATTAAAGATTTTTAATTTCTTAATTTTATTTAAAATCAGGCCCACAATTATTTACTGTTATCCAAATTAACAAATCATAATTAATGCATCATATATATTATATATCATGAGTGACATATCGGATATAATTAACAATAATTTTCGTAATATTTTCTCGTACCTACAATATTTTTTAGCTACTGTAATCGAAACTCAGTTTGAGTCATATTTACTGTCTTCACCTATAGATCACTTTTAATACTAGCTTTTAAACTAACTTTACTAATTTAAAATTAATAGTTTCCAATTTGAAATTGATTATTTACAGTTTGTAATTGAATAGTCTCAACTTTGAAATTGATTATTCCCAATTTGAACTTAAAAAGGTAGAGTTAAATAAGTTTTATTTTTTTAATATTAATTTATTATTTTATTTAAATAGTTAAAACATTTTTTAAACTTAACTGAATAACCCGACTTTATGAAAAACCGAAAACCGGTTTTGTAATTTTATCGGGTTCTGTATGCCCTAGTTCCACTGATAAGATAATTATAATAATATAAAATCATGAGTTAAACTAAAAATAATTTTCGATCGTCGTCAAGTTTACTTTTTAATATATTGTTTTTTTTTGTTAAGGTTAAATTTCTCATATGGGACAGTTAAACATTTGAAAAATCTGTCATGAATGTCACTGTACTTTCTTATACAATAAAAACAGCGTGCGTGTATCTACTTATACATAACAAATTGTTCTGGTTTACTGAAGACAGATATAAAAAAAATTAATAGAACATAAATTATAGATAATAACGTTATCTACAAGCATTGTTATATACATTTCATTCTATTATGAACTTTTTCGAATAAAATAGAAAAAAATTAAAAATATAACTATAAATATTTTCTTAAATTGGTAACAGATACAAAAAAATATATGGAACATAAATCATAGAAAATAACGTACTCTACAATTTTTTTACTAATGATTTATTTCTGCTATAAAATATTTAAAATATAAATGAAAAAAAAATCGATTATAACCTCAAAAACTTTTTTGTGGGAAAATGAACAGAACATAAATAATAAATATGGAGCCTGTAATGTTATCTTTCAGAAAATGTTAACTTTTAAGTGGGTTGCTGAAGAAATTTAATATATAATGCTCATTTTATTAATTTTCAGTAGAACTCACTTTCAAGCAGAGCCTGCTTGAGGTCTGCAATAAAAATATTCTAAACTTTTATTTTAAACATTTTTTTCTAACATGCCTCGTTTCAGAAATAATTAGAAAATTTTTAAAAATCACAAGAGTGAATATCTTGATTGAATCTAATTACATTTCTAGTGTCGAATTATAAATGTGATTAATCACAAACAGCATCTAGACATATTCACAATAGAGAAGATTGTATAAATTTTTACAGATAAAAGAATGCCTACTACTCGATATAAAAGCACCAATACATTACTATTATAGTGCATGTATCATAAACAATACTGCATTATCTTAATACTATTAGCTAACATAAGTTCAGATAGTTTTTGAAGAAAATATATTTAAGGCTACAGTATTATTAAAAAAATCAGAACAAGTCTTATTTTTACACGATAACAATTGGAAATTTAAAAAAATCTTTGATATACAAGAAAAAAATTTCAAGTAAAAAAATTCATATAAGCATGTGTGCGGAAATTCTTCGTGGGGGAGCTACAGACTCTCAAAGATTTTGTCTCAAATTAGTTTTTATTTAATATTTTGAGAACCCATTGTGTACTTAAATTTGACACCCGGTTTAATATTATACTTGTTATCGATTTTCAGTATCTACCAATAATTATTTAGACCAGGGATGTTTGGATCTATTCCGACCAGTGGGCCCATTGAGTTATATCTAGGTTTTTTTGTTCTTAATTTTTTTCCTAAAAAAATCAGTTTTTCTCCAAGTGGCCGCTCACCGCCCCTTCTGAACTGGAACCCAGAGCAGTTGCCCAGTCTACCTCTCTAAAGCCAGCATTGCTGTTACACATTAACAAAATAAGCAACGAATTTTAATAAATATAAAAATTTTAAACATCAAGTATTTTTTTTTCCAAAGCTTACTTGACTTTTTAATATTGCACTCGAGTGATTGTTGTAGTTTTGGCTGCTTACAAAAATATTTTAGTTTTCCATGGCAATTATGATTTTTATTCAATAATGAATAAAATGCGTTGTATCTTTGTTATGAGTTGTTTTATTATCGAAAATACGAAAAGCTTTGCAATCATTTTTTAAAGAAAAATTGTTCTCCGATTTCAAAATTTTCACTCGATCTTTTTTTTTATAATCGGTTTAGTATTAATACGTGTTTATGTTTAATACTAAACCGAATATAAAATTTCATAGCTGTTTCACAATGGGTTCTCAAAATATTAAATAAAAACTAATTTTACACAAAATATTTGAGAGTCTGTAGCTCTCTTGCGAAGAATTTCCAGACACATGTATACGAACTTTTATTTTTTGTTAATCCGGCCCTGTACATGGTATAAGAAAGTAAAAAGCTGTTGAATTTGCACTGTATTCATTTCTTATCGAAAATAAGCATGGATACAGAACACTATAAAACCCTTTTCGTTTTTATTAAAAGAAGTTCCATTAAAGAACAAATACTAGAGCTAATCTTATGACAAACGTATTTGAGTCCGTCTCAAGCGAGGATAATCCCTGAATAAAAACAAACAATGTAAATGTTAAAACGATCCATTCCACCTGTAGTAATTCATATACTCAATGGCGGTTGAGTGACGAAATTAATGGTTTGATACTGTTAGGATAAAGATCTAGATCTCTTTTTCGTAATTGCTAGCAAGGCTGTAATGCAAAATAATAAAGAAATACAGTTATTTTATATTTTAAATTAGATTAATTATTTTGTTTTCTTATTTTTCGTTAGATTATGATAAATCTATATCCTTAATATATATAAAACTCAACGTCTGTCTGTCTGTCTGTCCGTTCGTGCGCTTATCACTCGAGAATCACTTATCCGATTTACGTGTTTTTTTTTTTTTTTAATTCATAGGTACGTTCTCTTGCCAGGTTATAGGGTATATTTTGTTACGTTAGGTAACATAACAACTAAGCAGTAACGATAATAGTAAATCAAGTCGGAAAAAAATTTGCTGTCGGCGCGCTATTTTGCAATACGCTGCCTGGTCTATTGAACGGTTCACTATTGAACGGTCTGTTCAATAGTGAACAAAATAATGTATTAAAGAATTGTGTAGAATCAAAAGATTTACAATAAAGTCAGCGACACCATATATCTAACTTTTATATTTAAGTCACAATAACTGCTTTTATGTTACAAAGAAAATTTAAAATATTTGGGTTTTGTTTACGTAGACTTATGACCTGCAAAACATTAATCCTTATCGAAATAAATGATTTCATCGTCATAAGTACTTAATGTAGATATAATTTGCCCTGTACAGCATCCAATTTGGTCGTATAGTTTAGAAAATATCGAAATATACATACGTGAACATATTATTCGCGCGATGGCGACCCGTGTCGCGGCGTGCAGCAAGAAGAGGGCGTGCCTAGTAGTCGCAGGGCAGAGGGAAGGTATTCTTTTGATTGTCAATTGTTTATTTTGTTTTCAGTAATTAACTTTTTTAAATAGAATAAAAATTATTTTTACTTTTTGTTCTGATTCGTTTTTATTAGGTAGGTAATTTAAGTGTTGTTTGGTTTTTATTACAATAATAACTAATCGTGTTTGTACTTAATTCAACTATATATTTGTTTAAATCCTAAACAATAATTCCGTAGTCCACGCGAGCGAAGCCGCGCGGGCCCAGCTAGTACTAAATAAATTGGGAACATTATAACAAAAATGAAATAAAATTTCAAATGTGGAACTTGATTTACAGCTGCAATATACTTAACGGTAATTAACTTATCTTAAAATGATATAACTACATATATAAATTTTTCTGACAAAATACAAATAAAATAGGTCAAAAAAAGATTTACTCGTTTACGTTTTGTTGTAAAAAATATGGCTTCGAACCGGAGCTGAACCGAAAACCGGAAAAACCGTTCTTTTTTGCCGGAACGAAAACCGGTACAGAACCGAAATAAAAATATCGGTTTTTACGGTTCAGTACATGTTAAAATACTCGCGTTAACATGATCTTATTCCCCACTTAAATTGTCGTTCGGGCTATCATACAAGTACCATAAAATATTCTAAATTATGGTAGAAAATTTTTTTTTAATACAAATAATTTTTTTTTAAATTAATCACTCGGAGCTGAACCGAAAACTGGAAAACCCGTTATTTTTTGCGGAACGAAAACCGGAACCGAACCGAAATATATTTTTTTACTGGAACCAGAACGAAAACCGAAACGAAAAAAATAACGGTTCGAAGCCCTGGTAAAAAATATCCACGCCACTGGTGATCCAATGTCCATTTAGGAACGATTCCCCCTTGCATCTTTTTGTTCTCACATGGTCTAGGGAGGTTGGAGACGCTTGCCATTAGCGTGGGTGTCTTGCTGTCTCTCTTGCTCACTACTCCATTTGTTCCTTTATACATAACCCGGTCAGTGGTATGATGCTGTATCATATTGCACTCAATCGTTTATAAATTTTGCTGGCGTTTTAAAAACTCATGTTGGTTTTATCAATTCTGTATCGATTTCAATAGTAGACATTATTTATAAACAAAAATATATTAATGGCATAGATACAGGATGATTTACAACTAGTGTACAAAAATTAACAGTAGATCAGCGTTTCTCAACCTTTTAGTATTTGCGACCCAATTTTCAATCACAATTTTCATTTCCCCCCCCCCCCCCCCCCCCGGTTGATCTTATGATAATTGAACAAAGTATATATATGTTTGTGTATTTTGTGTCATATAATTTTATGCAAGAACCCAACTGAGGGAAAAATTAAAGAACAAAAATACACTTGATAAAAATCGGCGGGCCTACTGGCCCTATACACCACTGGTCTAAATTATTATTGTTTGATACTGGAAATTGATAATACTTATTAATAATAAACAGGTTATCTTTCATAACTGTATCACAAAGAGTTTTCTAAAAAATTAAATAAACAATAATTTTGGGCAACATTTTTGGAAGGCTGTAGCTCCCTCATGAAGAATTTCCGGATACATGTTCATATGAAGTTTTTTGCTTAAGATATCATCCTTGATCTACTGTAAATTTTTTTTACACTAGTTGTAAATCATCCTGTACATAGAAATCTTTAAAAAAATCAAATGATATTATATTTAAAATATTCACAAATGGTCAAACATAAATTAAGATACAACCGTATATTATCGAAACAAACAAAGAACAAAATTGGGGTGCGTACGTTACTTAATCAATTATATAATTACGGTTATGACTAATTGAAATCTCCAATGAAGCTTCTGTAGTACAATTTAATTAACCCAAGCGGAAACTAGAAATAAAAATAATTAAACTTTATAAACTTTCCGACATTCATTTTTCGTATAATCGTTAATCGATTAGTTAGCTTTTGAATGACATTAATTAATTAAGATGTCGATATGAAATAGATAAGTTAATTTGTATTCCAAGCAGGACGCAGCGACATTGATATTATTTTATAACTGGCAATGTTTTAACTTCCATTCAAAATTATAATTGTTTGTCGAAATTGTACAAATAATAAATTTATATAAGTATGGTATTGGGAAATTCATAAATATGTAAGTACGTAGGTAATAAATAGAGATTGGAAAAATAGTTTTTCAACTATTGCGTAAAAATGCATTTATTGTAATTTTTATTACATATCTCCACCGTTTTCAGAGAACTGGTTTGATTGAACACATTTTGAAATCAACTGTTTGCAACTACCTTTCCAACTATTTGCGACACTTTTTACTGCTTCGTTTGCACTAATTATTATTAAATCGTAAGAAAAACTATTTACCTACCAACTATTTTTCGAAAAAAAAAATTCAACTATTAACTATTTCATTGAAAATAACAACTATTTTTCCAGCCTCTACTTATAAATAAGTATACATGTATATAAAATTCATAATAGCTTAAGTTTTGACTTTTGAACTATACGGTATTGTATTTTAAATACTTCCATGAAGTAAATAAAATATCTTAAAATATTCTTATACGTAATATTGACGTGATTATGATCTTAAAGAAAGATTTTTCGAAATAAAACTCTTAAGGGAGTAAAAATGGCTGTAAAGTATTTTTTTGGTCGGTTTTACTTGAAATTTTGTATAAATATTCTACAATACAAATAATAAAAAATGTATTTCAGTATACGTGCCTCAACAGCCATAGAAAAGGTGAAAGGTGAAAATCATCCTCAAAATTTTAATTTTAAATACTAATAAATAAGTCTACAATTCATATTACCTTGGAAACAAATGCAATGAAAATTAAATTGTCAGACTAGTTACGTTTTATAAAACAAATGCAATTTAATTCTAATTGTCAAATTAGTTATTAAAAAAATATGTGTTATATTATTGACATTAGGATATTAGAAAATTAATATTTATAATACAAAGGTGAGTTTTATTTCTGACCAATTCCATTAAAATTTTTCATATACATATTAAAAAATATTCACATAAACTATACGGAAACAATAAATAATCAGTATTCAAGTATTTATAATCATACTGTGTTGGGAAGTTGATTGTGTGGACCTAAAGGGTCTCACCCCAACCCAAAGCTTGTTTCAGTTATATATTTAATTTGACTTTTATAAAAAAAAAATACTTAAAATCCTAAACAGTTATTTCTTCATTTTACTAAAAATAACAAAATGAGATAAGTGTTTAACTACACCACTGGGACTCGTTTGAATTTTTATCACAGAAAAAATAATGGAAGGACTACAAGAGTAGTTTCACAATTCATGTTTTTTATAAAAATGAGGGGTGTACCGGAATTCCGGTCCGGCCGGAATTTCGTCCGGAATTCACATTTCTTTCTGGTTCTTGTTCCAGCCGGAACTAGTAAATTGCGGCCGGGTTTTCTGGAATTTAAAAATTTTATTACTGCTTTCTACTAAGAAATTCCATAAATAATATATGTTATTTTTGTTTAAAAAATCAAACATAAATATAAGAATTATGATATAACAACATTTTATTAGCAAAAATTTTAATAGGAACAACCATTTCATAACACAAATGTCGTTTTTTAACATTTTGTACAGCAAAAGTATGATTGTAATTATATCATTAATTGACCTTAAAAAATTATGTAATTTTTTTTATATTAATATATTAACAAAAATATCATTATATTACGGACATTGAAAATTGTTCAATTATACAGAGTGAGTTATATCAGGTGGAACAAACGTGAACAGTTGAAAAAAAATTCATATAAACAAAGTGTCTGGAAATTCCTCTCGAGGGAGCTACAGACTCTCAAATATTTTATCTAAAATTAGTTTTTATTTAATATTTTGAGAACCCATTGTGAAATTTTATAATTGGTTTAGTATTAAACATGTATTGATACTAAACCGATTATAAAAAGAAAGATCGAGTGAAAATTTAAAAAATTGATCACAAAGCTTTTCGTATTTTTGATAATAAAACAACTCATAACAAAGATACAACGCATTTTATTCATTATTATATAAAAATCACAATTGCCATGAAAAACTAAAATATTTTTATTAAGTCGAGGCGTCAGCCAAAACTACAACAATCACTCGAGTGCAATATTAAAAAGTCAAGTAAGCTTTGGAAAAAAGAATACTTGATGTTTAAAATTTTTATATTTATTAAAATTCGTTGCTTATTTTATTAATGTATAACAGCAATTCTGGCTTTAGGGAGGGAGGTTAGGCGACTTCTCTGGGTTCCAGTTCAGAAGGGGCGGCGGACGGTCACATGGAGAAAAACATAGCATGAATTCTAGTAGATTTTTTTAGGAAAAAAATTAAGAAAAAAAAAAATATAACTCACTGGTCGGACTGGCCCCATATATCCCTGGGCTAAATAATCATTGGTTGATACTGGAAATCAATAACACGTATAATATTAAACCGGGTGTCAAATTTAAGTACTGTATCACAAAGGTTTCCCAAAATATTAAATAAAATCTAATTTGAGACAAAATCTTTGAGAGTCTGTAAAACGAGTTTCCGGACACATGTTTATATGAACTTTTTGCTTGAAATTTTTTTCAAGTTTGTTCCACCTGATATGATTCTCCCTGTACCTATATATCAAAGATTTTCGAAAATTTCCAATTGTTATGGTGTAAAAATAAGACTTGTTCTGAATTTTCAGGTTTCCGTAGAAAACTAGGAAACCTTATAGTTTCGCCATGTCCGTCCGTCCGTCCGTCCGTCCTCAAAAATTTTAAGCCGATTAAGATGAAATTTGGTATACAGACGAAGACTGATAACCCAAAAACAGAAATGATAATATTTTTGAAAAAAATATTTTTTTGGACCCCCTTTCCATAGACTGAAAAGTATTTTCAAAAAAAATTTTTCACTTAAACCATTAAGTAGGGAGTCTTTAGATAGGTCTCCTAAAATGCAATAAAAAATGCAATATGACATTTTGATTTTAACCCTTCAGTCACGATATAATTGCGTTCAAAGTCGTGATAAAAGCGTCCCCCCCCCCACCCTAATTTCTAAACTATCAATTTAAAAAATCTGAAAAAATTCATGAATGTAGCCTTTAATTAGTACTTCCACTGAAAATTATAACGAACACTGTCAAAATTATTTTGGTTCCCACTCCCATTGACTGAAAAATGAACTCACAATTTTTTTTTTCAAATATCCCATTGAATGTGATGTCATTGGATAGGTATCCTAAAATGCAACAAAAAATGTTAAATGATCTTTTGATTTTAACCCTTCAGTCACGATATATTTGCATTTAAATGTCGTTATCAGAGCGTCCCCCCACCCTTAATTTCTAAACTATCTTTTCAAAAAATCTGAAAAAAATTTAGAATGTAGCTTTTAATTAGTACTTCCACTGAAAATTATAACGAACACTGTCAAAATTATTTTGGACCCCCCTCCCATAGACTGAAAAATGAACTAACATTTTTTTTTTCACTTAACCCATTGAGTGGGATGTCATTAGATAGGTCTCCCAAAATACAACAAAACTTGTTAAATGATCTTTTGATTTTAACCCTTCAGTCACGATATATTTGCATTTAAATGTCGTTGTCAGAGCGTCCCCCCCACCCTAATTTCTAAACTATCTATTCAAAAAATCTGAAAAAAAATCAGAATGTAGCTTTGAGTTAGTACTTTCACTGAAAATTATAACGAACACTTTCAAAATTATTTTGGACCCCCTCCCATAGACTGAAAATTGTTCTCAAATTTTTTTCACCTAACCCATTGAGTGGGATATCTTTAGATAGGTCTCCTAAAATGCAACAAAAAATGTTATATGACCTTTTGATTTTAACCCTTCAGTCACGATATATTTGCATTTAAATGTAATTATCAGAGCGTCCGTTGAAATAATTCTTGTTTATAAATCGTAATGACTACGGAAACCTATCATGTGACCAACACGCACTTGGCCATTTTATTTAATAATACTGTAGTCCTAGACATATGTTTTCTTCAAAAACATTTCCTGCCTCCGAGAATAACTTCTCCGACTGATGCATACTAATCTGAACTTAGCTAATAGTATTAAGATAATGCAGTATTGTTGATGATACATGCACTATAAGTAATAGTAATGTATTGGTGATTTTATTTCGAGTAGTAGGCATTATTTTATCTGTAAAAATGTATACAATCTTCTCTATTGTGAATATGCCTAGATGCTGTTTGTGATTTATCACATTTATAATTTGATACTAGAAGTGTAATTAGATTCGATAAAGAAAATTTTTAACATTTTTTTTTTGTATAACTTCTGGATAATTTTGTCAGAAATACGTTTGACAATGAAAATATTGATCTTGAAATAAAAAAAAATTGATTCTAAAATTAAAATTAAAAAAAAAAAAATTGGTCGCACCATTTAGAAATTGATATGGAATGATCTTTTTTGATTTTAGAATCAATTTTTTTTTATTTCAAGATCAATGTTTTTATTGTCAAACATTTTTCTGACAAAATTATCCTGAAATTATACCAAAAAAAATTATTAAAAATTTTCTCTTGATGAAATGACCAAATGGCCCATATAGCTGTCAACGTTGAATCACAAATTTAATTTATCCATCTAGATATGGAATATGAGTACCAGGAATGCTTTCATGAGTATTCTAGATTTTTAGAAAAAGTTTAAGACACTCTTACGCAGGTCTTTGAAAAATCGAAAAAACATGTGTATTTTAAATGGGAAAATCACCCCATAACCATTTTTCAAGATAGAGGGCTGAAACCTTTTCCACATTTTTTTTTTTAATATTTGGAGCTGATTTGGGGGACGGCCCGGTCAATATTCGTCCTAACCCCATATAAGGACCACCCTAATTACTACGTATAAAAAACCAATTAACGATTTATTTTCTTGTATTCTTGAATAAAAATTGTATACAACACAAGTATCCATTAGTGCAAAAGAGCTTAGTGAAAACTTTAAGAAAAGTTTAAAGAAAATAGCTCCAATATAAAATTTTTCATGACATTCTATTTTCGGATTGGAATCGAGTCTGACTAAATCCATATATTTTTATATATCCGTACAGTTTCAAAAGCAAATATTTCACTTTTTTCTCTCTTCTTGGCATTCTTCTAGAACTAAAACATAATAAAAAGTAAACCAATATCGAATAAGTTCAATAAAGATTTCGTGGAAAATTTTCGTATGTAAATTCGTTCAAAACTACTTTCACATTCATATATTTGCATTGAAAGTTTACAGCATATGTGCATTTGATGTATTGTAAAGTCGACTGTTTTTACGTTTTATAAAAAAACATAAAAATCTATTCAAATAAATAATAAATATAATATTATGGGGAAGTACCTAGAATAAATGACACATAGTTTTTGAATACTTATGTTTTGGATAAGACATTTCTATTTAGTTTTATTACCATTTTGTTTTCATAATTCCGTAAATTATTCACTTCATTCATCTTATTTGTAGGGGAGAATGGGGTAGTTACGAACACCTAAGGGAAAAATCAAATAAATTAATAAAACAGCCAAGTGCGTGTCAATTTTTTTACTGTTCGAGCTATAGTGTTTGTTATAATTTTCATTGAAAGTACTAACTAAAAGATACATTCTGGATTTTTTTTAGATTTTTTGCATCGATAGCTTAGAAAGTTGAAGAGGGGAGCGCTTTGATAACCACATTGAAAAGCAAATATATCGTGACTAATAAAGGGTTAAAATCAAAAGGTCATTTAACATTTTTTGTTTCATTTTAAGAGACCTATCTAATGACACCCCACTCAATGGGGTAAGTGAAAAAAAAATTTGAGTTCACTTTTCAGTCTATGGGAGGAGGGCCTAAAAAAAATTTGACAGAGTTGTTATAATTTTCAGTGAAAGTACTAATTAAAAGCTACAGTTTGATTTTTTTTTTCAAATATTTTAAATAGATAGTTTCGAAATCAGGGGGGAGGAGACGCTCTAATAACGCCATTTAAATGCAAATACATCGTGACTGAAGGGTTAAAATCAAAAGGTAATTTAACATTTTTTGTTTTATTTTAAGAGACCTATTTAATGACACCCCACTCAATGGGGTAAGTGAAAAAAAATGTGAGTTCACTTTTCAGTCTATGGAAAGGGGGTCTAAAAATTGTTTTTTTCAAAAATCTTATTATTTCTGTTTTTGTGTTAACAGTCTTCGTCCGTATACCAAATTTCATCTTAATCGGCTTAAAAATTTTGAAAGTTTTCAACAGGAGGGAGGATCTTGTTATTTTTCATTACAATAACAAAAATTGTTATTTTCTTTATCAACATCTTCGTTTCTTCTTTTTTACTTGATATTTCATCAATTTTTATTATCTCTAAAATTACTGCGATTTCTCGCACTTTTTCTATTTTTAGTTTTCATCAGTCTTTTTTTACAATGTTCGTTATTGCCCCATTTAATTCGTTCGTCAAGAGTTTGAAAAAATAAACATACATTGTTTTTGAGGTTAGGATCATATAATAAACAATACGGGTGACATCAAATACTGTTTGATCGAAGCTTACTGGAGCATTACTTAATTACATTTAAATGAATTACATATTGCTGGTGAAGATCCAGGACCCCCTATCTGACAAAAAAAAATATTCAGGAGAGTGTTATAATTAAATATCTTCGAGAATACAGTAAATTTAATGAAACCAAAAATAGGTTTTGAACAAAATACATGTATGTCTGTTGTAAAACATAAAATTTGAATGTTTCCCGTAATCACAACGAAAAAAAATTAGAAAATTCAGATATAGTCCAGGCTGTGGAGGCTAAAACCGATTATTTTTGCGTACAGTTTTAATACTTACAGGATATGTTACAAAGGTGGTGTAGAATAATACCCTAAATTTGCTCCAATTTCAGTTGTCCGCGACAGGGTTAAACCATGGCTCAATTGCAAAATTCTTCAGATTTTTTGATTTTTGCTAAATAGCGGTCTAAATAAGTATTAAAAAAAAAGTTTTAAATAAAAGTTATTCGATACAAAATTCCCTACAACCTCCATTTTGAAAAAAAAATCATTTGTTTATCCGCTACGCTGATTAAAGTGGCTGAAAACACACTTTTTTTAAGCTGTAGTTACTAATAAAGTTTAACGTTTCTTAAGTTGATACCTCTGGAAAATAAACATTCTGTAGTACAGAACATTCACTGAAAATTAGAACCTGATATCATCAACTGATTTTGTTTTATTAAATTGTTAATAATGGAATCATGCTTGTCTTTGACTAACAATAAAAGTTTTTGTAAAACCTTTATTTTTGTAAAACTATTTGTATGTGTTCTCAAAGAATTATGATGAATTATTATGATAATGTTTACACGAGCATATCTTTAAAAATACTCGATCTATGAATTGAGCACTTGGAATCTTTTTTGTAAGAAATTTAATTCTCTATGACATGCTGCTGTAAGAAATTAAAATAAATACATTTTTCAATGAGATATTCACGCATAAGTAAAAAAGTAATTTTTCCCATATTAATCAAATGGGAAAAAGACTCGGTTTGCGCCGTCCACAGGTTTGATCTATTAGTCTGAAATTTTGGGACAGTTAACTTTTGATCCAAAGCTAAAACATAAGCTTGCGGGACTGAAAAAAAAAAAAAACAAAAAAAAAAACACCCTACTGTATAAATTTCATTAGTCACGATTTTATTTCTATCCCTTTTCAATTTCAAATTGAGACTAATCAATTTCAAATTGGAAATATCAATTTCAAATTGGGAATTATCAATTTCAAATTGAGACTAAACAATTTCAAATTTTTCAATTTGAGACCAATCAATTTCAAATTGGGAATTGTAAATTTTACATTTGAAATAAAAATAAATAAATTATTTATTTCAATATAATATAATGTATTATAATACAAAATATATTTGTAATGGCTACAATTAAACCCCCCACATCCTATCACGGGACCCCAGACTGGAATTGTTGGAGGATTCCTAAGAAATATTTTCTCGACTTCAATAAGAAAAAGAATCTCATAGGTATATTTGAATGGCCTTTTTTATTTTTTAAATTTTATTTAAAATCGGACCCCCTATAATTTACAATCATCCAAATTAATAAGGCATATTTAATGCATCAGATATGCATCTTTGAAGATGAGCGACATGTTGGGTATAATTAGCAACAATAATTTACGTGATATTTTCTCGTTCAATATTTTTTAGCCGTTGTAATCGATACAGTTTGAGTCATATTTACTGTCTTCAAACACTAAATAAATATGTAGTATTTCAATTCCAAACTCAATGTTAACACTAGCATTTAAACTTAACCCTTGTGTTGCCACCCGGGTACCCATCAGCGTACGTGTTGTTGAATAATTTTTTTTCCAAGAACGCTTGGCCAAAAACTTCTCGAATCCCCATGATTTGACCGATTCTCTATCGAAATTTGCATTCTACATGTTTTTGAAAAAATTTTAACTTAAAAAACACGTATGAGCCACCCGGGTACCCGGGTACTCCAATAGAAAAAGCATGGTTTTCGTATAGTATATCATAAAAAAAAGTTTGTTGTAAAAATATAATAAGTATATATGAATTAATATATAAATAATTTCGAATTGTTTATTTAGTGAATGTACTGTATATAATATTAATAAATATCACATTTTACAATGTGATTTATGGAGTTTTCGTTTTTGCACAGTAATATACAAAAACTGTATGAAAAATTACAAAAAAATAATTAAATTTAATCTTTTTCACATCTATATTAAAAATCAATTATTACTTATTACAATTCAAACATTTTGTGATTTTTGCTGTGTGCTGATCACAAACGGGCTTATATCAGTCAACGCAAGACTTCCTTGTCCTTTGTTAGGACTCTCAAAATCACTGTACATAATTTAATTGTTATATTCAGGTAAGAATACCTTCCTCGAATATGAATAATTAAATATTGATGGAATGCATTTAATTATTTTTAATTACAGTCGACTTTTTCTAAGAATTTCGTAGGGAGGGTACCTGGGTACCCGGGTGGCAGATGCTGTGAGTTTTTTTGGGTGGCAACACAAGGGTTAACCAATTTAAAATTGATAATTCCCAATTTGAAATTGATTGTTCCCAATTTGAAATTGATTAGTCTCAATTTGAAACTGATTATTCCCAATTTGAAATTGATTAGTCTCAATTTGAAAATGATTATTCCCAATTTGAAATTGGTTAGTCTCAATTTGAACTTGAAAAGGTATAGACGTCTTTTAGGCATCAAACCGCTCGCCTATTATTCTCGTATGTGTAAACAGCACCACTTAAAACGGTTTAACTACATCGGTTATAGTAAAACCGGAACATCAACGTACTCATTGAATATTCCAGCAACAAAATGTATACTTATTCCACACCTGCTCAAGAACGTACATAGATCTTAGCGTAACACTATGTCATGTGTAACATATACATTTTCGTATGCTTCAACATCATCATGATTAAATTAATGCGATGATATGCAGTAATGACGACTACAATTTGAATATGTAATGTAATTTATAGCGTTTAAACACAAGCTATGTGCTATATATAGTACATATTAAACACTGTGTATCATTTCAAGTTGATTTACTAATCATCTGCAATGTCTTTTGGTATAAAATCCTTTGATGGAGCAAATTTGTATAAGATAGTGAGTTATATCAGCGGTATACTACATTTTCCACGCTGTTATATTTTTGATGATGTGTGTATAATGAATATATACATATTAAAAGGTAGGAGAAACTTTATAGGTGATAATATCATTGATGGCTTAATTCCTTGATTATGTAGGTTTTCGTAAATTTAAAATATTTGAATGAAAAATATAAACGATACATTTATGTCGATCTATCTGTCCTTAATATACAATTTAGGGTGTTTTTTTATTTATTTTTATTTTTATTTTTTCAGTCCCGCAGGCCTATGTTTTAGCTTTGTATCAAAAGTTAATTGTCCCAAATTTTCAGACTCATAGATCAAACCTGTGGACGGCGCAATCCGAGTCTTTTTTCCATTTGATTAACATGGGAAAAATTACTTTTTTACTTATGCGTGGATATCTCGTTGAAAAATTTATTTATTTTAATTTCTTACAGCAGCATATCATAGAGAATTAAATTTCTTACAGAAAAGATTCCAAGTGCTCAATTCATAGATCGAATATTTTTGAAGATATGCTCGTTTAAACATTATCATAATAATTCGGGCAAGACATACACGAGTGTATGTCATAAGGGTTCCGAAGTACGTACTACGTGGAATGTTTGGAACCACTTACAGTAGTCCAGACGTTAAGAGCGATATTTCGACTAATCTCTGCACTTTTTGATAGAAGCATGAAAATTGGTATAGTTGTACATTAAACCTTCCTCTACAAAACTAGAAATGGCGACATTTCAAAAACCTGTGTGGTCCCCCTTTTAGGGGCAAAAATATCTCCGCGGATTCAGTTTTTCTTATTTATCTCGCAAATGGTTATCCGGACGACACAAATAGAAGACACCCAAAATAATGTTTATTAGATTCTAAACAAAAGTTGTTATTATAAATTTTACGATAAGAGTCACCGTTGCCGTATAAATGGGGGTTAAAATAATGAGAAAATTTGCGCGCGCGGTAAAACTTGCGTTCATGCTCAAATATCTCGTAAACGGGTTTTCTCACGAGAAAAATTAATAGGACAAATATTAAAGAGCAGACAATTCTCTATCAGATGTATGAATCTGTCGTCCTGTAAAATTATTTTTTAATTAATTTTGGTCACTACAAGTAGAATGACATATATGACAATTTAAGAAAAGTAACGGTTCTCGTCTAAATTTGTTTTCGTTATGTATAATTAAGCACTTGTATAGTTAAGTTATGGTTCTTTTATAATAATTAATGAATATAAAGAAAAAGAAAGAGAAAAAAATTGTGTTAAATTGACCTGCATTTATCAATAAATCAAAAAATAACTATACGAACAAAAAAAAGTTTTTTTAATTATAAAGTACACCCTGTATAATATATTATATGTACTTATGTTATAAATATGACAAAACATTAAAATTATAAATATTTATAGGCTACAAACATGTTTTTTATTCTCTTTAGCTGGAAAAACTTCTATTAACACTAGTGCAGAATCTCTTGATAGCTCCTATTTGTTATACAAACCTTCAAACGCCCAAAACTTTAGGATGAATATATTCGTCATTAAGTTTAGAATAATAAACAATTAATTATTTTTTACTTAACATTGTACATTTTGAGTAATTTGAAGTTGAAATTGATGACTATTAGACGATAACAGTAAGAATTGTGTCGGATATATTCTTTTTTGTTTCAAATCTCGTGAACGGTCGATTGGATGTAAAAAATGTACTGAAACTGAATTGTCGGCAATGAAATTTTGAATAATATTTCGTTATGTTTCACATGTCAAATATTAAAGTTTCCGAGTAAATAAAGGTCAAAGTTACAAATTAATTGATATATTACATGAACGGTGTAAAGCAGGGCATATTTGTCACACAATATTTTATGACCAGATTTTTACAATTCAAAAAATTATAGAAAATATAATAGAGTGGACTTATATTTACCATACATAAATTTTACTTTTACAAAAAATATGATAGTTTTATTGTTAAACATGATTTCTCAGCATTGTTATTTAGTATGATATTTTTAGTATGTATGGTAATTATTATTATTTTTATTCCGGCCGATCTTCAGGAATTCAACCCTGCGATTCATGATGGAAATATAAAATTTTATACAGTTGTACATAAAACTTACCACTACAAACCTAGATATGACTCTACCCTCAAATCTTGAGCGGTCCCCCATTCAGAGGTTAACATAATATCTCCACAAGTTTTTTTATTTAAATTTTGTAAATAATATTATAAATAAAATATAAAAAGCGTATTACACAATTCAAATATTACATTTTAATAGAGAGATGAGTAAAATGCACATACAATATGTAAATGTATGTATATATTTATCGTATCATTTTCAAAAATTAAAATTAAAAAATTTAAATAAAGAAAACTTGTGGAGATACTATGTTAACCTCTGAATGGGGGACCGCACAAGATTTGAGGGTAGAGTCATATCTAGGTTTGTAGTGGTAAGTTTTATGTACAACTGTATAAAATTTTATATTTCCATCATGAATCGCAGGGTTGAATTCCTGAAGATCGGCCGGAATAAAAATAATAATAATTACCATACATACTAAAAATATCATACTAAATAACAATGCTGAGAAATCATGTTTAACAATAAAACTATCATATTTTTTGTAAAAGTAAAATTTATGTATGGTAAATATAAGTCCACTCTATTATATTTTCTATAATTTTTTGAATTGTAAAAATCTGGTCATAAAATATTGTGTGACAAATATGCCCTGCTTTACACCGTTCATGTAATATATCAATTAATTTGTAACTTTGACCTTTATTTACTCGGAAACTTTAATATTTGACATGTGAAACATAACGAAATATTATTCAAAATTTCATTGCCGACAATTCAGTTTCAGTACATTTTTTACATCCAATCGACCGTTCACGAGATTTGAAACAAAAAAGAATATATCCGACACAATTCTTACTGTTATCGTCTAATAGTCATCAATTTCAACTTCAAATTACTCAAAATGTACAATGTTAAGTAAAAAATAATTAATTGTTTATTATTCTAAACTTAATGACGAATATATTCATCCTAAAGTTTTGGGCGTTTGAAGGTTTGTATAACAAATAGGAGCTATCAAGAGATTCTGCACTAGTGTTAATAGAAGTTTTTCCAGCTAAAGAGAATAAAAAACATGTTTGTAGCCTATAAATATTTATAATTTTAATGTTTTGTCATATTTATAACATAAGTACATATAATATATTATACAGGGTGTACTTTATAATTAAAAAAACTTTTTTTTGTTCGTATAGTTATTTTTTGATTTATTGATAAATGCAGGTCAATTTAACACAATTTTTTTCTCTTTCTTTTTCTTTATATTCATTAATTATTATAAAAGAACCATAACTTAACTATACAAGTGCTTAATTATACATAACGAAAACAAATTTAGACGAGAACCGTTACTTTTCTTAAATTGTCATATATGTCATTCTACTTGTAGTGACCAAAATTAATTAAAAAATAATTTTACAGGACGACAGATTCATACATCTGATAGAGAATTGTCTGCTCTTTAATATTTGTCCTATTAATTTTTCTCGTGAGAAAACCCGTTTACGAGATATTTGAGCATGAACGCAAGTTTTACCGCGCGCGCAAATTTTCTCATTATTTTAACCCCCATTTATACGGCAACGGTGACTCTTATCGTAAAATTTATAATAACAACTTTTGTTTAGAATCTAATAAACATTATTTTGGGTGTCTTCTATTTGTGTCGTCCGGATAACCATTTGCGAGATAAATAAGAAAAACTGAATCCGCGGAGATATTTTTGCCCCTAAAAGGGGGACCACACAGGTTTTTGAAATGTCGCCATTTCTAGTTTTGTAGAGGAAGGTTTAATGTACAACTATACCAATTTTCATGCTTCTATCAAAAAGTGCAGATGAAAAGTTCTTAACGTCCGGACTACAGATGCATTTTTAAATTAGAAAAAAATATAAAAAAGTGTCAAGTTCTACTAATTGAGATCTATATTTTGACACCCCACTTGCCTAGATATCAAAATAAAAAATTCTATGACGCCCCTCTCTATAATTCCAAAATTTAAAATTATATTGTTGACTTTAGTATTTGTCGTTGATAGTCCCACCAAAACCTCGTTACCAAATTTTTTTCAGATTTTTTGAGCCAGTAGTTACAGAGTTAGAGGGGGGGGGAGACAAAATAAAATACTGCTTTTAGCCCCCTACAGGCGCCATTTTTGAGTTAGAAAAAATTTTTAAATATGGTCAAATTCTACTAATTGAGATGTAAATTTTGACTTGGTATACAATTTTTTTGTTTTTTTTTTGGATTTGCTTTAAAGCCCCCTACAGGCATCATTTTTGATTTAGAAAAAAAATAGAAAAAGGGTCAAATTCCGCTTGTTTGGTTATACATTTTAACGTGCCACATGCCTTGGTTTAAAAAAAAATATTTTTTTTACCTAGTTTTAGCTACTTATTGCTCCCCCTGAAAATTATTTATTCAATAAATTTGTACATATTTTACTAGAGGGTGTCATTTTACATATTCAGTAAAAATTTCAAGTTTCTAGCTTATATAGTTTACGAGCTATTTAGCTTTGAGTGAAAAGGACGGACGGACGGACGGACGACAAAGTGAGATTAATAAGGTTTCTTCGGAACCCTAAAAAGTAAAATCCAATTTTTATGATAATTTTTAAACAAACATTTCTTAAAATTTATTGGATTTATGAATTGAGGACTTAATTAATACAAAATATTCCCTTGAGAAATTTTCAAAAAAAAATTTTTTTCAACGAGATATTCACGCGCCGTCCACAGGTTTGATCTATGAGTCTGAAATTTTGTGATAATTAACTTTTGATCCAAAGCTGAAACTGCGGGACTGAAAAAATAAAAATAAAAAAAACACCGTATTGTATATAGATGATAAATGTATGTATATTGTATATGTCACATACTTGTATTAATTTTGAAACAACGAATAAATAGAGTTAACAAATGTATTGTTGTGTTTATAAAAACTGCAATAAATAACACGTTTTTCTGTTTTTGTTTCAGGTGAGTGCTGCCTATTCACAGTAAAATAATTGAGTTTTTTGTAAGTATGCATGCACATATTTTTTTAATTATCATGAGCTTAGACAAAGGTTGTTAATTTGTTAGTGTCTAGTTTCATAAAATATATTCATCAAAAATGTATTTTTCCTGTACAATACTTTACATAAAAACAATATTTAAACTTATAGATAGTATTTTAAAACAATACATATATTTTGGGACAATTAACTTTTGATCCAAAGGCCTGCGGGACCGAAAAAAAAACAAAAAAAAAAACACCCTAATATAAAATATTATAAAATATAAAACACCCTAATATAGTGATGTAACGAATGTATGATTTTAAACATTCGCGAATGCAAATGCGAATACGAATATTAGCGGCCGACATTCGCGAATGCGAATATTGACTTTTTTTATTTTAAATTTCCTTTTTCTTATTTTTTCGCTTTTCGCGTTGAGGGGGGGGGGGGCATGTAGACATATAAGCTCCCTCAACTTTTTTTTTTGTAAATTTTAATTTGTATTAATTTGATAAGTTTTTTTTGTGGGAGGGAGCACGATCCATATAATCCCTTCTCTCTTAAAAAATTATTGCATTATTTAATTAGTTTTAATTTTATAACTTTTACTTTTTTTAGGGGTTGGGGCATGATCCATACAACCCCCCTCCCAAATGTATTGTATTATTTAAATTGCTTTAATTTCATAACAAAAACTTTTTTTGGTGGGGTCTGGAGTACTCACTATGACAAACATTTCCCCCAAAAATAATTCAAATCGGTGCATTTTTACAGTAGTTATCGTGAACGAAGGAAAATTTTACATTCAGACACGCACACGCACAGCCGTCATGAGTAAATCAACTTTCCTTTACGTTTTGAAGTTAGTACAATCAGAATTTGCTCTTATCTCGTACACGATTTTTCGACGGTATTACAATACCTACTTCCATTTCTACAGAACATGGAAGTAAAAATAAATGTTGACTGTTCTTAAA
The DNA here is from genome assembly GCA_961205875.1 of Sialis fuliginosa. NCBI lineage: Eukaryota > Metazoa > Arthropoda > Insecta > Megaloptera > Sialidae > Sialis > Sialis fuliginosa. Next base: position 1,028,458 of record OY540816.1, on the reverse strand, counting down.
AATAATTATTTAATAACATAGGTATATATAGATAAAAAAATATTTTTTTTACTTTTACAAAAAAAAGTAATATTTGTAAAAATATCCTCACTTTTTCTTGCGAATGCGTGTGCGAATATTCGCACATTTTTTAACATTCGCACTCGCATTCGCAAGAAAAAGTGCGGATATTTTTGCGAATATTACTTTTTTTTGTAATAATAAAAAAAAATATTTTTTTATCTATTATATTAAATAATTATTTTTAAGAACTTAGGAACAGTCAACATTTATTTTTACTTCCATGTTCTGAAGAAATGGAAGTATTGTAATACCGTCGAAAAATCGTGTACGAGATAAGAGCAAATTCTGATTGTACTTCAAAATATGTAACTTCAAAATATAATAGAAAGTTGATTTACTCATGACGGCTGTGCGTGTGTGTGTCTGAATGTAAATTTTCTTTCGTTCACGATAACTACTGTAAAAATGCACCGATTTGAATTATTTTTGGGGGAAATGTTTGTCATAGTGAGTACTCCAGACTCCACAAAAAAAAGTTTTTTTTTAATGAAATTAAAGCAATATAAATAATACAATACATTTGGGAGGGGACGTTGTATGGAGCATGCCCCAACCCCTAAAAAAAGTAAAAGTTATAAAATAAAAACCAATTAAATAATACAATAATTTTTTAAGAGAGAAGGGATTATATGGATCGTGCTCCCCCCCCCACAAAAAAATACAAAAAACTTATCAAATTAATACAAATTAAAATTAAAAAAAAAAGTTGAGGGAGCTTATATGTCTACATGCCCCCCCTCAAAGCGAAAAAATATGAAAAAGAAAATTTATAATAAAAAAAGTCAATATTCGCATTCGCATTCGCATTCGCGAATGTTTAAAATCATACATTCGTTACATCACTAATACATACTAAATAGAGAATAAGATGGTTGATAAATTTTCAGTTTTTGCATCATTTTTATTATATTTTAATAAATTTATTATTATAAATAACTGTTTACTAAACTTTTTTCTACAACCGTTTAAAAAAGTAGGCCTTTTCATTGATATTTCAGTGGCAAAAGTGTTTATTGTTTTAATAATAACACATACATTTTTACTTTTTTTTACGATTAATGAATTTTATAAATACAATAATTAAAAAAATTACTAAAATTACTTAAAATTTTTCTCGATGCTTGAACAATGTGTTTTATTGGACTTTAACCGTCAATACACCATTCTACCATAAGAGCCAATGTTAATTTACAAAAATAATAACTTTCAAACTAAACTAACTTCTCCAAATTTCAACTATTTCTCGTTGAAATTAGATACCTGCCATACATCCTTAATCATAATACAGAGTATCTAAATACCGGGGTACAGTATGGGGATCTCGGAAACTATAAGAGATAGAGATTCGGTTAAATGAGAGAAAAGTTACCTTTAAGAGGGGACAGTTCAATGGTGTATTTACATTTCACAAAAATTTCATAGCCTACTAGATATTAGCCAAAAATCATTTTAGTCCGAATTTTTCGATCGTGAATATTTCGTGACTTGAAATTTAAAAAAATATTTCAAATAAATGTATTGTCTATTTAGAAATATTTTTTTAATTTTCAGAAATCTCGTAGTTTTTGAGATATGAGACTAACTTATGTTTTCTTAAATAGAAGCAATATAAAAATTTTGTAATTTTTGAACAGATGATTTTATTACCTTTTCAATGATATGCAACTTGATGAACTTACTTTTCAAAATATCTCAAAAAATGATCAAAAAGTATTTTTCATTTATTTAATACACTGTATTACGAAATCGGATAAAAAAAATTGTTTAATACATTTATATGTAGAATTATCTTTAGCACCATAGTACATACAAAATTTACAAAAAAAGAATGTCCCTCTACCATTTGTTGCTCACAAGATATCAACGAGTCAATTTTTATTTTTAAATGTGTTTTTTTGCCGTTTTGATTTGGAACTTGTCACACATACATATTTATAATCATAAGGAATATCTTTCCTCAAAATTTTATTAAAATCGATTTTATTGGTTGTTGTAAATAGGTTCTGTAATAAAATTATAAGATTTTTAAAATTTTTGTTTTATAGGGAAATTCATAACATGCATTTTAAAATTGATTTTTTTATTTTTGCAATCCGGCCAATAGAGTTGGAGATATTTAAAAAAATCGTGCACGAAAAACCGTAAAAAGGTCGTTTTTTCAACAAGGTACAAAAAATTTCGCTAATAATATGACTCCACTATAAATCGAGTTTTATGCAGCTCGATATGAGAAATTATTGTTTATTTTTTCAAAAAAATTATTTACTGGTGTAGTTTTCATTGTTTACAAAAAATATTAATAATTAAAATTTGAAAGCATTCACATTTTTATTGAAAAACTTATTTTTTCGAAAATAGTCACATACTTCAAAATTGTTCAAAAATTGTTATAAGGGGGGCCCCGAGCCTCTAGTTACGGCCCTGGACCATAAGCACATATACCATAAGCACGAATAATGAAGAAAATTGAGGACGCACGAATGTCTTAAGGGGGCAGACCCAGTTGGGACTTCCAAAAAAGCTCTTTTTAGGATTTTTTTTGGCTACTGTGACAGGTCACTTTGTGGTGTCACAGTTTGTTTTAATATTTTTATTGTAATTTGCTTAAGAACCACTGTTTTTTTATATTAGGTATATATGTACATGTAAAAATAAATGTATTTAATTTGGTTGTTTAAGAACTACTGTTTCGGATTGTTAAAAGATTATGCTAAAGGGGTGAGAGGTGAGAAGAACGTAAGCTAAGCGTCGATGGGAAATAGGTCAAGTCAGTCGTGGAAGAAATATAGCAGGGTGTGTGACTCATTGTTTAAAAAGAATATAAAAATATAGATTAAAAATTAGTATAAAGATATAATAGTGGTTTAAAAAGGAAGAAAGGTGTTTAAATAAATATACCTAAATGATATTAGTTATTAGTGAAATATAAAATAAAGTAGAAAGAAGAAAAGTGATTTTAAAAAGAAATAAGAATTTAATGCCCGGTATTATAAAGGACCTAACAAATTTGTTAGCTAACAAACACTTTCAACTGAGGTATCAAACATATATGACAGTTCTTTTGGAGTTTGTTGATGACTTTGACAAGTTTCGCGCACGCGTTGAAGGTAAATACAAACGGTATTAAAACAGTGATGATGTTATGAAAATTATTTTGTACGGTCAAAGATGCCAACTGTGTTACAATTAGTTGAAGTGTCACTGCTCTAAATTCCATAACTAATCCATAGATACTAGTACAGTATTAATACCCCATATGAATGTAATTGCTAGCTAACAAATTTTGTTAGGTCCTTTATAATACCGGGCATAAGTTAAAAGAAGTGAAGTGAATTTTAGTAGAGAAAAAGGTAAATACGAAGACTCTGGGGGTCCTCTGTCAAAAACTCTAAAAGTCACGTGTTGATGTGTTAGAATAGAGTAGAGTATGTTGTATCTATGTTAATATATTATTTAGTGCATAAACAGAAATTCATAAACCTAACCTAACCCTACCTGAAAACGAACCAATCTATCTGGACTACTCTAACTTAAACTAAATAATTTAATATAACACAGCTAAACGTGGCCAGTCGTTTTATAAAATGCGTGATTTATAAAAGTTGTTAACACTGATCTAGTCACGCATGCGCGTCAACCCTATTCTGAATAACTATATACGTGATTTTTCACAAATCTGACAGAGGACCCCCAGACTCTCCGTATTAGCCGAGAAAAAATAATATTAGAAGTTAAAATTAATAAAATACATTAAAATAAATAATAAAGAAATAATTAATACAGCGTCGTAGAAAATAAGTCAATAACAAATAAAACATATAAAATTCAAACAATCAAAGTATTAAGTGCAACTGAGAAAGACAATCGTATTTAGATACCGTATTAGTCAGATAAAGATAGACTATTTAAAATATATGCTGTTGTAAAGTATCGAGCGAACGGAAGTAAAATCACAGCTCAGCAAAAATACCACATTCTTTAAAATTACCTACTCAAGTAACTAACGTAATGATTAAATGTTTTAAGTCATCTTAAGAATGTAGAAAATGTGCATTTTTGCTTGGTTGTGATGATTTGCAGTTCAATTGGGGCCAGCGAGGCAACTATATAAAGTAAACGCGTATAATATTAAAAGAGAGAGATTTTAAGTCTGATTCACGGGGGATACTTTAAGCCGGGTTTTGGGCGTGTAACAATGAGATACTCCTGCGACGTAAGTGCAATGTAAAATAACGCACAATAGAAGGGGGGGGGGGGGGGGGTAATGGTCAAATTATAAATTTATAGTTTAAGTGTGCTGCCGAGCTAGGACATGTAAGTTTGTAATTGCTTTATTATTTTAATTATATGTGAAAATAATATTTTATTCTAGAGTATCAAGTTCAGTAAATGTTATGTAATTCAATATCGCTATGCATGTACCTTTCGTCAGCAAACTTAAGTCTATTATTATAATTGTTTTGGGGTTTTTATTTTTATCTTACAAGGGGACATTATATCTAGGGAAGTTGGGATTTTAGTCCGCCTTGGAGAGGTGAATCTAGACCAAAAATAAGGAGACACGTGTTCGAGAACTCATCTGGGCAGCCCTTATTAGTAAAGATATTAAATTTTGAAAATTGGTATATTTCCTTAAGCTCTTATGTACTGTAATAAGCATCTACGTTAAGAATCCTTCAATGGCCGCGGGTGTAGAGCGCCGACTTATGATCCAAAGAACACAGGTTCGAATCCCGTACCCTGTACAAAATAATTTTTATTTTTATTTTCAATTGTTTCTTACTTTTTATTTTTTTTACATATAGATTACCACTACCTGCTGTTTATACATTATGCTTTTTATGTAAACATATCGATAATATATGTTTTTTGGGTTGAAATACACATGTAAAGTTTTAAATAGTTTATTTATGATGTTATTTTTATTGAAACTACGTATATAATTTACCAATTATACGGGATTCGAACCTGTGTTCTTTGGATCATAAACCGGCGCTCTACACCCGCGGCCATTCTTAACGTAGATGCTTATTACAGTACATAAGAGCTTAAGGAAATATACCAATTTTCAAAATTTAATATCTTTACTAATAAGGGCTGCCCAGATGAGTTCTCGAACACGTGTCTCCTTATTTTTGGTTTAGATTCACCTCTCCAAAGCTGACTGAAATCCCAACTTCCCTAGATATAATGTCCCCTTGTTAGTTGAATTTCGTATTGAGTATATTTTATTATTCTGGAGTAAATTATTTATTGTTGATTTTCATAAGTAGGGATTCAAATATAACTGTTTAAATAGGGGTTGAGTCAATTTAAATATATTATTGTTTTGTTTAGTTAATTTATAAATTGTTTTGTTTCTGTTATTAAATTTAATATAATTTAACAATTTGTTAATTTGGTTGTCATTGTTGAAATCCACATCGTACGTATCCCAGTTTCCCCATTCCTACAATGTAGTATTCCAACTGGACGGCTATATGCCGGGTTCAGTTGTACGACTATTAGGCTCGTAATTGCTGAATGGACCCAAAAACAAGCGACCCCACCCTGTATATTTTCCAACTTTTTACGCTACCATATAAATACAGGATGGGCGAGCAACACTGTTGAACCAGCGATATATATTATAATATTACAGTTTGAGATATATGTATGGTGGAACCATCGTGAGAAAAATAAACACAATTGAAAGTATTATGAAATATGGAATGAATTTGAATGTGGAAAAGAAGATATAGATTTTCAGTATAAAGATAAGTTTAGTTTTAAGAGTTTATAAAGATTATATGTTCATTATTATTAAATTGGTGTTAGGTTTTTAGTAGGGTAGCTAGGATTTAGTATGGATATCTTTTTAGAATTAAAATTAGTATTTTTGTCATATGGCTAAAGTTCAATTATTTGAAATTTATGATATAGTTTAGATTTATGAATATTTTAAGTGTCAATAAATTCAGTTTAGAGGATCTTTCTTTAATTTTAATAATCCCAAAACTTTTATCTATTTTAGTTATTTTTTAAACATTAGTTTATTTTATAATGGACAGTCGATTTGGACATTGAGTAAAAAATCTAAATCATACCCTGAAAAAAAAACAGGACCGTTACACTACGCATTAAAATAATTAATAACAAATGTTTTTCTACACGAAAGATTTGTATTTACAGAAAATATTATATTTTTTTTATGGCAAAATATTAAAAAATAAGTAGGATACAGCAAATTTGGGAGGGGTCCAAAAAAAGTGTTTTGCCGTGATCACTGCTGCTCGTCATTAGTTCATCTGAAATAAAAAAAACAAAAGGGATCATTAGCTAATGACGTAATACTTCGGATGGACGAAGGGATTTGAAAATTTTTGAATTTTCACAAAATGGCGGATGTTGAAAGTCAAAGTTCTTTATTCGACTAAAATTTCACTCGAATATTCGGCTATAAAAAAAATAATCATCCAAAAAAAAATCCTTTGTCCATCCGGAGGACAATTATGCAGGGCATCGAACCGGAACTGAACCGAAAACCGGAAAAACCGTTATTTTTTGCCGGAACGAAAACCGGAACAGAACCGAAATAAAAATATCGGTTTTTACGGTTCAGTACATGTTAAAATACGCGCGTTAACATGATCTTATTTCCCACTTCAATTGTTCTGGCTATCATACAAGTACCATAAAATATTCTAAATTATGGTAGAATTTTTTTTTTTAATACAAATAATTTTTTTTGTAATTAATCACTCGGAGCTGAACCAAAAACCAGAAAAACCGTTATTTTTTGCGGAACGAAAACCGGAACCGAACCGAAATATATTTTTTTACTCGAACCGGAACGAAAACCGAAACGAAAAAAATAACGGTTCGAAGCCCTGCAATTATGTGTAGAATAAGTGAAATTTTTTTTAAACCGATCGGCAAAGCCATTCTCAAGTTACAGTGATCACCGACTTCGAAAACATGGTTTCGAGAAAAACGCGTTTAAAATTTTGAGAACGAATTGCATGCAGATAAAAAATTTATTTTGGAACTTACACTGAATCGTCTATTTCAGGACATTTGTCTGAAATTTTCAGAAAATACTTTTGAAATATTCTACTTTCGGTTTAGGAAGTTGATTAGAAATTAATTTATTTAGATAAATTACATATTTTAAATGATAAAAATTATAGAAGGGTTAAGGAGGCAGATCCAATTGGAATTTTGAAAAAATCCATTTTTTTTTTCATTTTAAAATGCCCCCTTAACCCTTCTATAATTTTTATCATTCAAAATAATATGTAATTTATCTAAATTAATTAATTTCTTACATTCGTTTTTTAATTATTGAAAAAACAATCAATTTTAATTTAATTAATCTATCTAATTTAAAAATCACTCAAATAATAAACTAAAAATTATACTACCGTTAGATAATGGTTTTATAAATAAAACAATGATATCAACTTCCTAAACCGATAAAACAATACCAAGCTAGCTGTCAATACAAATTATAACAAAAAATAACAAAACAAAAGTTGCGTTGTCACCGGTTTTAATTACATTGCGACAATGAATCTGCCAGCACAATGAGAGAGTTATTATTGAAAAATCACCTAAATACAGTAACAAACAATTTGGCAAAACTGTGAATAATAAATTGCCCAGTTCGACAGCAGGAGGATGTGGTAAGGGGTGAAAGTGGTCCACTTGCATTTAACTGTAACACGTTGCATTGGTGTAGTTGGTACAAATACTATTGAGGGTAAATGTGTGTTTTATATGTTGAGTTTGAAATTCGAATAGGTTTTTGGATATAATAGGACTTGCTCTGCTCGTCAGCAGAAAATGTGTCAAAGAGGAAAAACAGTGAATTAATATAAATGTAGGACCGTAACTAGAGGCTCGGGGGCCCCGGGGCAGCTGGTGATCGAGGGGCTCCCCTTATAAAAATTTTTTTGAACAGTTTTGAAGTATGTGACTATTTTCGAAAAAATAAGTTTTTCAATAAAAATGTGAATGCTTTCAAATTTTAATTATTAATATTTTAAGTAAACAATGAAAACTACACCAGTAAATAATTTTTTTGAAAAAAACAAAATAATTTCTCATAAGTATCGAGCTGCATAAAACTCGATGCAGTCATATTAGCGAATTTTTTGTACCTTGTTGTAAAAACGACCATTTTTACAGTTTTTCGTGTACGATTTTTTTTTAAATATCTTCAATTCTATTGGCCGGATTGCAAAAATAAAACAATCATTTTAAAATTCATGTTATGAATTTCCCTATAAAACAAAATTTTTCAAAATCAAAATTTTATTACAGACGCTATTTATAACGACCAATAAAATCGATTTTAATAAAATTTTGGGGAAAGATATTCCTTATGATTATAAATATGTAAAAGTGACAAGTTTTAAATCAAAACGGCTAAAAAACACATTTAAAAATAAAAATTGACTCGTTGATATCTAGTGGGCAACAAATAGTAGAGGGACATTCTTTTTTGTAATTTTTGTATGTATGTACTATGGCGCTAAAGATAATTGTATAAATGTATTAAACAAATTTTTTTTGAGTTTTTGAAAAATTTTCTCCGTGTTAAATCAAAATAAGTATAACTCAAAACTTTTTAATTCCGATTTCGTAAAAAACACTTTATTTTTTCGGGGGCCCCCGGGGCACAGCCCCGGCTCCCCCGGTGGTAGTTACGGCCCTGAATGTATCTAAGATTAGACTTGTGTAGTTCACGAACGAACTAGTTCAAAAGAGCGCTCCCACACGAGAACTAGAGGAACTAGTTCGTATGCGCTCCACTCTTTTAGTTCAATTGTTCCCGATACACTTCAAAAAACACTGTTCTAAAAATGAGATTGTACGATTTTTATGTTTAATAATTTACGTTGCAATACTTTATTACCAATTTTGAATTTGTTTTACTAAAGATATATTATATTGATTTTTTTTAGTTCACTTGAATGCAATACGTCTGTCAAAAGCTCGTGATTTTTATAATATTTTGTGGCAATCAACAAAAAGGAATGTCGCAGATTTTAATGAAATGAAAATGTATTGCTTAAATTACTATAAAATAAATATACATTTAAAAATATTGATCTTGACTATATATAAAATAATAACGAATTCAAAATTGCATCAGTTTGCATATAGTAGTACAAAATTACTAATTAAACAATTTAATAATACATTAAAAATCCAACAAATCCAATATATCTAAATCAATAAATTGACGTTTAGTCCGGAAAAAAATTCTAGGAACTAAAAGAACTAGAAGAACGAACTAGTTTATTACAGACAACTAACTATAGGGAGCGCTCTCTGTCATCAACTAAAATGCCCAACTCTATCTATGATCAATTATATAGATATGCCTACGAGCATCGGGAGGGTCAGAATTTGTAAATACTAGAAAGTAGAGTTGGGTATTTTAGTTGATGACAGAGAGCGCTCCCTATAGTTCAGTGGTCTTTAATGAACTAGTTCGTTCTTCTAGTTCTTTTAGTTCATAGAACTTTTTTCCGCACTATATGATGACAATTTATGGATTTAGATTTATTGGATTGTTGGATTTTTAATGTATAATTAGTAATTTTGTACTACTATTTTTTTGATCAAACTATAGAAATATAAAATGCTGTAATTTTTTTTTAAATTATACATTTGCAATAATCTTTTTTTTAATCGAAAACTCGATATAGATATATGAAATTTTTGAAATATTTTCAATGATATATTATTCATTGTGTAGTAATTAAAGCAATATATTTCAATTTCATTAAAATCTGTGACATTCCTTTTTGTTGATTGTCATAAAATAATATAAAAATCACCTGCTTTTGACACACATATTTATTGCATTCATGTGAACAAAAAAAAATTCAATTTAATGTATATTTAATAAAATAAATTCAAAATTGGTAATAAAGTATTGGAAACGTAAATTATTAAACGTAAAAATCGTACAATCTCATTTTTAGAACAGTGTATTTAAAGTGTATCAGGAACTATTGAACTAAAAGAGCGGAGCGCATACAATCTAGTTCCTCTAGTTTTCGCGTGGGAGCGCTCGGGACGTTTGGTGACTTTGCTTTATATACAGGATGATTCAGCACTATCGTGCCAAACTTGAACAGTAAATTAAGAAAAATATTTTAAGCAAAAAACATTATATGAACATGTGTCCGGAAATTTTTCGTAAGTGAGCTACAGATATCTGAATACCCCATTGTGCTAAAGTTATAAAATTTGATAAAGGGTTTAGTATTAATAAGTGTTATCGATTTCCAGAATTGAGCAATTATAATTTAGATCAGGGCTGTATGAAGCCAGTGGGCCCATCAATTTGTATCTAGTATTTTTTTTATCTTTAATTTGTTTCTAAATTAGACATTTGAATAAGATTATATGGCACAAAATACACAAAAATATACTTTGCTCATTTATCATAGGATAAACCGTTTACGAGAAATATCGATGTAAAAGAAAGCATGCAGAATTTTACTTAATACGGATGCTTCAAATTACAAAAAATATTTTTATATTCTTGTTCTATGATAAAAAATAAGACAAAAAAATAATGAAAACATACCTCAAAAAATTCATCCTTACCAACAAATAGCCATTTTAAGTATCGTTTTTTAGTTTTGTTAGTAAAGTACTTGCACCATTAATAGAACTGGCTATAGGTCTAAGAGGACACTTATTAGGTGATATATATACATGAACTTTTTTCTTACCTTTAATCAAAGAACATGAATATAAATTTATTTTGTTTAATTTGAAACATCCGTATTAAGTAAAATTCTGCATGCTTTCTTTTGCATCGATATTGCTCGTAAACGGTTTATCCTATGATAAATGACCAAAGTATATTTTTGTGTATTTTGTCTCATACAGTGTTATTAAAATTTTCAACTCAGGAAAAAATTGAAGAACAAAAAATACTGGATAAAAATCGACGGGCCTCCTGGGCCCACACAACCCTGGTCAAAATTACTATTGGATGATACTGGATTAATACTAAACCCTGTATCAAATTTCAAAACTTTAGCACAATGGGTTCTCAAAATATTAAATATAAACTAATTTTGAGTAAAATTTTTGGAGGGCTGTAGCCCCTTCATGACAAATTTCCGGACACATGTTCATATAATGTTTTTTGCTTAAAATATTTCTGTTAATTTACTGTTCATGTTTGGCATGACAGCGCTGAATCAGCCTGTATATAAACAACATAAAGGTTGGAATTTGTAATGAATTTCGAACACTGATTACACAGGTTTACAAAAAAACAAAAGTTTATGAATATTTTACGAGACCATTGTATTCTTATGTATTTTGACGTCCTGAATCCGAATCTGAGGTCCGTTGACCTTGGTTAGCTCAGTTTCAAGGTCATTTTAAGGTCAAATTTTTAAAAATCGCTAAATGATTCTGGTAAAAGGTGATATATAGGTTTTTCTGGTCGCTGATTATGAATTTGACATCCGTTGACCTCTATGAGGTCAGGTTCAAGGTCATTTCAAGGTCAAAGTGGGAAAAATCGCTCGAAAATTCTGACAAAACAGTACATATAGGTTTTTGGAGTCGCTTAATTAAAATTTGAGGTCCGTAGACCCCAACAATGTCATTTTCAAGGTCATTTTAAGATCAAAATTTTATTTTTTTAAATCGCTAAATGAATCTGGTAAAAGGTGATATATAGGTTTCTCTGGTCGCTGATTATGAATTTGATGTCTGTTGACCTCTACGAGGTCAGGTTCAAGGTCATTTCAAGAAAAAGTGGGAAAACTCACTCGAAACAGTACATATAGGTTTGAACCTGACCTTGTAGAGGTCAACGGACGTCAAATTCAAAATCAGTGACCAGAGAAACTTATATATCAACTTTTACTAGATTCATTTAGCAATTTTTAAAAATTTGACCTTGAAATAACCTTGAAACTGACATTGTAGGGGTCTACGGACTTCAAATTTAATTTAATTTATTTAATTTTAATTACGATTTTGTCAGAATTTTCGAGTAATATTTCTCACTTTGACCTTCAAATGACCTTGAACCTGACCTCATAGAGGTCAACGGACGTTAAATTCAGAATTAGCGACCAGAGAAACCTATATATACCTTTTACCAGAATCATTTAGCGATTTGTAAAAATAAAAATTTGACCTTGAAATAACCTTGAAACTGAGATTGTAGGAGTCTACGGACCTTAAATTTTAATTCAGCAACCCCAAAAATCTATATGTACTGATTTGTCAGAATTTTCGGGCAGTTTTTCCTACTTTGACCCTGAAATGACCTTGAACCTGACCTCCTAGAGGTCAATGGATGTCAAATTCAGAATCGGCGACCAGAAAAACCTATATATCACCTTTTACCAGAATCATTTAGCAATTTTTAAAAATTTGACCTTAAAATGACCTTGAAACTGAGCTAACCAAGGTCAACGGACCTCAGATTCGGATTTAGGACGTCAAAATACATAAGAATACACAGGTCTCGTAAAATATTCATAAACTTTTGTTTTTTTGTAAACCTGTGTTATTATTAGTAGATCGTTATTTAGTTACTTAGCTAACATTGCGATGTATGTTGGTACATATCTACATATAATTAAAGATACTGTCAGTAAATAGAGCAGTGGCGTAGTTATATAAAAATTTTCGGGGGGGATAAAAACATGTAATTAAATTTTTTTTAAGGTATTTTGAACTGATGTTTTCTCAAAACATACAATTTTTTAGAACACTAATTATTTCGGGGGGGGGGGGGGGGGGGAGTCGTCCCTAAAACCACCCTCGTTATTACGCCACTAAAAAAGATAGAGTATTTATTTTTAGTAACAATATTTAATTATAGGTAATATAGTACTTTAAATTGGGATAAAGCATTGGCATAAAATGTAGCGCTTTTATTTAATTTTTTTCGGAATCTATATCATTCCATCATCAGTGCATTATACAATATACAATATTATTAGATAATATTTTGGTAATTGTAGAGCAAATAATATTTATAATAAAAATATTGAGAGTAAAATTATTAATTATAGGTACACTGTTTTACCCATACATGTAAAGTCATTGCAGAAATGGAGTTTTAAACACAACAATTACGTGACTATATGGTACCTACATAGTTTGTAATTTCTATTATCCAGTTTAACGTTTTTAATTCGTTTGTTACGCATGTACACAATGCTGAATACTAAAGTAAACAAATAGAATTTTTACAGATATTAAATCGCTGGTGTTCGTTTTTGAAATGATAGTTTGTTGTGTAGTGAACTTAAAAATAGTTTTGATTGTTTCTGAATATTATACAAAAGTATGTTAGGGTGAATAACAAACGTTAATCGAAAAGTAGCAGTCACCGTAAATGCAATCAAATAAACATTTTCGGTTTTTGTCATTGATTTCACAGGCCCACAAAATAAAAAAAAGTGGTCTGAACTTTACATGTAAATAGGCTCCACTTATGGATATTGAGCCGCTGAATCCGAATCCGACCTCAGAATTTGTCCTATACTCCACAATTTTCCCCTAGCCTATTTGGGGGGTATAAATAATAATGGACACCCCTGAACTGTTTTCAAAATTTATTATTTTTTCTTCCATTAATCAATAGAGTGTAGTATTCTGAATACAATGATTTAAAATTTCAAAATAACGTATCTTCAAACTTCGGAAATATCAGCACTTTTATATTTAAGCCATAATGACTGCTTTTATGTTCAAAAAAAATTTAAAATATTTGGGTTCTGTTTACGTAGACTTATGACCTGCAAAACATTAATCCTTATCGAAATAAATGATTTCATCGTCATAAGTACTTAATGTAGATATAATTTGCCTTTTACAGAATCCAATTTGGTCTTTTGGTTTAAGAAATAACGTGAAATATACATACAATAACATTATTCGCGCGAACTATGATGAAGTGTCGCGGGGAGAGGGAAGATTCTTCGCTCGGCTGACAGTTTATTTTGTTTTCAATTATTAAATTTCAAATTTAAATAGAACAAAAATACGTTAGGTTTTGATTAGTTATTATTACGATAATAATTAATCGCGTTTGTACTTAATTCAACTATGTATATTTTTCAAAAATCCTAAACAATAATTCCGTAGTCCAAGCGGGCGAAGCCGCGCGGGCCCAGCTAGCATAAAAATAAACAATAATCTTTAGTGAAACAAAACAACGGAAGAATATAAAAAACCTTCTGATAAATATATATCTACATTACTTCATCTTGTTATTGTATTTTTATTTTAAAGATTTGGTCAGATAAAGCAGTACTTTATTAAAACACATTTCTCTAGAGACAGATAAGAATTTTTGATTTTAACTGAAGTACAAAAATCCCCCAATGCGTATTCCCTTATCTCTTTTATGCTTGTTAGTCTTTTGTTTGCATTAACAATACAAAAAAAGTATAGTTATCATATTATTTTTTGGTAGGTACAATTTAAATAAATTAATATTTAAAATAACGTAAATTTGATGACTAGAATTTTTACATGATTCAAAATTTTCATATTGAAAACTATTTTAAAAGTTTGATAAAAACTATGTTTAATAAATTAAAAATTAAGTGGAATTTAATGTTTTGTGCCAACTTTTCATCAGTAGCTATTGTATAAAAAGTTTTACTGCGAAATATCGTTTGTCGTCAGAATAAAAAATTTATTGGCTGATACGATTTTCATTTTCAATTTTATCGCTTGAGAATTACATTGTATTTTTCATGAATAAAATTTTTCAACGAATATTTAATTTGATTTTTCAGTTAAAAATTATTAACTCTTTATTTTTTCCGCACTTTACTTGAAATCAATAAAACATACTGTATTTTGTACCTATCTATAAATAAAATCCATCCTAAATGAACTATAATAAAAATGATAAAATTAATAAAATTGCTGACATCAAACAATGCAGAACAATATTGATGGTGAGGGGTCAGAACACTTACTTACATATTCTGATTTCAAATATAAAATAATTTAACAATATCTGAACAGATCGCTTAAATACAAACATACGCTGTTCAAATTCTCAAATCGATATTCCGAAAAATCGAATTTTAACAGATATCATGTTATGACCTAACACCATCGATATTAATAACATGAACCTCTTTATATGAAAACTAAAATATTAAAACGAGCGGCTCATGTAAAAAACATTATTAATTATTTTTTTAAAGCACACTTTCCATTACAATAATACATTTTAAAATCCATTAAATCTCTAAAAAAAATCCAACCTTAAAAAAAACCTAATTTGTTCTAAGTAACAAAACGTGTTTAAGAGATAAAACCTATCCCAGTATTACATATAAATACATGATATAGGACAGAAAAGGTTTTACCGAAATCAACACAAATACAATTTCGTACGAAAGCAATACGTGGGTAAAAGTAGCAAAAGGCTAACATTTTGCTGAAAAATTTATACGACCTAACAATAACAACGACATATTTAAAGGTGAAGGGAATGGGATCTATTGACGGCCTTTAGAGAATATAGTTATCCCTTCTTTTTGCAAATGTATCTATGTATATGGTTATAATATAAGTTACAATATTATTAGAGTTATACTTCTTTAAACCGACTTGTATTTGTCAAGCTTCTATTAAACATACGCAAAAGTAGCGATGGGGGTGATTAGGAAAAATAATTTGGGCAAGACGTACACGAGTGTATGCCATAAGGGTTTCGAAGTAGGTAATACGTGAACTGTTTGGAGCCACTTATAGGCACCATTTTTGAGTTAGAAAAAAAATATGGTCATATTCTACTAATTGAGATGTACATTTCGACACCTCACATGCTTAGATATGAAAAAAAAAATTCTATGAAACCCCTCCCTATAATTCCAAAATTTAAAATTATTTTGTTGACTTTAGTATTTGTCGTTGCTAGTCCCACTAAAGCCTAGTTACCAAATTTTTTACAAATTTTTTGAGCTAGTTGTTACAAAGTTAAAGGGGGTGGGGACAATATAAAACAGTACTTTTAGCCCCCTACAGGCGCCATTTTTAAGTAAGAAAAAAATAAAAATATTGTCATATTCTACTAATTGAGATGTACAATAAATTCGACACCCCACATGCCTAGATATGAAAATAAAAATAAAAACTTCTATTATTCCAAAATTTAAAATTATATTGTTGAATTTAATATTTGTCGTTGGTAGGCCCACCAAAGCCTCATTACTAATTTACTTTTTTCAGATTTTTTGAGCCAGTAGTTACCGAGTTAAAGGGAGAGGGGACAAAATGAAATACTACTTTTAGTCCCCTGGTGGGGCGCCATTTTTGAGTTTAAAAAAATAAAAAATAGTATCAAATTCTACTGATTGAGATCTACATTTTGATATCCCACACGTCTTGGTGACAATTTTGTTTTTTTTTTGGATTTGCTTTAAAGCCCCCTACAGGCACCATTTTTGATTTAGAAAAAATTAGAAAAAGGGTCAAATTCCGTTTGTTTGGTTATACATTTTAACGTGCCACATGCCTTGGTATAAAAAAATATTTTTTTTACGTAGCATTAGCTTCTTATTGCCCCCACCCCCCTGAAATTTTTTTTATTCAATAAATTTGTACACATCTTACTAGAGCGTATCATTTCACATGTTCAGTATATGAATACTTTGAGATTTCGTCGACGTTTTGGAGGTAACAAATAATATATAGCGCCAAAACAACCTAATCGTCCTAACCTCAAAATTCTTGAACTGAGAAAATAACAAATAGCCAGAATTTTTTTATTATATAATTATTTAGACTCACCCACACTGTTCACTCTCAGTATCACGTATAAGAAAGTCCCATGGTACCTATGGCAAACACACACACTGTTCAATCTTTGTAATACGTATAAGAAAGTTCCATGACATTCATGGCAGATATTTCTCCTCTGTTATGAACCATTTGAATTATAATTTTGTTTTAAATTTGTTTTTTCGAAAAAATGAATAGAACATTTCTTCCCAGACAAAAATTAATCTTACATATAAAATTTCACCCTTCTACAATTTGTCGTATTTTAGTTACAGCACTTACAGAAAGACAGGCAGACGGACACACGGATATCATGGCGAAAATAGTCAGAATGGATTAAGGGAAGGTCAAAATGGATAATTTCTTCAAAATCCGGATTTCGAAAAAAATCGGCTTCACTATACTTACTTATACTAATGTATATTTCATATACATGGTATAAGAAAGTAAAAGGCTTATGGATTTCATAGGGTAATGGTGACTTAAAATGCTTAGGTTGTTTTATGTCCGGTATTATAAAGGAGCTAGCAAAATTTGCTAGCTAGCAATTACTTTCAAATGGGGTATTAATTCTGTACTAGTATCTATGGATTAGCTATGGAATTTAGAGCAGTGGCACCTTAACTAATTGTAACACAATTGGCATCTTTGACCGTATAAAATAATTTTCATAATATCACCACTGTTTTAATACCGTTAGTATTTACCTACAACGCGTGAGCTAAACTTGTCAAAGTCTTCAACAAACTCCAAAAGAACTGTCATATAAGTTTGATATCTCATTTGAAAGTGCTTGCTAGCTAGCAAATTTGCTAGCTCCTTTATAATACCAGACATTAGTCTTTTAAAAATTGAAAAAATCGATTAAAACAGTACCTATGTAAAGTTTCGTTTCTTCTTCTTCAAAATGTGGGTTAGGCAGTTCTGGCGTCGAGCGCATCATATATAGTCTACAAGAAAAATTTGTCTGTTGCAAGGTGTAATATTTTATACTATTTTTAAATATTACTGTCAACCTATAAATTACGAACACATATTTTGCAAATTTCATCTGTTATGTAATTCTTATTTTTTGTTTTTAAAAAAAACAAATACATAGTTAGACGATTAAGGAATTGTTCGTTTATTGTATCTGACACTTATAAATCCAGATTTAGTGTTGCTTCAGAAAATTCTTGAGCAAAGGAACTGCATGGAAATAAAGCAAACTATCTCAACAAACAAAGCTCTCTAACTTCAGATTTTACTTTCAGAAATTTAAGAAGACTTGAGATTTATCTAAATTTTGCTATGAAAAGTTAAAACAATGAATGGTTTGAGAAATCATTTAACTAAAGTTATTTCAAAACATTCTCCGTTTTCTTGGTAATCTTTTTTTATTGTTATCCAGTGATGAATCCAAAAGTTTTCATAAAGAAAAAGGAATATACTATATTTATATTTATAAACATCAACTTTGTGTAAGTCATGAACAAATCAACTTTTTATTATCAAATTATTTTATTCTTATAGTAGAGGCAATTTAGGGTGATAATTAGGGTTTGCAATAGAGTTAGGTATTTTAGTTGATGACAGTGAGCCAGTGGCGTAGATAGGGGGGGGGGGATTAAGATGATCAATCACCCCCCATGAGTTTATTTAATGACAAAATTTAAATACATTTTTTAAACTCGTCTAGTATGAAGAAAATAGTACAAGTAAATAGGGAAAATTTGATAACTAAAAAAAAAAAAGTCTTCAGTAATTTTCAATTTTGTATGACCTTTTTTTTAGTAATAAGAAGTTAACTAAATACAGTTTATATGGTCAAAAAAAAATGTAATTCAATTCAAATTTTTATTTTTTTTATTTCGCAGCCATTATTCCATACCCCCCCCCCCCCCCATCGCAAAAAACTATCTACGCCACTGCATAGAGCGCTCCCTATAGTTCAGTGGTATTTAATAAACTAGTTCGTTCTTCTAGTTCTTTTAGTTCATACTATTTTTTCAGGGCCATACGATGACAATTTATTGATTTAGATATATTGGATTGTTGGATATTTAATGTATAATTAAATTGTTTAATTAGTAATTTTGTACTACTATTTTTTTCATTAAACTATAGAAATGTAAACTGCTCAAATTTTCAATTCGTTATTATATTAATTTATGGACAAGATCGATATTTTTAAACAAAATATTTAAATTTTATTAAAATCTGTAATATTTCTTTTTTTTAATTGTCATAAAATAATATAAAAATCATGTGCTTTTGACAGATATATTCGTGTGAACTAAAAAAATTCAATATAATATATTTTTAGTAAAATAATTTCAAAATTGGTAAAAAAAAATTAAAACGTAAATTATTAACATAAAAATCGTACAATTTCATTTTTAGAACAGTGTATCGGGAACTATTGAACTAAAAGAGCGGAACGCATACGAATGAGTTCCTCTAGTTCTCTTTTGAACTAGTTCGTTCATGAACTACACAAGTCTAGTTTGCAATCCCGCAGACTTTTTTTCCCGCGGGAATTTTGCGGGAAATCCGCCAATCCCGCGGGATTCCACGGGATTCCGCAGTTTTTCCAAAATTTTTGTTATTCATCATTAAAGTTACTATTATTTAGTTAACATGACAATTAACTAATGAAAAATAGTTTCATAGCGGTAAACCACAGATTTTTTTTGTCGTAAAAAATTCACAAGGGGTGACACTCGCCTAATGTACAAACATAAATCCTATTGAATTTTTTCAGGGTGGGGGGAGGGGCACTATTGATTTCCGCCCTGAGTCACCCCCCCCCCCTAGTGACGCCACTGCCAATAGCCTCTTTATTACATTTGCTACAGGCCCCGCGATGGCTTAATCCAGCACTGCACTAGAATCATTAAAGCGTCGATTATATTGAGCGAGTTCACAAGCTAACAAGCCAGCTTGTTAGCTTGTGAACTCGTTCAGTGTAATCATGTTCACAAGCTAACAAGCTGCTTGTAAACAATCTGCTACAAAATTTGAAAGCCGGGCTACTTTACTCGCTGGCTTGTAGGCTTGTTAGCTTGTAAACTAGCCGTGTGTCATCACAGTAGCTAGTTCGCTAGCTGCTAGTATCTCGGTGATTCCTGGTTTCAGTGTCTATAAAATGTATTCACAACACGTGGTTTACTGGCTAGCTAGTTGGCTACTGAGCGAGTGGAAAGTTTTGTGTGTCATCATCACTATCTTACTTACTTACTTACTTACTTGTAACAAGCTGGCTTGTTAGCTTGTAAACTCACTCAATGTAATCGATTCTTAAGCTAATATGATAAATTAATTAGGGCTGGCTCAGAATATTGATATTTTCTATTAAAAATAAAGCAAATTAGTAAGAAAAATCAAAGGTAGCTGTGATATTGATGTAATAATTTAACCACCAGTTTTATACTGAAGGCACGTATTAAGAAAACTATATAACTGATATTTTTAATAAAATGTATAAATAAAAAAGATTCGATTTCAAAATAAATACCTACTTATAAAAATTCGGGGAATTTCTAGAATAGTATAGAAACATTGGTGTTTTGAGTTTATTACATATATTCTCAAAATGATTTTAAATGGCATTAAAAAAAATCACCACTTTGATTTGAAATACTAAACGCTCTACATACCTATGTATTTATAAATGTAAAACCCTTGCAATAGAGAACGAAAATTTAAAAGCTACTATATGCAAAATATGTCCACAATAAAATACGTGATTTTTTATGCATGCACATTTCTGACTTCCAATATTTATATAAATTGAATCGAAACATTTTACATTCTTTATATCTCACGACATCAATTCTTTATATTTGGTTATTTTTTGTCGTTCACTATCTGACCTGATCGTACAGAACGCATTTATCAAACGAAGATTATATTCTTTTATATTTACCATTGAAATGAGAATAGTAAAAAAAATCAATATAGGTATGTATAAAAAAATATAAGTAAGTAGAGATATTGTAGATATGTATATCGTTCCTTAAATAATTACTAATTACACACTTTTTTTGGTTGTTGTGACCGATTTTTTTTAATATTTACATGTTTTAATACAAGTTTAGAGAAGATTTTTAACGATACTTAGAGATCGAAAAAAATTCTCCCACCAAAAATACTTTTTTTGGCTTAAAGAAGACCAAATGAACTAATTTTTGGTATACGTTAGTTTTACATCTTATAGGTAACGATAATTGTCTATCATCTCTAGGTTGCATATCTTCGGGTAGAGAGGGATTTAATAAATTGTTTTCTCTTGGTTGTATAACTTCAAAAAAATACGGCATGGACAGCAGATATTTTGATTACGGGTTGCCGGATAGCAGTTAGTCAGCGACAATAAAGAAGGTTTTACCTATTCCTCACAATCATCGTGAATGTGTTTAGTGTTTTTTTTTGTGTTATTTTTTTATTTTACCGATAATTAGTGACGTTTTTTGGCTCCAAATTCTAAGCGAGATCTGTTACGGGTAGATATATTAGTGGTATTAATTGTTGTATTATTATTGCTTCCTCGCAATATCGAAGATACGAGAAGCTTTGTGATCGTTTCAGATTGAGACAAAAAAAATGTTCTCCGATTTCAAAATTTTAAATTGATTTATCCGTTTCACGTCAAGGCAAACACTTTTCGTTCCGTGTCTGTCTGTCTGTGTGTCCGTCCGTCCGTCCATCCGTCTGTCCCCTGAATCCTTGTCACACGCATAACTCATGAACCACTGAACCGATATTATTGAAACTTGGTCGGATGGTTGGGCCTGGCTTGAGGACGGTCCCATTTTAAAATCATCAAAATCGTATGTAAGGGGGAGGGGTGACACCCCAAAATATTTATTTTTTCAAGATAATATAGGTCTACAACGTTTGTTGTAAAATATTCCCTTACAAAAATTTATGTCAATTTATTTTAAAAATTCGTGTTTTGTTTTGCTATTTTGACATTTGCATAAATTTAGATTTAGATTGAAACTGTCAAAAAATTAAAAATATAATGAAAAATATTCAAGTGCGTTTTAGGAAAAATTTCGAACTAATATTTTTTAGTAAAAATGTATAAAAATTAAATGGTTAACCAATTCCAGGCAATTTATCTAAACACTATCGGATTTTATTTAAATTGTTGAATAATTAACTACCTTTGATGAATTTAGCACGAGGAAGCACTATGTATTTACTTGGCAGATGTTTTTTTATTGCCAATGGGTAAATATTCAATAATTGTATTATGGTATTGCATAACCAATTTTATACGAATTATTATTTATTGTAATTGTAAATATATTTTGATAGTAAAAACTGTTACCTTTTTTATTTCGTTGGTCATTTCTTTGTTATAATCAAATGTCATTCCGAAATTCGAATTATTTTGTTCATTACACCTCTTGTTTCTTCTATCCTGGGACACACTGTATATACAGGGTGGGGCATTTAAAGTGTTACAGTTAATTATCTCAGAGCCATCGCATATTTGAAAAAAAATTCAACCAAAATATGTTTGGTTGTAAAGGGGTAATCGAATAGTAATATTTATTTGCTATTTTAAAGTGGCTTTTAAGGATATTTGAAGGTCAACATCATTTTTTTAAATAGGAACCTATAGTTTTTATTGAGTAATCTTATTCTACGTGAACAAACACGAATCATTCATTGAAAACTTTTTTTTAAACAACCCAAGCTTTCCAAGGTTTCTAACAAAATAATTCGAGATTTTGAACATTCAAGAATTTTTTACTCAGAAACCACAAACTTTTGAAAAAAAGTACAGGATACACAAAATATTTATTTTGGTCTAATAAAGCTTGGAGAATTATTTTAAAAACTTTAAAAAACTTTTTCTATTTATTTTATTTTAGCAAAAACAAAAAAAAGTACGAAATGGTAAAAAAATTCTAGAATAATTCTCCAAGTTTCATTAAATCAAAATAGACATTTTTTGTATCTTGTACTTTTTTTCTAAAGTTTATGGTTTCTGAGTAAAAAATTCTTGAAAGTTTAAAATCTCGAATTTTTTTGTAAGATACCTTGGAAAGCTTGGGTTCAAAAAAAAGTTTACAATGAAAGATTCGTGTTTTTTCACGTAGAATAAGATTATTAAATAAAAACTATAGGTTCCTACTTAAAAAAATAATGTTGGCCTTCAAATATCCTTGAAGGCCACGTTAAAATAGCTAATAAATATTACTATTCGATTACCCCCTTACAACCAAACATTTTTTGGTTGAAACATTTTTTTCAAATATGCGTTGGTTCTGAGATAATAAACTGTAACACTTTAAATGCCCCACCCTGTATATAGTTATTTGATAAAAACATATTTTTTCAATCTCCAATTTATTATACTCGTATACCTCCATTCTTTTTCACCTACGCAATAATCATTATTGCGTTTGATATTGAAAGAGAAATCGTTCACCAACTTTAGAATTTCTTGTATTCTAACATTCTATAATCAAAGGACTGTCCCCTACGAATAAGAAGAAGACGAAGAAGAGCGGGAACAAATAAAATAAGATCCTCTATAGGTACGATGTTCTGTGCATGTGTTTTGCGAATATTCTGTTACCTATTTTGATGGTTTCCAGATAGCAGGCTGTTTGATTTTACAGGAAATAGGAAGTCAACCAATAGAAATATGTTGATGTTATAGGTAAAGTGGGAATTGGCAGAAAAAACACGTTATTTATATTTGTACATATTTTTTTGACGTGTTTCGTTGGTGTGAAAACATAATAAAGTTTTTTGGGGTACTGATAATTTAAAAGAGAGGTGTGATTTTAATCGTTTATTGTTCCAGTATCACGACTGACTTTCTATATTTTTATTTTTTTTATACATAGGGTCGAGCGGGGTAAATATGAAACACCAAAAAAATTGGGTAAAAGTGAAACAAACTTGTAACTAAAAAACTAATTTGTTTATAGGTTTATTATATAAACTGACATCATCATTAAAGGTTTGTTAAAGTGACCTGAAAATATGAATCGCCTAATAAGTGATGTGTCACCCCTCCTTTTGTCAATGTCTGTTAGTTGATGTCAAAACGTGTGAATTAAATTTTAATTCTTTGCACATAACTTTCTGTATAGCTCAAATATTAATTATAGTTACAATTTCACAAGGAAGATAAATCAAAGTTGCCTTTGTAGCTTTTCTTTTAATTTTTCGAGAAATATTTTACATTAAAGGTCTGTTTCACTTTTTCCCAAATTAGAGGTTAAAAATGAAACACACTTTTTTCATTTTTAAAGTTCGTGTTGTATCGTACAGTTCAAATGACGTAAGTATTTAAAATGGTTATTCATAAGCGCATCTAGTAGAAAAAATTAAAGTATGAATTTGTATCGTTAACTGTCAAAAAACATGAAAGATTTGTATTTTGTTTCACTTTTACCCCAGTTGACCCTAATGTAGTTAATTATATTCAATTTATTAGCAAAACGTATTAACTAATGTATTTTTTTCTGTATCATGATGTATAAAAAAGTCTTGTGCCGACCAGGCAGTTTATTTTAATTATTTTTTTAAATTGATTTATCCGTTTCACGTCAAGGCCAACACTCGTTCCGTGTCTGTCTGTCTGTTCGTCCGTGTGTCCGTCTGTTCCCTGAATCCTTGTCACACGCATAACTCATGAACCACTGAATCGATATTATTGAAACTTGGTCGGATGGTTGGGTCTGACTTGAGGACGGTCTCATTTCAAAATCATCAAAATCGTGTGTAAGGAGGAGGGGTGACATCTCAAATTATTTATTTTGTCAAGATATCTCAACAACGACACATGTTACGTGAAAATTTTATAGAATATTTTTTGTAGAGCATTTTTCCTGTAATATAGGTCTACAACGTTTGTTGTAAAGTATTCCTTTATAAAGATTTATCTCAATTTATTTTAAAAATTCGTGTTTTGTTTTTCTAAATTGATATTTGCTTGGACATATATTTGACGTTTGCATAAATTTTTTAAATCGTCAACAAATTAAAAATATACGAAAAAATAATCAGGTGCGTTTTAAGAAAAATTTCGAAGTAATATTTTTTAGTAAAATTGTATAAAAATTAAATGGTTAACCAATTCCAGGCAATTTATCTAAACACTATTTATTTAAATTGTTGAATAATTAACTACCTTTGGTTAATTTAGCACGAGGAAGCACTGTGCATTTACTTGGCAGATGTTTTTTAAATATGAAATTACGATCTGAATATCGAGGTATAAAAAAGTAACTTCAGTGTGAAGTTAAAGTAAAGAGAACAGCATTAGTGTAGAAGTTAACATAATTGAGGAGATTTGTGAACAAAACCTATTCCAACTTTTGTAATTTTGTTGGTCATGTTTGTAAACAATTACCCACACGACAGATGCACGCACACACATACACACACAAACACTTATGAATAATATTTGAGTCTAGGATGAGTTGTCTAAGTTTACTATCTTATATCTAAGTTTGAGTTTGAAGTTAGAACTTTGTTGAGAAATCAATTTCAGAAATTAATGATAGCATAGAGAAGAACGTCAAATTAATTTCACTATTAATAATTAAAACATTATATTGCACAATTACTTTACGTTTTAATTATATTAAGAAATGTATGGGGCCCATAAAGTAAAAAGCATAAGGGCATAAAGAAAATTGCCCCCGAAATATATTGGATTTAAATTGTCAGGATATGTAGATACTATAAAAATACTAAGATCCTGAAAATTTCAGCTCCGAACCTGAACTTGTTTTCGGAAAATAAAAAAAAACGTGAAAATAAAAAATAAATTTTTTTTCGGATTGGATAAACCGGTTTTGATAAAAAAATTTATATGTTTCAGAGGCCTATAGAAGCTTCTAAAAAAAATTAAAACAATATTTATCGGTGTTAACCCTGGAAAAAAATTATTTTATGTTTTTTTAATTTTTTTAACTATGATGCTTCGAACACAATTATGAAATAATTTTTTTTTCAAAGCTCATGTACCTCTAGATAACATACAATTTATTCAGATTTTTCGAAGGGTTAGATCAAAGTTAAAAAAAATGAAAACCATTTTTTTTGTTAAAATTATTTTCTATTCATAATCTTTTTAATATCATTTTTTTCTGTAAATTTATCACTTTTAATCAATTCAACCATCGAAGAATATTGGATTTTTTTTTTCCAAAAACCAGTTGAGGTTCGGAGCTGAAATTTTCAGGATCTTAGTATTTTATATCAACATATCCTGAAAATTGCAATCCAATATCTTTCGGGGGCAATTTTCATATGCTTATCCCCCTATGCCCTTTAAGAACATTTTATGTATTATGTAACTTAGATTTTAGGTTTGGGAAAGTACGTTTTTAAAAATGATTCTAATTTAAGTTACATTTATTGTTCTTAATGCTAACTACAGACTAAAGATACATTGCGAGAAAAGATTACAAATCTTACAAAAATGATTCAGTGTATTGAGTTACAATTGAAATGACAACAACATATGTGGAATGCTGATATGGCGGTTTCTTGAAGTATTTTTTTCGATCAACTAATCTTTGTTCCCCCTGATATGTCCCTGTATAATTAAACAGTTCAATGTCCATAATACAATGAAATTTTTGTTAATATATCATTATAAAGAAATTACCTACTTATTTTTTTAAATGATTGTTTCCATTAAAATTTTTGCTAATGAGATATTATATTATAATTATTATATTTATGTTTGATTTTTTAAACAAATACAACGTATATTATTTATGATTTTTTTAGTAGAAATAAAATTTAGTAATAAAATTAAAAAATTCAGGAAAATCCGGCCGGAATTTATTAGTTCCGGTCGGACCGGAATTCCGATACATACCTAAAAATGTCATACCTATTGTTCGTTGCATAGTTATTAGTCCACGGTATTTAGATTAAAAATTGTCAAATAGAAGAAAAAAATGATAAAGTTTTGATACTTTGTCCATGAACTCACAGTAAGGTTCGGAATAAGAGCCCGAAAAGTTCCCACCTAAATCGTGGATGGAACATCCCCTTTCACGTAAAAAACTACCCCCGGAATGAAATTTATTTCAGTTTTTCCCATTTTTCATCCGAACCACTGTTCGGAGAAAAAAATATTACTGGAATTAAAGATTCTACATAAAATTCTACATAAAAAATGTCATATTCACTATTCGGTTAATTCCCAGACTACTCTCGCAATCGTTGCTCAAAGTGAAGGGTAGTTTTGGGAACACAGCGAAAAATCGGCGTAACAATAGTTTTCAACATACATATTTCCAAAACGGTTGATTTTACGTAAAAAATGATTATGATAAAAATTATAGAACTTAATCTTCTCTATGAGATCCATGCACCACGAATTATTTTCAAACGTTTTTCTTTTCCATACAACCCATTGAGTACAGCTTTTAACAGACTTTAATTTAGTGGTTTACTCTCGTAAGTCTATTCCACTATGTTTTGTATATTTTTATTGATTTTATGTTGACTTCTTGGATTAATATGAAATAAATAGATAATTGATAAAATAAGTCTAAATGAACAAAAGCCTTAAATCAATATGACTAGAAAATACAATAGTTATAAACTACTATATCATAGGTTAACGGCGTACGTTCGTACAAAGAGAAAGACACTAAATGTGTGAAAAGAAAACGAAGAGTTTTAATTTTGTGGGTAAAACGTGACTTGGTTTTATCTTCAGGAGTAGACAAAAGGCAATTGCCAACCGTTTCGATTTAACCTATTACTAGTTGGAGTAGAAATCTAATAAAATAAATCATTTTTCTTTTTATACATGCCTTTCTTGTTATTATTTTGTTTTTGTATAGTACCTACCTACTATATTAATATTTCATCGAAAATTTTTTACCAATAAAATAATATTTGAATATCAAATTTCAAATATCCTTTTATTATTTTTATTAGAAAATTTAAGCTCGGATATGTTTTGTTTAAGAAAGTTTTTAAATGCTCAAGCTTTTTAATATAATAGCTGTGAATTTTTATATAAATTATGTACATAACTGTGCTTTCAGAAAATCTCGTTTTTGTATATAGTACATTACGTTTTTAAATTATTTAACAGTTATTCTTATTTTTGGTGTTAATTAGCATAAGTTTTATTAATTCCTAACAAGGAGAGAGAGAAACTAAAACAAAATCCACAGGAAAATATATCACCTGGCAGAAAGAGTACAACGAACTAATAAGAATAAAACGGCCAAGTGCGTGTTGGGCACGCACTTGATAGGTTTCCGTAGTCATTACGATTTATAAACAAGTTATTTCAATTTTTTTAAAAACTATTCAGTGTTCGTTATAATTTTCATTGAAAGTACTAACTAAAAGCTACATTCTGAACTTTTTTCAGATTTTTTTAATTGATAGTTTAGAAATTAGAGGGGTGGGGACGCTCTGATAACGACATTTAAATGTAAAATATCGTGACTGAAGGGTTAAAATCAAAATGTCATAAAACATTTTATATTACTCCATTTTAGCAGACCTATCTTAAGACACCCTACTTAATGGATTAAGTGAATTTTTTTTTTAATATACTTTTCAGTCAATGGAAAAAGGGTCCAAAAATTTTTTTTTTTCAAAAATCTTATTATTTTTGTTTTTGGGTTTTCAGTTTTCATAACAAATTTCATCTTAACCGGTCTAAAATTTTTGAGGACAGACGGACATGGCGAAACTATGTTTCCTAGTTTTCTACGGAAACATAATAAAACGGCCTACTCACATATTATAGAATACACAAAAAATTGCAATTTAAAACGAAAAATGTAATTAAAAAATAAATTTTTCATCCATATACCAAAGTGACCCTAACCCTCAAATTGTTTATTATAATTCAAATGGTTCATAACAGGAGAAATATCTGCCATGAGTGTCATGGGACTTTCTTATACGTATTGCAGAGATTGAACAGTGTGCGTGTTTGTCATACGTACCATGGGACTTTCTTATACGTAATACTGAGAGTAAATAATGTGGGTGAGTGTAAATAATTATATAAAAAAAAATTTCTGACTTAATCATAAATGTTGGAAAAAAATGTATACGGAATAAATAATAGATAATAACATAATAACAAATAACATACTCGACATTTTTTATCTAAAACATTTTTTTCTTATTTCAAAAACAATTCAAAAATTGACAACATCCGTTTTTAGTTATTACGTTCAAAAAAATTTATTTAATAATATATAATGAGGAGAATAATATTTATAGTTTATGTCCCATTCATTTTATTCTATCTTATTACTACTGGAAAAACGGAGAAAATGTGGTTTCTTAGTCACTTAAACTAAAAATATACACCTTAACCACAATAAAACAATGTCACTCGATACGTGTTTCGACTTCACAAGAAGTCCTCATCAGGAGCCTAACAGTTCCAGACCGTCTGGAAGGCTCCAGATGAGGACTTCTTGTGAACAGTGGCGTAGCAAGCATAATTGGCGCCCGGGGCACGATATCTTTTTGACGCCCCCAAAAATAATTTAAAAAATAATAATAATAATTTTATAATAAATTTTAATTTAAATTGGCGTGACTAAAAAAAAAAAGGTTTTCAGTTTTTAATTAAATTAAATACATTCTACATTTTCACGACTAAAAAAAAAAAAATGGTCTTCAGTTGCATATTCTGTAAGGTAGCGCCCGGGGCATGATAACCCCCCTTGCCCCCCCACGCTACGCCACTGCTTGTGAAGTCGAAACACGTGTCGAGTGATATTGTTTTGTTGTGGTTAAGGTGTATATTGTTAGTTTATCTATCTTATTAGTTTGTCAGAAATGTTTTAATAAAATAAGAATCACGTGTATTATTCACTGTTAGGATTACATATAAGAATGTCCCGTGGTTCCCAAGGCAGATATTTTTTGAATCGTACTAAAGCAAAACGTACTAACGAGGTTTCACTGTATTTTTTAAATTCTTATAAAATTTTCCAATTTATAAACGAAAGTTAAAAAGCATTTTATCATTCGTTATACCGATATGTAATTCGTATTCGACATTAAAATGATAAATGTTATGAAAACTTGTGTAGCTATAAAGAAATAAACGTAAGATGCATCGGAGGGAAATATACGAGAATGATATTGCACAATAAATATAAAATTTTGATCAAGAAGATATCGTTTTTCTTTTATTATTTACCATCGCGATAATCTTAAGAGTGTTTACATTACACCTGGGAGTTCCGACGTTAAGTTTTTTATATTGGCATTTTTATACAAACACTTTATACCGTTTGATTGTCTTTCAAAGTGAACGATATAAAACAGATGCGTCTTGAAATAAATATATATAAATAGGGCTGTATCGGAATTCACGATTTTATTCTGGTTCCGGTTCTAGCCGGAACTAGTCAATTCCGGCAGGGTTTTCCGGAATTTTTAAATTTTATTACCGCTTTCTACTAAGAAAATTCATTTTTGTTTAAAAAATCAAACATAAATATAATAATTATGATATAACAACATTTTATTTGCAACAATTTTAATTGAAACAATCATTTCATAAAAACCAAATGCCGTTTTTTAACATTTTGTGCAGCAAGGTATGATTGTAATTATAACAATAATTAATTTAAAAATAAGTCATTTTTTTATAATGATATATTAACAAAAATATCATTATATTACGGACATTGAACTGTTTAATTATACAGGCTCATATCAAGTGGAACAAATTTGAACAATTGATCAAGAAAAAAAGTTCATAAACATGTACCTGGAAATTCTTCGCGAGAGAACTACAGACTCTCAAATATTTTCTCTAAAATTAGTTTTTATTTATTATTTTGAGAACCCAATGTGAAACAGTTATGAAATTTTATAATCGGTTTAGTATTAAACACGTATTAATACTAAACCAATTATAAAAATAAAGATCGAGTGAAAATTTTGTAGAACAATTTTTTTTTAAAAATGATCACAAAGCTTTTCGTATTTTCGATAATAAAACAACTCATAACAAAGATACAACGCATTTTATTCATTATTGAATAAAAATCACAATTGCCATGGAAAACTAAAATATTTTTGTTAGCAGCCAAAACCACAACAATCACTCGAGTGCAATATTAAAAAGTCAAGTAAGCTTTGGAAAAAAGAATACTTGATGTTTAAAATTTTTATATTTATTAAAATTCGTTGCTTATTTTGTTAATGTATAACAGTAGTGCTGGCTTTAGGGAGGGAGGCTGGGCGACTGCTCTGGGTTCCAGTTCAGAAGGGGCGGCGGATAGGTTAGAACAAAAAAAAACTAGATATAACTCAATCGGCCCACTGGTCGGACTGGCCCCATATATCCCTGGTCTAAATAATCATTGGTTGATACTGGAAATCGATAACACGTATAATATTAAACCGGGAGTCAAATTTAAGTACTGTATCACAATGGGTACATAAAATATTAAATAAAAACTAATTTGAGACAAAATCTTTGAGAGTCTGTAGCTCCCTCACTATTATTATATGAATTTTTTTCTCAATAAACTGTTCAAGTTTGTTCCACCTGATATGACTCTCTCTGTATATCAAACATTTTTAAAATTTCCAATTGTAATGGTGTAAAAATAAGACTTGTTCTGAATTTTTTAATAATTCTATAGCCTTAGTCCTAAATATGTTTTCTTCATAATCTATCTGAACTTAGCTAATAGTATTAAGATAATGCAGTATTGTTTATGATACATGCACTGTAATAGTAATGTATTGGTGCTTTTATTTGGAGTAGTAGGCTTTACCTATATGTACACAATCTTCTCTATTTTGAATATGTCTAGATGCTGTTTCTGATTTATCACATTTATAATTTGACACTAGAAATGTAATTATATTCGATCAAGAAGAGCGTATGATATGCAAACAATTTAAAACAATCAATCTTTCGAAGCTGTAAAAATTACAAGATTTGTAAAAAATAATATTGCTTCTTCGCAATATCGAAGATACGAGAAGCTTTGTGATCGTTTCAGATTGAGACAAAAAAAATGTTCTCCGATTTCAAAATTTTAAATTGATTTATCCGTTTCATGTCAAGGCAAACTCTTTTCGTTCCGTGTCTGTCTGTCCGTGTGTCCGTCTGTCCCCTGAATCCTTGTCACACGCATAACTCATGAACGACTGAACCGATAATATTGAAACTTGGTCGGATGGTTGGGTCTGGCTTGAGGACGGTCCCATTTAAAAATCATCAAAATAGTGTGTAAGGGGCAGGGGTGACACCCCAAAATATTTATTTTTTCAAGATATCTCAAGAACGACACATGTTACGTGAAAATTTTATAGAATATTTTTTGTAGAGCATTAAATTTCCTATAATATGGGTCTACAACGTTTGTTGTAAATTTTTCCCTTACAAAGATTTATCTCAATTTATTTTAAAAATTCGTTTTTTGTTGTTTCTAAATTGATATTTGCTTGGATATATTAAATGTCATTTTGAAGTTTTAAATGTCATTTTGATATTTGTCAGAAAATTAAAAATATACGAAAAAATAATCAGGTGTGTCTTGAGAAAAATTTTGAACTAATATTTTTTAGTAACATTGTATAAAAATTAAATGGTTAACCAATTCCAGGCAATTTATCTCAACATTATCGGTTTTTATTTAAATTTTGAATAATTAACTACTTTTGGTGAATTTAGCACGAGGAAGCACATTTACTTGGCAGAAGTTTTTTTTATAATATACCTACCTAATTTAGGACTCTACATAATAATCTATGTAACAAACCATACGTATATTGTTTTAGTTATTATTATTAATTAAAATAGAATGTTTTGAAAGAAATTCCGGTTCCGACCGGAATTGAAAATTCCAGTTCTGGTACACCCCTAATTATAAATGTCTTCTAAATATTATTATGTACCTATCAAAACTAGAATGTTAGAATTTTAAACATTTTAAACTTTAAAGTTTAAAGTACATATTTTGAAGAACTTTTTTTAAAACGAGTGGTTTAAAAAAAAGAATATCGAAATTTCCTATGTTGAAACATTTTTTAATTGCAATAAATATTTTACTTCGCAGGAGAGCCTTTTATAATTTATAAACAGTTCGTTAATTTAGTTGCTTTTTATTCTTTCTTTACATCGAAACCCACTGCTAATTATATTTAATTTAATTCTTGCCTCGTGCAAATTCGTTCTTTGGATTATAAATCAATATCATGTGCAGCAACTGTTTCCTTACCGACTGAAAAATTACATTCAAACGTAGTTGATATATTTATTTTAATTTATATTATAAAAACGCTTTTTTTATTGATTTGAATAATAGTTTAAGAAAAATTAAAAACAAACGATTCGAATTTCGTTTTAGTTAATGCAGTGGTATATAATAATAATTGTCTATTAATTCTATTAATATTTTGTTTATTACCGCTATGTTAAATACTAGAGGTGTACCGGAATTCCGGCCGGAACTCACGATGTAGATTTAAAGTGAATATTTTAACGTTACTACTATTATATTATTATTATTTTTATATTACACTAGCAGTGCCCACGCGGCTTCGCTCGCGTAAACTACGGAATTATTGTTTAGGATTTTTGAAAAAAATAATTTAATTAATTAAGTACAAACACGATTAGTCATTATTGTAATAATAACTTATCAATACCTAAATTACCTAACAAAAACGAATCAGAAGAAAAATGTACAAATTTTGTGTTCTGTTTAAATTTAAATGTTATTAAATTATTTTGTGAAAACAAAATAAACTCTAAACTATCAGCCGAGGGAATCCGAATATCTACCGAGCGTAAGCGAATCCAGTCTGTTGTACATCACTTCGATGCGGCACGACACCATACATTTAATATGTTACCTTTATAAATATATTTTAAGATATTTTCTAAACTATACGACCAAATTGGATGCTGTAAAGGGCAAATTATATCTACATTAAGTACTTATGACGATGAAATCATTTATTTCGATAAGGATTAATGTTTTGCAGGTCATAAGTCCATGTAAACAAAACCCAAATATTTTATGTTTTCTTTGTAACATAAAAGCAGTCATTGTATTGTGGCTTAAATATAAAAGTTAGATATATGGTGTCGCGGACTTTATTGTATAACTTTTAATTCTACACAATTCTTTAATGCATTATTTTGTTCTATATTGAACGGTTTAGGCAGCATATTACAAAACAGCGCGCCGACGGCAAAATTTTTTTCGACTTGATTTACTATTATCGTCACTGCTTAGTTGTTATGTTACCTAACGTAACAAAATATAGCCTATAACCTGGCCAGAGAAAGTACCTATGAATTAAAAAAAAACACGTAAATCGGATAAGTGGTTCTCGAGTGATAAGCGCACAAACGGACAGACAGACAGACAGACAGAGAGACGTTGAGCTTTATATATATTAAGGATTATTATTGACACTATAAAAGTAATTACATTCGACCGAAAAGAATGTATGCTATACAAATAATTTAACGAAATTATAGCTATATAAATAGTTTTTCGAAGTTGTAAAAATTGCAGAATATGTAGAAAACTCAATTTTTATAATTTAATGTATTTTTTTAAGAAATACCGTATAGAACAATGTTTTATTAATTTAAGATAATAATCTATGTATTTATATTTAAAATATAATAGTAGTGACGTTGGACGTGAATTCCGGCCGGAATTCCGGTACACTTCTATTAAATACTAAGATTTGTTTTATAAATGTAATTTACATTTTTATCACCAAAGAACATAATATTAAACTATCTTATAGTTAGAGATTGGAAAAATAGTTTTTCAACTATTGCGTAAAAATGCATTTATTGTAATTTTTATTACATATCTCCACCGTTTTCAGAAAACTGGTTTGATTGAACACAATTTGAAATCAACTATTTGCAACTACCTTTCCAACTATTTTTAAACTATTTGCGAAATTTGTATTGCTTCGTTTGCACTAATTATTATTAAATCGTAAAAAAACTATTTATCAACTATTTTCCGAAAAAAAATTCAACTAGTAACTATTTCACTGAAAATAACAACTATTTTTCCAATCTCTACTCATAGTTAGTATAATAATAATCTTAAGTTATAATTAGAGATTGGAAAAATAGTTGTTATTTTAAATGAAACAGTTACTATTAGTGGATTTTTTTTCTGTAAAATAGTTGACAAATAGTTTTTTTTAATCAAAATAGTTGTGATATAGTTACAAATTGTTTTTACAATAATAAATTTTTTTTCGATTTAATCAATAAATTAGTGAAATCAACGTATTAATAAAAAGTGTCAAATCCGAAATTTTCAAGGAAAACATATTATTGTCGATTCTAGGTAGCGTTTAGAATCTAAACAAAAAATTAAAGAAATAAATATGTAAAAACACGACATAAATATCTATTAAAAAAAAATCTGTATAATAGACAAAATGTATTTATAAAAATCTATAAAAGTAAAAAAATCTAAAATAATTGTATGAATAAAACTCAAACTTATTAGGAAATCACAAGAAATATATTATATGTATAATTATTAATTATAAACAGGTATAATTATAAAAAAAAAATCAATATTAATAATTAGAATCATTTCAAACTTTGTCTTTATGACTTCTTTCAAGACAAAATTTTTAACGTTGGATAAAAAAGGCAAATAGTTTTAAAATAGTTGGAAAGGTAAAATAGTTGATTTCAAATTGGGTTCAATCAAACCGGTTGTCTGAAAACGGTGGAGATATGTAATAAAAATTACAATAAATACATTTTTACGCAATAGTTGAAAAACTATTTTTCCAATCTCTAATTGTAACTGTAAAATTCTAAATTATCAAGATCCAATTTATGTATATAGTAACTTTGCAATAAATGTCCATTTATTCATTAGTGTCTTTTCCATTCAACTTAGCACTTTCTATACATCATATAGGGTTTTTTTATACCATTCAATCTATAAACTGCTAGAAGTAAAATTTTGCTATTAAGAAATAATAGCCGTTTCACTCTAAAACACTGTGCAACGAATGTCACAACCTCTTTATGCTCCGACGTTAAATAAAAAGACCCGCTGGCTTCTTTTTTTATTTCCCATAAATCTACTGAGCTTGTTGTTTTATGTAAATTTATCAATGTTTTTTCGTTTTTGGAAAAATACTCGTAAATTCATCAAATATTGAATATACTGTTTTGTGTTCCATGTTAAAATACTTATTTTAAATTTTAATGAAATTACATTTTATTTGTATCTAATTAAAAAAAAAAAAACTGCATAATATGTAGGTATACAGGGTGATTCAGTGCTGTCGTGCCAAACTTGAACAGTATATTAAGAAAAATATTTTAAGCAAAAAACATCATATAAACATGTGTCCGGAAATTTTCCATGAGGGGGCTACAGCCCTCTAAAGATTTTACTCAAAATTAGTTTTTATTTAATATCTGGAGAACTGATAGTGCTACAGTTATGAAATTTGATACAGGGTTTAGTATTAAATCGATATCCAGTATCAACAAATAGTCATTTTGATCAGGGTTCTGTGGGCCCAGGAGGCTAGTCGATTTTTATTCAGTATTTTTTAGTTCTGTAATTTTTTTTTGAGTTAGATATTTGAATAACATTGTATGACACAAAATACACAAAAATATACTTTACTCATTTATCATAGGATAAACTGTTTACGAAAAATAGCGATGCAAAAGAAAGCATGCAGAATTTTACTTAATACGTATGCTTCAAATTACAAAAAATAAATTTATATTCCTGTTCTATCAATAAAGGTAAGAAAAAAAGTTCATGTAAATATACCATCTTAGACATATTGCCAGTTCTATAATTGTTACTAACAGAACTAAAAAGCGATACTTTAAATGGTTATTTGTTGATAAGGATGAATTTTTGGAGGTATATTTATACTAGCTTTTTGTCTTATTTTTTATCATAGAACAAGAATATAGATTTATTTTTTGTAATCCGTATTAAGTAAAATTCTGCATGTTTTCTTTTGCATCGATATTTCTCGCAAACGGTTTATCCTATAATAAATAAGTAAAGTATATTTTTTGTGTATTTTGTGCCATACAGTGTTATTCAAATGTCTAACACAGAAAAAAATTAGAGAATAAAAAAATACTAGATAAATCGATGGGTCCACTGGCCTCATACAGCCCTGGTCTAAATTATAATTGTTTAATACTGGAAATCGATATCTCTCATTAATACTAAACCCTGTATCAACTTATATAACTTTAGCACAATGCGTTCTCCAGATATTAAATAAAAACTAATTTTGAATAAAATCTTTGGAGGGCTGTAGCCCCCTCATGAAAAATTTCCGGACACATGTTCATATAATGTTTTTTGCTTAAAATATTTTTCTCAATTTACTGTTCAAGTTTGGCACGACAGTGCTGAATCAACCTGTATATTTAATTATTATTAAAAAAATATTTTTTTAGATTGAGAATCCAAAATGTATGTTAATTAGAAAAGGTTATCTAACATAATTGTAAAATAGATGAAATTTTATTCTTATCCATCAATTTTTTTTTTTATTTATAATTTACTCGGTCTTGTATACAGGGTGAGTCATTTTAATCAACGCAGTCAAATATCTCGAAAAGTAAGCGAAATTTAGAAAAATGTTTCAAACAAAAATTGCTTGGTTTCAAGGGGGTCAAACAATGGTGACCTTGCGGTTGACCTTCAAACCATTTTCAAGGTCAAATAAAGGTCAACTTTGATTTTTTAAATAAAAACCTATATTTTTTACTGCATATTCGTATTCTACGTGAAAAAATGAGTATCTTTAGTAGGAAATTTTTTTCTTAAAAATGCTTTCTTCTTTCGGTGGAGGGTGCTGTAAGATTAATCAACGAACTCAAATATCTGAAAAAAAAGTTGCACCTAATAGCTTATTAAAGTCAAACTACGTTTATCAATACCCAGAAACAACAGCGTGGACGTAATAGTTGTATGTTTCCTTTGGGGTGCTTTTTTAATGTGAGTCCTTTTGCCTCTCATATTTGGGCCTTCTACAACAGCTGCTTAAAATTACCTTTTAACTAAAAAATTGTTTCTGGGTAATGATAAAAGTAGTTTGACTTTAATAATTAGGTGCAACTTTTTTTCAGATATTTGAGTTCGTTGATTAATCTTACAGCACCCTCCACCGAGAGAAGAAAGCATTTTTAAGAAAAAAATTTCCTACTAAAGATACTCATTTTTTCACGTAGAATACGAATACGTAATAAAAAATATAGGTTTTTTATTTAAAAAATCAAAGTTGACCTTGATTTGACCTTGAAAATGGTTTGAAGGTCAACCGCAAGATCACCATTGTTTGACCCCCTTGAAACCAAGCAACTTTTGTTTGAAACGTTTTTCTTAATTTCGCTTACTTTTCGAGATATTTGACTGCGTTGATTAAAATGACTCATCCTGTATATTTTTCAATTTAAAAAATTCTTTTATAATATAAAAATTTTGGATATTAATATTTTCACGAATAAAATTGAATTTAACAAGTTTGGGGTGGGGTGAGACCCTTAAGGTCCACACAATCAACTTCTCAACACAGTATGATTATAAAAACTTATTAATTATTAATACTGATTATTTATTGTTTCCGTATAGTTTATGTGAATATTTTTTTAATATGTATATGAAAAATTTAAATGGAATTGGTCAGAAATAAAACTCACCTTTGTATTATGAATATTAGTTTTCTAATATCCTAATGTCAAGAATAGCTAATTTAACAATTTAAATTTAATTAAATTAAATTTAATCGATCCGGCGGAAAACATATCATTGGGATTGGGGTTTAGAAATCCACGCGAGCGAAACCGCGGGTAGCAGCTAGTGTAGTATAAAGTCACTATTGTAAATATTCATTTTGTTTCATAGGAGCTCAAATTCGCGCCAACAACAATGCGAACAAAAGGAATCAGAACACAAAATAACGCATTAATTTATTGAACATATGCGACCGGATACTTTCGCTCTATATAGACCAAAAACTACTACTGGTATAACAAAACTCGGCCGACTTGGAACATTATAATGAAAGTTTACTGCTAGTTTTGGTTCCGCGCAATTGACGTGTGGATAAATTTTTCAAAAAGAGAATGTACCGGAAATGTGGAAGAATTGCTGTGTTGTAATAAAATTCAATTTTAGAATATTTGCGGTTGTTTATTAATATTTTGTCTTTATATTACAATTTTTCTATTTGTGGTAAAACTATACAGCCAAATAATATTTTATTGTTTAAAAAATAGGCAATATAGACATATTTGGTTATAATATTGCGGTATTCTATTATTAGTTATTACAGCTTGAAAAAAGTGTGTTTTCATCCATTTTAATCAGTGTAGCGGATAAACAAATGAATGTTTTTATTTTTTTCGAAATGGAAGTTGTAGGGAATTTTAAAGCGAATAACTTTTAGTTGGATTTTTTTTGTATAATACTATTTAGTAAAATTCAGAATTTTGCAATTGAACCATGGTTTACCCATGACGCGGACAAACAAAATTAAAGCAAAGTTAGGGTATTATTCTAAACCACATTTGTAACAAATCCTGTGAGTAGCAAAACTGTACCCAAAAATAATCTGTTTTAGCCTCCACAGCCTGGACTATTGATTGATCTTCTTTTTATAAATAAATTATTTTGAAAAACAGAAAAAATACTACATGACTTTTTCGAAATTTTTTCGATTTTCAATAATTTTTTACTCGAAAACTATTAACTTTCAAAAATAATAATAAGAAGTAAAAAGTGCTTTAGTTTAGGCAATGATTCTCAGAGATTTTTATTTTATTTGTTTTTAATTTTTTTCTTCAAAATTTCAAAGAAATACTTTATTAAAAAGTTGCATAAAAAGTTAATATTAAATTTGAATAAAAAAAATTATTTGAGAGTCCTTGCGTAAATCTAAGTACTTTCTCCTCTTGTAATTGTTCTAAACAATTAATAGTTTTCGAGTAAAAATTTGTTGAAAATCCAAAAATTTCCCTTTGTTTTGCTCCATATCATAAAAAATGGACATTTTTAGAAAAAATGTTTCAGATAAAAGTTGCTTATTTTTCCTTGTAAATTACGAATTTGCAACAAAAAATACAGGTTTAGATTTGAAAAAGAAACGTTGAACCTGAAAACCCATTAAGGTGACCTTTTCAAGGACAACCCATATCGTTAGTATTGAGCCCCTTTGAAACCATGAAATTTTTGTATGAATTATTTTCTCTGAAAATTCGTTATTTAGGAAATAATAAAATTTAAAAAAATACCAAGTATACATTTAACTGTCTTACAGCGTAATTTGATGAGAATCGGCCAATATGAGGGACATTTAAACTAACTATTAGTATAATTTATTTATTAATTATTATATTATTATAGCAACTACTATACATTGTTTCAAATTTGACGATTCTTTCTTTTATATATTTTGTGTTGTAGTAGTTCATTTTGTAATCGTTAGCAAGTGTCCATCACTGCGTGCTCATTGCTGGTTTTACTTTATCTATAACTGGAGAAAAAACATAAACAAAATAAAAGGCTATAATTTAAAAAAAAAACTACATTTGCGTACTTTGGTAATTAAATAGATTAAATAAAGTGTTACTTGTTTTATTAGTAACATGAGTTCATGAGAAATACAAAAAATAATCCCGTCAATCACAAAAACAGTAACTTAGGTGAAAACTAGGTTTTATATTTCGACTCGAGTAATTCTAGCATTAACCGACACAAACATAATAAAAATAATATAATAAATATAATCATATCACTGTCGTAGTACCGGATTAACAACGTAGGAAGAGTAGTAAATGCTACGGACCCCGCGTCTCTGGGGGCCCCGCGACTTTGTGGAAAAATATCCTCTTATTGGACTTACTACTTACCGTCCAATGGTTGATACGGGGTGTCCAAATCTACTTTAAAATTTAAATTTAGGGTTTCCGATCTCGGTTCGATTTAATCGAAAAATCGATTTTTGAATCTCCGATCTTTGATTTTTTTTAATCGATTTTTCTAAATTTGCTCAAATCAAATCAAGAAAATTTTGTTTGTAAAAGTTGTGTTTTATTATACACTCCTCAAAAAAATTAAGGGGTAATTAAAAAAAAGGAAAACAAAATATTCAAATTTTCAAACAGTTATATTTCCGCGAAAATTAATTAGATTTGCTCATTCAAAAGCATGCACTTTCTAATTTTTGAATAAAAATTTCAACAAATTTTATCTTCCCTTTCCGTTCTTTGTCAAGGGTTAAAAGGTTAAAAGAGTTTAAAAAATATCCCTTAATTTTTTATTACCGGATCATTTTTTTAAAGGATTGTATATTCTAAATCAAGTGAGTCAGCGGCGTAGTTAGGGAGTTGGGTAGGGGGGAGGGGCGGTCCGACCCGGGTGACACCTGTCTTATTTGTTAAAAAATAAAACTTATTTATCCATAGACATAGAGCATGGACCGCGCATCTGAGTCGAAAACAGAGCCGTGTCAAAAGAAAGAGATAGAAAATGATTTGGGATATACTTGTCCTTATTTAATTCATTCATTTATTTCATTCTTATTAGAAAAAGAGATAGATGTATCCCGAAAAAAATAGTGTAACATTTCTTCAAAATAGTGAGAGAGATACGGTGGCGTTTGGGATATATCTATCTCTTTTTCTAATAAGAAGGAAATAGTTACTTCTGTTTAAATATGGACAAACCATTTTCTATCTCTTTCTTGTGACACGGCTCTGTTTTCGAGTCAGATGCGTGGTCCATGCTCTATGTCTATGGTATAATATTTACCTCTTTTTTGGTTATTTAAAGCTTCCAATGGGAAAAATGTCTAACAAATTGAGTGAATAGAATTTTTTTATTATTGAAAGTCTATAGAGGTGATGACCATCCAATTTATTTTAAAAATAGATCCCACTGATATTTTTATGTCCTTAAAAATTCACAGGGGGTGCAAAAAAATCCTATTGACTTTTTTCAGGGGGAGTGGGTGAAACTATCGATTTACTCTCCGAGTTTCACCCTCTTTATAAAATTTGCTACAGGCCCCGCGCTTGCTTAATCCGGCACTGTCACTGTAGTCAAAAAAACTCTCAAAGTCACACCACTTCTGTCGCGTTAAGTAACAACTAAGTCATCAAGATTAAACTAACTGACCACGAACAGTGGGCGACTTCTGGACGAAGTTTATGTGTCACGTCACGGACCAGTTACGTGAAGTTGTCTGTGGTTGGTAGCTTCTGTTGTCGCTTGTTGTTATTGTTTGTTATGGTGGTGGTACTATTAGCTACTGCAATATGTGCTATATTCATACTGGTGTGTTGCTAAAAATAATTCGTGTCAAGTTAGTTATACCATAGACATAGAGAATGGACCACGCATCTGACTCGAAAACAGAGTCGTGTCAAAAAAAAGAGATAGAAACAGATTTGGAATATACTTGTACTTTTTTTAAACAGGAATGTAACTATTTCATTCTTGGCCCCGAACATTAAAAATATTCATAAATATATATAAAGAGGTTAAAAAACAAAAAAATAATTAACGTTATAAAAAGTTTGATTTAAAAAAAACAATTATTGATTTCTAAATAACCCAATTTTAATATATTGTTCTTCCTTTTTCGTAGCTTCGTAATGTAACCTAATATCAAAAAAAATATTTAAAATTTTGTTAAGTAACTCTTATATGTGCTGTTTGTAAGTGCAATCCACCTCATCATTTTGTAGCAAAGCAACCACATGGGAATTGATTTAAAACTATTTTTTATTAATATATATTTAATATTTTTGGTAGCAAAAATGTTATTTTCCCGGAATATCCGATCATAATTTTGCAAATTTCTATCAGATCAATTGATGTTTTTTTAAAATTTCCTCGATGAAATATGAACAATTATAGTATGTTTATTGTTTATATTATTTACTTTTCTAATAAAAAACTTATTGCACAAAAATCACAAGATAGATATACAAAAATATATCGGACAGAAATACTACCCTGAACTATAGTAAGCTAGAAAAAGAGATAGATATATTCCAAACTACACTGCATCTCTCTCTGACTTTTTGAACAGATGTTACACCATTGTGTTAATACAGAATGCACTGTCCATTCTCTCAATGTCTATGAGTTATACTTATTTCTATTTTAATTCAATAAACGCATATGTTCTTGAGGAAAGGCATGGAAAATAAAAAATGAATATTTATATTTTTAGTTGTTCAATTTGGGAAGACAAGTAAGTGGCAGGTGGATTTGGGGATCTACAAGGATACAATCTTGCTATCCATAATTCAATATTTTATAGCTACTGGTAAATCGGTTTTTAATGTAATGTATGCAGAAAAATGATCCACTAGACATGTATTACCTTATTATTGATTTTAAATTTATTTACATTTCCTATTAATAATTTAGTTTACTTCTTAATTGATAGAGAATTTAAATAATTTCTTCTGTCAATGTTTTCTTACATTTTACTGTGGGATATATATATAATATAATAATATATAGAGATTGGAAAAATAGTTTTTCAACTATTGCGTAAAAATGCATTTATTCGAATTTTTATTACATATCTCCACCGTTTTCAACATAATTTGAAATCAACTATTTGCAACTACCTTTCCAACTATTTTAAAACTATTTGCGACACTTTTTACTACTTCGTTTGCACTAATTATTATTAAATCGTAAAAAAAAACTATTTATCAACTAAAAAATTCTACCAGTAACTATTTCATTGAAAATAACAACTTCCAATCTCTAATATTTAAAGTGTCCACATATTTATCTCAGAGCCATCGCATATTTGAAAAAAATGTTTCAATCAAAAATTGTTTATGTCTAATAAAACTTTTTCTATTTTTTTTATTTAAGCAAAATAAAAAAAAATACGAAATGTTAAAAAAAATATAAAACAATTCTCCAATTTTCATTAG
Source organism: Sialis fuliginosa (assembly GCA_961205875.1). NCBI lineage: Eukaryota > Metazoa > Arthropoda > Insecta > Megaloptera > Sialidae > Sialis > Sialis fuliginosa. The sequence continues at coordinate 984,645 of OY540816.1, read as the reverse complement.
ACCAAAATAAACATTTTTTGTATATTGTACTTTTTCTCTAATGTTGATGATTTATGAATAAAAAATCTTGAATGCTCAAAATCTCGAAATTATTTTATTAGATATCTTGTAAAGTTTACGTTGTTCAAAAAAAAATTCAATGAACGTGTTGTTTGTGTTGTTTCACGTAGAATAAGATTAGTAAATAAAAACTATAGGTTCTTATCTAAATAAATGATGTTGACCTTCAAATATCCTTGGAGGCCACGCAGTGGCGTAGCAAGCATAATTGGCGCCCGGGGCACGATACCTTTTTGGAGCCCCCGAAAATACTAAAATAAAAATAATAATAATTTTATAAGACGTGACTAAAAAAAAAAGGTCTTCCGTTTTTATTTATTTAAAAGGTTGGTCTTACAGACCACTTGGCGCCCTTCTGCAAGCGGCGCCCGGGGCATGATAGACCTCCTTCCCCCCCCCTCGCTACGCTACTGAGGCCACGCTAAAATAACAAATAAATATTACAATCCGATAACCCTCTCACAACCAAACATTTTTTTCAAATATGCGATAATTCTGAGATAAATATCTGGAACACTTTAAATTCCCCACCCTATTGTACATATGTATATTAATAAAAAATGAAAAAAACAACTGAATATTTCATATATTGTACTATATATGTGCTATAGTCACCTACCGACACATATTTAACAAGAACTCTGTTAAAGTTACACCCTTTCTATCTATGTATAAACGGCATGTTTACTCCTGCAATAGAGTAAAAGCTTTGCAGGTATCAAAGCGCGTATTATATAATAAACGTAAAACTGCTTTGCAGTTTACCAGATCCAAAAAATGTGTAGCTGTTGAGATTAAAAGTAGTATCTATGTATTTTAATCAGTTGGTAATACTGTTCTTTGTTTATGTTCTTATACCTGTATTCTATGCATAATCTATGTAAAATATAACTTTTGTTTTAATAATTGTTGAACTCGTTTTTTCTCTGTAACAAACATTATTTAATAAAATATTTCATATTTTAATAAAAGGCTGCTTTATTTAATCAGGATCTCATCAGTAGCACCATTTATCGATAACAAAATGTTCTTTACAGTAACTTTAGCCATTCTAACCTCATTTATTCATATTTGTTATGTATTGCTTCCTCGCAATATCGAAGATACGAGAAGCTTTGTGATCGTTTCAGATTGAGACAAAAAATGTTCCCCGATTTCAAAATTTTAAATTGATTTATCCGTTTCACGTCCACGCAAACACTTTTCGTCTCGTGTCTGTCTGTCTGTGTGTCCGTCCGTCAGTGTATCCGTCCGTTTGTCCCCTAAATCCTTGTCACACGCATAACTCATGAACCACTGAACCGATATTGTTGAAACTTGGTCGGATGGTTGAGTCTGGCTTGAGAACAGTCCCATTTCAAAATCATCAAAATCGTGTGTAAGGGGGAGGGGTGACACCCCAAAATATTTATTTTTTCAAATATCTCAAGAACGACACATGTTACGTGAAAATTTTATAGAATATTTTTTATAGAGCATTAAATTTCCTATAATATGGGTTTACAACGTTTGTTGTAAAATATTTCCTTACAAAGATTTATCTCAATTTATTTTAAAAATTCCTATTTTGTTTTTCTAAACTGATATTTGCTTGGACATATAAAATGTCATTTTGACGTTTTAAATTTCATTTTCGCGTTTTAAATGTCATTTTGACGTTTGCTTTTTAGATTTAGATTGAAATTGTCAAAAAATTAAAAATATACGAAAATATAACCAGGTGCGTTTGAAGAAAAATTTCGAATTAATATTTTTTATTAAAATTGTATAAAAATTAAATGGTTAACCAATTCCAGGCAATTTATCTAAACACTATTGGTTTTTATTTAAATTGTTCAATAATTAACTACCTTTGGTGAATTTAGCACGAGGAAGCATTGTGCATTTACTTAGCAGATGTTTTTTTCATATATTTTTAATTTTTGAAATGTTATCAAAAAACTTTTCGGACAAAAACGGTTTGGAGGGGGACATAGACGTACTTGAATGCATTTTTTTAGGTGGCGTTTTCAAGGTTATATGAAGGTCAACATCATTTTTTTTAAATAAGAACCTATGTATATATAAATATGTATAAACATGTTCACTAATTTTATTCTACGTGAAAAAACACGAATCTTTTATTGAAAACTTTTTTTTGAACAACTTATTTTGCTTAAATAAAATAAATTGAAGAAATTTTAAAAATGTTGTGCACTTAAAATGGGTCACTCTATATATACGTACGTAGGTATGTATATGTCTGTGTGTCGGTATTTGAACGCTATATAGCCAAAACGAACTTACAAGCATTACATTTTTAAATTAACATTCTTGTAAGTAATTTCCGTATCTATTAATCATTTTTCCATCTAATTAAATTGAAACATTATAATTTTCCAATTAATGTCTATTCTGCCGTTCTTAGGTAAAAGTCAATTATATCATTTTTCAAAAATATTTTATTTTTGATACCAATAGATTCTATGAATGATTTTTTAAACGTTACTAAAGGAAAAAGCAATAAAACATGGTTTACCAAAGAGATACAAACCTTATTAGTTTACTGTCTTTTCAAAACATAAAAGTTGTAAAAGTCATGCCGTGTTTAGATCAGAAAGACAAAACAGTAACACGATGTTTTTTTGACAAAAAGGTTATAAACCCTATTCATGTTTTAAAAAAAACCGTGTTGCTGTTTTGTCCTTTTGGTCTCAACATCGCAATTACTTTTGGCATGTAATGAGACACTAACATTAAATTATCCTCAAACTATGTTGTTGCTTCTTACTACATTTTATCTATGCAAGACATGTTACTGCTCACCTTACATTGTATTAATATTTATGCTAGTTAACATAAAATATTGTTTCAAAGCTGGCACAATAATAATATGCTCTGTATAGTTATTTCGCCACCTGCTCTCTACTGGAAACCAACTTAAATAAAACATTTGATTACCTCTGATTTTTTTGTATAATTAAATTCTTTAGTATTTAAGGGACACGTTAAGACAAAAAGAAAAAAATCGCCTTGGCCTTTTTTTAATAATTCATAAAACAAAAAAAATACATAAACCGTGTACAGGCTAGAACGCGATTTTTTGTATTATTTATTGTTTATTAATTTTTTACTCCACAAAATAAACAAAAAATAAATAAAAAATAAAAAATTATTGGGATTCGAACTTATGAGATTTTTTATAATTTTTTGTAAATTTTTAAATAAAAACCAAACGGTATTTTATATCGAAAAATCACAAGAGACACAATAATTTGCTTTTATTAAGGGGATTCCAAAACATATTTTATATTATCGATCCGATAATTAATACCCGAGATATGAATTATTTTGAAATTCATAAAGAAATTCCGCTAACTAACGAACTTAACTGAGATACCTGAAAGGTTAGAGAGTCCGCAAGAAAAAGGTCTTATAATCAAATTGAAAATAGTTCATATTTCGAGTACTAAATATTGGATCGATAATATCAAATATGTTTTAGAATCCTCTCAATAAAACCAGATTATTGTATCTCTTGGTTGATATTTTAAAATTTACAAAAAATTATAACAAATCTTGTAAACTAAGAGTCCCGAGTTCGGATCCCAATATATGATTATTTTTTATTTTTATTTTGTCTTGTAAACTAAGGGTCTCATGTTCGAATCCCAATATTTTTTAATTTTTATTTATTTGTATATTATGTAGAGTAAAAAGTTAATAAACAATAAATGCTAAATAGAATTCGCGTTATAATTCTGCATACGGTTTCTCATTTTATGAATTATTAAAAAAGCGCCAAGGTGATTTTTTTCTTTTTGATCTTAAAATGTTCCTTAAATACTAAAGAATTGAATTGTAGAAAAAATCAGAGGTAATCAATTTTTTTATTAAAGTTGGCTTCCAGAGCACCGTGTACTATCTGTAACTTTCAACATAATATGACAGCATTCTAACTATCCTATCCAAATATTTTATTCAAACTTCATTCTCTGAAAACAATCTAACCTCATTGCTTATTATAATATCATTACGTATTATTCATAGAAAGATATAAAAAATAAGAGCTCGCTACAAACTAAATTGAAAGTATAAAATGTAATAACACTATAAAATGTATTAATAATAATCGACTATCGTACGTAACTGAAGAATACACACCTGTTGAACGTACGGAGCATAAACGTGTACATGTGTTATACATAGAGTCAGGGACGTATTTCTAAATTTTGCGCCCTGGGCGAATATGGTCCCAGTATACAGGATGAGTCATTTTAATCAACGCAGTCAAATATCTCGAAAAGTAAGCGAAATTGAGAAAAACGTTTTAAACAAAAGTTTCTTGATTTCAAGGGGGACAAACAATGGTGACCTTCCGGTTGACCTTCAAACCAAGGTCAACTTTGATTTTTTAAATAAAAACCTATATTTTTTATTGCATATTCGTATTTAACGTGAAAAAATTAGTATCTTTAGTAGGAAAAATTTTTCTTAAAAATGCTTTATTCTCTCGGTGGAGGCGGCTGTAAGATTAATCAACAACCTCAAATATCTGAAAAAAAGTTGCATCTAATAGCTCAAACTACTTTTAGCATTACCCAGAAACAACGGCGTGGACGTAGTAGTTGTATGTTTCCTTTGGGGTGATTTTTTAATGTGACTCCCCTTGCCTCTCACATATATTTTTTTAATGCCAAAAACTTAGTATAAACAAAAGTTTAGCAATGAGTGATTTCAAGATAAATTATTATTTTGCCGAGAGCAAATTTTGTCTGTATTGTCTAGTCTAGACCAGGGGTGAGGAACCTTTTTATCATAGAAGGCCACATTTAAATTAAAAAATAATAAGCAGGCCGCATACTTTCCGTCTTTCTTGAAGTAGTCTTCGTCGTGAAATATATCCCCACTAGGAAGTTAATACCAAATAACTTCAGAATATACCGGATATGCGCAATAGCCAATTTTAATTTACGTTTGTATACTGTGACATCATTATTTTTAATTCTGGGGATGTTTCAGATTAGATCCATTTCGAAGTTATTTGATACTAGCTGTGCCCGCGCGGCTTCGCCCGCTTGGACTACGGAATTATTGTTTAGGATTTTTGAAAAATATACATAGTTGAATTAAGTACAAACACGATTAATTATTATCGTAATAATAACTAATCAAAACCTAACGTACCTAAAAAAAAAACAAATCAGAACAAAAATTACAAATCATTTTTGTTCTGTTTAAATTTAAAAGTTAATAATTGAAAACAAAATAAACAACTGCCGGCCGAGCGCTGAATCTTCCCTCTCCCCGCGACACTTCATCATTGTTCGCGCGAATTGCCGCAAATAATATGTTATTTTATGTATATTTCACGTTATTTCCTAAACCAAAAGACCAAATTGGATTTTGTAAAGGGCAAATTATATCTACATTAAGTACTTATGACGATGAAATCATTTATTTTGATAAGGATTAATGTTTTGCAGGTCATAAGTCCACGTAAACAGAACCCAAATATTTTTAATTTTCTTTGTAACATAAAAGCAGTCATTGTGGCTTAAATATAAAAGTTAGACATATGGTGTCGCTGACTTTATTATAGATCTTTTGATTCTACACAATTCTTTAATACATTATTTTGTTCAATATTGAACGGTTTAGGCAGCGTATTGCAAAAAAGCGCACCCGCGGCAAACTTTTTTCTGACTTGATTTATTATTATCGTCACTGCTGAGTTGTTATGCTACCTAACGTAACAAAAAATAACCTATAACCTGACCAGAGAACGTACCTATGAATTAAAAAAGAAACCACGTAAATCGGATAAGTGGTTCTCGAGTGATAAGGTAACTAACGGACAGACAGACAGACAGACAGAGAGACGTTGAGCTCTAATATTTTATAAAACTGGGACTAATTAGGTCAGTAAATGATAAAATAGCGTAAATTCAAAAATAAATTTATTATTATTGAAGTAATGAAAAATATTGAAAAGGCCGCAGGTTCCCCATCCCTGGTCTAGACTCCAGACTGTGGAGGCTAAAACAGGTTATTTTAAGGTACAGTTTTGTTACTCACAGGATTTGTTACAAAATTGGTTTACAATAATATCTTAAGTTTGATCTGATTTTGATTGTCTGCGCCATTACATGTATGTGTACAGTAGACTTTATGTGCCCCATAATAAATCGTGTTTATTTCATTCCATGACTAATGTTTCACTATACAATTGTTAGAGTCACCTAGACTAAGCCTGTCAAACCCGCGGCCCGCAAGGATTATTATTGATGCGACCCTCATCGGATATTTTTTTAAAGTAGATAATATCGATTGACAACATCCCCATTAGACTTGTGTATTGTGTAAAGAGTAGTTGAAAAGAGCGCTCCCACACGAGAACTAGAGGAACACTTCAAATAAACTGTTCTAAAAATGAGATTGTACGATTTTTATGTTTAATAATTTACGTTTTCAGTACTTTATTACCACTATTGAATTTATTTTACTAAAGATATATTATATTGAATTTTTTTGTTCAAAAGAATGCAATATGTCTGTCAAAAGCAGGTGATTTTTATATTATTTTATGACAATCAATAAAGGAATATCGCAGATTTTAGTGAAATTGCTTAAATTACTATACAATAAATGTATCATTGAAAATGTTTCAAAACTTTCATATATCGAGGGCTTGATTTTTAAAAAAGAAAAGATTATGGCAAATACATTTAAAAATATCGATCTTGTCTATAACTTTGCATTTCTATGATTTAATGAAAAAAAGAGTAGTACAAAATTACTTATTAAACAATTTAATTATACATTACAAATCCAACAATCCAATATATCTACGTTAAGTCAATAAATTGTTATCGTATAGTCCGGAAAAAAATTCTATGAACTAAAAGAACTAGAAGAACGAACTAATTCATTAAAGACCACTGAACTATAGGGAGCGCTCTCTGTCATCAACTAAAATACCCAACTCTAATCATCATACTGTACCCTCGTATTTAGACACCCTGTGTGTATTTCAAATATATGTTTATACAAACTTTGTATAGTGACAAAGAGAATCAGTGTTGCCAGTATGAACTCCCTAAAAAGTACGATAGGCTTACCAAAATAGTACGAAATTTGACAAAAAGGTACGGTTTTTAAACTGTCGTGATTAAATAACTTTTTTTGTCACATTTTGCCGTCCCCAACCCCCGATACTACAAATGTTAAAATTGTTAGAAATGTATTTGAATTATTATTTTTTATTTAATTATACTCTTTATTTTATTTTGTGTTAAAATACATCAATTATCAAGTAATTAATGGACGCCCTCCGGAATACTCTTCATGTTTTGTTAAAAAACTGTTAATACTGAAAAGTATATATAGACGAAAAAATTAAGGTAGGTACGTTTCGTTTTTACTTTAATTTTTATTGGTTTGATTCATAATAAACATTTTATTTTTTAATTATTTTTTTACGTAGTAAAGCTGAATAAAAGTTTGTAAAAATCTTTGTGGGGCAAAAGGTACGGTCGGAGTTGAGGTACGGTTTTGGTACGGTCGGGTCATGAATAGTACGAAAACCGTACTAAAATGTACGTTCTGGCAACACTGAAGAGAATATTGTTCTCGGAGCCCATAATGATATTTATAAGTTCTTGAGAGATCGGGATGACTGTGAACTTTTCATGTATGTCTAGATTGTTGTCACAATGCAATTTCTCTTGTAATGTTCAGTGGATGTAAGAAATGTTATGTTGTATACTAGAAGATGTAATTACTTATTGTTAGACAAACAGTTGTGAATTGTTTTACTTATGTTCAAGTTTAAGTGGTCAGCGGTGAGAATAATTGTTTTGTGTTTTTGTGTGTGATTAAAGTCTAGTATAAAGCATAGGTGAAATTTCATTTTATTTAATTTACTAAGGGCCGCAGGCAGGGCCGTAACTAGAGGCTCGGGGGACCCGGGGCAGCAGGTGATCGAGGGGCCCCCCTTATAAAATTTTTTTGAACAATTTTGAAGTTTGTGACTATTTTCGAAAGAATAAGTTTTTCAATAAAAACGTGAATGCTTTCAAATTTTACCTATTAATATTTTTTGTAAACAATGAAAACTACACCAGTAAATAAATTTTTTGAAAAAACAAACAATCATTTCTCATATTGAGCTGCATAAAATTCGATTTATAGTGCAGTCATAAATAGCGAATTTTTTTATACCTTGTTGAAAAAACGACCATTTTTACATTTTTCGTGTGCGATTTTTTTAAAAAATATTTCTAATTGTATTGGCCGGATTGCAAAAATAAAAAAATAATTTTAAAATTCATGTTATGAATTTCCTTAAAAAACAAATTTTTTTTTAAATCTTATAATTTTATTACAGAACCTATTTACAACGACCAATAAAATCGATTTTAATAAAATTTTGGGGGAAGATATTCCATATGATTATAAATATGTAAGTGTGACAAGTTCCAAATCAAAACGGCTAAAAAAGACATTTAAAAATAAAAATTGACTCGTTGTTATCTAGTGAGCAACAAAGGGATATTCTTTTTTGTAATTTTTTTATGTGCTATACGATGGCGCTAACGATAATTCTATAAATGTATTAAACAATTTTTTTTTAGTTTTTTAAAAATTTTCTCCGTGTTGAATCAAAATGAGTTTAACTCAAAACTTTTTTAATCCTGTTTCGTAAAAAAAATACCTTCCTTTGTCGAGGCCCCCCTACGCTCGGGGGCCCCGGGGCACTGCCCCGGCGGTAGTTACGGCCCTGACCGCAGGCCAGAATATAAAACTGAGGACTTTTTTTTTGGTCGCGTTAATTTCAATTCCTAATTTTATTGAATAAATAGAGTTAGATTAGGAAAAATAAAAAACAATTTTAGTCGTCCTTATTTCAATGTAAATTTATTATTATAATTTTTTTTTTTTAATTATCCTCGCGGGCCGCACCAAGGATCCTCGAGGGCCGTATGTGGCCCGCGGATTGGACAAGCTTGGTATAAAGTATAAACAATTATATTTTTCTACAACCGTTTAAAAAAGTAAGCTTTTTCATTGACATTTCAGTGTGTAAAGTAGTACTTTTGCGTTCGCCGTGCGTAAAAAGTACTTTTAATTTTTCTTCAGTTCATATTTTTTTAGTCGTATAATATATCAAAAAAATAAAAATTTCATAAAAAGTACTTATCTACATTAAGACTACACGTTGGCATAAAATTACATTAATATTGCAAACCACTCACTGCCAGAGCAACAAAAAACACGTGAATAAAAACAGGAATAATACAAGACTGCGAACAAAACCATAAAATATATTGTCAATAAAGAAACCCATTGAAAATAATAAAATTAATGTTGCCAATTACTTTCAGATACCTATTATTTTATATTTTGCTAAATTGAATACATCATTTATCAGCAATTTCATGTCATATTAATATATTTATAAATATTTAATTACAACTCTATAAACAATATGTGTTTTTGCATTTTCGACGTATAGTATTGGTTTTACCATATGTACAGTCACCTGCATTAATGGTCTTGCAGTTTGTATTCATTTTCGTTTATCACAAACTTAGTAGGCTCCTCCCATTTGTGCAATTATAATATTTAAATCATTTCTCCATGTATCAAACAAATACAGATATTTTGAAATTCATTTGCTAGATAAAGAAGTACTCTTCGTTTACAGTATTCATATATATTTGTGCAATTAAATTATTATGTAATCTATTGAAAATTGTATACGTAAATTTTGTGGCAATAAATATTTGATATTCCTAATTTTAGTATTTAAATATATTAAACTTGATAGAAAAAGATAACCGATGATGTTTGTATTTAAATTTTAAATCTGTTGTAAGCGATTCTAGCCTTTAGGGTGCCAGACGAGTTCTGCAGGCGACAGAACATATACCTATTATACCTGGTGTTTTTTTAAAGATTTTCCAGCGGATTATTTTCAAAATAACGAATTTTCAGAGAGAGAAAAAAGTTTCATGGTTTCGAGGGAGCTCAATACTGACAATATGGGTTGACCTTGAAAAGGTCACCTTAACGGGTTTTCAGGTTCAACTTTTCTTTTTCAAATCTAAACCTATATTTTTTATTGCGTATTCATAATTTACGAGGAAAAATAAACAACTTTTTTGTGCATTTTTTATGATATGGAGCAAAACAAAAAGAAGTTTCTGGATATTCAATAATTTTGGACTTGAAATCTATTTATTTTCAAAAACAATCATAAGAGGTAAAAAGTGCTTACATTTAGGTAATGATTCTCAGAGAATTTTATTTTATTTGTTTTTAATTTTTTTTCTTAAAAAATTCAAAAAAATCACTATTAAAAAAGTGCATAAAAAGTTAATATTAAATTTGAATAAAAAAAATTCTCTGAGAATCCTTGCTTAAATCTAAGTGCTTTTTTCCTCTTGTGATTTTTCTTAAAAATTTATAGTTTTCGAGTACAAAATTATTGACTATCCAGAAATTTCTTTTTGTTTTGCTCCATATCATAAAAAATAAAGTACTAATTAATATAATATCATTCCATTTAAAAATTTTGAATTATCCCCAATTGAAGTTTTGCATTTTTGATATGTCGCGTATGACACTTTCAATTATCCAAATCTCAAATAATCATACATCATTAGAAAGTTCATTATTTCTACTTTCAAAACAAATTTAAAAAATTAAATTTCATTAATATTTAACGAAACTAGAGCAATTTTAGTAAAACCCAAAAATTTGGAAACAAGGCGCCATATTTTCTAAACAATTGAATTGTGTCTTCAAAAAACTGGTTTGATTGAACACAATCTGAAATCAACTATTTGCAACTACCTATCCAACTATTTTTAAACTATTTGCGACATTTTTTACTGCTTCGTTTGCACTAATTATTATTAAATCGTAAAAAAAAACTATTTTCCGAAAAAAAATCAACTAGTAGGTAACTATTTCATTGAAAATAACAACTATTTTTCCAATCTCCAGTAATGAGAAAGAATCGAATCAATGCACATTTGTTCAATTACAGAATACACACATGCAACAAGTGAAATTTATTTAAAGTTTGTCGTGATAGTGGACCCGGCGTTATGTAACAGTGTGTTTTTTATCAGCCGATCGTCTCATATTTCTACACGCCACCGTGGTGCTGGTAACGACCTCCACACCCCCTCCCTCTAGGCTCACAAAGTTTTTTATAGAGTGTTTTCGGAGCTTACGTACCTGCACACGACAAGAACTCTTCACAACAGCGATATAATTTGACGTTTTACTGCGTTTTTTGTACTCATTCACTTGTTTTGATATTTAATGTCACGTTTTTGGACGTTTTTAATATTGTTACAGGTCGTATAGAATAAATTTCAAGAGTTGTTTAACTACAGGATTTATAATTTCATGTTCATAATTCTTCAGTGAACCCAACTTTTTGCTTGTTACAATCTGTATTTTTCTTATACCCATGTATATAAAATATATGTACATATAAGGTAAAGGCACCAGTTATGGTCACTATAAGAGCAACATTTCGTTTTTTAATGGGCTTGTTTTTTTTGTAGTTCTCATGAACTCATGTTACTAATAAAACAAGTAACTCTTTATTTAATCAATTTAATTACCAAAGTCCGCAAATGTAGTTTTTTTTTATAATTATACCCTTTAATTTTGTTCATGGTTTTTCTCCATTAATGGCAAAGTTAAAACCAGTAATGAGCACGCAGTGATGTACACTTTCTTATGATTACAAACTGATAAGTAGAGTAGTACAGATTGAAGTGGGCCACACTTTGGTTTTCATGGTATAAAATGTTCAAATATTAATATTTTTCCAGACTTATTGCGTCTATTTGCAGAGTAAGGATTAACCTAACTGTCTGTAAACACAGATTTTGAAAATTTTCATTTTAACATATCGTTTTATATCGTTAAGTAAAAAAATAGAAATTTGCGATTTCACGATTTTGCAGACAGAAGTGGGCCACCCAAGTTTTTCATCTAAAACAAGCAAAAGGATCAGGCACTGTGTTTTTTATGTTAAATTAATAATTTTTTTAAGAAATTAAATTGTAAAAACCAATTTTCATGTGTTATATTGTTTATTATATTGCTTCAAAAATATACAAAATAAAGTGAAGTTGCTTTATAGCACCAAGCAATTTATCGTAGTCGATGGGTTTATAACCAGTCGGTTTATCTTTTTTTGGTGGCATGATCGCTAAAACATTCAAATTAATTCATAAAACCACTTGATTGGTTCATAAAAAAACAATAAATGTCAAAACAGAACGTCAATGCAGTGGCCCACTTCTGTCCTCAAGCATAATTTTACGCGAAAGTACGTGGCGAGAACACCACGCGACAATATGCTAAAATCTCTTCGAATTTTTTAAGGTTACGTCGAAAACTAAATTAATAGCTATTTACCTGATTAAATGCGATGAAAAACTTATGCAAATCATGATAACTTTGAAAACGAGAAAAAAGGAAAAAAAATATTTTTTGGTACTAATCGCTGGGGAACACTAATGAACGTCTTCACACTTCAAAAACCTACTTCAAACTGAGCTTCTCTGCCAAAAACAAAAAATAATAATTCTGTTGACAGATATGTCACTTATGAAAACAAATATAGCGGGTGGCCCACTTCTGTCGGTGCTACTCTACTACGACACAAAAGATATAAAAGAAAGGATCGTCAAATTTGAAACAATGTAAAGCAGTTGCTATTATAATATAATAATTAATAAATAAATTATACTAATAATTAGTTTAAATGTCTACCATTTTGACACCAATTGGTGTCATAGAATGTTTTATTTTTATTTTCATATCTGCACATGTGGGGTGTCAAAATGTAGATCTCTCCATAATGCATCTGTGGCTCCAAACATTCCACGTAGTACGTACTTCGGAACCCTTATTACATACACTTGTGTATGTTTTGCCCGAATTATTTCTATATATTTTTGCACTTTAGCAGTGGCGTAGTAAGCATAATTGGCGCCCAGGGCACGATACCTTTTTGGCGCCCTTAAAAATAATAAAATAAAAAATAATAATAATTTTATAAATCTGAATTGAAATTGGCGTGACTAAAAAAAATTGGCGTGACTAAAAAGGTCTTCAGTTGCATATTCTGGCCTATAGCTTTTTGTAAATTGGGTTAATGTTATGTGGTTCAAAAAGTTAAGGGCCATTTGGCGCCCTTCTGTAAGTAGCGCCCGGGGCATGATAGACCCCCTTGCCCCCCCCCCCTCGCTACGCCACTGCACTTTAGTGATAATATTTGATAACAGAGCTCAATAATAAATTTGTTCCACCAATTGCACATAATAATAAATCTTTTTATAACAGTATATTATTCCATTAGACAAAAATATGACATTTAAAATAATATCATAAAAATAAAAAATAATATCGTACAATTCAAAATTGACTTAATTATTGTATTGTGTATATATGTAGATGATATATTTCACATACTTGTATTAATTTTGAAACAACGAATAAATAGAGTTGGCAAATGCATTGTTGTGTTTATAAAAACTGCAATAAATAACAACTTTTTCTGTTTTTGTTTCAGGTGAGTGCTGCCTATTCACAGTAAAATAATTGAGTTTTTTGTAAGTATGCATGCACATATTTTTTTAATTATCATGAGCTTAGACAAAGGTAGTTAATTAGTTAGTGTCTAGTTTCATAAAATATATTCATCAAAAATGTATTTTTCCCACTACAATACTCTACGTAAAAACAATATTTAACTTATAGTATTTTAAAACAATACATATACAGGGAGTACAAAAAAGCCCGGTACCCCGGAATAACTCTTTTTCTTTGCCTTGAACCAAAAAATTTTCAAGGAAAAAGTTGCTTGGTTTCGAGGGGAGGATCGTTTGCACACCAAACCACCCCTCAACCCCTTACCCCCTTACGGGGGGTGGGGGTGAGTTAAAATTTTTAAATGGGAACCCTTATTTTTTATAAGCTTATCAAGTTCTCCGATCGAAAGTAAATATCTTATGGCCGAAACTTTTTTGTTGGGGCTAATCCTTCGCCACTAATGAGCATGAAACAGCAAAAATCAAAAATGTTCAAAAATCAACTTTCACTCCCCGGAATAACTCTTTTTCTTTGCCTTGAACCAAAAAATATTCGGACAAAAGTTGCTTGGTTTCAGGGGGAGGATCGTTTGCCCCCCCCCCCCTCTTTCTCTCATTCCGTGGGGTGTGGGTGAGTTAAAATTTTCAAATAAAAATTCCTATTTTTTATTCTCATGGAATTCTTCGAATGAAAATAAATATTTTTTGTCCCAGTTTTTTTCGTTTCGTGCTCATCCCTTGTCGCTAATTAGCTTCATACATCAAATAACAAAAATGTCCAAAAATTAATTTTGAATATTTTTCAATGAAAATTTCACAAAATATTCTTAAAACATTACTCAATAATGTATAAAAGTTGTAATCAAATTAATAAACAAGGTGCTTTGAAAAAAAATCGCAAATCGCTCTTTTTTGTGCGTCTCGAACCCTTTTCCCCCCTTAAGAGTCCAGTTTTACCGAATTTGAAATAGCAGAGAGTTTTTAGTATCACTGAATTTTAGCCATGTTGATATTATTCATCGACATTTTCGTTGAAGCTTTTGAGTGATTTTGCATAGTTTTTTAATTACCTTATTGAAATAAATGCACTATCAGAAGAGGAGAGAATATCTCTCTTGATGATGCGAGGTTGGGGAGATCAAGAGGGACCTCCCCCTGAAACCAAGCAACTTTTGTCCGAACATTTTTTTGTTCAAGGCAAAGAAAAATAGTTATTCCGGGGTACCGGGCTTTTTTGTACACCCTGTATATTTATATCATTTCATTTATATTACTGAACACACATATTTTTAAATATAAAATATAGGAAATAAATTAAATAAAACCAAAATATCGTTATTAATAGTAATGTTACTGTAGAATGAAAACATATACATATAACAATTAATAAACAATAAAAAAATGAAGAAAGAAACATACAGAAATAGCTTGTCTTGGCCATAAAAAGCACACCCTTAGACTTTTGAAACTATCGTTGTTTGAAGAATGTTTTAAAAAAATGGTAATTTGCTTATCTTTACACTCATTTCTTGTAAAAATTGATATTAATTGTAATTATAGTGGTTTATTAAGTTCATTTCAAAACAATAAATAAAATACATAACCTCACTTTCAAGTAATGTATTTTTTGTCACAAAAGAATAAATAAATACAGAACCTGAAAATCATATTCCACAAATAATAAATAATACATTTTAATTTAATTTATCATAATACGTTAATCCTACAATTATATTTTTTCTAAATTAAGTAGAAACACATATTTTCACGGTTACAAAAAAAGTATTCACGATTACGCACGTTCACGAATTCTATTTTTTTACTCACGCACGGCGGGTCACTCTCGTGACCCGATTAAATCTAATTGTTGTAAATAAAATTTTGAAATAATGAAAATTAATGTTTTTTACGTGCAATATATTGTGTATATTTTATATTCATATTATTTTCTTCTAAATTGCATTCTAGTACAGTAATAGCAAACAAAACAATAAGAAAATAAAGTTACAATGCATTTTTAAATCTTTTTTTTGGTGTTCTGGTACAGTTGGCAATACTGACCATGTGAAAGTGCTTCTAAAAATATCATTTATTTTTTATACTATATTTTTTAATGTCAAAATTCATTTAAAAACATTATTATATTTATGCATTATTAGTTCATATATTAAAATATCTGCCTTGGGAACCACGGGTCTTTCTTATACCTAACCTAACCTAACAGTGAATTGTATACGTGATTCTTTGTTTATTAAAACATTTCTAACAAAATAAAACAAAATGAATAATATAGGTAATATTATTCTCTCCATTATATATAACAAGTGATTTTTTTTAACGTAATAACTGAAAACGGATGTTTACTCTTGTAAATATTTGGATTTTTGAATTATTTTTGAAATAAGAAAAAAATGTTTTAGATAAAAAATGTCGAGTATGTTATTATCTATAATTTATTCCCCATACATTTTTTTCCAACATTTATGATTTAGCCAGAAATAATTTTTTTATGTAATTATTTAGATTCACCTACACAGTTCACTCTCAGTATTACGTATAAGAAAGTCCCATGTTACCTACGGCAAATACACACACTGTTCAATATCTGTAATACGTATAAGAAAGTCCCATGACACTCATGGCAGATATTTCTCCTTCGTTTTTACAAAAAAATTAATAGAACATAAATTATAGATATAGATATTACACGGAGAGAAAAATCTTAGAAAAATTACTGTGCTCTGCACTATAAACGATGTGCGAAAGTCGAATATGGTCAATTTTATACGGTAAAATAAGAAAAATTAAAATTCATAATATAAAAAGTAAAGGACACAATAGTATTTTTTAAAATACAGGCCAGCGAAATTTATAAAACAGCACAGTAAAAAGTTCCTATCTCGACAAATTTGTATTTTTTAATTGTTTTTCTTAAAAAAAATGCTATTTAAGTTGATGTAAATTATTAGGCGGTCTGATAAATTTTACAATACTGACTTATAAAATTCAATGATATTTCAAAGATATCTGGCAAAAGCAGAAAGAAAGAAAAAGACAGAAGATACCAATTATGTTGAAAACACAAAAACTAAAAATGTGATATCTCATTAACTGTTTATCGTGGAGATGTATGTATGGTTTTATTTTGTTTGTAAAACGATTCTCTAAAAATCATACGCATCATGTCTAGATCTCAGATTTATGGTTTTCGATATATCTTAATAGAAAGTTAGGATATAAAGCAAATTTTACTATCAGCATAAACAAGGTAGTAAGGTTCGAGTACAGTCGGCTATTTTCGATCTTCCGACGGCCTATAAGCTGACAGTTACATACATATTTAGAATGTATATTTGTTTTAAAAGTACATATTGTAATTGTGTAGTGTTTTCTATTTTAAAGATATTTTTCTATGTTATCGTGATTTTAAAGTATTATATTTTAATTTATATTCAAAATTGTTTTTAGTGTGAATAATATTTAAAGCGGGACGTGTAGCATATTTAGATTTAAAATGGCTATGATTGTTTTTATTTTATTAAAATTATTGTTTTGTGCGAATTTTAAATGAATGTGGGTGATAAATGTTTTACAATAATGTTTTGTTCGGTTTTAATGTGTTATTTTTAGAAGTTTTATTTGTAAAATAAGTTTTGACAGATATAGGTTAGTTTAGATTTTAGATATTGAAAATACGTTATTTTATATTTAATTTGTTCTGTGAATCGGTCTCTTTGCACATGTATTGGTTGTCATATCTTTATGTAAATTGTTCTACAACTATATTTGTAAACTATTATTAGTTGTAAAATTCAAAACAATGTATATTATATAAATAAATCGATAACTTTCTTAAAATGAAATTGCTTTTTATTGTTTTTACCTTTCTGTTTGAAAAAAAAATAATAAGCTATAGAAATTTTACTGAATCGGTAAGGCCGGTAAAGCAGTTTTCTGATACAGCGTTCCAAATATTACCATGCTAGCACCGTAATTTCTACCGTGATAAAAAAGCAATTTATATAATGTAAGCACTGATAATTTTTATATGGACGTATAAATATTTTTTACTTGTATCGTCGATTGCACACGCATTATAAGAGAGCACAGTAATTTTTCTAAGATTTTCTGTATAAAAATTATCATGACTTTTCTCTCTGTGTACCTACATTTTTTAACTTGACCATTTTTCTCTATTGCGCACTGTTTCAGAGTAATTCGAAAAATTAAAAAATCGATGTAGGTAAACATCCGTATCCGGTTGAAAGATCGTTTTCAAAAATAGGATGTTTTCTTCCCAACCAAAAATTAATCTTAAATATAAAATATCAGCCTTCTACGATTTATCGTATTTGAGTTACAGCCCTTACAGACAGACAGACAGACGGACACACAGACATCATGGCGAAAATAGTCAGAATGGATTCAGGGAAGGTCAAAATAGATAATTCTGTCAAAATCCGGAGTTTGAAAAAAATCGGCTTCACTATACTTACTTATACTAATGTATATTTCATATACATGGTATAAGAAAGTAAAAAAAGATCAAATAAGTTTATAAAAAAAATTATCTTCAAAATATACTCACGTACGAGAAAAATGTATTCACGCACGGTCACGCACGGCTGTTTTAAATTGACTCACGATCACGCACGCTCACGAATCAAGATTTGAAAATCTCTCACGCTCACGCGGGTCACGGCCGTGACCCGACGTGACCCAAAAATTCACGGCCCGCGCCCAGCTCTAGCATACGCTAATAAACATAATAAAACAGATTTATTTTAGCATAACGGCACGCGGATTGATTTCCACCGTTTTGCTGCGTTGGAGAAATTTTTTACAATGAAATTTCGTTGTTGTTCCTGCCAAAAAAGCGCACACAATTTTTTGCATACATATATTATGCATGATAAGAAAATGTATGCGAAGGTAGACAAAAGTGATATGAATATAAATAACAGTTTGCCGTATTATTTGCGTTGTTTTGGTATAACGCATTAATTTTTCACCGACACGGAGGGAATGCACAAGGCGTTTATTGTATATTTACAAACTGCAGATTTCCCTTTATTCAAATATTGACACCCTTTTCATAAAAATTGGGGTGGAAAGATTACATATGAATACAGTAGTATCATTTTATTCTTTTTTAATTTGCATTTTATTAATTACTGTGTTATTCAGGCGCGTAACAAGGGGGGGGGGTCAAGCGGTCATGATCCCCCCCCCCCCCCCAAGAAATCCGAAAGTTATTTCAAGTAGTCAGATGAGTTCAAATTACTATGTATAAATAAATTTTCTACTACAAAATCATTTGAATAAAAAATTTATGTTTTGATAATTAGTAGAGATTGGAAAAATCGTTTCTTATTTTCAATGAAATAGTTCCTAGTAGAATTTTTTTAGTTGATAAATAGTTTTTTTTAGGATTTAACAATAATTAGTGCAAACGAAGCAGTAAAAAGTGTCGCAAATAGTTTTAAAATAGTTGGAAAGGTAGTTGCAAATAGTTGATTTCAAATTGTGTTCAATCAAACCAGTTTTCTGAAAACGGTGGAGATATGTAATAAAAATTACAATAAATGCATTTTTACGCAATAGTTGAAAAACTATTTTTCCAATCTCTAATAATAATTAGCTGCTTGACACGTAGAAATGAAGATTGACAGACTATTTTTAATATACTTAAATAGTAATTATTATATATGAGTTACAGGAAATCGATTTCACTTTATTTCTAGTTGCCATATTGTACATCTCTCTCTACTACCGTTTATTGCAAGAAAATGTTTGTTAACTAATATCTCGAAAACAACAGCTCTAAATAATTTTCTTCTGTAGGCTTTCGTGGCCGTTGTCCATAGTAGTTAACTTTTCGGGCTGTTGTCCACGTTGTCATATTTTTAAACTGAGTTTCAGAATCACTTCTGAAGAAGACTCCGACATGAGAGTCGAAACGTCAAGTTTAAAAATACGACAACGTGGACAACAACCCGAAAAGTTAGCTACTAAAGCTCTAAATAAATTTTGATTTATAGTTTATTAGTCAGCGAATTTTCTATATACTATTTGGGAATTTTTTTTTACAAAAACTAAACAATAAAAAATATTTTGAGATTTATTATACCTACATTTATTTCAGATATGTATATACTGTTATTAGAAAGTTAAAATAATTTTTTTCTGTATGACCCCCACCGAGAAGTGAGACTGTATACGCGCCTGGTGTAATCTCGTTATCATATTTTACATTTTACTGTTATTTATGTGAATCTTTTTAGAGTTATCCTCATACATTTTAATTCTGAAATATCTTATTAAGAGATTTTATGGGTGGGCCATCCGTTCCTTCATTTTTCATTCTTAAATAAAACACAGTTCTTATGAAAGAAAATCAAAACTCTTTATTAAATATGGAAGGTGGGTTTTTGCCATTTATGTATGAAAAACAATATCGTTCATGTGACCACCACGTGAAGAAGTGAGGGTATTTCGGCCATTATTAACTTCCCTACTGGAAGTTATTGTAATCGGTCCGCAAATCAAAATCAAAAATTTCAACATAATTGTATGTTTTAAGGTCGTAAATAAAAATTGCTATTGACTTCGTTGGAATGCCAATCGAAGCGTCTTGACGTGCTTATTATCTGAATGAAAAGATTTTTCAAAATTCAACCCCTAAGGGAGTAAAAAGGGGTGTAAAGTTTTTTTTTGTCGGATTTACTTGGAACTTAGCATAAATATTCTACAATATAAATAATGAAACATGTATTTCAGTATTTTTTTTTGTTAATTCAACCCGTAAGGGGATAAAAAAGGGTGTACATTTGTTTTTTGGTCGGATTTACTTGAAACTTAGCATAAATATTCTATAATACAAATAATGAAAAATGTATTTCAGTATTTTTTTTGTTAAACGTGCCTAAACAGCCATAGAAGGGGTGAAAGGCGAAAACCACCTTTAAAATTTGAATTTTAAATATTAATAAATAAATAAATAATAAGTCTATAATTCATGTTGCCTTGGAAACAAATGCAATTAAATTTAAATTGTCAAATTAGTTATTATAAAAACAAATGCAATTTAACTCAAATTGTCAATTTAGTTATTCTAAAAATGTGTGTTATATTAGATCTGGAGGCAGCGACCAAATTTGGGCATTATAGCAGCCCGCAATTTTTTTTTTTTAATTTGTTAATTGGGATATAGAGAACTCAACTAAATGGGTCCCATGATCCTAGGACGCTGCCTTTAGATAGGACAGCCCGTCAGTTATGTAAAAAAAAATAGCCGAAAAATTTATAGCTGCCCCGTCAGATATTTATAAAATTTGTTAATTTTGTTATTTTATTAATCGCCATATAAATATCTAACGCCTTAATAGTTGCATTATTTTTTTATAACAATCTAAACATGTAAGAAAAAAATGGCCGATGTAATTATAGCCGCCCGTTAAAAATCTTTTTTAATCGACAGATTTATGTTTCCTGAACATAAAAATAATAGTATCTGACGCCCTAATAGTTGCATTATTTTTTTATAACAATCTAAATATGTAAAAAAAAGGCCGATGTAATTATAGCAGCCCGTTAAAAATCTTTTTTAATCGATAGATTTATGTTTCCTGAACATGAAAATAATAATATCTGACGCCCTAATAGTTGCATTATTTTTTTATAACCATCTGACGCCTTAATTGTTTTAAACATGTAAGAAAATAATAAATTAATGAATGTATTTATTTATTTATTTTTATTATTATTACTATTTATTAAAAAAAAACACACAATTTAAAAAATCAAGCTACCGCCCCCTAGGTTCTGTCGCCGTGCACCTCTTGCACCCCTACTTAAGACGCCCGAGTTGGGGCAGCTACTTACGGGTTTAAAAATATTTTTTATTTTATATGAGATATACTAAAAATTATTTCAGCTTATTTTACATTCATGTTAATTTTTTCATAAACCTTTATGAGCAAAATAAAACAACAGTAGTTGGTTTAATTAATAAAAAAATTGAATTACAAATTAAAATAATGTGAGAATCTATGCTTAAATCTAAGCACTTGCGATTGTTTTTAAAAATTAGTAATTATCAAGTAAAAAAATATGGAAAATTCGTAAATGTCTCTTTGGTTTGATCCTTATCATACAACATTTTCAGATAAATGTTTCAAGCAAAAGTTGTTTATTTTATTTCTTAAATTAGGAATCTGCAACAAAAAATATAGATTTAGATTTGAAAAAAAAGATGAACCTGGGAACTCATCAAGGTGACTTTTTCAAGGTCAACCCATAATGTCAATATTTAGCTCTCTCGAAACCATGAAACTTTTATCTGAAACATTTTTTCTAAAAATTCGTTATTTTGGAAATAATCCGCTGGAAACCCGGTATACGGGATTGCCTGACGGGTTCTCCTAATCAAACGCAGCACTTCAAGCGTCAGATATATATATATATTTTGCATAAGGGAGCATTATTCTACAAGATGGTATGCATATCTGACGGGCTGCTAAAAGTTCGTTGCCTCTTTTTTTTTAACATCTTTATCTCGCTATAAATTAAAAACGCAGCGATGAAAACGTCAGATATACATTTTTCTATTTTTGTAATAATCAAATCAACCTAAATCTTATATATCTGACGGGCTGCTAAAAGTTTTTTTTTTGGCATCATTTTTTTTTTTAATTCGCTCTAATACACTTAAACAGCGCCGGAGGCGTCAGAAAACTATATTTCCTTGATCTGGGGAACACGTATTTATCAAAAAGCATCTGTCTGCCAGATTTGCTATGAGTCACCCAAGGTCTAAAACTTGACAACTTTGACAGCCCATCAAGGGTTAACGCAACGTATTTTATGACTGACAATTTACTTTTCATGTACAGGGTTACACATTAAGAGTGGATATCGACTTTATTTTGAAAACTATAAGAATTAGAGCAATATGTCAAATTGTAACTACCCTTCAATTTGCATTTGGAAGAATAATAAAATATCATGCAACCCCCACCCATACTCGCATCGCCCACACGCCTCTCAACTTTGAAATTTCAAATGGAACCCCCCATATTTTATTTCAGAATATTAAAGCTACATTTATTTAATAAACTTTTTACTTCAACAAAATTTTTCTATGGTGGACCGTTAAAGAAATATTGGGCAAGTAGTGAATTATTTTAGGGTATAGTATTTTTGCCACATTAAGGAGGATATCGACTTTATTTCGGAAACTATAAGAATTAGAGCAATATGTCAAATTGTAACTACCCTTCAATTTGCATTTGGAAGAATAATAAAATATCATTTAACCCCCACCCATACTCGCATCGCCCACACGCCTCTCAACTTTGAAATTTCAAATGGGACCCCCCATATTTTATTTCAGAATATTAAAGCTACATTTATTTAATAAACTTTTTACTTCAACAAAATTTTTCTATGGTGGACCATTCAAGAAATATTGGGCAAGATGTATATTTTTTAGGGTATAGTATTTTTGTCACATTAAGAGTGGATATCGACTTTATTTTCGAAACTATAAGAATTAGAGCAATATTTCAAATTTTAACTACCCTTCAATTTGCATTTGGAAGAATAATAAAACATCATTTAACCCCCACCCATACTCGCATCGCCCACACGCTTCTAAACTTTGAAATTTCAAATGGAACCCCCCATATTTTATTTCGCAATTTGAAAGCTAAATTTATTTAATGAACTTTTTACTTCAACAAAATTTTTCTATGATGGACCGTTTGAGAAATATTGGGCAAGGTGTGTATTTTTTAGGGTATAGTATTTTTGTCACATTTAGGGTGGATATCGACTAATTTTGGAATCTATGAGTTATAGCAACATTTTAAATTTTAACTGCCTTAGAATTTTTACATACACTTATGCCCGTATTACTGTGATAGTATCTATGGGTTCGTTTTGGAATTTAGAGCAGTGATTTTTCAAATTTTATAACATAAGCGGCTCTGACCGTACAAGATAATTTTCATAACATCATTACTATTTTAATACCGTTAAATTTTACTGACCGCGGGTGCGTGATATTTATCAATCACTTCATGAAATTTCAAAAGAACTGTCATATAAATTGTATACCCTATTTTAAAGTGAGCTAGTAAAACTTGCTGGACTGTAATACCAGACATTACATAATTAAAATAACAATACAAAATGATTTTTTTTGTATTTAAATATTGATTTGATAATAGTTTTGTTGAAGTAAAAAGTTTATTAAATAAATGTAGCTTTAATATTCTGAAATAAAAAATGGAGGGTTATATTTGAATTTTCAAAGTTGAGAGGCGTATGGGCGATGCGAGTATGGGTGGGGGTTACATGATATTTTATTATTCTTCCAAATTAAAATTGAAGGGTAGTTACAATTTGACATATTGCTCTAATTCTTATAGTTTTAAAATAAAGTCGATATCCACTCTTAATGTGTAACCCTGTATAACTACAATATGTTAACAAATTTCATAACAAATTTTGCGGGCTGCTATGATGCCAAAATTTTGGTCGCTGTCTCCAGATCTATATTATTGACATTAGGATATTAGAAAACTAATATTCATAATACAAAGGTGATTGTATGATTTTTATGTTTAATAATTTACGTTTTCAATACTTTATTACCAATTTTGAATTTATTTTTCTAAAGATATATTATATTGATTTTTTTTGTTCGCATGAATGCAATATGTCTGTCAAAAGGACGTGATTTTTGTATTATTTTATGACAATCAACAAAAAGGAATGTCACAGATTTTATATGAAATTGAAATATATTGCTTTAATAACTATACAATAAGTAATGAATCATTGAAAATGTTTCATAATTTTCATATCGAGGGTTCGATTTTCAAAAAAATAAAAAATTATTGCAAATATATACATTTAAAAATATCTATCTTGTTTATAAATTAATAGCGAATTAAAAATTGTATAGCCTGGAAAAAATTCTATGAACTAAAAGAACTAGAAGAACGAACTAGTTCATTAAAGACCACATCAACTAAAATTCCCAACTCTAATTTTAATAAACTACAACTACTTAGCTCTCAAATGAGATCGACTGAATTCAAATTGGTTGAAAATTGGCTTGAAGCAAAATTTATAGTACAGCTCTGTGTTTATATACCTCGTACATTTACCAATACATCCTGAAATTATTCACACATCATTACAGCCGATCAATATGGCTTGTTTTACATATTAAATGTCAAAGCTTTGGTGTCTGTTTGAGTTTCCCCTTTGATGTCTGCAACTAGGTTTTTGCTGTTGGTCGTTAGACAATTTTATGGAAATTAGGATCGTTTTAAACTCGCGTAACTAATTTTCCTGACGAGAAATGTATTAACATACACATATGTATATTTGTTTCATGTTAGTGTATATGTATAATATGTATTTCATACGAGATTTGTTTACATTTTAATTTATTTTTACTTTTTACTTTCTTATACCATGGATATGAAATATACATATAGTATTAGTATGTCCTTCAATTTTATTATATCCTATAAGTAAAAAAATGGATCATATTTAACCTATCTTCACTACTTTGAAAATGAGCATTTTTTTCGAAAAATTTAAGTGGTCCTTTAATTTTTTCCGTGAGGTTATATAGATAATACAAACTAATAAAAAATGTTTTTTTTTTTAAAACAAGTTTTTATTAAAAATGCACTGAAAAGTAAAAAATAAATTTTCAGCTATTACCAAATTTTCACGTTTGTACGAAACATTTTTCTTAGAAACGTTTCGTTTTCGAGATATTTGGTCGTTTCCAGAGTTTTCTAACATACTCATAATAATAATATGTAAAATGTCACCAATCATAATTGAGATAAAAAAGATTCAATTATTTAATTGTAAAACGAATCACGGTGCTCTGGAAGCCAATTTAAATACAAAAATTGATTACCGCTGATTTTTTTGTACAATTCAATTCTTTAATATTTAAGGAACATTTTAAGACCAAAAAGAAAAAAATCGCCTTGGCGCTTTTTTAATAATTCATAAAACAAAAAAATACATAAATCGTGTACAGGTCAGAACTCGATTTTTTGTATTATTTATTGTTTATTAATTTTTTACTCTACAAAATAAACAAAAAATAAATAAAAAATATAAAATTATTGGGATTCGAACTCGGGATCCATTGTTTAAAGATCTTTTATAATTTTTGTAAATTTTGAAATGTAAACCAAACGGTATTTTATATCGAAAAATCACAAGAGACACAATAATTTTTTTTTATTAAGTGGATTCCAAAACATATATTATATTACTAATCCGATAATTAATACCCGAGATATGAATTATTTTCAATTTTGAACGGCCGCGATTTTGAAATTCATAAAGGAATTCCGCTAACTAACGAACTTAACTTATTTACAAGATCGATTTTTCTACCAAGTATCAAAAAGATCGGAAGAATACTTGAAAGGCTAGAGAGCCCGCAAGAAAAATGTCTTATAATAAAATTGAAAATAGTTCATACTTCGAATACTAATTATTGGATCGATACAATCAAATATGTTTTAGAATCCTCTCAATAAAATCAAATTATTGTATCTCTTGTGATTTTTCAATATAAAGTACCGTTTGGTTGATATTTTAAAATTTACAATAATTACAACAAATCTAGTAAACTAAGAGTCCCGAGTTCGAATCCCAATATATTTTTATTTTTATATATATTTTTTCTTGTAAGCTAAGGGTCTCAAGTTCGAATCCCAATATTTTTTATTTTTTTATTTTTATTTGTTTGTCTATTAGTAGAGTAAAAAATTAATAAACAATTAATGCTAAATAAAATTCGCGTTATAATTCTGCAAACGGTTTCTTATATTATGAATTATTAAAAAAGCACCGAGGCGATTTTTTTCTTTTTGGTCTTAAAATGTTCCTTAAATACTAAAGAATTGAATTGTACAAAAAAATCAGAGGTAACCAATTTTTACTTTCTTATACCATGTATATGAAATATACATTAGTATAAGTAAGTATAGTGAAGCCGATTTTTTTCGAACTCCGGATTTTGACGAAACTATCTATTTTGACCTTCCCTGAATCCATTCTGACTATTTTTACCATGATGTATGTGTGTCCGTCTGTCTGTCTGTAAGCGCTGTAACTCAAATACGACAAATCGTAGAAGGGTGATATTTTATATTTAAGATTAATTTTTGGCTGGGAAGAAAACGTCCTATTTTTGAAAACGATCTTTCAACCAGATACGGATGTTTACCTACGTCGATTTTTTAATTTTTCGAATTACTCTGAAACAGTGCGAAATAGAGAAAAATGGTCAAGTTAAAAAATGTAGGTAATATCTATATCTATAATTTATGTTCTATTCATTTTTTTGTAAAAACGAATTTTTGAAAAAAAAAATTATAATAATTAAAATGGTTCATAACAGAGGAGAAATATCTGCCATGAGTGTCATGGGACTTTCTTGTACGTATTACAGAGATTGAACAGTGTGTGTGTTTGCCATAGGTAACATGGGACTTTCTTATACGTAATACTGAGATTGAACAGTGTAGGTGAATCTAAATAATTACATAAAAAAATTCTTGCTGGCTAAAACATAAATGTTGGAAAAAATGTATGGAGAATAAATTATAGATAATAACATACTCGGCATTTTTTATCTAAAGTATGTTTTTCTTATTTCAAAAATAAGAGTAAACATCCGTTTTCAGTTATTACATTAAAAAAAATCATTTGTTATATAATGGAGACGTAGAGTATTGTAGAGAATAATATTACCTATAGTATTCATTTTATTCTATCTTGTTAGTTTGTCAGAAATGTTGTTATAAAATAAGAATCACGTATACTATTCACTGTTAGGATTATGTATAAGAAAGTCTCGTGGTTACCAAGGCAGATATTTTTTATACTCATGTATTTATAGTATAAGTAAGTAATGTGAAGCGGATTTTTTTCGAAATCCGGATTTTGATGGAATTATCCATTTTGACCTTCTCTAAATCCATTCTGACTATTTTCGCCGTGATGTCTGTATGTTGGTCTGTCGGTCGATCTGTAGACGCTGTAACACAAATACGACAAATCATAGAAACGTGAAATATTATATTTAAGATTAATTTTTGTCTGGGAAGAAAAGCTCTTATTTTTGAAAACGATATTTCAACTGTACATGTTTACTATTGTCAATTTTTGGATTGTTCGAACTATTTTTAAAACAGTGCGAATTAAAGAAAACGTCATGTTAAAAATTGTTGGTAAAATTATTATCTATAGTTTATGTTCTATTCATTTTTCAAAATAACAAATTTTAGAAAAAAATTATTTATGGTTCATAACAGAGAAGAAATATCTGCCTGGACTTTCTTATACGTAATACTGAAAGTGAATTGTGTGGGTTATTTTAATTAATTATTTTAAATAATTCTTTCTGGTTAAATTAATTAAACTAATTATTAGTATAATTTATTTATTAATTATTATATTATCATAGCAATTGCTTTTATTGTTTCAAATTTGACGATTCTTTCTTTTATATCTTTTGTGTCGTAGTACTTATCATTTTGTAATCATTAGCAAGTGTCCATCACTGCGTGCTCATTACTGGTTTTACCTTTGCCATTATTGAAGAAAAAACATGAACAAAATAAAAGGCTATAATTAAAAAAAACTATTTGCGGACTTTGGTAATTAAATTGATTAAATAAAGAGTTACTTGTTTTATTAGTAACATGAGTTCATGAAAATTACAAAAATTAATGGGTTTATTGATCCAAAAAAACTGAAAACTTGCTCTTATAGCGGCCATCACTGGTGCCTTTACCTTATTCATGTTTTCGCATTAAATCTACCTGATAGATAAAACGGGTCAGTTCCAAATGTTTTAAATTAAAATAGTCTAATAACTTACGTAATTAAAGAATTGATTTTAAAAGAAAAGTAGAAAATAGCATAGCGGCATCTCACACATTCATTATCTTCTCGTCTTTCTCCTTTTTCAATATACTGTCTCACTCTTTCTCTCTATATCTTTCTTATTTTTTTCTCTTTTAAAACATGTCACACTTCACGCATTTATTACCGCCATCTCTCTTTTTCCATTAGGGTTGTTTCACACAATGCTGTTAAGTGAATGAGTTTATATACGAATATTTGAATTTATCTCTCAAGGACAATTATATTACGGATTATTTTTAGTACAGGCAACGAAGGGATTTAAATAGAACAAATTCGGAGTGGAATGAAATTTGGTTTTCATGTAATATAGATAATAGTACGTCTGTACACAAAAGTCTCCATCCATAGGCCTTGTGGAAAAAAAATTACAGCCGTTTGAAATTTAATTTAGTTTTTATTGAATAAATTCAAGAAAAATAAAGATACCGAGACGTGCCTTACATTAAAATTAAAATGCTATACAGAGATACACAATATGTAAATGTCCAAGTAAAAAACGGTTAATAATAAGTGAAAATATGATACATAGTAATTTATCATATCAAAATTAAAACAGCTATAATTTTTTTTCCATATCCCCAATTTATAAGGGCTTTTGCACATGTCTAATGTAATATAAGTACTACATATGTGCAAATTTTTATGTTACTCTGATTTTGTTTTTATCTAATATCCGTATTTTGAAGATAAAATAAAATGTCTTGAAGATTTATATTTAAAACTATTAAAACATACAATAATATTAAATCTAGGGGCTACAAATTACACCTCAGTACATTGTTATCATAATATGTTAGTAAAAGTCTTATTTGAAGTATTGGAATTATTAATTACCTTTATTTTCATTAATTTTCTATACCAATATGTTATTTTCTTATGTAATGCTAATTTTCATAGCATGCTATTTATACGATTTTATAAATTAAAATTTGTTTTTTTGACTTTTTAAAATAGAAATATCGAACAAAAATTTACACATCGAATGTTGTACCTTACAAAAAAAATTGTAAAATTTTATTCTCTACAACTTTTATAGAGGACATTTGTCTCGATTATCAGTTTTAAGAGCTTAAAAATCCATTTAAACATATTTTTTTGATTAAACGCACTTAGTTTTCAGATTCACGGCGATTTTTCAGCAATTTATGTAGATACGTTGGAGAAAATTTTGAAATAAAGTTGTAAAGCAAATATTTTTGAAAATTTTAATGTAAGGCACGTCTCGGTATCTTTATTTGTCTTGAATTTATTCAATAAAATTAAATTTCAAACAGCTGTAATTTTTTTTCCACAAGGCCTATAGATGGGGACTTTTGTGTACAGACGTACTATTATGTATACTATATGGGTACCAAATTTCATTCCACTCCGAATTTGTTCCAAAAACAGAGCAATTTTTCCCTTCATTGCCTGTACTATTTATTTTTATATATTTATTTTACCGAGTCAAATAATATCCTTTTTAATATCAACGGTCTCGAATTTTTTATATGTTACATAACATTTAATAAAATTTTGCATAAAGTATTTCATAGAATAATTAGGGGAAAGTAGCTAATATCTTACCAATTTACCATTCTCTTGTTTTTTCATTCTAGCAAAATAAAATTATAGATTTTTGAGAAAATTTACATTTTTCATTACTTTATGTGCACATATTAATTATTAAGGAGTAAAAATTGCTTAAAAATATACGGGTGGAGCATTTAAAGTGTATTTAAATAAATATATATTTGAAAAAAATTTTGAGACCAAAAACTGTTTGCTGTTGGAGTAAGTAGTGATAATTTATCTAGAGTTGAGTAACTGAAAAATTATAAAACTTGCAAATCGACAGCGCTGTATATACAAGCTGCGGCAAGGTATTTGGAGTCGCCGGAATTAAGTACAAAATATTGTAATAGTTACAAAAGCATAAGATTTGTTAATATTTTGTAAGTTAGTATAGTCTAATATCAAGGTGTGTTAATTATTCTCATTATTATTTTGTAATAAAAGTCTTTAAGATAACTATTTGATGCTTCTATCCTGCGGTCTCTAATTACCGATTTGATGAAAAATAAAAATTAGATACTTAAAAACGTTACAATACTGACCATGTGAAAGTGCTTCTAAAAATAACATTTATTTTTTATACTATATTTTTTAACGTCAAAATTCGTTTTAAAACATTATTATATATATGCATTATTAATTTTCAGATATTAAAAAAAGATCAAATAAGTTTTAAAATTATCTCCAAAATATACTCACGGACTCGCGCACGAGAAAAATGTACTCACGCACGGTTGTTTTAATTTGACTCACGATTACGCCCGCTCACGATTCAAGATTTGAAAATCGCTCTCGCTCACGCGGGTCACAACCGTGACCCGAAAAATGCACGGCCCACGCCCAGCTCTAGTTCCAACTTTCCAATTAAAGGAAAATTGAACCTACAGTTTAAAATAAATTGAAAAAACGTAACAATGCAATACATACCTATAACTTATGAAAAAAAAACGATTCTGACTCAATTTGATTGATTTGGTTAAAAAAACATCTAATGGATTCGATTTACTCTAAAGATGGCTACACACGTAACTGCAAACTTGACAAGTATGCATGATCCATCTTATTGTAGAAGCACGCACAATTTCCCTGACACCACCACACGGTACAAGTATGCTTAAACAAGCGCCAGTTTGCGCTTGGACTATGTTAAGCTCGGACGACGATGCGCTCGTTTTGGCTGCTTTTTGCCTTATCCACAAGAGGAAAACGCGAAAGAAGAATCGTGGTGTAAAGAGTGGTTAATGAAAAGAAAATCAAATTCCAACATTAATTGACTGAGTAAACTGAAGATATATCCGCGTGATTGGCATAATTATCTCAGAATGAATGAAGAAACTTATTTGAATCTTTTGCCACCTTTAATTAAAAAGGGTACGATCATGAGAGAAGCTATAACCCCCCACGAAAGATTTACAGCAACCTGTAGAGCTCACTTACGACTGACGTTTGCTTGTACAAACCTGCACGTTCTTAGTACACACGTTCAGTTTCGCGTGTGCAAGCGCAGCTTGCTAAGCTTGTCAAGCTTGCATGATTTAAATTCAATCCATCTTCAGGCGGTCTGTACAATTAAAATGATTGCGCAAAATTATCCTACAGACTACTTCTACAAAAAGATGGATCATGCATGATTGTCAAGTTTGCAGTTACGCATGGGCGCCGCGAGGGGGGTGTACCCCCCTGTAAAAAAAAACACATGAAAAAATTAAGAAATACAATTTTTATTTTAAAATTCACTCTTTGAATAACAGTTTAGGTTGCCTTGGTTGTTGTCCAAACATTAAATGTACCATTTTATAATACTTGATGAAAATTACGTTTTATCAAAAAACATGACGCGAATAAGAGGTCTACATGCATAATATGGACCGAAGAATATTAAAAAAAATAACATATCTGGACTGGATGTCCTAATAGGTGTATCATCATTATCATCATCAGACTGATGATTGATATTATCAGTTTTGCGCTTTTTGCACAAAAATCGTCGTATGTCGTTCATTATTTTAAAAAAATGAACAAAATCAGCCTTTGCATAAATTTGGCTGATTTTCTTTGGAAGTCACATTCTATATAACTTCCATCCTGACCAAATATTAGCATAAAAAAAATATAGTTTTCGAAAAAAAATTTTTTTTTTATTTTCAACCGCTAAAGGCGTGATTATCTTCAGAGGCGAAGATGCGTTCCACAGATACATATTAAAATACCCGCGTGATATGAATTTTAAATAAATTTAATTTTATTTACCTAGATGCACCCCCCTGAAAGAAATCCTGCCGGCGCCCATACAGTTACGTGTGTAGCCATCTTAATAATTTTGTGTGAAACAAGCCTTAACCTCTCTCACTCTAATTCTGCTTTTCTCTTCCTCATTCAACATGTCACATTTAAATCGTGCAGAAGCAGTTAATGAGAGCCTGCTGTTTTAAATGCCGAGTTTTCTCCATGTTTTTTCGGAACGTGTGCACAAAACATAAAAATAAATTACTACTATTTTACATTTCCCGCGAAATGTGCCATACAATGTATTGGCGCGTAGAAATGTCAGTGCATTTTTATGACAGGAAATTGCAACTTATGTATTCTCATCTCGTTAATTGACTAAGTTTCTCGTCGATATGTTAAAATGTAGAGAATTGAATAGTAAATCCTGTTTAATGCTATAGGGTCGAGCGGGGTAAATATGAAACACCAAAAAAATGGGGTAAAAGTGAAACAAGCTTGCAACTAAAAAACTAATTTGTTTATAGAAAAATTATAAAAACTGACATCATCATTAAAGGTTTGTTAAAGCGACCTGAAAATGTGAATCGCCTAACAAGTGATGTATCACCCCTTACCCTGTTCGTCAATGTCTGTTAGTCGATGTCAAAATGTGTGAATTAAATTTTAATTCTTTGCACATAACTTTCTGTATAGCTCAGATATTAATTCAAGTTACAATTTCAAATTGATATGCCACAAAGAAGATAAATCAAAGTTGCCAAAGTAGTTTTTTTTTATTTTTCGATAAATATTTTCCATTAGAGGCCTGTTTCACATTTTCCCAAATTAGAGGTTAAAAATGAAACACATTTTTGTCATTTTTAAAGTCCGTGTTGTATCGTACAGTTCAAATGACGTAAGTATTTAATATGGTTATTCATAAGCGCATCATTTGTATCGTTAACTGTCAAAAACCATGAAAGATTTGTATTTTGTTTCATTTTTCCCCCAATTGACCCTACATCTGAAAACATTAAATCTATTTTTAAGCGTATCGTACTGAAATCAGAATAATTCGGGCAAGACATACACGAGTGTATGCCATAAGGGTTCCGAAGTACGTAATACGTGAACTGTTTGGAGCCACTTATAGGCACCATTTTTGAGTTAGAAAAAAAAATGGTCATATTCTACTAATTGAGATGTACATTTCGACACCCCACATGCTTAGATATGAAAATAAAAATAAAAATTTTTATGACACCCCCTCCCTATAATTCCAAAATTTAAAATTATTTTATTGACTTTAGTATTTGTCGTTAGTAGTCCCACCAAAGCCTCGTTACCAAATTTTTTTCAAATTTTTTGAGCCGGTAGTTACCGAGCTAGAGGTATGGTGGAGAAAATAAAATATTGCTTTTAGCCCCCTGGTGGCGACATTTTTTAGTTGGAAAAAAAATAAAAAATATTGTCAAATTCTACTAATTGAGATGTACAATTTGACATACCACATGCCTAGTTAGGAAATAAAAAATAAAAAATTCTATGACGCCCCTCCCTATTATTCCAAAATTTAAAATTATATTGTTGACTTTAGTATTTGTCATTGGTAATCCCACCAAAACCTCGTTACCAATTTTTTTCAGATTTTTTGTGCCGGTAGTTACAGAGTTAAGGGGGGGGGGGGGGGGGCAAAATGAAATACTGCTTTTAGCCCCCTACAGGCGCAATTTTTAAGTTAGAAAAAAAAATAAAAAATATGATCAAATTCTACTAATTGAGATGTACATTTTGACTTGTCTTGGTATACCTACAATTTTTTTTGTATTTGCTTTAAAGCCCCATACAGGCACCATTTTTGATTAAAAAAAAAATAGAAAAAGGGTCAAATTCCGCTTGTTTTGTTATACATTTTAACGTGCCACATGCCTTGGTATAAAAAAATATTTTTTTTACCTAGCTTTAGCTCCTTATAACCCTCCCTGAAAAATTATTCAATAAATTTGTACATATTTTACTAGAGGGTGTCATTTTACATGTTCAGTAAAAATTTCAAGTTTCTAGCTTATATAGTAGACCGGTGCGTTTTGCACGAATGTTTAAAAATCGTTGCGGCACCGGCAGAATTGGATAGTCCAACTATCCAAATGAAGATTGCCGATACCCTAGCTCTGACAGATCACGGGAACAGGTCTCGATATGTTTTGAAAGGTTTAAAAACGTAGTTCAAAAACCCAGCCTTATCAGTACACAATGCTTCAATTCCCAGCTTCGTTGTAGGACAAAAATTTAAATCCAAGATACGTAATCTTGTGTATTTTTTTCCGCTGAATTAAATGGTGCTATTAGTTTTTGGATCAGACGTCAATTTTTGGCGTTACGTAGACTTTTCTGAGCGGGAAAATCGAGATTTTTCGTAAACCCCCTGTTAACGCACTCTGCAAATGAACAGAAACAATCTGAAAAATATTTAAAACGTATTTTTGTTTGGGATTTTTCCTGCAGAATCCGGTGGTATTATTTCTTTGGCCCTAAGAAATTATTTTCATTGATAAAAAATGAATTTTCGATTTTTTTAAATCTAAAAATATCACAAAATCGGGCTTAAATGATTGGTGAATGATCGTAATTACTAAAAAATTATCAAATTGTATAAAATTATTAAATTAAATATACTGTCGAGATTTTCCTTGCATAATTCAGTAGCACCGTTGTCTTTGCTTGGTGATTTTCAAGTAATCAATTAAACTTATGGTAATAATTTTACATAGGCACTGGATAGATTATGTATCATATATTTAATCAAAAACTGTGATGGAAAAATATTGTACGCACAAAATTTATCAAAAATTGAATACAAAAAAGTACATATTTCGTTTATAAATTTCGGATTTAGTCAGTGCATTTTTTTTTTTTTATATCTTCGTATACTGTCAAGAACAATTTTTGCAATTGCTCAGTGTTTTTTGTTAAATTGTTCTTATGAACCCCACTGCACATAGCAACGGCTCTTTCAGCTACATCGTTGACACACTGTAATTTTTTACATATTTTTTGGCCACAAATATAACTTTCACTCTCAGCCCATTCACTAGGATCTAAATCCAAAAATTTTTTAGGAATTCCCGTATTATCGAAAAAGTTCATACTCTTTTGAGTCACAAATCTGGACAAGGTAAAATTCTTCAAATTGCCCTCTTCAATATTAGCGAGTAATTCTCTGTCTCCTTGATCATATTTTTTCAAATTGTTTTTCATTATTCTCTTTTCAATGATATCAACATTATCATTAAAAAATGAAATGCACACTAGCTTGTGTTTATGTATCACAAAGAACAAGCTTGCATTGGAGCCGGACCGCGATGGTTTGTTTACAATATATAGCGGGTGTCTGTCTGCCACGGCATATCTGTCTTGCCCACGTTACCCTTATGCAAATTTAACATTAATTTCTGTTCGACTTACTGCAGTATCCTAGTAAAGTGTTTAAAGAAGCCTAGCTCTTACATTTCAGTGATTACGATCGTTCACCAATCATTTAAGCCCGATTTTGTGATATTTTTAGATTTAAAAAAATCGAAAATTCATTTTTTATCAATGAAAATAATTTCTTAGGGCCAAAGCAATAATCCCACCGGATTCTGCAGGAAAAATCCCAAACAAAAATACGTTTTAAATATTTTTCAGATTGTTTCTGTTCATTTGCAGAGTGCGTAAACAGGGGGTTTACGAAAAATCTCGATTTTCCCGCTCAGAAAAGTCTACGTAACGCCAAAAATGGACGTCTGATCCAAAAACTAATAGCACCATTCAATTCAGCGGAAAAAAATACACAAGATTACGTATCTTGGATTTAAATTTTTGACCTACAACGAAGCTGGGAATTGAAGCATTGTGTACTGATAAGGCTGGGTTTTTGAACTACGTTTTTAAACCTTTCAAAACATATCGAGACCTGTTCCCGTGATCTGTCAGAGCTAGGGTATCGGCAATCTTCATTTGGATAGTTGGACTATCCAATTCTGCCGGTGCCGCAACGATTTTTTTAAACATTCGTGCAAAACGCACCGGTCTACTATATAGTTTATGAGCTATTTAGCTTTGAGTAAAAAGGACGGACGGACAGACGACAAAGTGAGATTAATAGGGTTTCTTCGGAACCCTAAAAAGGCAGTATTGGGTACATCCTCTGTTGACTGTAAGGTACTTATCCGATTGTCGAGTTCAACGCCGGGAGCATTTGACTGTGCCGGTTTACGTGGAAAAGTTCTAATTTGATTAGATTGCAACCGGTGCCGTGTGTGGAAAAACGCCCTTAATGTATTCGTATTACTAAATACTACACTGCAAAGCATAGCATGCTTTGGGTGTGCTAATAATAATATGTAATTTTACATGAAAAAATATTTACATAATATTATACCACACCTATTTTATCTTAACTGATTCATTGTTAATTAAAAACAAATTTTAATTTTACAAACAGAAGGAAATGTTTTGTTACCAACAGTTTTTTTGTGATCTACAGTCGGGACTCGTTTATTTTAAACCTTCTGAATCATATGACGCGCGTTTATTTTAAGTCGAGAGGGGCTCCCACCAATTTATGTGTAGATCCTTGACCAATCAGCGTTGGCGCGGGAATTGACATCACCACGAAGATGTATTCAAATGTTATAAATGTATAAGAGAATATCAAATACAAGAAATCCTTTATTTATTCTTGTCTTCGTATTTTTTGATATTTTAACAACATATACAATCAAAGAAGTACAAATTCGACATTGCAAAATCATGAAAAAGCTATCACAGACAATTTTATCTATTCGGGAAGTGTCATTTTTACTATTCTTAAGTTGGCAATACGTTCTGGATGTCAAACATTTGAATACATCTTCGTGGTGACTTGAAATCCCGCGCCAACGCTGATTGGTCAAGGAGCTATAGAGACTATGTATGTAAACCTTGGTATTTAATATTTATCGTTAATAGTTAGTCGTGATAGTGAAATAATTTTACTTTACTTTTAATTTCGAATATGAGCAAGGTGACGAGTGACGACGGTGATAAGTGTCTCTAATTAATTCTACAAAAATTTCAAAAATATGTTCGTTTACGCCATGACTCGAGAATGGTGGGAGGTGAAGGAGGAGAAAAAATTTACAATAAACGAAAGTCGGCATTTACGATAAACGAAAGTTGAAAATAAACGGGCGTTAAAATAAACGAGTCCCGACTGTACTAAAATATTTATTTAAAGTACCTACTATAAGACCATAGTTTAATTCATTACAAAATTAAATTTCGACTAGACTTTAGTTCATGAACGAATTAGTTCAAAAGAGCGCTCCCACACGAGAACTAGAGGAACTAGTTCGTATGCGCTCCGCTCTTTTAGTTCAATAGTTCCCGATACACTTCAAATACACTGTTCTAAAAATGAGAGTGTACGATTTTTATCTTTAATAATTTACGTTTTCAATACTTTATTATTAATTTGGATTTATTTTACTAAAGATCTATTATATTGAATTTTTTTAGGTCAAATGAATGCAATATGTCTGTCAAAAGGATGTGATTTGTATATTATTTTATGACAATCAACAAAAAGGAATGTCACAGATTTTAATGAAATTGAAATATATTGCTTATATTACTCTACAGTAAATAAGTAATGTTTCAAAATTTTCATATTTATCGAGAGTTCGATTAAAAAAAAAAAGATTATTGTAAATACATATCGAATAAATATCCAATAAAATAGTCATAACTTGAAAAAGTCAAATGTTCAGGAGAGCTAGAAACGTGTGATCAAAATTTATTTTCAGGAGATTTTCCTACTTTTATCCACTTAACATTTAGCAGACAATAAAAAACAAATATATTACACAAATTTAAGTATGAAATAAATACAAAGTCGATACATGTCGAAATCACACTTGCATTATAAAAACTTATAAAAATAAAGTATTATAATTATTTGAAATGCACTTGGTGGTTAGAAAATTATAATAATATTATAATAATTAAATTATAATAATCTTCTCCGTTGTTATTTGTACATAATCATCAAAATTATTGTTCTTAATATCCAAACCTTAATGTTTCAAGTTCTTCATGTTAGCAAGAAAATAACCACATTTCAAAACGAAACAATAACTTTAACCATCATATTAGCCTCTATAATGAGCCATTTAAAATTACTATGATGAAAAGTCAATTTTCTAATCAAATAATCAAAACTAATATATAGCATCTCAAATACAGTACCAACTTAAAATAGTATTTTATATCAGTTTATGAAAATGAGTATAAGATTTAGGACAATTATGTACAACTAAAAAGACACATTTCGAAATGAGCCTCTATTGAGCTGAATCTGAAACATAAAATATCACTTACCATTTTTAAATAATGTCACAATTCGTATTAGAACAGTATTTACGAATAAGTGAAAACGAAACAGCTATAGTATAAAACAGTCACATCGCCATTTAGTGGCAAATTTGTGGAGTTACAGATGTATTTTAATTGTTTTTATAGATAATAGGGATTATTTTTTTAATAATTTGTGTCTATTTAACTCAAAGACGCTAATTTTCAAGTTATGACTCTATTTTATTGGAGGTGCGATACATACATTAAAAAATATCGATCTTGTCTATAAATTAATAACGAATTCAAAATTGCAGCAGTTTGCATTTCTATAGTTTGATGAAAAAAATAGTAGTACAAAATTACTATTTAAATAATTTAATTATACATAAAAAATCCAACAGTCCAATATATCTCTAAATCAATAAATGTCATCGTATAGTCCTGAAAAAAATTCTATGAACTAAAAGAACTAGAAAAACGAACTAGTTCATTAAAGACCAGCGCTCTCTGTCATGAACTAAAATGCCCAACTCTAATTTCGACAACTCGCGCGTATAAAATGATCCATCTTTGAATTCAGAATCACCCAATCATTGTAAAACATCTGTAACAGTGACATTTCCTTCTAAGGAAGCATTCTATATTATCGTTGTAATTACAACCAGTGGATATAATTAATTCTCATTAAATCAAGAATGCCGATAACTCTATTTATGTCAACTATCTCGGATTAGTGTTATTCGCTTAATTAACTCTAAACTTAGTTTTAATTGTCTCAATTATTATGTTATTCTTGCAGTGTTATGCATATTTAATATTTAATCTTTTTTTTCAGAAGTAGTAGTTTCATAATAATAATAACAAGCGTGGGGTGGGGTGAGACCCTTTAGGTCCACACAATCAACTTCCCAACACGGTATGATTATAAATACTTGAATACTGATTATTTATTGTTTCCGTATAGTTTATGTGAATATTTTTTTAATATGTAGATGAAAAATTTTAATGGAATTGGTCAGAAATAAAACTCACCTTTGTATTATGAATATTAGTTTTCTAATATCCTAACGTCAATAATATAACACACATTTTTAGAATAACTAATTAACAACTATATAATGCAGAAAATCCCGCTTCGCATAAATATGATGTTACGAATGGCAACAGTACAAAATTGAACTAGAGTTTCACTCTTAAATGTTTATTTGAAGTATCAAATGAAAATAGGCATGATGCCAGTAACAAAGTACCTACCACTGAAATTATGATTTTAAATAATGAAATAGGTTAAAAAGATTCTAAAAAATGTATTTATTTTTATATTAAAAGCGAGATTAATATAATTTTTGTTAAAATAAAAACGCAAAATACAGCAATCCGCCATGTTAGATAAAACACCAGTCAGAGTGGACGACGTTACTGCTACGTAAACGTCATTTTTGTTTCATTAATATCTGCACTGTTTATAAATTATTTTGTGGTTTTAAATTATCTATTTGATCAGTTTTGTGTTACCAAAATTAAAACCGAGAAACATTAGCGATGGAACAAGGATTTATTATTGTTGTGTTTACATAGGCGTCAAATTCAAAATTAGTTTTAAAAGGGTCAATTTTTGTGATTAAACCTTTATTTTCTGCAGAAATAAGCATTTTTTTTGGAAATAAGAGACACGTAAGATCTCATAAAATAGTTTTTAAAAATTATGCATCATGTCTATTCTATCAGTTTTTCGTTTTCAATAGTTGTCAGTCTAAGTAGACCAAAAAGAAAAAAATCGCCTTGGCGCTTTTTTCAGAATTCATAAAACAAAAAAATACATAAATCGTGTACAGGTCAGACCGCGATTTTTTGTATTATTTATTGTTTATTATTTTTTTACTCTACAAAATAAACCAAAAAATAAATAAAAAATAATTGGAATTCGAACTCAGGACATTGTTTATAAGATCTTTTATAGAGACATAATAATTTTCTTTTATTTAGGGGATTCCAAAACATATTTTATATTATCAATCCGATAATTAATACCTGAGATATGAATTATTTTCAATTTAGAACGGTCGCCATTTTGAAATTCATAAAGAAATTCCGCTAACTAACGAACTTAACTAAGATACCCAAGATCCTGAAAGGCTAGAGAGTCCGCCAGAAAAAGGTCTTATAATAAAATTGAAAATAGTTCATATCTCGAGTACTAATTATTGGATCGATAATATCAAATATGTTTTAGAATCCTCTCAATAAAACCAAATTATTGTATCTTTTGTGATTTTTCGATATAAAGTACCGTTTGGTTGATATTTTTAAATTTACAAAAAATTATAACAAATCTTGTAAACTAAGAGTCCCGAGTTCGAATCCCAATATATGTTTATTTTTTATTTTTATTTTTTCTTGTAAACTAAGGGTCTCAAGTTCGAATCCCAATATTTTTTTAAATTTGTTTGTCTATTATGTAGAGTAAAAAGTTAATAAACAATAAATGCTAAATAAAATTCGCGTTATATTTCTGCATACGATTTCTTATTTTATGAATTATTAAAAAAGCGCCGAGGCGATTTTTTTTTGGTCTTAAACTGTTCCTAAATACTAAAGAATTAAATTGTACAAAAAAATCAGAGGTAATAAATTTTTTTTATTAAAGTTGGCTTCCAGAGCACCGTGAAATAGCTATTAAATATCTGTCGGTCAAATAGTGTTTCTCATAGTTCCGATGCATAGGCGAAAACAATTGTTTTGAATCGATTTTCTTCTGCATAGAAACAAATATTCAAATGAACTACTTATCCTGATTTTATTCAACTCAATATTCAAGGAATGTATTTGGAAAATTTCACATGTGATACATGGCGTCTGTAGGCGTAAGTGTTGATCTGTTAAAGTTACATGAGGTCTATGTGGGATTGTTTCACAAATCACGCGTGGGCAAACACCTGTCTTTGTTATTTTTTTCTTGGAGATTGTATTCACTAACAAGATATTTTATAAAAAAAGATTTAATCCAAATACTTTTGTTTGGCCAAATCTCTACTTTACCTTTATTGTAAATACATATTATACATAATATGTGAGTTATGTTTATTTATCATATCAAGACTGAAAAAAGTAATACAATAACCACACCCTTAGACTTTTGAAACTATCGTTTTTTGAAGAATGTTTTTAAAAAATGGTAATTTTCTTATCTTTACTCTCATTTTAAGTTCATTTCAAAACAATAAATAAAATACATAACCTCACTTTAAAATAGTATATTTTCTTAAAACAATTTGTCACAAAAGAATAAATAAATACAGAACCTGAAAATCATATTCCACAAATAATAAATAATACATTTTATTTTAATTTACCATAATACGTTAATCCTACAATTATAATTTTTCTAAATTAACATTTTTCAAATGTTTAAAAAATTCAAAATTTTTAAAAAACATACCATACCAACAATAAAAAGTATGAAATTCAGAATAGAACAATATCCAAATGTTCATTACTGTCGTATATTTTCATAGAAAAACGAATCAAACAATAAGTGACAATAACAAATATAATACAATACAAAATTTAAATGTACATTTTTTAGTTGATAAATAAATGATTTTTGACACATGCTAATAATTAACTATTTTGAAATATATTAATTAAAAATTGAAATATAAAGAAACATTTCACTTCCAAGAAAGGTAAAATATCGAAATAAATTATTATGAATGTTGCTTACCTATTTATTTATTTATTTTATTGGTGTTTCCTGGGAGTTTGAAAATACGATTTTCTCAATAACTACTGAACGGATTTTATTCCGGTTTTCACTAATGGATAGGTAAAGTTTAAGTGTATAATTGTTGTATATTTTCTGTAATTATATGAACTCGGAAAAAAACAATTTGCAGTGAATCGTGTGTTGTGGGCATGTTGGGTGGGCATGATTACTTTAAATTTAATTGAATTAATATCCCCGGGTAACACCGGGTCCAATGCAGGTATATATTAAGGATAGTTGTACACCAAAAGGACAAAACTCACTGCGTTGGTGTTTTATCTTTTGATCTAAAAGGATTGGCAACTAAAAAAATATTTTCTATAGATATGGTATATATCTACATATTTATCTAAAATTGAAACAGCGCGAGCGTGCTTTGTCTCGAAATAAGATAGATTTCTCATGTGTAAATACCTGCCTACTTAGCCTTAATACCCGGAACCGTTCTCTGTTTGAAATTGCTTTGATAGCCCCTGAGCATAATCCCGTCCCATCTCATATTCCAATGGGTGCAAGTTGAAATATAGCAGATATACCAAAGCATACGTACGCATACATACATACTACTAGGTTACATGCAAATATTATGTAATTATTGCCGAGTCGATTTGCGATGTAGATTATGTTATAAATTAGTTTGTTTCTAAATAATTGCCGAATTTCATATTGCAGTATGTATGTATTCTTTAGATGGGGTATGTTATAGCAGGAATTCTTTTTTTAATAACCATATTTTATTTACATACTTCTTTATAAGATATTTAGTCCAGGCTGGTTAGGCTAAAAAGTTATTCGCTATAAAATTCCCTACAACCTCCATTATGAAAAAAATTAAAAAGTTCATTTGTTTATCTGCTACGCTGATTAAAATGGCTGGAAACACACTTTTTTTGAGCTGTTATAACTAATAAAGTTTAACGTTTTTAAAGTTGATTCCTCTGGAAAATAAACATTCTGTAGTACAGAACATTCACTGAAAATTAGGACCTGATATTATCATCAACTGTTTTTGTTTTATTAAATTGTTAATAATGGAATCATGCTTGTCTTTGATTAAATTGTTAATCAAAGACAAGCATGATTCCATTAAGGTTTTACAAAAAATTTTATTGAAAAGTTTTTGTAAAACCTTAATTTTTTGTACTACTGTTTGTATGTGTTAGGGTCAAATTCCGCTTGTTTGGTTATACATTTTATCGTACCACATGCCTTGATGTCCCCCTGAAAAATTAATTTTTCAATATATTTGTACATCTTTTACTAGAGGGCGTCATTTTACATGTTCAGTAAAATTTTCCAGTTCCTAGCTTATATAGTTTACGAGCTTTGAGTGAAAAGGACGGACGGACGACAAAGTGAGATTAATAGGGTTTCTTCGGAACCCTAAAAACGAAACTATTAATGGCTGTTTATTGTTAAAAATTCAGTTTTGTAGGTATATTTATGTTAGCTTTTCATCTTATTTTTAATTAAATAACAAGAATACAAACTTATTTATTGTTAGTATAATTTGAAGCATCCGTATTAAGTAAAATTCTGCATTACTTTATTTTTTCGATATTATTCGAAAACGGTTGATCTTGTGATAAATTAACAATGTATATATATTTTTGTATCATATAATCTTCTACAAGTATCCAACTCAAGAAAAAATTAAAGAACAAAAAAATACTTAATAAAATCTGATCTAAATTATTATTATTTGATACTGGAAATCGATAACACTTATACCAATCCCTGTATCAATTTTCATAACTATACCACAATGGGTTCTCTAGATATTAAATAAACACTAATTTTGGGTAAAAGACTGTAGCTCCCTCACGAAGAATTTCCGGACATAGGTTAACATAAGATTTTTTGCTTAAAATTACATCCTCGATCTACTGTAAATTTTTTT
This sequence comes from Sialis fuliginosa, assembly GCA_961205875.1. Taxonomy (NCBI): domain Eukaryota; kingdom Metazoa; phylum Arthropoda; class Insecta; order Megaloptera; family Sialidae; genus Sialis; species Sialis fuliginosa. Next base: position 940,187 of record OY540816.1, on the reverse strand, counting down.
TACACTAGTTGTAAATCAGCCTGTATATTTCAAGATTCATTTTTTTTCGTGTATGAGCGACGAAGCACATTTCTATTTGCTTGGCGAGAAAATTAAACAGACTATGCGTTACGGTTAGTCGAAAACCCTCATGTTGTATCGAAAAAGAGCTGCATTCCCAGTATAGTGCGGAATATGCTCAGCTGGAATATTGGGTCTATAATAGTCATTGTTATGTGGAAATTTTATAAACTGCTGAGTCCAATTAAATGAATTGGTTCTAAATAAAATGCTCTACACAGAAAATTCTTCGACCAATCGGCCACCGCTCCATTTTCACGAAAACTTTTAGGTTAACAAAAGATTTGACAGATAACATTAGGTCCACTAAGTGATTACTTTGTTCGATATAATTAATTTAAAATGGGTCACTCTTAATTATTATTCGTCACCTTGTAAATCACATTGCAGATAACTATTAATTAAAATTGCAGCAATGATATTAATATTCATGCAAATGGGGTGTCACCCCTCCCCCTTATACACGATTTTGATAATTTTGAAATGGGAACATCCTCAAGCCAGTCCCAACCATCCGACCAAGTTTCAACAAAATCGGTTCAGTGGTTCATGTGTTATGCGTGTGACAAGGATTCAGGGGACAGACGGACACACGGACGGAAGGACAGATAGACAGACACGGAACGAAAAGTGTTTGCCTTGACGTGAAACGGAAAGATAAATTTAAAATTTTGAAATCGGAGAACATTTTTTTTGTCTCAATCTGAAACGATCACAAAGCTTCTCGTATCTTCGATATTGCGAGGAAGCAAAATAGTATTCACGATCTACATGTTAATTATACCAGGCTGTTACTATAATTAGTATTTCGATAAATGTATTCCTAATTAAATTTGTCACTAGAGTAATTGTTTAAAATGTCATTATTTAAATGAAAACACCATAATGTTGTTAAGTGCGTGTCATTGTTCAATTTTAACAAAGATGAAAAGTGTGAATTTTTGTTCTTTTTAATTTATTATTTAGTACGACGTAAATTTTTCATTTATATATTGTTAATTAACTTCCCAACTGGAAGTTATTGTAATCGGTCCGAAAATCAAAATTAAAAATTTCAACATAATTATATGTTTTAAGGTCACTATAGTATATTTACACTATTTTCAGAAAGATGGCTGTGTGTTTGTACGTACGTATGTACGTGTCATTTTTTATGTTCACGAAATCTCGTAAATAAAAAATGCTATTGACTTCGTTGGGGTGCCAATCGAAGTGTCTTGACGTGATTATGATCTGAAAGAAAGGATTTTTCGAAATTCAACACCTAAGGGGGTAAAAAGGGGTGTAAAGTTTTTTTTTGTCGGATTTTCTTGAAACTTAGCATAAATATTCTACAATACAAATAATGAAAAATGTATTTCAGTATTTTTTTTGTTATACGCGCCTAAACAGCCATAGAAGGGGTGAAAGGCGAAAACCACCCTCAAAATTTGAATTTTAAAACTAATAGATAAGTCTACAATTCATGTTGCTTTGGAAACAAATGCAATTAAATTTAAATTGTCAGATTAGTTATTATAAAAACAAATGCAATTTAATTCCAATTGTCAAATTAGTTATTCTAAAAATGTTTGTTATTATTGACATTAGGATATTAGAAAACTAATTTTCATAATACAAAGGTGAGTTTTATTTCTGACCAATTCTATTAAAAATTTTCATATACATATTTAAAAAAATATTCTCATGAACTATATGTGAACAATAAATAATCAGTATTCAAGTATTAATAATCATACCGTGTTGGAAAGTTGATTGTGTGGACCTAAACGGTCTCACCCCAACCCAAGTAACTCTTCATTTAATCAATTTAATTACCAAAGCCTTTTATTTTGTTCATGTTTTTTCTTCAGTAATGGCAAAGGTAAAACCAGTAATGAGCACGCAGTGATGGACACTTGCTAATGATTACAAAATGATAAGTACTACGACACAAAAGATATAAATGAAAGAATCGTCAAATTTTAAACAATGAAAGCAGTTGCTATGATAATATAATAATTAATAAATAAATTATACTAATAATTAGTTTAAATGTGGGCAAATTGTTATCAAAAGACAATGTATATAGATTAATATTCAGAAATGTGTGTCGAACGTAGACGGATGAAGAAATCCCGTAGTAGCTGAGTAGCATTAAATAATCAATTTTTTTCCGCTAAAAATAAAATATTTTTTTTACTATCAAGTTATCATTATAATTTTTGTAATAATTATCATTCCGCACTTCTCGCCCTGTAAAAAATTAATTTACTGGGAGTAAATTCTATGATTAAATGTCGGTATCTATAGCTTTCTCGCAATATCGAAGATACGAGAAGCTTTGTGATCGTTTCAGATTGAGACAAAAAAAATATTCTCCGATTTCAAAATTTTAAACTGATCTTTCCGTTTCACGTCAAGAAAAACACTTTTCGTTCCGTGTCTGTCTGTCTGTCTGTCCGTCCGTCTGCCCCCTGAATCCTTGTCATTCGCATAACTCATGAACCACTGAACCGATATTATTGAAACTTGCTCGGATGGTTGGGTCTGGCTTGAGGACGGCCCCATTTCACAATCATCAAAATCGTGTGTAAGGGGGAGGGGTGACATCCCAAAATATTTATTTTTTCAAGATATCTTAAGAACGACACATTTTACGTGAAAATTTTATAGAATATTTTTTGTAGAGCATTAAATTTCCTATAATATGGATCTACAACATTCCCTAACAAAGATTTATCTCAATTTATTTTAAAAATTCGTGTTTTGTTTTTCTAAATTGAAATTACTTGGACATATTAAATGTCATTTTGGTGTTTGCATAAATTTAGATTTAGATTGAAATTGTCAAAAAATTAAAAATATACGAAAAAAAAAATTAGGTGCGTTTTAAGAAAAATTTCTACTAACTAATATTTTTTAGTAAAATTGTATAAAAATTAAATAGTTAACCATTTATCTCAACACTATCGGTTTTTATTTAAATTGTTCAATAATTATCTACCTTTGGTGAATTTAGCACGAGGAAGCACTGTGTATTTATGCAGATGTTTTTTTTTTTTATATGAAACATATTTAGTAAGCCTCAAACAAGCTTGAACGGGTCTGATTTATAAACATAAAATATTTAAATATAAAAAAATCCAATTTTCTTTAAAGGATATGATATAAATATTCATAACCCCTTATAAAAAGCCTCGCTTATTGACAAAATAATTTCATGAACGGATTTGCGCAAATGTAATCAAAATAAATTGAAGTAGTATAGAAATTTTCAATTTCAATTTAAACTTCTTTAATATAAAGTTTTTCAATCGGAGAGTATGTCTGCATACGCACACACAGATCTATGTATTTATGTAAAGGTGTTTCTTCTCAACGTGTATCCATATGTAGGTAAAATACATAGGTACTATGTATTTATTTTATGTATTTGTATCTGAAATACATATCAAGGTATTTGGAAAAACATCTGCCAAGTAAATGCACAGTGCATTAGCACGAGGAACTAAATTCACCAAAGGTAGTTAATTATTCAACAATTTAAATAAAACCCGATAGTGGAATTGGTTGACCATTTAATTTTTATACAATTTTACTAAAAAATATTAGTTCGAAATTTTTCTTAAAACGCATCTGAATATTTTTTCGTATATTTTAAATTTTTTAACAATTTCAATCTAAATCTAAATTTATGCAAACGTCAAAATGACATATTAAATGGCCAAAATGACATTTAATATGTCCAAGCAAATATCAATTTAGAAAAACAAAACAAGAATTTTAAAAATAAATTGAGATAAATCTTTGTACGCGAATATTTTACAACAAACGTTGTAGACCCATATTATAGGAATTTTAATGCTCTACAAAAAATATTCTATAAAATTTTCACGTAACATGTGTCGTTCTTGAGATATCTTGAAAAAATAAATATTTTGGGATGTCACCACTCCTCCTTACACAAGATTTTGATGATTTTGAAATAGGACCGTCCTCAAGCCAGACCCAACCATCCGACCAAGTTTCAACAATAACGGTTCAGTGGTTCATGAGTTATGCGTGTGACAAGGACTCAGGGGACAGATGTAAGCAGGGCTTCGAACCGGAATTGAACCGAAAAGCGGAAAAACCGTTATTTTTTGCCGGAACGAAAACCGGAACAGAACCGAAATAAAAATATCGGTTTTAACGGTTCAGTAGGTACATGTTAAAATACTCGCGTTAACATGATCTTATTTCCCACTTCATTGTCGTTCAGATTATCATACAAGTGCTATCAAATATTCTAAATTATGGTACAAAATTTTTTGCTTCCTCGCAATATCGAAGATACAAGAAGCTATGTGATCGTTTCAGATTGAGACAAAAAAAAAGTTCTCCAATTTCAAAATTTTAAATTGATTTATCCGTTTCACGTCAAGACAAACACTTTTCGTTCCGTGTCTGTCTGTCTGTCCGTCCGTCCGTCTGTCCCCTGAATCCTTGTCACACGCATAACTCATGAACCACTGAACCGATATTATTGAAACTTGGTCGGATGGTTGGGTTTGGTTTGAGGACGGTCCCATTTCACAATCATCAAAATCGTGTGTGAGGGGGAGGGGTGACACCCTAAAATATCTATTTTTTCAAGATATCTCAAGAACGACACATGTTACGAGAAAATGTTATAGAATATTTTTTGTAGAGCATTAAATTTCCTATAATATGGGTAGACAATGTTTGTTGTAAAATATATATTAAAAATATGTATCTCATTTTGCATTAAAAATTCGTCATTTGTTTTTTTAAATTGATTTTCTATGACATGTTAAATGCCATGTTGACGTTTTAAATGTCATTTTGGCGTTTTAAATGTCACTTTGACGTTTTAAATGTCATTTTGACATTTGCATAAATTTAGATTTATATTGAAATTGTCAAAAAATTAAAAATACATATATGAAAAAATATTCAGGTGCGTTTTAAGAAAATTTCGAACTAAGATTTTTTAGTAAAATTTGTATAAAAATTAAATGGTTAACCAATGCCAGGCAATTTATCTGAACACTATCGGTTTTAGTGAATTTAGCACGAGGAAGCACTGTGCATTTACTTGGCAGATGGTTTTTTAATACAAATAATTTTTTTTTAAATTAATCATTCGTAGCTGAACCGAAAACCGAAAAAACCGTTATTTTTTGCGGAACGAAAACCGGAACCGAACCGAAATATATTTTTTTACTCTAACCGGAACGAAAACCGAAACAAAAAAAATAACGGTTCGAAGCCCTGGATGTAAGGTTAGGTAGATAATACAGATTTCTGTAATGAAGTATGTACACACCAACTTTTTTTTATTTATGTAAAAATACATAAAACATAATCTATACGTACATAAAAAGACAACAAAATATAATATATAGTCTGATGTTCCTCAAAAGGGATAAATATATCTTTGGTTTGGGTTCGGATAGGATAAAATATGGCCTTTTTCAACGTTGTATTTTGTTTTTCTACTGCATTTTCTAAGCGCGGATATTTATTCACATTTTCACTCGCTATTTTTGTTCGATTGACAGATGCAAAGACGCAGCACCGTTTTTGATGGAATCATTTATTTTACTTGGCGGAATTGAATTCATAGACTTTCTTTCAAATACCTGTCGAGATAATGTTGCCATTTTTCCATTTATTTATGTCATGTATGTATGTTTTTCATTATATGTTACATATACATATTTTCTTTATAAATGTGCTTCCGCTGAACTGAATTTAAATTACTTTACGTCACTGATCTGCATAAAAACATTTTCAGGATTGCTTAGAAAAATTATTTTTCAATAATTTTAGGTAAAGTTTCTAATATAATATTCTTATAATGTAAGGTCATGAAGGCAAATAAGGCCCATCTTAATTAAAAATGCTATATTTCGGGTAATAAGTAATTTATATTAAAAAGTCTATGTTAATGGTAAACTTTGGTTTATTATTAATCTAAAGAAGTATGAAAACCAACTTTTCTTAAATGATTTTTTCATTTTTAAGACATCTTAAAAAAAAGTTACTTTGGGCCTTATTAAACTATGGTGGTATAAGGCCACTTAACTAAATTAAACATTTTCAGATAATTATAATGTTATTTTGTATGGGAACTATGTTTTAATCAACATTTGGCATAATATTTGCTTAATTACAGCTAATAAATAAACAATTATTAATTTTATTTTTACATTTATTTTTTACCCATAACGTGCCGATGCTGCATCCAAAGCAGCTGCTAAACTCTCGCCAGACGACATTATTTTTTCTTTGTAGATGATTTTTTTATAGAACTATTAGTAAATAAAAATGACATACCAATCTAGAACAAAATATGTGATCATAAATTGTAATAAATAATAAAAAGTCCAATCTTAAATTTGGTGGGCCTTATTATATTATCCCTAAGGTACTTTACTACGGTACATTTTATTTTATTTTATAAAGCAAAAACTTACATTAGAAATCAATTATTTACCATAAACTTTAAGGATCGAACTATTACCTGAACAAATAAGAAATAAATAATACATAAAAAAATTTAACAAAAATTAAGATTATTTGTTGGTTGTTTTTATAAAATTGAGCATTCGTTACCATCTCTCGCAACAAACTCAGAGGTACCGAAAAGTTAGCGCGGCGAGAGACTAGTCGGTGTGTAGTTAACTTTGTAAAAGTACCTTCTATGTACTGTATATAAAAATCCAGACCGATTCAACAATTGCAAATGTGCTTTTTTTTCACATGGGCCTTAGTGTTTTTAATATAAATGTTGTTTCTAATTTCGTTTTGTAGTAAAAGTGCTTACATGTAATTTATAGTGAGAACGATGATTTTTTTAAAGACAAAAAATGACCATTATCATAAAAATATATTATATGTTATTAATCATAACCATAACACCTTTTCCAATCTTTTGAACGTGTATTAAATGACATTAAATATACGAGTAATCAATAGCATTACTGATAAAATATCATCCTTTTAAGTATAACCATTTTCTACCATTAGAAAAATTCAATTAAGAAGTCTCTTTATCTAGATCAGCGTTTCTCAACCTGTGGGGCGTGCCCCACTAGGGGGGCGTGATAAAAACTAAATAGGGGGTGCGAGCATATCGAGAAAAAAATACTATTAAAAAATTCATTTGATTTACTGAAATAAGTAAAATACATTCACCTCGGGTTGCATAAAGCAAAATTAACTACAATTAGTTAATCATTTGTTTTAAAACCATGATTAATGTTAATTCTAAACTTAATCTCAATTTGTAAATGAACAATTCACTAAATATGATTATTTTTTACCTTATAAAATATATCATAACCGTGATTATTTTTAAAAATAACGTAGTAATGGTTTTAAAACAACTGATTAACTAACTGTGATTAATTTTGCTTTGTGCAACCCAAGGTCAGACATAATAAAAAATAGAATACACGTTTACATTTACACTGATATATATAATACTTACACTTATAAATAGGATTGTATCAGTACCTACTGTACAATATATTTAATAATTATCTTATCAATATTTAGATTAGATAAAGGGTGGGTGGAGCGAGGCTCCTGCACTTAGGCCGCTAGGGCCCATTGTGCCCCCTTGAGGTTACCAAGACTTCACTCTTTGAACAGGTCCGTTGCTTCCGCGAAAGAAAGAATCCTGTTCATCGGTATGTCTTGAATGTCTCTCGGCTCAAGAAAAGGGGAGCCAAGGTGTTTGTTCCTTATCTCAGCAAGTGCTGTGCAAATGCAAAGGACGTATTCAGAAGTTTCCTCCTGTGTTCGACATTTCCTACACTTTGGGTTAGGCGCTATGCCTATAGTGTGGAGATGGCTGTTCATTCGCCTGGGACCTGTTAGAAGGCCCGTAACGATTTTGAGCTGTCTTCTGTTTAAGTTCAGAAGATATTTAGTTGACTTAGACGAGAGACCCTTAATAAAGGATCTCGCTTGTCTAGGTCTTTGTTTAGAGGTCCAAGATTGCTGAAACCGCTCGGTTACATTGTTCCAGATCTCGTGCCTCACGTTTTTTTGGGGATATTCCGAAGGCTGGTTCTGGACCTTATCAATATTAAATTAAAACAAGATTAATAATTATTGGTGACTCCCTTGGGCCTGTCTTACAGAGCAAAGTTTTTCGAAAGAAAATACAATTAAATTAAATATAAACTCATATTACAATTACAGCACGATCTCAGTGAAAATTATTGTAAGATGGAGGGGGGGGGATGAGAATTGTGATTGAAAATTAGGTCACAAATACTAAAAGGTTGAGAAACGCTGATCTAGATTGAATGTTACATAAAATATCACTTTCTTAATAGTTTTTCAATTAAACTAGGTATATGGTTTTTCATTTTGTTCGTTTCAAAATGTACTACGAAAAAATTGCTTCGGGGTAATAAGAAAATAGGAAATTGTTTACACATACACAAGTACACACGTACATAAAAATATGAATGTAAAAAAGTAAAAATATATTTCCGTTTCCGTATTTAAATTTAAATTTTGGAACTGTGATACAGTGCAACCTCGTCAGTACGTTTTGCTTTAGTACCTACGTTCTTTTATTCCCGGCATTCTTTTATGTTAAAATATTTCGTTAGTACGGTTTTCTTATTAGTACCTACTAGTGATGTAACGAATGTATGATTTTAAAAATTCACGAATGCGAATGCGAATATTAATTAAAAATAAAAAAATACATTTTCTTTTTCATATTTTTTTGCTTTGAGGGGGGACATGTAGACATATAAGCTCCCTCAATTTTTGTTTTTGTAAATTTTAATTTGTATATTAATTTGATAAGTTTTTTGTATTTTTTTGTGGGGAGGGGAGCACGATCCATAAATTCCATCTCTCTTAAAAAATTATTGCATTATTGAATTAGTTTTTATTTTATAACTTTTATTTTTTTGCTTCACACAACCCCCCTCCCAAATGTATTATATTATTTAAATTGCTGTAATTTCATTAAAAAAACTTTTTTTGGTGGGGTCTGGAGTACTCACTATGACAAACGTTTCCCCCAAAAATAATTCAAATCGGTGCATTTTTACAGTAGTATCGTGAACGAATGAAAATTTACATTCAGACACACACACGCACAGCCGTCATGAGTAAATCAACTTTCTTTTACATTTTGAAGTTAGTACAATCAGAATTATCTCGTACACGATTTTTCGACGGTATTACAATACTTCCATTTCTTCAGAACATGGAAGTAAAAATAAATGTTGACTGTTCCTAAGTTCTTAAAAATAATTATTTGATATAACAGATAATTTTTTTTTTTTATTATTACAAAAAAAAGTAATATTCGCAAAAATATCCGCATTTTTTCTTGCGAATGCGAGTGCGAATGTTAAAAAATGTGCGAATATTCGCGAATGCGAATATATAGTACCTACATGTTTTCCCACAGTCCCATCAAAAACATACTAACGAGGTTCCACTGTGTTAGTTTCTAAATTTTAAGTAAGTTTCTATTAATAAATGTGGTTTTTAGGGGCTTTTTGGAATTTTACCAACAAAACTAATGATGTATATTCAAGTTAGAGCTGGGCGCGTGAGTAATTTTTGCTCACGATCACGCACGCTCTCGAGAGAAAAATTTTTAGTCACACCCGCTCACTCACGGTTACAAAAAAAGTATTCTCGATCACGCACGCTCACAAATTATGTTTTTTTTACTCACGCCCGATCACGCACGGCGGGTCACGCTCGTGACCCGATTTAATCTAATTGTTGTAAATTAAATTTTGAAATGACGAAAATTAATATTTTTACGTGCAATATATTGTGTAGTATATTTTATACTAATATTATTTTCTTCTAAATTACATTCTAGTACAGTAATAGCAAACAAAACAATAAGTAAATAAAGTTACAATGCATTTTTTTAACTCTATACCTCAATTCCAAAAACTGACGGAGTTACAGCGATTTGAAGATGATGTGTAGCATTGAATAGCCAGCTATATACAGGATGATTCAGCACTGTCGTGCCAAACTTAAATAGTAAATTAAGAAATATATTTTAAGCAAAAAACATTATATGAACGCGTGTCCGGAAATTTTTCGTAAGGGGGCTACAGTCCTCCAAAAATTTTATTCAAAATTGGTTTTTATTTAATATCTTGAGAACCCATACTGATAAATTTATGAAATTTGGTATAGGGTTTAGTATTAATAAGTGCTCTCGATTTCCAGTATTAATCAATCATAATTTAGACCAGGGCTGTATGGGGCCAGTAGGCCCATCGATTTTTATCTAGTATTTTTTTGTTCTTTAATTTTTTCCTGAGTTAAACATTTGAATAAGACACAAAATACACAAAAATATACATAGCTCATTTACCATAGGGTAAACCGTTTACGAGAAATATCGATGCAAAAGAAAGCATGCAGAATTTTACTTACTACGGATGCTTCTAATTAAATTAGAAAGTCATAAAATATTCAACATTTTTTTGGTTTAAAAAAAAAAACTAGATAGACATTGGCAATTGAGTGATTCAAATATCGACTAAATGTTTTTGAGTTGTTGCATTCTTAAACGACACAACTTTATCGGTAGATAATATCAATGCGTGTAAAAGAGTTTAAAGATTCGATTTTTTTTTCAATCATATCTTTATATGTCTCAAACATTAGTTTACAAAAATGACTCTAGATGTCTCTGATTCGCATTAAGAGATATACTGTAAAAATCTACGCTGCTATTAAAAATCTCATATCGTTTATGTTACTACAATTTCAAACCGTATTCTTTTATAGTAGAACGGAGAAAAAAAAAACATTAAGCGATACATTTACATATAGTATCTATAATGGAGTACTGTTTCTATCTTATACAGTGTCATTATAGTCTTCTTTTTCAAAGATATTTACATATTGATTATATTAGAAGGTAAACTGGATTTTGTAGAAAATATAATGGTATAAATCAGTTGTCACCTAATTTTTATATAAGATCTATTTTTCCAGTAATAATCCACTCATTATAACGAGTGTCCCAACAAGAGTGGAAAATTTTAATTTGGCGTAATTTTTTCTCTTGTGCTTTGACAGTCAAACCATTGTGACAGTTCGATGGTAGGCATTCCGTCATTATTAAGGTATTTCTCGGGGAGAAACAAGGTACGCTATATGTTAGAAAAGGAAAAAAAGGTGTAGTATAAAATCGAGATAACCGTGGTATGAATTAAAATAAAATTTGGCAACGTTGAGCATATATTTTCTATTGCGCATGCGCAATATTCCCGATGACAGCTACATATTATTTAATGTTTTGATTTGATAACGTGTACTGTTATTTGCAGCCGAATTTGTTATTTATTGTAAGTTTATAATTAAGAAATAGTTTTTACTATTTTTATTATTTCTTGAAATTAAAAGAATAATATATTTAACACGTACGATTTTTAAATACCGCGGCAATTGTCAATACTTTGCGACGTTGTCATGGCTAGTACCACGTGATATTTTTTATCAGAAAATAAGTTTTTATTTTATTTATAACTTATAAACGGGGTGGTGAAAATACTTGAGATTTTTTATATTAACTCCAAATATATTAATTTAGTTTTTCTCAAAATTTCATAAATTTCTTGATCTTCTTTCTCGTAAAATTATTTACTTTTTCGTTGAAAATCCGCTTAAAATTTTATAGTCCCTATACTCGCAATGTTAAATTTTTGATTTTATTTTGACGATATCATCGCTCACAGATTGTCAATCATTTTAAGATTTTGAATGGAGCTTCTAATAACCTTTTTTTAGTTTTTTTATAAAATTTGAGTTCACTCTTGAATCTTCTAATTTTTCCGAGAAATACCTTAATAAATTGCCCTGGTCGGCACAAGACATTTTTTATACATCATGATACAAAAAAAATTACATAAGTTAACACTTTCTGCTAAGAAATTTAATTTAAATTTAAATTAACTACATTACATTAATTACATTAAACCATTCAGTACATACTGTTATGTGTTCTAAATGTGATATATGTATGTATAACTAATCTGTAAGGCTGTTCTTAGAAAGTCATTTTGTAGTTTTGTAATACTTTTTTTATATTCTATTGATCTTGGAAAAAGATTATATTTTTTTAAAGTTTAGAGTGTAAGGAAACAAGAAAAAATTATTAAATTACGGTTTTTGTTGTTTTTCTTTTTTTTTAGATTTTTAATATACGGACTGAAAATTGTTTCCTAAAATCAAACACTATGTATCAGTAATAATTCATTAAAACATGTTACGTTTGTTCCAAGGTTAATAAAGGTTTAGTATCTATATTCTAAAAGGACTATTATTTTATAATTCACCCACTAGTGCTAGATTTTTTAAATAAAACACGAGCTATTTTCATTTATTTTCATTTGGGTCCATTTGGACCCACGATACCAGGAACGTTACAGAAAATAACGATACCAGTTAAGGGTTAAATGCAATATTGTTTATTTAGTATAATGGAATATAATAAATAAGATGGTACCATAATTTAACAAAGTATAATACGGTATATTTCGCAGTGGATCACATAGTTGTAAATTTTAAAGTTACACATTTTATAGTCTCCCATGTTGTAAAAAATATAACAAACTCCAAAATCTTCCGATCACTTCCCTAGCGTTTTTATTATCCATCACGTGGTTATTTTACTGTGCGCTCTTGGCTATAAACTTTCCTTCCTTTCAAAGTTCCGCGCACAGAGTATATAGACGTTGTAAAATACCATCAGTAGTGTCTTAATTCTATTGCAACTTGCTTTGGATTTTTGTCAAAAAAATTGTCATTGGTTGCGAAACAAAACTTATTTTTATGAATACTTTCATTCGAATCAGATCATTTAATTAATGAATACTGAACAAATAAATAATATGAATATATGTCTGGCACCCTAAAGGCTAGAATCGCTTACAACAGATTCCAAATTTAAAGACAAACATCATCGGTTATCTTTTTCTATCAAGTTTAATATATTTACATACTAAAATTCGGAATATCAAATATTTATTGCCACAAAATTTACGTATACAATTTTCAATAGATTACATAATAATTTAATTGCACAAATATATATGAGTACCTATGTATTATAAACGAAGAGTAGTTCTTTATCTAGCAAATGAATTTCAAAATATCTGTCTTTGTTTGATACATGGAGAAATGATTTAAATATTATAATTGCACAAATGGGAGGAGCCTACTAAGTTTGTGATAAACGAAAATGAATACAAACTGCAAGACCATTAATGCAGGCGACTGTACATTTAGAGCTGAGCACGGTTCGTGAATTTTTCGGGTCACGGCCGTGACCCGCGTGAGCGTGAGCGTGCGTGATCGTGAGTAAAATTAAAACAACTGTGCGTGAGTCCGTGAGTATATTTTGATTTATCAAGTAACAGGGTAAAATGTTTTTTTTTAATGTAAGTATCCAATGTAAGCGACCATGAGAAAAATCATTTTATGTCTGGGCGGAACTTGTTAATTTTCCAGGGGGGGGGGCTAAGGAGTTAAAGTTGGTTAAAAAATATATAAATAAAAGTACTAATTGATATATCATTCCATTAAAAAAATTGAATTATCCCCAATTGAAGTTTTGCATTTTTGAAATGTCGCGTATGACACTTTAAATTATCCAAATTTCAAATAATCATACATCATTAAAAAGTTCGTTATTTCTACTTTCAAATAAAAATTTAAAAATAAAATTTCATTAACATTTAACAAAACTAGAGCACTTTTAGTAAAACCCTAAAATTTGGGAACAAGTCGCCATATTTTCTAAACAATTGAATTTTTTTTACAAAAGTTTCTTACTTTTTTATGATCTTTAAAATTATCTACTTTTGAATATACCGTTCCATTTGATTTTGCTGAGAAACAGGGGTGTACTCCTTAAACTACCCCCCAAGGGGGAGTTTTAGGGGGTTGAAAATATTTTCCTGAAATTCTTTAGGGTCGATACATATAGTAATTTTTTATCACGAAACTCTATTATTGATAGAGTTTCATGATAAAAAATTTACTATTTAGGCGTAAAACATAGTTGAAAAACTATTTTTCCAATCTCTAGTTATATCTCAGCGAAAAATGATTGGATTTGCATGATCCAAAGCTCATTCTTGAGCTTGCACTTTCTAGTTTTTTAATCAAGAGCTCAATATTGTTTATCATCCCCTGCCGCTCTGCGCCAAGTGTTAAAAAAATTATCCCTTAATTTTTTATAAACTTTGAAAGCATACAATTTTTGCAAATTTTTTTTACGAGTTATTCAATGCAAGCGTTCAAAAGCTTGTTCTTTTCTCTTGAAAATGCGTTGTTTTTCATCCACGTATGATTTTTTTTGATCGCGTTATCTACTATCAAAGGAAAAATAATACTTTTGACTTTAAACTCCTGTATATCCTGAAATAATGATCGCATAATAATCGGCTTAATATCGTTAGAAAGAAGATGAAAGTATTCTCTTTAAAATGATTACATACGATCTTTTCTAACGTTGAAAAATAATAAGAAATAGATTTTTTTTAAATTACCGTATTTCCGCGAAAAATGATTCAATTTTAAAAACCCAGGGCTTTTTTTGAAGCCGATACTTTCTAGTTTTTTAATAATAAACTCAAAAAGTTTTAACTTACCCCACTATTCCGTGCCAAGCGTTCAAAAAAAAAAAAAAGTTTTTTTTTTTTTTTTAATGATTTATGAACTTTGAGAGGGTCTGTATAAAACAAAAACAATTTTGAAAAATGTCTCGATGACATTTAATCATTGTTTAAGCAAAAAAAAAAAATAGCGATTTTAAAATGTTAATTTTACGCAGTAACAATAGACTCAATATTGGAAAAATCTGAATGTGAAAAATTGAGTACAAACTCAACAATATCACAAACAAACAAACATAAATGATAAGCGAAATTCAGAAAAACGAGAATAGAACCCTTCAAAATGTTTTTATTAAATTTCTCAAAAAAAAGTTTCTTGTACTCTACAGACACTCTCAAAATATATCATACCCCACACAAAATTTTTTTTCGATTTAATCGATAATTAGTGAAATCAACGTATTAGTAAAAACTGTCAAATCCGAAATTTTTGGGGAAAACATTTTATAGTCGATTCTAGATAGATTTTAGAAGCTAAAAAAATATGTATTTATAAACACAACATAAATATCTATTAAAAATATTTGTATAATAGACAAAAAATATTTATATAAATAATTAAAACTAAAAAAATCTACAAAGATTTGTATGAATAAAACTCAAAATTATTAGGAAATCACAACAAATCTATTTTATGTTTATTTTCTACTAGCTGGGCCCGCGCGGCTTCGCCCGCTTTGACTACGGAATTATTGTTTACGATTTTAGAAAAATATAGTTGAATTAAGTACAAATACGATTAATTATTATCGTAATAATAACTAATCAAAACCTAACGTACCTAAAAAAAAAACAAATCAGAATAAAAATTACAAATAATTTTTGTTATGTTTAAATTTAAAAGTTAATAATTGAAAACAAAATAAACAACTGCCGGCCGAGTGAAGAATCTTCCCTCTCCCCGCAACACTTCATCATAGTTCGCGCAAATTACCGCGAATAATATGTTATTGTATCTATATTCCACGTTATTTCCTAAACCAAAAGACCAAATTGGATTCTGTAAAGGGCAAATTATATCTACATTAAGTACTTATGACGATGAAATCATTTATTTCGATAAGGATTAATGTTTTGCAGGTCATAAGTCCACGTAAACAGAACCCAAATATTTTAAATTTTCTTTGTAACATAAAAGCAGTAATTGTGGCTTAAATATAAAAGTTATGGTGTCGCTGACTTTATTGTAGATCTTTTGATTCTACACAGTTCTTTTATACATTATTTTGTTCAATATTGAACGGTTTAGGCAGCGTATTGCAAAACAGCGCCGACGGCAAAGTTTTTTCCGACTTGATTTACTATTATCGTCACTACTTAGTTGTTATGTTACCAAACGTAACAAAATATAGCCTATAACTTGGCCAGTGGTTCTCTAGTGATAAGCGCACTAACGGACAGACAGTCAGACAAACAGAGAGACGTTGAGCTTTATATATATTAAGGATAAACATGTATAATATTTTTACTTTTCACAATAATCATAAGTGTAATAACATGTGCGGTCGAGACATACTGGTTTGTCACAAATTACAATTTTTAAATAATGTAAATTATATCCAAACCTATAATCAAATTACGTGATTTTATATTTATTTTTTAGATTTTGTCCTTTGAAGGATTTGATCAGGGCCGTAACTAGAGGCTCGGGGGCAGCAGGTGATCGAGGCGACCCCCTTATAATTTTTTTTTTAACAATTTTGAAGTATGACTATTTTCGACAAAATAAGTTTTTCAATAAAAATGTTAATGATTTCAAATTTTTATTATTAATATTTTTTGTAAACAAAGAAAACTACACCAGTAAATATTTTTTTTTTAAAACAAACAATAATTTCTTATAACGAGCTGCATAAAACTCGATTTATAGTGCAGTCATATCAGCGAAATTTTTTGTACCTTGTTGAAAAAACGAACATTTTTACGGTTTTTCGTGTACGATTTTTTTTAAATATCTCCAATTCTATTGGTCGGATTGAAAAAATAAAAAAATCATTTTACGAGTAAAATTCATGTTATGAATTTCCCTACAAAACTAAATTTTTAAAAATCTTATAATTTTTTTATTACAGAACTTATTTACAACGACCAATAAAATCGATTTTTATAAAATTTTGGGGAAAGATATTCCTTATGATTATAAATATGTATGTGTGACATTCCAAATCAAAACGGCTAAAAAACACATTTATAAATAAAAATTGACTGGTTGATATCTTGTGAGCAACAAATGGTAGAGGGACATTTTTTTGTAATTTTTTTTATGTACTATGCGATGGCGCTGAAGATGTTTCTATAAATGTATTAAAGAATTTTTTTTTGAGTTTTTTTTTTTTTTTCTCCGTGTTGAATCAAAATGAATTTAACTCAAAACTTTTGATCCGATTTCGTAAAAAATACCTTCCTTTTTCGGGGGCCTCTTAAGCACGGCTGCCCCAGTGGTAGTTACGGCCCTATGGATTTGATTGATTTCTATATTTAGAGTCAGTAATAAAAATGGTATCCGGCGAGTTTTTCGAAACACAATTTTTCGAAACACAGTTTTTCGAATCACAATTCTTCGAATGAACAATTTTTCGAAAAAATTAAGTTTTGGGTTTTTTAAATTAAGTTTTATACAAAATTTGATAAAGGTAGAAATGAGAAATAATAAAGAAAAAGCAAAACAATTTTATGCCCTGTTGTTCAAACTTTTATTTAGTAAATAAAATATAAAGTAAAGTAATATTTGATCATTTTACGAAATATATTTATGTTGTATTTGCATGTTTTTTGAAAGTTGGTATATAAATAAATTCAATTTAAACGATTTTCTTTTATGTTTTTTACGTGTCCTATGTTATTATTAACATTAAACAAAATTAGTTTATTGATGAGAGGATTAGCCAGCCCTTTCACAAACTGCATATTTATGTATTAACATATACATGTATGTACCTAAATAAATTACATGGCATTTTGTTCATTAAGTACATCGTAAAATGTCCAAATATTACTTTACTTAATATTTTATTTACTAAATAATATTTGAACAATAAAACTTAAATTTTTCGAAAAATTGTTGTTTCGAAAAATTGTTCATTCGAAGAATTGTGATTCGAAATATCGTGATTCGAAAAATTGTGTTTCGAAAAATTTACATCAAACCAATAAAAATACCATATCTAAAAAAGCGACAATCAGATCTGTTTCCCCGACATGAAGTAACTTACCCGCGGCTACTATTTATACCTATAAAATGTATACAAATATGTATGTATTGCATCGTGGCGGCTGCGGCGAGTGCAATCCGCAAAGTAAAATTGTTGTAACGGATCCATAAAAATACGATTACCGTGGCGCCCGAGTTTGCACATAAAACTCGCGCAAATAAAATGGGAAAGCTTTCAAAACATCGAATGTGATTTTGTATTAGGTATATACGTGTATACAATTTCTATAGATGCCGCTTTTACTGCAACTGATTCGTCATTAATACTTTTTACTTCATTTTTTATATTAGTAAAGAAATCTTATAAATATTTAAAGGTTTCTTGCATTAGATTGATTTTTATTTGAATGTTAATAATATGTAGAGATTGGAAATATAGTTTTTCAACTATTGCGTATAAATTCATTTATTGTAATTTTTATTACATATCTCCACCGTTTTCAGAAAACTGGTTTGATTGAACACAATTTGAAATCAACTATTTGCAACTACCTTTCCAACTATTTTAAAAATATTTGCAACACTTTTTACTGCTTCGTTTGCACTAATTATTATTAAATCGTAAAAAACTATTAATCAACTATTTTCCGAAAAAAAATTCAACTAGTAACTATTTCATTGAAAATAACAACTATTTTTCCAATCTCTAATAATATGGTATACTTCAATTTTAACATTATTACCGGCACCCACCTTTATTTTAATTAACAACTAAGCGCGTTTTCCTACTCTGTGAGGGCAATTAACACAGGGCAATATGAGCGCACATAGTAGAAAAACGTACATAGTTGTTAAATAAAATAAAGGTGGGTGCCGGTAATAATCTTAAAATTGAAGTATACCATATTGTTAACATTCGTTTGGATATTATAAATATTTTTTTAAATATGATAATATTAGTTTTAAAGTGTACATTTTCATGATTGAAAACACCAAAATTCAGTGTTTTATGAACTTTAAAAAAATTATAACAAATAAATGAATAGAGTTACAGTTATGAGTGTAAGGACCTTTTTTAAGCGGAAAGGACTAATGATGATACAAAAAAGTTTTGATTTAAAAAAAACATTTTTTTCCTTTTGTAGAGCCTTTTCGCGCTTAAAAAAATGCACCCAAGTACCGACTGGCACCTTGACTTTTTAAGTTCTTTAAGGTCTCAGGTATACGAATCTGAACATAGTTGTCGGTTGTCATATTATGTCCACTCACTTCCTTCTAGCTCCTGGTCTATGACGCCTTGACTTACAAATATATTTTAGTGTTTCATAGCAATTGTGATTTTTATTCAATAGTGAATAAAATACATACGTTGTATTTTTGTTATGAGTTGTTTTATTATCGAAAAGTACAAAAAGCTTTGCGATTATTTTTTAAAGAAAAATTGTTCTCCGATTTCAAAATTTTCACTCGATTTATTATTAATACGTGTTTAATACTAAACCGACAATAAAATTTCATAACTGTATCACAATGGGTTCTCAAAATATTAAATAAAAACTAATTTTAGAAAAAATATTTGAGAATCTGTAGTTCTCTCGCGAAGAATTTCCGGACATGAGTTTTTTTTCTTGAAATATTTTTCTCAATCAACTGTTCAAGTTTTATACCACCTGATATGACCCTGTATAATTAAACAGTTCAATGTCCGTAATATGTATAGTGACATTTTTGTTAATATATTATTATACAAAAATTTACTTATTTTTTAAGGTAAACTAATGTTATACATCATATTATACAATCATACTTTTGCTGCACAAAATGTAAAAAAAAACTGCATTTGTGTTATGAAATGATTGTTTCTATTAAAATTTTTGCTAATAAAATCATAATTATTATATTTATGTTTGATTTTTTTATACAAAATCAACGTATATTATTTATAAATTTCTTAGTAGAAAGTAGTAGTATTTAAAAAAAAATCCGGAACTAGTTAATTCCAGAATAAACCGGAATAAAATCGTGAATTCCGGCTGGAATTCCGGTAAACCCCTATTAATTACCTATCACATAAGACATTCCTGAAAAATAGTAATCGAAAAAGGAGTAACCTAACATAATATTCGGAGTTTTACAATTGCAATAGGCATGATGCCTAAAGGCTGCAGCCGGGTAAGCATGCAAAACATGCCTTTACATGGATTTGGCTGATTATTTTTTTGGAAGTCACATTCTATTAAACATTCAACGTGATCAATTATTAGCTTCCAAAAATTTATAGTTTTCAAAAAAAATTTTTTTTTTGATAATCTGTCAGTCGAATTTGATGGTGCTTGAAATATGTTATAGAGGTACTTATGACTCATCAGAGGTAATTTTATTATGATCCTCTGTACATAATAAACCAGAAAAAAAAATTATAAAATTTAAAAAATCAAAAAAGACCATGTTGTTTTCGGAGGGCAATCACAATTTTTTTATATATTATACCTTGTATGTACCCAAACAACATATCAAAATCCCAAATTGATACAAAGGGTATAACATACTCGTATAAATTCGCATGCGGTCGTATCGGAGTGGCGCGGGCGAGTGCAAGTGTCTTAACCCTCCGTTGTGTGAAAGTTTTTGTACCCTTCGTTGTGTGAAATGGCCTGGCCAGGCCACATATGAAAAAAGGCTATTAAAACGTGTTTTAGATAAAGGATGGTGTGCAAATAGAGAGTGTAAACAGTTTTTTATATCATCTTTATCAAAAAATGTTGTATGTGACTATGAATATAAGAGAACAAATAAAAAAAAAAAAAAAAAAATTTTTCATATTTTTTTTTTTACTAGTACAGAGGTAAAACAATGTAAAACACTTAGCATATAAAAAATATTTACTTGTTCGATGGTACTGCGGCTAGACATGCGTTGCAAACCAAACAATAATGAAACTCCAAAAAATTCAAACAATGCCAATAATAATATTAAAAAATTTCTACTTTACGTCCGCACTCAATAAATAACTAATTCAAACTAAAAAACAAAACAAAAACTAGTTATACAGTTTATACAGAGAAAACCTAAAAAAAATCCAAGAAATACGAACAATGCCAATCATAATAATAGCTGTGGCCTGCGTAGGCCATTTACCCTCACATATGAAGTTTTTGAGTAAAAATAGTTTTTTTTTTACTTGATAGCCGGATATGGTCATAATATTCAAAACCTCTTCAGTTCGTAGAATGTGATGGTATAGTTTTGCCTTTTTTGGATAAGACAACGAAAAAAAAAGATATATACCTTTGAAAATCGAAATGGCCTGCGTAGGCCATTTCACACAACGGAGGGTTAATACTTTTAAAATATCTCTAATTTCTTGCTAAACAGGACTGGGATAGCCCAGAGGCATATCGAAAATTTGACGGGGCCCATAATCTGACAAAAACAAAATATAGAGGCCGTAGCCGGGAATGGGAACTGCTCCATTGAATTAATTTTACAATTTTTTTTCTCATAGGTTTCTATTTAAGTAACAAAAAATCGCCCCAAATCGCTTAGAAATGTTTATAATCGACTTTAGTAGTAACAAATCACATTTCCGCTGTGAACTAGCGAGTCTTCTTCCATTAAAAACTATAGACAAGATTTTTTTTTTTTTTAATAAAAATTATCTGAGCAAAAATGAATATATTGAAGCACAGACATTTAGGGCGATTTTATTTTACTTAAAAAGCAACCTATGAGAAAAAAATTTGTTAAATTGATTCAATGGAGCAGTTCCCATATATTCCCGGCTACGGCCTCTATATTTTGTTTTTGTCAGACTATGGGCACCGTCAAATTTTCGATATGCCTCTGGGCTAGCCCAGTCCTGTTTAGCAAGAAATTAGAGATATTTTAAAAGTATTAAGACACTTGCACTCACCCGCGCCACGCTCGCGCCACTCCGATACGGCCGCATGCGAATTTATACGAGTATGTTATACCCTTTGTATCAATTTGGGATTTTGATATGTTGTTTGGGTACATACAAGGTATAATATATAAAAAAATTGTGATTGTCCTCCGAAGACAACATGGTCTTTTTTGATTTTTTAAATTTTATAAAAAAAAATTTCTGGTTTATTATGTACAGAGGATCATAATAAAATTACCTCTGATGAGTCATAAGTACCTCTATAACATATTTCAAGCACCATCAAATTCGACTGATAGATTACCAAAAAAAAAAATTTTTTTTGAAAACTATAAATTTTTGGAAGCTAATATTTGGTCAGGTTGAATGTTTAATAGAATGTGACTTCCAAAAAAATAATCAGCTTACCCGGCTACAGCCTTTAAAAAACTATTTTATGATGATCTTACGTGTCTCCTATTTCCAAAAAAATACTTATTTGCAGAAAATAAAGGTTTAATCACAAAAATTGACTCTTTTAAAACTAATTTTAAATTTGACGCTAAGACGCTCGCAGGTGTCATGGCACATTTGTGACGTCACGCCTATGTAAACACTTCTTGTCAACTATAATAAATCCTTGTTCCATCGCTAACGTTTCTCGGTTTTAGTTTTGGTAACACAAAACTGAGCAAATTGATAATTTAAAACCACAAAATAATTTATAAACAGTGCAGATATTAATGAAACAAAAATGACGTTTACTTAGCCGTGACGTCATCAATTCTGACTGGTGTTTTATCTAAGATGGCGGATTGCTGTATTTTGTGTTTTTATTGTAACAAAAATCATATTAATCTCGCTATTAATATAAAAATAAAAGAATCTTTTTAACCTATTTAATTATTTAAAATCATAATTTCAGTGATACTTTGTTAGTGGCATCATGCCTATTAAAGTAAATTGTGAACATTATGTTCGTTTGTAAAAAGCTGTGGATATTGATACAACATATTATGTAGGTAGGTACATATGTATTGTAGGTAGGTACATTTATGTCAGAATAACTCCGAACTAAAACCGGACCGAAGCGGACACAAAGAGAGAATGATAGAGATATCTCTGTTACGAATATAGGTTACAATGTTAACAACACTCAACTGTAAAAACCCTGTTGATTTAATGGCTCCACACACATTAAGCAGATGAAAACATATGTTTAAGTGGGCCATAAAAACATAGATTGTTAAACATTAGCCAGAATAACAATAAAATAAATGTAGAAATAAACCGCGGGAAAGGTTTCCTTTTGAGAATTGTTTTTTGATAGTAGTTTATGCATTTATTCTATGTTTGTATTGAATTTATGGTCTGAATAGTTCAGTGGTATTATCTTTAATGTCGATTGTACTTTTATTATATGAAAATTACAAAATGTTTTTAGACGATCCTTGAAAATGTCCATTATTATTTGTAAGAATAAATTACCATTAAAATAATTTTCAACCATTCAGTCACGATATATTTGCGTTCAAAATCGTAATCAGAGCGTTCCCCCTCTTCTATTTTCTAAACTATCAATATAAAAAATATAAAAAAATTGAGAGTAACTTTTAATTAGTACTCTCACTGAAAATTATAACGAACACTGCCAAAAATTTTTTGGTTCCCCTTCCCATAGACTGAAAAGTGAACTCACATTTTTTTTTCACTTACCCCATTGAGTGGGATGTCATCAGATAGGTCTCTTAAATGTAACAAAAAATGTTAAATATTAACCCTTCAGTCACGATATATTTGCATTTAAATGTCGTTATCAGAGCGTCCTCTCCCACTTTATTTTCTAAACTATCTATTCAAAAAATCTGAAAAAAAATCAAAGTAGCTTTTAATTAGTACTTTCACTGAAAATTATAACGAACACTGTCAAAATTATTTTCAACCTTCCTCCCGTACACTGAAAATTATACTTTTTTCACTTACCACATCGATTTAGATAGGTCTCCTAAAATGCAACAAAAAATGTTATATGACCTTTTGATTTTAACCCTTAAGCCACGATATATTTGCGTTTCAATGTCGTTATCAAAGCGTCCCCTCCCCCCTTCTACTTTCTAAACTATCGATGCAAAAAATCTATTTAAAAAATCCAGAATGTAGCTATTAGTTAGTACTTTCAATGAAAATTATAACGAACACTGTAGCTAGAATAGTTTATAAAAAATATTGAAATAACTCTTGTTTGTAAATCGTAATGAGTACGAAACCTATCATGTGCGTGCCCAACACGCACTCGGCCGTTTTATTCTTCTATACCAAGAAATACATATATACCATCGACCAATTAATTTGTATTACTTTCAGCAACATCAACATGTTCTGTCTACACGATTTCCAACAGTACTATATGCGGAAGCAGTGCCGGACTTGAGTGTTATTCAAAATAATCAAATATTTCCAATTGTATCATACAAACCAGATATTTACTTATTGTTTCTTAAATTAAATTTAAAATGAGTTATTCATCTTTAAAAAAATACACATTTTTCATTATTTGTATTGTAGAATATTTATGCTAAGTTTCAAGTAAATCCGACCAAAAAAAAAATTTTACATCCCTTTTTACCTTCTTAAGGGTTGAATTTCGAAAAATCCTTTCATTCAGATCATATTCACGTCAAGACGCTTCGATTGGCACCCCAACGAAGTCAATAGCATTTTTTATTGACGTAAAAAATGAAACGCACATACGTACGTACATACACACACACAGACATCTTTCTGAATATAGTGTAAATATACTATAGTGATCTTGAAACATACAAATATGTTGTAATTTTTTATTTTGATTTTCGGACCGATTACAATAACTTCCAGTTGGGAAGTTAAAAATTATGTTATAATTATTTTTTTAAATATTAGCTTGTGGATTATATTGTATGATTTTGTTTGCTTTAGGAAAAACCGCAACCTCGAGATTTTCACGACCAATTATTCACGTTTTTATTAATACTTAATTATGCATATTCAGGTGATAAGTGATATGCACCGGAATTTCACATTTTGTACAATAATTTTGTTTAATTCGTTTAGAATTATTTGACATTTTCAATAACCTCTATTAGCAATGAAGAAATAGACTTACAACATTTTCTTTACTGTACAAGATCATATCTTTTGTATTTTTTTAAAGAGGTTGGGAAGTTACGTCAAACCAGTAGGAATAAGTTGAAATTTATCACAGTTGTTTAATAATGAAATACTGAAATTTAAGATATTTTGACTAAGAAAATTAATTGTACAGTCCAGTTGATAAAAAAAGACTGTTAAAAGCAGGGCTTCGAACCGTTATTTTTTTCGTCTCGATTTTCGTTCCGGTTTGAGTAAAAAAATATATTTCGGTTCGGTTCCGGTTTTCGTTCCGCAAAAAATAACCGTTTTTCCGGTTTTTTCGGTTTTTGGTCCAGCTCCGAATGATTAATTAAAAAAAAATGATTTGTATAAAAAAAATTTTTTCTACCATAATTTAGAACATTTGTATGATAGTCCGCACGACAATTGAAGTGGGAAAGAAGATCATGTTATCGCGCGTATTTTAACATGTACTGAACCATAAAAACCGATATTTTTATTTCGGTTCTGTTCCGGTTTTCGTTCCGGCAAAAAATAACGGTTTTTCCGGTTTTCGGTTCAGTTCCGGTTCGAAGCCCTGGTTAAAAGATAGAAAAATGATAAAAATCAATTTAAAAAACTGAAGATTTATTTGAAAATTAAGTACACCTAATTCTGTTTTTACACGGTAGATACGTTCCAGAAAAAACCGTGTAAAAAAATACATGAAGTACATAGAAAAAAAGGGGAATAGTTCTATACCCTGAAAAAATAGTTAAAAAAAATGATTCATACAAAAAAAACTCTTATAAAAGCCAAATTAAATTTGTATGTGCATTCATGCACAGTTTATTTCATAAAAACAAAAGGCAATTCAATTATTACAGTTAAAGTAACATAATTATAAAATTATCGCAAGTTTAGGAACTGAAAACTAATACAAAAAACAATATAAATTAATAAACAAAGAGTACATAATTCAATTCTTAAAGTAAATTAAAACAAATTAAAAATCATTAAAAATTCATTAACAAAAATTGTAAAAAATCAAGGTGATGAAAATAATATAGCTCTATTCGCTATCATAATCGACTAAAAATCATAATACAAGACTAAAATAATACTTAAGCTGCTATGAAAATAATTTAGAAAGGGGAATTCCCTAACTATTTTATAAATAACAGATAGAAAAAAACAATCTAGAAAATTACGGTTAATGTTTACGCCGATAAGGACGTAATCTAGATTTTTGTTAGAAATTTTGTTTGGTCGCCAGATGGCGTTTATTTAAGCTACGATTTGTTTTTATACTTGTTCTTTAAAATTTAAATCAAATGGCTTTTAATCGTGCTAAATCGAATCAAATCGTGTAAAAACGGAAAAAAATTTTTTTTTCTAGACCGTGTTAAATCAAAACCGTGTAAAAAAAGACCGTGTAAAAACAGAATTGGGTGTATATTATTGTAAAGTATACATTCATGTAATTATTTAAAGAAGAATTACTTTTACATGAGTGCAAGTGAGAAAGACAAGTCGTAGTTTTGGCAACCGAACACCGCTTTCCCCTCAAAA
Organism: Sialis fuliginosa; assembly: GCA_961205875.1. Lineage (NCBI taxonomy): Eukaryota > Metazoa > Arthropoda > Insecta > Megaloptera > Sialidae > Sialis > Sialis fuliginosa. Next base: position 913,723 of record OY540816.1, on the reverse strand, counting down.
GTAATTTCCCAACCTCCTTAAAGTTTTTATGATTTTTAAAAATAATTCTTGGTTGAAACAGCGCTAATATCGAATAGTAAAATATACAAATACCTCAAAAACTTCAACCACGATTGTAACCTAAAAATATAAAGAATATATGTTATCCTAATCCCCAAGTGTACCCACCACCCATTTCAGGAACTCTAGGCCTCCTAGTTCATCTACACCTGCGATGATCGGCCCATCAGCAAACTCCCCATCCTTCTTGCGTCCCTATCATACATAGGGTGACCAGGTCTCCGGTTTTGACCCGGAGTCTCAGGATTTGCATACTGGATCTCCGGGCTCAGGATTTGGGTGCAATTTCTCCGGGTTTTGCAAAAAAATGATTACGACAGAGTGGAATAAATAGGGTTTCTTTGGAACCCTAAAAAGAAGGAGTAAAACTTAAATGAACGTAAATTGATTTAATCATCAATCTAATTGATTGTCATGAATAGAGATGGGAAAAATAGTTTTTCAACTATTGCGAAAAATGCAACTATTGTAATTTTCTTTACATTATCTCCATCGATTTCAGAAAACTGGTTTGATTTCCAACTATTTTTAAACTATTTGCCTTTTTTTATCCAACGTGTTAAAAATTTTGTATTGAAAAAAAGTCATAAAGACAATGTTTGAAATAATTCTAATTATTAATATTGATTTTTTTTTCAAAAAAATAAAAATTATATGTTTATTATTATTTCTTGTGATTTCCTAATTGAGTTTTATTTATACAATTCTTTGTAGATTTTTTGTTTTATACATTTTTGTAAATACATTTTGTCTATTATACAGATATTTTTTAATAGATATGTATGTTGTGTTTTTACATATTTATTTGTGTATTTTTTTAGCTTCTAAAATCTATCTAGAATCGACCATAACATGTTTTCCTCGGAAATTTCGGATTTGACACTTTTTACTAATACGTTGATTTCACTAATATATTGATTAAATCGAAAAAAAAAATTATTATTGTAAAAAATTTTTTACAACTATTTTGATTAAAAAAAACTATATAGAAACTATTTCATTGAAAATAACAACTATTTTTCCAATCTCTAGTCATGAGTAGAGATTTTTCAATGAAATAGTTACTAGTTGAATTTTTTTCGGATAATAGTTGGTAAATAGTTTTTTTACGATTAAATAATAATTAGTGCAAACGAAGCAGTAAAAGTGTCGCAAATAGTTTTAAAATAGCTGCAAATAGTTGATTTTAAATTGTGTTTAATCAAACCAGTTATCTGAAAACGGTGGAGATATGTAATAAAAATTACAATAAAAGCATTTTTACGCAATAGTTGAAAAACTATTTTTCCAATCTCTAGTTATGAGTTACAAAAACAGTGAAATCCGGTTCTGTACGATGCTGATGGAAAAGTCTCAGTGGGACCAAGGCAGGCTCACGCAGTCCTAGGGGACTCTCCGCACGTCTGTTTACCAATTAAATAACTCCCATAATCGACAGACACGTGTTTTATGTCCGATACTCACTCACGGTACCTTTTATCTAATTTGTATGGCAGTTCTGCGCACTTTATTCTCCAGTCTTGTATACAATTATTCACTGGACTACTTGTATCTCGTGGGAGAAGACCCTTACACAACGTGCGTATGTATGTTACGTTTGTAACATACATACATAACTGTGTTTACAATCGCTGCTTCCAAATACATATGTATATCATTCATATTTAACAATTTTCAGCCATACGAAAAATAGGTATATTTTAAATAATTTTGGTGATACTTAATTGTGTTAATTATGAATATTCAGGGACTTGAACCGGAATTTATTTATGGTTCGGGTTCAAATATAAATTTCGGTTCGGGTTCGGGTGTAAGTTCAACATTTTGCAAACTATTTGATTTCAAAAACCGTTATTTTTGAGGGTTCATGTTCGGGTTTGAGTTCGGATTCAAGTTTGTAATTGAAAAAAAATTATATAGGTATAACAAATAAAATATTTTCTAAAAAAAAAAAAAAAACATTAATAGTCATTAAAATATTGCTTGAAAAAAGGACAAAATATTAAATTACATTTAAAAGATTGAAATTTCTATTAATTTGTAAAAAAATATGTCATCTTTAATAGTTGACTTGATAAGTTACATAATATCATAAAATTCAAAAAGATTTCCAGTATTAGTACATTCTATAATCTCATTTAAAAATTATTGGAGAAAACTATTAAAAATAATTTATTGAACCTTTTAAAAATATACATATGGTTACCAATTATCCACGAAAAGGTTCGGATTCAGATTCAGGTTCGTTGACTTTGAAATATTTTATAACGGTTCGGTTCGGGTTCCGGTTAGTGAAAATACGGGTTTTGTCGGGTTTACGGTTGGAGTCGGGTTCAGGTCCAAATCCCTGATCTTATTATTTATAATCAGTAGATCGGTGGATATTATCGTATTCAGGCTTCCACAGACCGTAGCAAAACAGCGCGGAAAAAAGGCCAAATTTCAATTAAACCGCAAAAAATAAAAAAATAAAATGGAATATACTTTATTAAATCTCTAATGTAATTAACAAAAAAAATATGAAAAAGTTCTGCAGCAAGTCCTAAAATTTATTTTTACTTATTAAAATTTTATATTTCAGTTATACCGGGTGTTCCAGACCACCCGCCCACTATGTTTTACGCCCAAACTATTGAAAATAGAGTTTTATGATAAAAAATTTACTATATATATCGACCCTAAAGAATTAAGAGGTAGTTTGAGGGGTACATGCCCATTTCTCAGCAAAATCAAATGGAACGGTATATGTAAAAGTTGATAATTTTAAAGATCATAAAAAAGTATGAAACTTTTGTAAAAATAATAATTTGTGTATCTAGGGTGTAAAATGATAGTTTTTCACACGAGTGTGAATGTTTGTTAGTCGAGACGCCAGCCGAGACGCAATCACACGAGTGCGAAAAACACATTTTACACCCGAGGTGCACACAATATTTTTTCTACAACCCGATTGATTATATAATATTAACAATAATATAATATAATAATTAATTTATATACTACTTTGTATTTTGCTATATTAATATTAAAATTCAACTCTAGTAAGCTTAAGCATAAAATTTTTGGCAGTTCTATTTTCATTAAAATGAGTTTCATAATTTACTATAATATAAGATGGATAAGTTGTGATACTGAGAAAGAACATAAATGTGCACCACCAGAGATATCAGAAGCTGAAAATTCTGTCATTTTAAATTTACTATCTGCAAAATCTAAATTGATATATGAAAATTACACATAATATCATGAATTGTGCCAAGAAAAAACCTTAAGGTATTATTTATATTTTATTTAATTTTATTAATAATTTTGTTTATTACAATAATTAATTTAGTACTTAGATTTTAGTAATTTGTTTAATACTATAATACAATAGTATTTATAAAATTCAATAATCGTAAAAAAATGTAAAAATGTACATATGTGTTACTATGGAAACACTTTTGCGCACGGCGAGCGCAAAAGTACTACTTTACACACTGAAATGTCAATGAAAAAGCCTACTTTTTTACACGGTTGTAGAAAAAAATTTTTTCATACATTCAATTGTTTAGAAAATATGGCGACTTGTTTCCAAATTTTAGGGTTTTACTAAAATTGCTCTAGGTTCGTTAAATATTGATGAAATTTTATTTTAAAAATTTTATTTGAAAGTAGAAATAACGAACTTTTTAATGTTGTATGATTATTTGAGATTTGGATAATTTAAAGTGTCATACGCGACATATCAAAAATTAAAAACTTCAATTGAGGATAATTCAAAAATTTTAAATGGAATGATATATCAATTAGTACTTTATCTTAAAAAATATATTTAAATTAACAACTTTTGATAAGAAAATTTAATTTTAAATTTTATTAAAAAAAAAAAATTATATTTTTAAATTTTAAATAATTATTTGGAAGATTTAAAAAATCTTAAAATGTTTTATAAAAACAATACAACTTTATTATAATCCATAAAACAATTCGTTAGAACTAACAAACTTTATCAACATACAAATCTAGAAATTAAATAAACAAAATGATACACAAAAGTTAATTTCTTTGTTCAAAATGCTGACCAGCGACGTTAATACAATGTTGTAACCTATCATTCAAATTAAATTAATAACTTTTTAACGGATGGATTTAGGTATAGAACATAGTTTATAAAATGTGTTTAGAATTGAATAGGCAATTCGAAAATGTGAAAATATATAGGGTGTTCTATTTAAAAATTTAGAAAAAAATTAAGTTCAGATTTTCGATACACTCTGTACAAAGAATACAATTTTGTAAATGTATGCATCTATTTAGTAAAACTAAATACAATATTAACTTATTTTAAAGCATTTTTTTTAAATTATACAATAAAATTTTTTATCATAAAAAAATAATATTCACAAAATAATTCGGTCGACTCAAAAGTGTTTTCAAATGAAACAGTATAATATTAAATTGTTTTATTTATAAAATATGAAAGAAAGTTGAAAGTGAAATAAAATTTCAAATTAAAGAATACAGATTAATGTTTAAAATTCCAATATAAAGACCTTGTTAAAATCAAAGTATTGTTTTGTAGTTCGATGAAATGAATCAAAAAGCCTGATTGAATATTGATTGAATCTTATTTATATCAAATATCTATAGAACGCAAGGCAGGCAAAGTATTTAAAAATTACATTTTAAAGAGAATTTATTATTTTGTAATTCTTTAGGAATTTATCAAAATGTGATTAAATTTCGATTACATTGAATAACGAACGCTTCTACCTCTCGTTCAGAACCATTTGAAAACCCCAGTGAGGTGGTTTATATTATAAATGGGTTATTTAGTCTTCAGTAATCCTTTCCTTACCTTCTTCGTCTTGATAATATTATTAACAAACATTACTCAGTGTTTTTTTTTGTCAAACTGTCAATAATACATACATATACAATATACAATATATCCTTTAATATTAATAATATACATTATTAATATACAGTGCGTTCATGATGAAAGTAACAAATTCGTTTAAAATTCAGGTAATTATTTTGTGTAAAAATGCTCGGACACGTCAATTAGTATTTTTAGTTGCGGATTTTTTGACTTAAGAAAATTGTATACAGGATGTCTCAAGAAGAACATATACAGTCATCATTGATTTTTTTAAATGGAACACCCTATATATTATGCCATTTTTGAATTATACGGTGTATTCTGAATACTTTTTGTACAACATACCATATCTCTAAACTCAGCGGTTTTCGGAATAATGACGTTTGAATATTGACATTTTGAAATACACACAAGTCAAATAAAATGCTAAAATTGAACAAAAACACCTTGAACATTTTTTTAAAAGCCAACAAAAACAACCTGGTATTGCAAAAAAAAGAACAAAAAGAGAAAAAAAGAAAAAAAAAAAGGGAAAAATAAAAGAAAGAAAAAAGTTCAATGTTTTTTTTGCCATACCAGGATGTTTTTGTTGGCTTTTAAAAAAATGTTCAAGGTGTTTTTTTTTCTAAGGCTAGGTAAAAAAATATTTTTTTATAAATGTGGCACGTTAAAATGTATAACCAAATAAGCGGAATTTGACCCTTTTTCTATTTTTTTTCTAACTCAAAAATGGCGCCTGCAGGGGGCTGAAAGCAGTATTTTATTTTGCCCCCCCCCCCTCTAACTCTGTAACTACCGGCTCAAAAAATCTGAAAAAAATTTGGTAATGAGGTTTTGGTGGGACTACCAACGACAAATACTAAAGTCAACAATATAATTTTTAAATTTTGGGAGGGGTGTCATAGAATTTTTTATTTGGATATCTAGGCAAGTGGGGTGTCAAAATATAGATCTCAATTAGTAGAACTTGACACTTTTTTATATTTTTTTCTAACTTAAAATTGCACCTGTAAGTGGTTCCAAACATTCCACGTAGTACGTACTTCGGAACCCTTATGACATACACCCGTGTATGTCTTGCCCGAATTTTTTTTTGTGTGTAGCTGTGTAATGGTTAAAGGAACACTTAATAGCGCATATTGCCTAAAGCCGATCTTGTTCAAGGTTCTTGAAAAAAAATAAAAGTAAATGAACGCCATTAGGTATACGATTTATTGATTATGTGAGAGGTATTTGAATACAACATATGCAATAAAGGATTTAGAAAAACACGTTATAAATATATTTACAATAAGCCAATTTCATTTGATTGAAGCTATAAAAGAAGTAAAAAAAATTAAATGCCGCACGAAACTACTCAAAAGTTATTTTCTCGAGAGACTCACCTTAGAATACTTTGACTTAAATAGATGACATTCAGCTTCCACTTGAAACTCAAGTAACATAATAGCAGCTATTTTAAATACTTCATTTGATTAGAGTTTTTAATGATTAAGCAAACGAATATCCTGAAAATTGTTTGTTAATATTTTATTAAAAACACTTTCTTATATTACTAGAGGTGTACCGGAATTTACAATTTTATTCCGATTCCGGTTCCGGTCGGACCCAGTCGGAATTTTTAATTTTTTTAAAAACTTTTGTTAAGAAAATTTTAAATTAAAAATTATATTTAAAATGTTCTTAACAAAAGTTGTCAATTTAAATATATTTTTAAAGATAAAGTGCTAATTGATATATCATTCCATTTAAAATTTTTGATATGTCGCGTATGACACTTTAAACTATCCAGATCTTAAATAATCATACACTATTAGAAAGTTCATTATTTCTACATTCTAAAAAAAAAATTTCATTAATATTTATCGAAACGAGAGCACTTTTAGTAAAACCCTAAAATTTGGGAACAAGTCGCCATATTTTCTAAACAATTGAATGTATAAAAAAATTTTTTTAAATAATTTAAAAAAATGCGAAAAATTGACATCAGTAAACATCCGTTTCCGGTTTAGTGATGGTTTTCAAAAATAGGAAGTGCACATCTAGAGTATACAATAACCTTAAGTTTAAAATTTCGGATTTGACACTTTTTACTAATACATTGATTTCACTAATTTATTGATTAAATCGAAAAAAATTTATTATTGTAAAAAAAATTGTAATTATTTTACAGAAAAAAAATCAACTATATAGTAACTTTTTCATTTATGTCCGGTATCATAAAGGATCTAACAAATTTGTTAGCTAGCAAGCACTTTCAACTAAGATATCAAACTTATACGACAGTTCTTTTGGAGTTTGTTGATTACTTTGACAAGTTTCGCGCACGCGTTGTAGGTAAATACAAACGGTATTAAAACAGTGGTGATATTATGAAAATTATTTTGTACGGTGAAAGATGCCAACTGTGTTACAATTAGTTGAAGTGTCACTGCTCTAAATTAGATACTAGATACTAGATACTCTAAATAGATACTAGTACATAATTAATACCCCATTTGAATGTAATTGATAGCTAGCAAATTTTGTTAGGTACTTTATAATACCGGACATTAAAGTTGCAATAGCTGAAAAACAAAAAAGGTGTTCCTTAACCGTCGCAAAGAAACGAGAAATCATTAAGTATGTAGACGAGAATCCTACAACGAAAAAAATAGACATCGCTACATTCTTACCTTGTTAAAACGAATTGTAGACCAACCTAACCTTTATATAACAAACCTCAATGTAACAAATTACTTGGTATAACGAATATTTTCTACTTCCCTTCAGTTTTGTTATATCGAGGTTGCACTGTAGTAACTTTTTCATTTAAGATAACAACTATTTTTCCAATCTCTATTTATTATACAGTACATTTCATGTATGTATAAAAAAGCAAAGAACAATCAATTTGGTGTAACATGTAGGTACTTAATTAAAACAATTGACACCTATATAGGAACAGTTTAATTATGCACTGACTGTCATAGTTACAACATAGATGCATTTACGTGCGAGAGAGATAGAGGAAAGTACATATATGTGCATTCAAATCACTGAATAAATTAAGTGAGCTGTGAGTAGAGGTGTGTACATGTGAGTAAGCTGTCGTGTTAAGAACAAATGCATATATGAGGTCATATTATTACACTGTTGTTGTAACATAGATGAAGGGAGTTCGATATTCTAATTATTTCGTGTGGATTAGGTTTGTATGTATGTACATTGTACACACCACATTGCACAGATTTCATATTGAGTTGTATACGTGTGGAAATATCACCTTGTTTGTTTAACTTTTTAATCACTAAATAAAGAAAAGTAAATTGTAACTTTACTCATTATTTACAGCATTACAGCTTAAATATATTCACATTTACTGTTTTATTAAAACTAACATCACTATAAAATTATCCGAAAACAACTTAATTTTTTATTTTTTTATTGCTTCCTCGCAATATCGAAAATACGAGAAGCTTTGTGATCGTTTCAGATTGAGACAAAAAAAATGTTCTCCGATTTCAAAATTTTAAATTGATCTTTCCGTTCCACGTCAATACAATCACTTTTCGTTCCGTGTCTGTCTGTCTGTCCGTCCGTCCGTATGTCCCCTGAATCCTTGTCACACGCATAACTCATGAACCACTAAACCGATATTGTTGAAACTTGGTCAGGTTGTTGGGTCTGGCTTGAGGACGGTTCCATTTCAAAATCAACAACATCGTGTGTAAGGGGGAGGGGTGAAACCCCTTAATATTTATTTTATCAAGATATCTCAAGAACGACACATGTTACGTGAAAATTTTATAGAATATTTTTTGTAGAATATTAAATTTCCTATAATATAGGTCTACAACGTTTGTTGTAAAATATACAACTAATTTGACAATCTGAATTTAGTTGCATTTGTTTCCAAGGCAACATGAATTAATGACATATTAATTAGTATTTAAAATTCAAATTTTAAGTGTGTTTTTCACCCCTTTGTTGGCTGTTTGGGCACGTACAAATAATAAATGTCCCTTAGATTCAATTGAACTGCAAATGTACGAAATCTTATCAAAATTAGTGAGATAATACTCGCAATGTTCACTTTTTAGACGAAAAAAGTTACAAAATTTCTAATATTTCCAAAACTCCTGATCCGATTAGCACCAATATCAATAGGTCTGGAGTACTCACTGAGACAAACATTTTCCCCAAAAATAATTCAGATCGGTGCATTTTTACAGTAGTTATCGTGAACGAAAGAAAATTCTACATCCGCACAGACACACGCACAGCCGCCATGCGGAAATTAACTTTTTTTTACGTTTTGAAGTTAGTACAATCAGAATTTGTCATTTTATCGGACACGATTTTTCGATGGTATTACAATACTTCCATTTCCTTCGGAACATGGAAGTAAAAACATTTGCCAAGTAAATGCACAGTGCTTCCTCGTGCTAAATTCACCAAACGTAATTCATTATTGAACAATTAAAATGAAAACCGATAAAGTGCTCAGATAAATTGCCTAGCATTGGTTTACCATTTAATTTTTATATAATTTTAGTAAAAAACATTAGTTCGTAATTTTTTTTAAGAATTTTAATCTAATATGCAAACGTTAAAATGACAATTAATTATCAATTAAAAAAAAAAAACAAATGACGACTTCTTAAAGCAAATTGAGATAAATCTTTGTAAGAGAATATTTTACAACAAACGTTGTAGACCCATATTATAGGAAATTTAATGCTCTACAAAAAATATTCTGTAAAATTTCCACGTAACATGTATCGTTCTTAAGATATCTTTAAAAAATAAATATTTTAGAATGTCACCCCTCCCTCTTACACACGATTATGATAATTTTCAAATGGGACCATCCTCAAGCCAGACCCAACCAAGTTTCATTATTATCAGTTCAATAGTTCAAGAATTATGCGTGTGACAAGGATTCATTCGACAGACACATAGATAGACAGACAGACACAGAACGAAAAGTGTGTGTCTTAACCTGAAACGAAAAGATCAATTTAAAATTTTGAAATCGGGGAACAAAATTTTTTTTGTCTCATTTTAAAACGATCACAAAGCTTCTCGTATCTTCGATATTGCGAGGAAACAATAGCGTTATATTGATACTGGATATAACGTTACCCTGCACTGCTTAAAACTATAAAATACATATTGATGTAATTCATTTTTAATTACGCAATAGACAAAAAAACATCAGTCAAGTAAATGCACAGTGCTTCCTCGTGCTAAATTCACCAAAGGTAGTTAATTATTCAACAATTTATATAAAAACCGATAGTGTTCAGATAAATTGCCTGGCATTGGTCAACCATTTAATTTTTATACAAATTTTACTAAAAACTTAAAACGCACCTGATTATTTTTTCGTATGTTTTTAATTTTTTGACAATTTCAATCTAAATCTAAATTTATGCAAATGTCATAATGACATTTAAAACGTCAAAATGGCATTTAATATGGCCAAGCAAATATCAATTTAGAAAAATAAAACACGAATTTTTAAAATAAGTTGAGATAAATCTTTATAAGGGAATATTTTACAACAAACGTAGTAGACCCATATTATAGGAAATTTAATGCTCTACAAAAAATATACTATAAAATTTTCTCGTAACATGTGTCGTTCTTGAGATATCTTGAAAAAATAAATATTTTGGGGTGTCACCCCTCCCCCTTACATAAGATTTTGATGATTTTGAAATGGCACGGTCCTCAAACCATACCCAACCATCCGACCAAGTTTCAATAATATCGGTTCAGTGGTTCATGAGTTATGCGTGTGACAAAGATTCAGGGGACAGACGGACGGATACACGGACGGACGGACGGACGACAGACACGGAACGAAAAGTGTTTGTTTTGACGTGAAATGGAAAGATCAATTTAAAATTTTGAAATCGGAGAACATTATTTTTGTCTCAATCTGAAACGATCACAAAGCTTCTCGTATCTTCGATATTGCGAGGAAGCAAAATGTATTAAGATTATCAGTATTTATAAAAATAACATTACGATAACTTCGTTGATAAAATAAGATAAAAACAAAAAACTTATTTGCAATAAATTCACCAATTTTAAATTGTGTTTCTGTCACTTTATATTTAGTAACATAAAAATATTCTTGTAAATTATCTTATAGAGTTCACTTGCTTTACAGTTTTTTTCCTTTTTCTTCGGTTTCTTAGCTCGATAACGTCACCAAGTACGAATCTCAAGAGGTTAAATGTCACCCATTTTAATACCAAGTTTTCCACTTTACATTTCAGAAAACTCAACTTATTACTGTATAAATAGTTTTGAGCGTCATTTAAATTTTTTTGTTACCTTTGTGTAGGAAAGGTAGTTATATTTATGATTGAAATAAAAATAAGATTTTTTTTTAGAACGTTTTTAATTTTTTTTTATTTTAGGTATTAGGTATATGCATATACAGGATGGGGCATTTAAAGTATTACAGATTATTATCTCAGAACCATCGCATGTTTGGTTGTAAAGGGGGTAATCTAATAGTAATATTTATTAGTTATTTTAATGTGACCTTTAAGGATATTTGAAGGTAATAACATTTAAATAGGAACCTATAGTTTTTATTTAGTAATTTTATTCTACGTGAAAAAACACGAATTTTTCATTGAAATCTTTTTTTCGAACAACCTAAATTTTATGATATCTAACAATTAGTCAAAGAATTTTTTTAGAAAATTTGGTGACACTTTTTAGTATTTTGGTTGGCCATTTTTTATATAAAATACAGAAAAAATCAAAATTAATTGTTTTTATGTGGGGTCTTTTACTCTACTGCTGAAACGGTTTGGTTGTTTTAATGTCCTCGACAACTCCTAAAAGTTTGTCGGTATGTTTACGGGATATTATATATAGGGTCAACTGGGGTAAAAGTGAAACAAAATACAAATCTTTCATGTTTTTTGACAGTTAACGATACAAAAACATACTTTAATTTTTTCTACTAGATGCGCTTATGAATAACCATTTTAAATAATAACGTTCTATGAACTGTACGATACAACACGGACTTAAAAAATAAAAAAAAGTATGGCACGCCGTTTTACTTTTTAATGGTAAAATTTTTACATATAAAATAAAAAACATGTTTTTGAATTAAAAAAAAAAACGAAATTTTTTGTACACATTTTTATTATGTCACAGCATAATAAAATATATTTAAAATTATGCTTTAACATAAAATTAATTTCGAATACATAAGAGAGCATAGGAAATTCATTGAATTATTATTATGTCACAACATAAATTTAAATAATTTTTATTATGTCCCAACATAAAATTAAATCATTAAAATTATGCCACGACATAATAATAATTCAATGAATTAAAATTATGTCCCGACATAATAATAATTCTGCGATTATTATTATGTTGCAGCATAATTAAAATACGACGAATTAAAATTATGTCACAACATAATTTTAATTCAATGAATTAAAATTATGTCGTGACATAATTTTAATTCGTCGAATTATTATTATGTCAGGACATAAAAATAATTCATTGAATTATTTTTAAGTCATGACATAAATTTTATTCTTTGAAACGATTTATTATTATGTTGTGACATAAATTTAATGCCGAATTTTTATTATGTTACAACATAATAACAATTTGACGAATTAAAATTATGTCCCGACATAATAATAATTCGACGAATTAAAATTATGTCACGACATAATTTTAATTCATTGAATTAAAATTATGTACATAATTTTAATTCATGAATTAAATTTATGTACATAATAATAATTTAAAGAATTAAAATCATACTACGACATAACAGTTCAATTATGCACAAAATTTTAATTCGAGAATCAAAATAATGTGGATTATAATAGAAATACGGTGAATTAAAATTATGTACATAATTTTAATTCTAAAATAAAAATTACATGTAGAATTTTTATTTTATAATAAAGATAATACACGAATTTTTTTGTTTCAATTAAAATTATGTACATAAATTTAATTCTAAAATAAAAATTAAATGCAGAATTTTTATTTTAGAATTAAAATGATGCACGCATTTTTATGTTACAATTAAAATTATGTACATAATTTTAATTCAAACATTCAATTTTTTACGTGTATTAAATTTTATTAAGAATTAAAATGATACACGAATTTTTTTGTTACAATTAAAATTATGTACATAATTTTAATTCAAACATTCAATTCTGCACGTCTAGTAATTTTTATTTTAGAATTAAAATGATACACGATTTTTTTTGTTACAATTAAAATTATGTACATAAATTTAATTCAAACATTCAATTTTTCACGTGTATTAATTTTTATTTTAGAATTAAAATGATGTACGAATTTTTTTGATACAATTAAAATTATGTACATAATTTTAATTCAAACATTCAAAGTTGCATGTATTTTAATTTTTATTTTAGAATTAAAATGATACACGAATTTTTTTGTTACAATTAAAATTATGTACATAATTTTAATTCAAGCATTCAATTTTGCATGTATTTTAATTTTTATTTTAGAATTAAAATGATGTACGAATTTTTATGTTACAATTAAAATTATGTACATAATTTTAATTCAAGCATTCAATTTTGCATGTATTTTAATTTTTATTTTAGAATTAAAATGATGTACGAATTTTTATGTTACAATTAAAATTATGTACATAATTTTAATTCAAGCATTCAATTTTGCATGTACTTTAATTTTTATTTTAGAATTAAAATGATACACGAATTTTTTTGTTACAATTAAAATTATGTACATAATTTTAATTCAAGCATTCAATTTTGCATGTATTTTAATTTTTATTTTAGAATTAAAATGATGTACGAATTTTTATGTTACAATTAAAATTATGTACATAATTTTATACATAATTTTAATTCAAGCATTCAATTTTGCATGTGTTTTAATTTTTATTTTAGAATTAAAATGATGTACGAATTTTTTTGTTACAATTAAAATTATGTACATAATTTTAATTCAAGCATTCAATTTTGCATATATTTTAATTTTAATTTTAGAATTAAAATGATGTACTTATTTTTTTGTTACAATTAAAATCCATACCAATATTATAAATGCGAAAGTGTGTCTGTCTGTCTGTGTGTCTGTCTGTTACCTTTTCACGGCTAAACCACTTAACCGATCTTGATGAAATTTGGCAGTGAGATAGCTTGCATTCCGAGGGCGGACATAGGCTACTTCGTATCTCGAAAATTCAACCCCTAAGGAATTTCAAGGGGGTGGAATTTTTTTTTTTTTTTCAGTAATTAATATTTTACCCCTCGTTACATATGAAGGGTTGTAAGTGGTTTCATTAGATCCGGCGGGAAAAATACTACGGGGGCGGGGGTTTTGGGGGAAAAACAACCCTCTATCTCGCATAGGAGCCGAGATATTTACGATTTTGTATAATGAAAAAAATCTTTAAAAATTAGACAATTTTTATATTATACCCCCTGTCGCATATGAGGGGTTGTCATTGGTTTCGATTAATCTGTTGGAAAAAATACTACAGAAGAGGGGTTATTAGAGGGAAAAATCAACCCCTTATCAGATAATCTCGCATAAGAATCGACACTTATATTATAAATGCGAAAGCGTGTTTCTCAGTCTGTCTATTTGTTACGTGTTCACGGCTAAACCGCTTTACCGATCTTGATGAAATTTGGCAGCGAGATAGATTGCATCCAGAGAAAGTACATAGGCTACTTCGTATCTCGAAATTTCAACCCCTAAGGAATTTCAAGGGGGTGGAAAAATTTTAATTTTTTTTAGTAATTAATATTTTACCCCCCGTTACATATGAAGGGTTGTAAGTGGTTTCATTAGATCCGGCGGGAAAAATACTACGGGGGTGGGGGTTTTAGGGGGAAAAACAACCCTCTATCTCGCATAGGAGCCGAGATATTTACGATTTTGTATAATGAAGAAAACCAAAAATAAGAATATTTTAATATTTCGTCCCCTGTCACATATGAAGGGTTGTTATTGGTTTCAATTTTACTTGTATTTTAATTTTTATTTTAGAATTAAAATGATACACGAATTTTTTTGTTACAATTAAAATTATGTACATAATTTTAATTCAAGCATTCAATTTTGCATGTATTTTAATTTTTATTTTAGAATTAAAATGATGTACGAATTTTTATGTTACAATTAAAATTATGTACATAATTTTAATTCAAGCATTCAATTTTGCATGTATTTTAATTTTTATTTTAGAATTAAAATGATACACGAATTTTTTTGTTACAATTAAAATTATGTACATAATTTTAATTCAAGCATTCAATTTTGCATGTATTTTAATTTTTATTTTAGAATTAAAATGATGTACGAATTTTTTTGTTACAATTAAAATCCATACCAATATTATAAATGCGAAAGTGTGTCTGTCTGTCTGTTACCTTTTCACGGCTAAACCACTGAACCGATCTTAATGAAATTTGGCAGTGAGATAGCTTGCATCCCGAGGACGGACATAAGCTACTTCGTATCTCGAAAATTCAACCCCTAAGGAATTGCAAGGGGGTGGAATTTTTTTTTTTTTAGTATTTAATATTTTACCCCCCGTTACATATGAAGGGTTGTAAGTCTTTTTATAAGATCCGGCGGGAAAAATACTACGGGGGCGGTGGTTCTAGGGGGAAAAACAACCCTCTATCTCGCATAGGAACCGAGATATTTACGATTTTGTATAATGAATGAAATCTTTAAAAATTAGACAATTTTTATATTATACCCCCTGTCGCATATGAGGGGTTGTCATTGGTTTCGTTTAATCTGTTGGAAAAAATACTACAGAATAGGGGTTATTAGAGGGAAAAATCAACCCCTTATCTGTTAATCTCGCATAAGAGTCGACACTTATACTATAAATGCGAAAGCGTGAATTATATTTTTCGTTGAGAAAATATCCTTTTTAAAAAATCTTTATTTATTATAATATTGTACAATGCTTATTGCTAGATGGTATGCTTGAGAATGTTCTTGCAGAAGAAGATAACAGTTTGCATGACTTTATACTCTGTCATCGTTTTCTACAATTCTTTGAATGTAATATAATATGTTTTGCGCGCCGGACAAGGCGATGATAACAATGTGTTAAATTCATAAGTGTTATACATATGATTAAATAATTATACATAATAAAATAAAGTACAATACAATATGATCTTAAATTATTGGTTATTGAAATATATATATTTTATATTATATAATAGATAGTTCATTTCATGACTCCTCCCACCAAAGTCTGAGACATCGGCCAATGAAATTGAACTTTAGGCGATGTGGAAGCATTATAGCTGACTGGTGCACAATTTTCATTTTTCATTTCTTCATTTTTGATTTTACGTTTTCTTCGAATAATAATTGTAGTGATTATTATTGTATCTAATAATTATTCCAATTATAGTGTATGTAGAATAATTCATTTTATTTTCTCTGACTTATAACAACTCTATAGCTTTTCTTGTTTGTTGATGAAAATCGTTAAGTTTTTGTAGAGTTAGAGTTTTGGAAATATTTCTTACTTGAAGTTGCGAAAAAACAGTAGGTATGATAAAAATGTCGTCCCACGAAAGTGTTGATTTGCTTGTATATTTTATGTTGTTAATTTCTATACTGCAGTTTTGGAAATGTATTAATAAATTTCCTATGATGGTCTTTTGTTCCATTTCACATGTCGTTTGAATTTCTTGGGGATGCTGTGTTGCAATCAGTAAATAGTTTTGTTCGATTGTTTCTATAAATTCCACATCTTCGGTTTCGATCAGAGAACAGTTAGCTGTTGATTTCTGTATTAGTTTTGTAATGCAATGTTCATTTTCTAACGATTTAAGATGTTTACTTTCACAGAAATATTGATTCTCTATAAGGTTACATGGTTTCGTCATATACTGATAGCTTATCTCGTTCAAGATAATATAAGGAGTAGGAATTTTAATTGTATAAGTATTGTTTATAGGTAGGTTTCTAATATGATAATAATGAAATTGTTCATTAAGGAAATTAGGAATTAATATTACAAATATGATATTTGTTTGATTGTAATATGCTTGTAGTTCTAATAATTCGTATATATGTTCACTAGAAACTAGATTGATATTTTGATTGTTACAATATTGATAGATTTGTTTTAATTCCGCCGGATGTAATATTTGTTTAGGAATTACATTGAGTTTGGCTAAAACTATAGATTCACTTATATCTTTAAGATGTATAGTAAGTAGATCTATATTGTAAATAATTTTATCAATATATTGATTATACATAACTTGTGCTTTTGCAAAAATTACTTTATTTAATAGTTCGTTTCGGAAATGATCAAAATACTTTTCAATGGCTAATTGTTGTTTTGTGGATTTCTATCCGTTGACTGCCTGCGATTTGCAGCATTAACTTGAAATTTACGTTTTGGTTTTAACTTACGTTTATGTACTTTACGAGTTAAAGTTTGAGCTGTAACATTTTTATTTTTTGAAACTATATGTTGTTGATATAAAGGAGCTAATTTTTCTCTTTTATTATCTCTTTCATATACTACGTCATCAGGTTTTAATTTTGATGGGTTTTCTAAATTTTTATTTAGTTTTTCAATTGTTTTCAATTTTTGATTATGTTGCCTGTCATGAATAATTTGTTTTATATTTTCGTACTTGGTTTTTAAATCATTTAAATAATCGTGTGGGTTTGTTATATTATTGGTTATATTTAAATCATTATAATTATTAATATGACCTTTTAACGCTTCGAATGGTGTTAGTTTAATTGTGCTATGAATTGAATTGTTATAAGTTATTAAACATTCCTTCAAAATATCTGTAGGTAATTTTGTTTTATCTTTATGAAATATTATCCTATAGATTTCTGTTATCGTAGAATGAAATCGTTCTACGTCTGAGTTACCAGTTGAACTTTTTGCGGTAGTCTCATGTTGTTTAATATTATATTGTTTAAGAAAATCTTTATAGATTGAAGCAGTAAATTCTAAACCTGGGTCATTTATAATTAATTTAGGAAGACCGTGTTGCGAAAAGAAATGAGTTAATGATTTAACTAAATTTAAACTTGTTCTTTGTTCTATAATGTACGCTGAGGCAAATTTAGTAAATTTGTCTATTATAGTTCAAATATTTTTCTTGTGAATATTGAATACGTCAATATTTAATATTTCAAGAGGTGCACGTGGGGTCTCTGATATTTCAAATTTTATTTTTGGTGGATGTCTTTCGTACTTTAATTTTTGACAAGTTTCGCAATTATTTATAATCTTAGTTATTTTCTGATTCATATTATCAAAATAATATTGCCGTTTTAGATGTTCAAATGTTTCGCTAATTCCGCGATGATTTGAATTTTCGTGATATTCAGATATAATATTATCTTGTAAGTCTCGTTCGGTAATGTCTTCTAATAATTTTGTACTTCTAACAATTTTAAAACGTCCGTTACTGAAAAATTTACCATAAACGGTTTGTACCATTTTAAATGTATTGTCATCTGTAAAAATACAAAATAATCGGTTTGGTCTAACATATTGTTTAAAAATGTTTACTATGTCTTGTTCACTAAAGTCTTTTTGATAAAATGTTCGTCTACGTTTCGTTTCAAATAAAACTTTATAAGTCATTTTTTGTGATTGTTCTTTTATAGTGAATATTATTTGTTCTTTAAAGTCATTTATACATTTTTCGGCGATAGGTATATCGTTATTTAAATTTTCTTGAGCAGAGTGAATTGTGTTACTATCCGTTAATTTATCTAAATCATCTACATTGTTGCTTAGAGAACTTCCGGAGCTACAACTATGTAAATTAATTTCGATTCTAGAAAGTGCATCTGCGTTTAGATTTAGTTTTCCAGATTTATATAAAATTTCAAATTCGAATTCTTGGAGTTTCAACCGCCAGCGGACCAATTTTGAATTTGGTTCCTTTAAACTGAAAAGCCAAGTGAGAGGTTTGTGATCTGTGATTATTTTAAATTTTCGACCGAATAGATAAGGTCTGAAATATTTGGTTGCCCAAACAATTGCTAAAAGTTCTTTTTCTATTGTTGAATAATTTTGTTCTGTTTTTGTTAGTGTTCTACTCGCATAGCATATTGGTTTATCAGATCCAATAGGACCTTGGGACAAAATTCCGCCCAATGCGAAATTACTGGCATCTGTTGTCAAATTGAATTCTTTACTAAAATCGGGGTATTGTAAAATCGGATCATTGCAAAGTAATTGTTTACAATTTTCAAAACATTGTTTGTATCTATCGTCTAATACAATTTGTTTGTCTTTACGCAAACATTCTGTTAGTGGTTTTGTCAGTTTGGAAAAGTCTTTTATAAATTTTCTATAGTAACCTAAGAGTCCTAGAAAAGATTTTATTTGTTTTTCTGTTTTTGGGATGGGAAATTTTTTTATAGCAGAAATTTTATCAGGGTTTGGTTTTACACCGTCTCTTGTTACTATGTGTCCTAAAAATGCCACTTCTTTATGTAAGAATTCCGACTTGTCTAGCTGAATTTTTAGATTTGCTGATCTTAACTTTTCAAATATTTTATTAAGGTTTTCGATATGTTCTTGGAGGGAAGTAGAAAATACAATTATGTCATCCATGTATACAAGACAGATTTTTCCTTGTAATTCACGTAATACATGGTCCATTACTCGTTGGAAAGTACTAGGTGCGTTCTTTAATCCGAATGGCATCCGAACGTATTCGTAATGACCGTGATCTACTGTAAAAGATGTTTTTGAAATGTCTTTAGAATGTACTTCAATTTGGTGAAACCCAGAGGCTAAGTCAAGTGTACTAAAATAGATACATTTTCCTAACTTATCTAAGATTTCCGTTATATTAAGTAAAGGATAGCGATCGTCTATTGTTTTCTCGTTTAATTTCCTATAGTCTACAACTAAACGCCATTTACGTATACCGCTTGCGTCTAATTTCTTTGGAACAATCCAAATTGGTGAAGACCATGGAGAAAAACTTGGTCTAATAATTCCTTGTTTTAATAATTTATCTATCTGACTACGTACTTCGTTCTTATGAATTTCCGGGTATCGGTAAGACTTGGTATAAATTGGAGTGTCGTCAGTAGTTTTAATTTCGTGTTTAATTTGATTGGTAAAAGATAGGTCTTGTCCTTCTTTGAAGAAGATATCATCAAATTTTTTACAAATATGTACTATAGCTTTTTTCTCTTCTGAATTTAAATGATTAATGCGAATTAATGATTCAATTTCTGATGAGTCTGATACGTTATTAGTGTAATTTATGTCAAAATTATTTATTTCTTGTCAATTTTCTAAATTATTACATTTAATAGGTTGTTCTAACATGAAAGTTTTTGAGGTTTCATTTAAATTTACAATCTCAATTCTAGATTGCCAATTTTTAGATTTATAAATGCCTTCGTTGACAAATAAATTTGGTTGTATATTAGTTTTGGGTATAAAAATGTCTACAGGTGCGTTAATTGTTAACTTACTGCGCGGATTTATTTCTAATATCCCTGTCGTGTGATTTGGTTTGTAAAGAATAGGTATACAAACTTTGTCTGTTATTAGTTTTTGGTTGTCATAGTCAATATGAGCTTTTATTTGTCTTAATATGTCTGAACCTATTAGCCCGTCAAAATATGAATGAAAATTAAAAAGATAAGGTAAAGGCACCAGTGGTGGCCACTATAAGAGCAAGTTTACAGTTTTTTTGGATTAATGAGCTTGTTTTTTGTAATTTTTATGAACTCATGTTACTAATAAAACAAGTAACTCTTTATTTAATCAATTTCATTACCAAAATCCGCAAATATAGTTTTTTTCTTTAAATTATAGCCTTTTATTTTGATCATGTTTTTTCTCCAGTAGTGGCAGAGGTAAAACCAGTTATGGCAACCCAGTGATGGCAAAATGATATTTCTAGTACTTTGTTATAAAAAATGTTTTTTTAAACTAAAGGTAAATATCATGAAATGTCATACAATAAATAAATAAGTAAATACACTCATCCAAACAATTAAAGGAACAAGAATTTAAACATTTTTTTGGGGTGTTTTTTGAAGTACTGTATCTTTGTGAAAAATGGTCGTATCGAAATAAAACAAAAAGCATTTTAAAGCTTCAAGTTTCTAGTTTTGAGATTTTTTAGCATAATTTTTTTTGAGTTACGGTTATCGCGCAATCAAAAGAAATAGCGGGACACAAAAATTTTCCAATTTTTTAAATTTTTTTTAAGGGTCCTCGGGCTTGGGAAATTTTTTTTCAGTTAAACCAATGCATTGGTCAGTTAACTTGTTTATTCAGCTTTAATTTGCTTTTTTTTTGGTCTCTCTCAATTTTTTTTCGCCGAGATATCTGCCTTTAAATGAAAAATGATTCTTTTGTCTTCGATCATCAATATATCAGCAACTAATGATTAAACAGTAAATTTAAGGTCAGTTTTAAAAACTTGAATAAATTTCCTACAAAACCCTTTCATGACTTTATTAGAAAAAAAATTTTTTTTACCCTCACCATTAGTGTGAAAAAGTACGAAAAAATGACCTTTTATGTTCTTTTAGTAAATCTATCGCTACTTTTCAAATATTGATGGGAAGATTAATGTTGCCAGGTGATTTTACAGCTTAATGTACCTCCAACAGCCCTGTAAATTTTTAAATTGATCTATCGAACCGTTTTTCCGAACCGACTGATCAAATTTTGCTTTCGTATTAATTCGATTCCAGCATGCGAGACAAAATTATTTTACAATTTCGTACGCTTCCCGCTGCGAAAGAATTAATTAATGCAATTAATTCAAGATGAGTAAAATTATGGTACGCAAAAGCCGAATCGAGTCAAAAATGAGTCAGTATTGTTTCTTGAAATGTTTTAAAAATTTTGAAAAAAAAATTCAAAATTAAAAAAAAATTATTTTTTTAATTTTTTTGAATTTTTTTTCTCCATTTCAAATTTAACAAGTAACTAATGCAAAACTGTAAATAAAATCAAAAATCGAAAATCGTTTTCTACATTTTGATGATGATTACACAATGTTATGTTCCAGTCTGTTACACAATACACATGTTCCTTTAATTGTTTTGTAAAACTTTGATCAATCGGTCCGGAAAAACGGTTCGATGGATCAATTTAAAAATTTACAGGGCTATTGGAGGTACATTAAGCTGTAAAATCACCTGGTAACATTAATCTTCCCATCAATATTTGTAAAGTAGCGATAGATTTACTAAAAGAACATAAAAGGTCATTTTTTTGTACTTTTTCACACTAATGGTGAGGGTAAAAAAAATTTTTTTTCTAATAAAGTCATGAAAGGGTCTTGTAGGAAATTTATTCAAGTTTTTAAAACTGACCTTAAATTTACTGTTTAATTATTAGTCTATATACATATAATAACATGTCCTGACTGATTCATCATCGCCCAGCCGAAACCCCTGGTCCTAGAAACGTGAAATTTTAAGGGTATCTTCCTTTTATGAAGTAACCACCCACTAAGAAAGGATTTTTCGATAATCAACCCCTAAGGGGGTAAAAGAGGGTGTAAAAGTTTGTATGAAAAAAATATTTTTTGGTCCTAGAAACGTGAAATTTTAAGGGTGTCTTCCCTTTATGACGTAATCACCCACTAAGAAAGGATTTTTCGATAATCAACCCCTAAGGGGATATAGAGGGTGTAAAAGTTTGTATGGGAAAAACATTTTTTGATCGGATTTACTTGAAACTTAAAATAAATACTCTTCAATACAAACAATGAAACACGTATTTCAAGCTTTTCCAAAATTAACTCCTTAGGGGGTGCAAGGTGGTGGATAAGTTTGTATAGGAAAAATATTTTTTGGTCAGATTTACCTGAAACTTAAAATATATACTCTTCAATACAAATAATGAAACATATGTTTCAGCTTTTTCCAAAATTAAACCCTTAAATGGGGTAAGAGGGTGTAAAAGTTTGTATGGGAAAAATATTTTTTGGTCGGATTTAATTCAAACTTTAAATAAATACTCTTCAATACAAACAATGAAACACGTATCTCAAGCTTTTCCAAAATTAAATCATTAAGGGGGTGCAAGGGGGTGGATAAGTTTATATAGGAAAAATATTTTTTGGTCAGATTTACTTGAAACTTAAAATAAATACTCTTCAATACAAACAATGAAACATGTATTTCAAGCATTTCCAAAATTAAACCCTTAAGGGGGTGGATATGTTTGCATAGGAAAAATATTTTTTGATCGGATTTACTTGAAACTTAAAATAAATACTCTTCAATACAAATAATGAAACACGTTTTTCAGCATTTACCAAAATTCATCCCTTAAGGGGTTGCAAATGAAACTTTGCACAAATAATCTACAAGACAAATAACATTTTCGAAAATTCAACCCCTAAGGGATGACGGGGGTGTAAGGTGTAAGGTAAATTTAAACAAAATAATATTCAATAAAATTAAAAATTTCGTCATTCAACCCCTAATAGCGTAAGAAGGGGACGAGGATGGATTTTTGATATGTTTACTGAATATAGCTGCTTATGTTATAAAGGTGAATTCCGGCAAAACAGTCTTCAATAAAAATAAAAGTTTCGACATTCAACTCCTAATGGAGGGGGTCCACAAGGGGTGGGTTTCTGCAATTTTTAACTAACAATAAGTTCCGAGATATTTACGATTTTTTATAGGTAATGAATAAAAATAAATAATTATTTAATATGTCATCCTCTGTCACGCGTGGAGGGTTGTATTACGGCGGGAAAATATTACGGGGGAGGGAGTTTTAGGGGGGAAAGCATTGGAGCCGAGATAATTTGTATAGGAAAAATATTTTGACCGGATTTATTTGAAACTTAAAATAAATACTCTTCATTACAAACAAATAAAGGAAATTTAAATATTTCACCCCATGCCACGTATGGAGGGTTGTATTTAGTTTCTAAATCAACGCGAGCAAAGCCGCGGGTAGCAGCTAGTTGCTGATATATTGATGATCGAAGACAAAAGAATCATTTTTCATTTAAAGGCAGATATCTCGGCGAAAAAAAATTGAGAGAGACCAAAAAAAAAGCAAATTAAAGCTGAATAAACAAGTTAACTGACCAATGCATTGGTTTAACTGAAAAAAAATTTCCCAAGCCCGAGGACCCTTAAAAAAAATTAAAAAATTGGAAAATTTTTGTGTCCCACTATTTCTTTTGATTACGCGATAACCGTAACTCAAAAAAAATTATGCTAAAAAATCTCAAAATTAGAAACTTGAAGCTTTAAAATGCTTTTTGTTTTATTTCGATACGACCATTTTTCACAAAGATACAGCACTTCAAAAAACACCCAAAAAAAATGTTTAAATTCTTGTTCCTTTAATTGTTTGGATGAGTGTAGATTACATTTTTAATTAGAGCAGGGTCGTATTAAGTAAATTTTATAGTTAATATTTAATAATAAATCATATGTAATTAAATACTAAGCAATGGAACTTTTGATATCGATGTAATTAAACCGATAATGTTATTGAATATTTAAGCCAGGCACGTATTAAGAAGAATTTACAATTAGTATTTTCTCATAAAATTTGTTTAAAAATGAAAATGTTAACCAATGGAAGTTCTTATATCTATGTAATTAAACTTATAATGTATATTGAGTATTTAAGCCAGGCACGTATTAAATAGAATTTATAATTAATTTTTCCAATAAAAACTGTATAAAACGAAGCCATTTAGCAATAAGTTATGGAATTAATGTAGTTAATACGAAAATGTATATATGAATATTTTAGTCAGGTACGTATTAAGAAGAATTCATAATTAATATTTTCCAATAAAAACTATATAAAAATGAAACAATTAAGCAATGACAGTTATGACATTGATGTAGTTAAACTGAAAATGTATATATGCATATTTTAGTCAGCTACGTATTAAGAAGAATTTATAATTAGAAAATTTTCTGATAAAAATTCTATAAAAATGAAAATATTAAGTAATGGTAGTTATGACTTTGATGAAACTAAACCAATAATGCATATTGTATATTTAAGCCAGGCACGTATTAAAAAGAATTTATAATTAATATTTTCTAATAAAAATTGTATAAAAATGAAACCATTAAGCAATGAAAGTTATGGCATTGATGTAGTTAAACCAAAAATTTATATATTAATATTTTAGTCAGGCACGTATTAAGAAAAATTTATAATGAATATTTTTTTCATAAAAATTATATAAACATGAACATGTTTACCATCCGCAGTTGTTATATTGTGATTTTTATATACACTCATCCAAACAATTAAAGGAACAAGAATTTAAACATTTTTTTTGGGTGTTTTTTGAAGTGCTGTATCTTTGTGAAAAGTAGTCGTATCGAAATAAAACAATAAGCATTTTAAAGCGTCAAGTTTCTAGTTTTGAGATTTTTTAGCATATTTTTTTTGAGTTACGGTTATCGCGCAATCAAAAGAAATAGTGGGACACAAAAATTTTCCAATTTTTTAAATTTTTTTGAAGGGTCCTCGGGCTTGGGAAATTTTTTTTCAGTTAAACCAATGCATTGGTCAGTTAACTTGTTTATTCAGCTTTAATTTGCTTTTTTTTTTGGTCTCTCTCAATTTTTTTTCGCCGAGATATCTGCCTTTAAATGAAAAATGATTCTTTTGTCTTCGATCATCAATATATCAGCAACTAATGATTAAACAGTAAATTTAAGGGCAGTTTTAAAAACTTGAATAAATTTCCTACAAGACCCTTTCATGACTTTATTAGAAAAACATTTTTTTTTACCCTCACCATTAGTGTGAAAAAGTACAAAAAAAATGACCTTTTATGTTCTTTTAGTAAATCTATCGCTACTTTACAAATATTGATGGGAAGATTAATGTTGCCAGGTGATTTTACAGCTTAATGTACCCCCAACAGCCCTGTAAATTTTGAAATTGATCCATCGAACACTCGGACCCGTCGATTAGTATTTTAAGTTGCGGATTTTTTGACATAAGAAAATTGTATACAGGGTGTCTCAGGAAAAACATATGCAGTCATCATTGATTTTTTTAAATAGAACACCCTATATATTATACCATTTTTGAATTGTGCGATATATTCTGAACACTTTTTGTACAGCATATCATATCTCTAAAATCAGTGGTTTTCGGAATAATGACGTTTTAAAATTGACATTTTGAAATACACACAAGTCAAATAAAATGTTTAAATTGAACAAAAACACCTTGAACATTTTTTAAAAGCCAACAAAAACATCCCGGTATGCCAAAAAAAAAACATTGAACTTTTTTTTTCTTTTATTTTTCCTTTTTTTTTCTTTTTTTTCTTTTTTTTGCAATACAAGGTTATTTTTGTTGGCTTTTAAAAAAATGTTCAAAGTGTTTTTGTTCAATTTAAACATTTTATTTGACTTGTGTGTATTTCAAAATGTCAATTTTCAAACGTCATTATTCCGAAAACCGCTGATTTTAGAGATATGATAAGTGTTCAGAATTTATTGCACAATTCTAAAATGGTATAATATATAGGGTGTTCCATTTAAAAAAAATAATGATGACTGCATATGTTTTTCCTGAGACAGCCTGTATACAATTTTTGTATGTCAAAAAATCCGCAACTAAAAATACTAATCGACGGGTTCGAGCGTTTTTCCACAAAATAATTACCTAAATTTTAAACGAATTTGTTCCTTTCATCGTGAACGCACTGTATATTAATAATTTCAACCCGCTTGCTTAACATTTTTCACTCTTAGTAATGAAAACTACATTTGAAAACATCACTGCCACTACTGGGTATTAGTGAAAAATGAATACCCAGTAATGGTTATTGAACACAAAACCCCTCCTAGAACAATAAAATTAAATTTAGTGGTGACCCTGTCTTTAAGATATGTTCAAGATTGAAACATATTAATTTCACTTAAAAAAAAAATTTAAGCAGCATAAAAATCACGAATAATCGAACTCGCGCCACTAACCATTTACATAAGAAAATACACATTTCGTGAATTTCGACTGATCCGCGATGTTTAAATGTCCACCATTTTGACACCTATTGGCCGATTGTCATCAAATCACGCTGTAAGACAGTTAAATATACATAGATTAATATTCAGAAATGATTATAATCAAATATCATCACATATTTCAAATTCAGGACATTTAGTTAAACATTTGCCATTACTGGGGTGCTTGCCAAGACCGGTGCCGTTACCTTAGAAATTTAATGGTTTTTCATTTTGTAATTCTATTAAATTGTCAATTGTTGTTTGTTTGTCTATTTGTTTTGAAATGAATACGGTTGTTATAGTTATTGGTTTAACTGTGTAAATATATTTTTCAGAAATTAATTTTGGGTTAATGAATGATGTACAGCTTCCTGTATCAATCAAAAATTTTAATGGAGGACCGTTTGAATTAGAAATATGAATATACTAGCTGGGCCCACGCGGCTTCGCTCGCGTAGACTACGGAATTATTGTTTAGGATTTTTGAAAAATATAGTTTAATTAATTAAGTACAAACACGATTAGTTATTATTGTAATAATAATTTATCAATACCTAAATTACCTAACAAAAACGAAACAGAAGAAAAAAGTACAAATAATTTGTGTTCTGTTTAAATTTAAATGTTAATTATTGAAAACAAAATAAACACAAACGATCAGCCGAGGGACTCCGAATATCTACCGAGCGTACGCGAATCCAGTCTGATGTACTCGCTTCGATGCGGCACGACACCATACATTTAAGATATTATCTTTATAAATATATTTTAAGATATTTTCTAAACTATACGACCAAATTGGATGCTGTAAATGGCAAACTATATCTACATTAAGTACTTATGACGATGAAATCATTTATTTCGATAAGGATTAATGTTTTGCAGGTCATAAGTCCATGTAAACAAAACCCAAATATTTTATGTTTTCTTTGTAACATAAAAGCAGTCATTGTGGCTTAAATATAAAAGTTAGACATATCGTGTCGCTGACTTAATTGTAGAACTTTTGATTCTACACAATTCTTTAATACATTATTTTGTTCTATATTGAACGGTTTAGGCAGCGTATTACAAAACAGCGCGCCGACGGCAAAATTTTTTCCGACTTGATTTACTATTATCGTCACTGCTTTGTTGTTATGTTACCTAACGTAAAAAAATATAGCCTATAACCTGGCCAGAGAACGTACCTATGAATTAAAAAAAAAAACTCGTAAATCGGATAAGTGGTTCTCGAGTGATAAGGTAACTAACGGACAGACAGACAGACAGACAGACAGACAGACAGACAGAGAGACGTTGAGCTTTACATATATTAAGGATGGTAGTTTTGTTATTAGTTTACTGTCTAAGTTTAAGAACCCGACTGCTGGTGTAAGGCTATTTTCCGAAAATTTTCTTCATCTATTTCGTTTGTTTCGAAATCATCATTTATATGTGGATTTTGAAAATGTTTATGTGAATTAATATCTAGTTGATAGCTAGAGTATTCTTGTTCTGATTCATCGTTTAAAGTAGAGTTATATTCGATATACTCATTTTCAAAATCGGGATTGGTTATTTCAGGATTTTCACAATTAAATAATTATTTTGAATGGAAATTTGGAGGACCTGTTGATTTAAAGAATTGAGTATTTGTTTGAGGTATTGGTCTATATCTATTAGTGTTACCACTACTTGTGTCCATTGGAGTAGGACGATACATAGGTTTCGATTGTTGTGGATGTTGTGATTGTTGAATTGGACTATTATTGAAGAAAGGTTGGGATTGTTGAGGGCGATTAACGTTTGAATTAAATCTTAATTGTTGTGGATGATTGATTTGAGTATTTGGAATATATGATCGATAATTATTTTGATTATACGATCGATTATTATTTTAATTATACGATTGATAATTATTTGGGTTATACGATCGAATATTCGAATTTTGTGAAAATTGTCTGTAATTCGAATTTTGAGGTGTAGGGTGATTGTATGTTCTGTTGTGTGGTGTGTGACTAATATTTTGTGTATTATTGAATTTTGGTGTATTCCTAACATAATACGTATTTTGTTCTTGTATCGAGAAACTGAATGCTTCCGCCAATGAAGTTGGTCGCATTGCTCTTATAGTACTACCTAATGGTTCTTTTAATCCTGTCAGATACGTATTAAGGCACATTTCTTGATAAAGTTTATGTTTGGCTGATATAACGTTTACATCAGTTTCATGAATGTTAATTAAGTTTGTCATTGTTGAGAAAAGTTCAATAATTTTACTATAGAAGGTTTCTACAGTTTCATTTGTTTGTTTTAGTGTATGTAAATCTCTGATAAGGGAAGTTTCGTTACGCTTATCTGAATAATGTAAAATTAAATTTCTTTTTATTTCTGACCATAGTACCGGAGTACCGTACATATTTAATACTTCGTTTGCTTCATTAATTATTTTATTTCTTATAGCCCTAGTTATAAATTTTACATAATTATTGTTTGAATTAGGTATTATATCTAGTATTTCCTGTACGTTATTTATGAAATCGTACAGTAATCTTGGATTACCATTGAATGTAGGCAAATCTTTTATTGCATCTGGTATTCTTAAATTATTAAAAATATCTAGTGGCGTTACTGCCATATTTACTTTAATTTTATTTATTTGTTCTTTTGAAATTGTTAGTTTTATATTTTCAATATTTGACTTATTACTAGCGAAACTCAAGTTTTTAACAACTGGCGATAAACCTTCGCCGGTGTTAAAGTTTTGTCCTCGTACTGTCGATAAACCGTCGTCAGTATTTGAACTCAAAGCATTTACAGTATTACAACTTTTGGATTTTTTAATTTTTGGGTAAGGATACTTAAACATGAACGAAACAAAAAAATCAATATAGACTTACCACATAAACCAAATGTAAAACATCATCGTTCGAATCCACTGCATGCCCGATGTTCCTTCGAGTTGAATAGTATTCCTCTATTCCAGATTCGTCACCAAATATTCTACGTGGAGTACGTTGATTCGTAGTGCGAAGAATTAGAATTCACCCAGTAGAGTTTTCGACTGGTTCACTATGTCGTTGTTGATTGATCGACAGCTGTTTTACTGAATCTCTTCACTAATACTGTTTTGTATTAACAATTTCTGAACTTTCAACTTTTAACAATAAACCGTTGTTAAGGCTGTTTTTTCGCGATTCACTTAATCTTACTGTTTGGATATCAACGAATCTTTTTGTATCCTACCGACTGCGCCAATTATATTTTTCGTTGAGAAAATATCCTTTTTAAAAAATCTTTATTTATTATAATATTGTACAATGCTTATTGCTAGATGGTATGCTTGAGAATGTTCTTGCAGAAGAAGATAACAGTTTGCATGACTTTATACTCTGTCATCGTTTTCTACAATTCTTTGAATGTAATATAATATGTTTTGCGCGCCGGACAAGGCGATGATAACAATGTGTTAAATTCATAAGTGTTATACATATGATTAAATAATTATACATAATAAAATAAAGTACAATACAATATGATCTTAAATTATTGGTTATTGAAATATATATATTTTATATTATATGTATAATGGATAGTTCATTTCATGACTCGTGTTTCTAAGTCTGTAAATTTGTTACGTGTTCACGGCTAAACCGCTTTACCGATCTTGATGAAATTTGGCAGCGAGATAGCTTGCATCCCGAGGGCGTACATAGGCTACTTCGTATCTCGAAAATTCAACCCCTAAGGAATTTCAAGGGGGTGGAAATTTAATTTTTTTTTCAGTAATTAATATTTTACCCCCCGTTACATATGAAGGGTTGTAAGTGGTTTCATTAGATCCGGCGGGAAAAATACTACAGAATTAAAATGCGTGTATCATTTTAATTCTAAAATTAAAATTAAAATACAAGCAAAATTGAAACCAATAACAACCCTTCATATGTGACAGGGGACGAAATATTAAAATATTCTTATTTTTGGTTTTCTTCATTATACAAAATCGTAAATATCTCGGCTCCTATGCGAGGTAGAGGGTTGTTTTTCCCCCTAAAACCCCCGCTCCCATAGTATTTTTCCCGCCGGATCTAATGAAACCACTTACAACTCTTCATATGTAACGGGGGGTAAAATATTAATTACTGAAAAAAATAAAATATTTCCACCCCCTTGCAATTAAATAGGGGTTGAAATTTCGAGATACGAAGTAGCCTATATACATTCTGTGGATGCAATCTATCTCGCTGCCAAATTTCATCAAGATCGGTAAAGCGGTTTAGCCGTGAACACGTAACAAATAGACAGACTGAGAAACACGCTTTCGCATTTATAATATAAGTGTCGACTCCTATGCGAGATGATCAGATAAGGGGTTGATTTTTCCCTCTAGAAACCCCTCTTCCGTAGTATTTTTTCCAACAGATTAAACGAAACCAATGACAACCCCTCATATGCGACAGGGGGTAAAATATAAAAATTGTCTTATTTTTGGTTTTCTTTCATTATACAAAATCGTAAATATCTCGGCTCCTATGCGAGATAGAGGGTTGTTTTTCCCCCTAAAACCCCCGCACCCGTAGTAATTTTCCCGCCGGATCTAATGAAACCACTTACAACCCTTCATATGTAACGGGGGGTAAAATATTAATTACTGAAAAAAAAAATATTTCCACCCCCTTGCAATTCAATAGGGGTTGAATATTCGAGATACGAAGTAGCCTATGTCTGTCCACGGGATGCAAGCTATTTCATCAAGATCGGTTCGGTGGTTTAGCCATGAAAAGGTAACAGACAGACACACAGACAGACAGACACACTTTCGCATTTATAATATTGGTATGGATTTTAATTGTAACATAAAAATTCGTACATCATTTTAATTCTAAAATAAAAATTAAAATACATGCAAAATTGAATGCTTGAATTAAAATTATGTACATAATTTTAATTGTAACATAAAAATTCGTACATCATTTTAATTCTAAAATAAAAATTAAAATACATGCAAAATTGAATGCTTGAATTAAAATTATGTACATAATTTTAATTGTAACATAAAAATTCGTACATCATTTTAATTCTAAAATAAAAATTAAAATACATGCAAAATTGAATGCTTGAATTAAAATTATGTACATAATTTTAATTGTAACATAAAAATTCGTACATCATTTTAATTCTAAAATAAAAATAAAATTACATGCAAAATTGTATGCTTGAATTAAAATTATGTACATAATTTTAATTGTAACAAAAAAATTCGTGTATCATTTTAATTCTAAAATAAAAATTAAAATACATGCAAAATTGAAACCAATAACAACCCTTTATATGTGACAGGGGATGAAATATTAAAATATTCTTATTTTTGGTTTTCTTTCATTATACAAAATCGTAAATATCTCGGTTCCTATGCGAGATAGAGGGTTGTTTTTCCCCCTAAAACCCCCGCTCCCGTAGTAATTTTCCCGCCGGATCTAATGAAACCACTTACAACCCTTCATATGTAACGGGGGGTAAAATATGAATTACTAAAAAAAATTTAAATATTTCCACCCCTTTGAAATTCCTTAGGGGTTGAAATTTCGAAATACGAAGTAGCCTATGAAATTTCTCTGGATGCAATCTATCTCGCTGCCAAATTTCATCAAGATCGGTAAAGCGGTTTAGCCGTGAACACGTAACAAATAGACAGACTGAGAAACACGCTTTTGCATTTATAATATAAGTGTCGACTCCTATGCGAGATGATCAGATAAGGGGTTGATTTTTCCCTCTAGAAACCCCTCTTCCGTAGTATTTTTTCCAACAGATTAAACGAAACCAATGACAACCCCTCATATGCGACAGGGGGTAAAATATAAAAATTGTCTTATTTTTGGTTTTCTTTCATTATACAAAATCGTAAATCGGCTATGCGAGATAGAGGGTTGTTTTTCCCCCTAAAACCCCCTCCCCCGTAGTAATTTTCCCGCCGGATCTAATGAAACCACTTACAACCCTTCATATGTAACGGGGGGTAAAATATTAATTACTGAAAAAAAAAAATATTTCCACCCCCTTGCAATTCAATAGGGGTTGAATATTCGAGATACGAAGTAGCCTATGTCTGTCCACGGGATGCAAGCTATCTCACTGCCAAATTTCATCAAGATCGGTTCGGTGGTTTAGTCGTGAAAAGGTAACAGACAGACAGACAGACAGACACACTTTCGCATTTATAATATTAGTATGGATTTTAATTGTAACAAAAAAATTCGTACATCAATTTAATTCTAAAATTAAAATTAAAATACATGCAAAATTGTATGCTTGAATTAAAATTATGTACATAATTTTAATTGTAACATAAAAATTCGTACATCATTTTAATTCTAAAATAAAAATTAAAATACATGCAAAATTGTATGCTTGAATTAAAATTATGTACATAATTTTAATTGTAACATAAAAATTCGTACATCATTTTAATTCTAAAATAAAAATTAAAATACATGCAAAATTGTATGCTTGAATTAAAATTATGTACATAATTTTAATTGTAACATAAAAATTCGTACATCATTTTAATTCTAAAATAAAAATTAAAATACATGCAAAATTGTATGCTTGAATTAAAATCATGTACATAATTTTAATTGTAACATAAAAATTCGTACATCATTTTAATTCTAAAATAAAAATAAAAATACATGTAAAATTGAATGTTTGAATTAAAATTATGTACATAATTTTAATTGTAACATAAAAATTCGTACATCATTTTAATTCTAAAATAAAATTTACTACACGTGCAAAATTGAATGTTTGAATTAAAATTATGTACATAATTTTAATTGTAACAAAAAAATTCGTGTATCATTTTAATTCTTAATAAAATTTAATGCACGTGAAAAATTGAATGTTTGAATTAAAATTATGTACATAATTTTAATTGTAACAAAAAAATTCGTGTATCATTTTAATTCTAAAATTAAAATTATTACACATACAGAATTGAATGTTTGAATTAAAATTATGTACATAATTTTAATTGTAATAGAAAAATGCGTGCATCATTTTAATTTTAAAATAAAAATTCTGCACGTAATTTTTATTTTAGAATTAAAATTATGTACATAATTTTAATTGTAACAAAAAAATTCGTGCATCATTTTAATTATAAAGTATAAGTTTTGCACGTAATTTTTATTTTAGAATTAAAATTTTGTACATGATTTTAGTTCTAAAATAAAAATTCGTTCTATTATTATTATGTACATAATTTTAATTCTAAAATAAAATAACGTGCATCATTTTTATTTACTGAATTATAATTCACGAATTAAAATTATGTACATAATAATAATTCATGAATTAAAATTATGTACATAATTTTAATTCTGAATTTTTTTTTATGCAGATACAATTTTAATTCATCTTATTATTTTTATGCTGTAGCATAAAAAAAATTCAATGAAATATTAAATATCAGAGTATAATTTTAATTTGATGTATTATTATTATGTTGCAACATAATAAAAATAGGGAATTAAAATTATGTCGGGACATAATTTTAATTCATTGAATTAAATTTATGTCACAACATAATTTTAATTCATTGAATTAAAATTATGTCACAACATAATTTTAATTCAATGAATTAAAATTATGTTGTGACATAAATTTAATTCATTTTTATGATCGTAATTTAATTTTGACGGAATTTTTTTTTTACTATTAAAAAGTAAAACGGCGTGCCATAAAAAAGTGTATTTTATTTTTAACCTCTAATTTGGGATAATATTTCTCGAAAAAATAAAAGAAAAGCTACTTTGGCAACTTTGATTTATCTTCATTGTGGCATATCAATGTGAAATTGTAGCTTTAATTAATATCTGAGCTATACAGAAAGTTATTTGCAAATAATTAAAATTTAATTCACACGTTTTGACATCGACTAACAGACATTGACTAACAGGGTGTAGAAGGGGTGACACATCACTTATTAGGCGATTCATATTTTCAGGTAGCTTTAACAAACCTTTAATGATGATGTCAGTTTTTCTCCTATAAACAAATAAGTTTTTTAGTTGCAAGCTTGTTTCGCTTTTACCCCATTTTTTGGTGTTTCATATTTACCCCGCTCGACCCTACATTAAAATGTACAACCTTGCACATTGCACAGTATTCAATATGTTTTTTGATGTAAATGCTCCAAAAACATTTGTCACGATTTTGTTAAAATGACGTGTTTGTGTTTTGTTTTTAAAAAAAAAAAAACACACACACACACACACACACACACACACAACCACACACACACGTCATTTATCGCGACAACTGTGTCAAGAGAGAAAAGTTGAAATTTTGTTGCATAAATGTTGCTATAAGAAAGTAAAAACATCTGCCAAGTAAATGCACAGTGCTTCCTCGTGCTAAATTCACTAAAACCGATAGTGTTCAGATAAATTGCCTGGCATTGGTTAACCATTTAATTTTTATACAAATTTTACTAAAAAATCTTAGTTCGAATTTTTTCTTAAAACGCACCTGAATATTTTTTCATATATTTTTAATTTTTTGACAATTTCAATCTAAATCTAAATTTATGCAAATGTCAAAATGACATTTAAAACGTCAAAGTGACATTTAAAACGCCAAAGTGACATTTAAAACGTCAAAATGACACTTAATATATCCAATCAAATATCAATTTAGAAAAACAAAACACGAATTTTTAAAATTAATTTAGATAAATCTTTGTAAGGTAATATTTTACAACAAACGTAGTAGACCCATATTATAGGAAATTTAATTCTCTACAAAAAATATTCTATAAAATTTTCTCGTAACATGTGTCGTTCTTGAGATATCTTGAAAAAATAAATATTTTGGGGTGTCACCCCTCCCCCTTACACACGATTTTGATGATTTTGAAATGGGACCGTCCTCAAACCAAACCCAACTGTCCGACCAAGTTTCAATAATATCGGTTCAGTGGTTCATGAGTTATGCGTGTGACAAGGATTCAGGGGACAGACGGACGGACGGACGGACGGACAGACAGACAGACACGGAACGAAAAGTGTTTGTCTTGACGTGAAATGGATAAATAAATTTAAAATTTTGAAATTGGAGAACTTTTTTTTTGTCTCAATCTGAAACGATCACATAGCTTCTCGTATCTTCGATATTGCGAGGAAACAAAAATCGTATGAATTCCTAGTTTGCCTCTATAATATTGATAGTATAAAATCTAATGTTATTCCAAACATTATGATTACTAAGGAACAAATTCGTTTAAAATTCAGGTAATTACTTTGTGGAAAAACGCTCGGACCCGTCGATTAGTATTTTTAGTTGCAGATTTTTTGACATAACAAAATTGTATACAGGGTGTCTCAAGAAAAACATATACAGTCATCATTGATTTTTTTAAATGGAATACCCTATATATTATGCCATTTTTGAATTGTACGATAAATTCTGAACACTTTTTGTACAGCATATCATATCTCTAAATTCAGTGGTTTTCGGAATAATGACGTTTGAAAATTGACATTTTGAAATACACAGAAGTCAAATAAAATGTTTAAATTGAAAAAAATAAACTTGGAACATTTTGCTTCCTCGCAATATCGAAGATACGAGAAGCTATGTGATCGTTTCAGATTGAGACAAAAAAAAAGTTCTCCAATTTCAATATTTTAAATTGATTTATCCGTTTCACGTCAAAACAAACACTTTTCGTTCCGTGTCTGTCTGTCTGTCCGTGTGTCCGTCCGTCCGTCTGTCCCCTGAATCCTTGTCACACGCATAACTCATGAACCACTGAACCGATATTATTGAAACTTGGTCGGATGGTAGGGTATGGTTTGAGGACCGTGCCATTTCAAAATCATCAAAATCGTGTGTAAG
Source organism: Sialis fuliginosa (assembly GCA_961205875.1). Lineage (NCBI taxonomy): Eukaryota > Metazoa > Arthropoda > Insecta > Megaloptera > Sialidae > Sialis > Sialis fuliginosa. The sequence continues at coordinate 876,882 of OY540816.1, read as the reverse complement.
GGGGAGGGGTGACACCCCAAAATATTTATTTTTTCAAGATATCTCAAGAACGACACATGTTACGAGAAAATTTTATAGAATATTTTTTGTAGAGCATTAAATTTCCTATAATATGGGTCTACTACGTTTGCTGTAAAATATTCCCTTACAAAGATTTATCTCAATTTATTTTTAAAATTCGTGTTTTGTTTTTCTAAATTGATATTTGATTGGATATAAAACCGTAAAAACCGTTATTTTTTGCCGGAACGAAAACCGGAACAGAACCGAAATAAAAATATCGGTTTTTACGGTTCAGTACATGTTAAAATACGCGCGTTAACATGATCTTATTTCCCACTTCATTTGTCGTTCGGACTATCATACAAGTACCATAAAATATTCTAAATTATGGTAGAACATTTTTTTTTAATACAAATAATTTTTTTTTTAATTAATCACTCGGAGCTGAACCGAAAACCGGAAAAACTGTTATTTTTTTGCGGAACGAAAACCGGAACCGAACCGAAATATATTTTTTTGCTCGAACCGGAACGAAAACCGAAACGAAAAAAATAACGGTTCGAAGCCCTGATATTAAATGTCATTTTGGCGTTTTAAATGTCACTTTGACGTTTTAAATGTCATTTTCACATTTGCATAAATTAAGATTTAAATTGAAATTGTCAAAAAATTAAAAATATATGAAAAATATTCAGGTGCGTTTTAAGAAAAAGTTCGAACTAAGATTTTTTAGTAAAATTTGTATAAAAATTAAATGGTTAACCAATGCCAGGCATTTTATCTGAACACTATCGGTTTTAGTAAATTTAGCACGAGGAAGCACTGTGCATTTACTTGGCAGACGTTTTTTTCAAAGCCAACAGAAACATCCTGGTATGCCGAAAAAAAACATTGAACTTTTTATTTTCTTTTATTTTTCCTTTTTTTTCTTCTTTTTTTTCTTTTTTTTGCAATACCAGATTATTTTTGTTGGCTTTTAAAAAAATGTTCAAAGTTTTTTTGTTCAATTTAAACATTTTATTTGACTTGTGAGTATTTCAAAATGTCAATTTTCAAACGTCATTATTCCGAAAACCGCTGATTTTAGAATATGATATGCTGTATAAAATTAGTATAATTTATCGCACAATTCAAAAATGGTATAATATATAGGGTATTCCATTTAAAAAAATCAATGATGACTGCATATGTTTTTCCTGAGACACCCTGTATACAATTTTGTTATGTCAAAAAATCCGCAACTAAAAATACTAATCGACCGGTCCGAGTGTTTTTCCACAAAATAATTACCTTAGTGGAGTCATATAACCGAATTTTTTTTTGAATAAAACAATCTTTCCCTACAGCGATTTTATGATTTTAAAATGTTCTAGGGATCAAGAGAAGTTCATAACTGAGTTTGTGGATTAATCCGTTTTCCGCGCGGTACTTTTTTCACGACTTTTCCGAAAAATCATCGATTTTTCCTGTTTGCGGTTCGATTTTTCGCGAATATCTCGGCGTCTACTTTATCAATACCGACCAAAAAAATAAGGACACTCGTAAGGAACCCCTCTATCGATCTGTGGGAGGCGGAATACTATAACTTAATTTATAACCTCAAAAAAAATTACAAACTGCGCATATAACAGATTTTTTATTTTTTCTCAATTACTTTGCAACAAGTATGAATATTTTGATGAAAATTAGGAAAAATGTACCTCTTATGATCCTTAATAAACCTACCAAGTTTGATTTCAAAATATTCAAAATTGCCGCCAAAATTTATATTTTCAAAAAAAAATTGATTGACGCACCATCTTTGGGCAAACCATCGTAGAGCAATTTTGTTTATCTCAAATTGTAGAGTATTTTATGCCCTTTTAAATGATGTATATATACTTACCCATACATTCAGAAACAAAAAAGTTATTAAGATTTTTCTGAACTGATTTTTTTCTTTATCGGATTGTTGCCGTAAATACATTTTTCCTGCTTAACTTTCATTATTGTTCAAAACAAATTACAAAATTTAAAATATAGTTAAAAGTTAAGTGTTTGAAACAAATTTAACATATTTTTACTTATTAATTAGTAGATCGCCCCAAAAATTTTGTAATTTTAAAATTTCACCTGCACAAATTAATCAGTTTTTATTGTTCAAAATATATTTTATTTGAAATTTTATTTCTAGTAACGAAAATAAAATTAAGTTATTTATTAGAACAATTATAAAATTACACACTAATACTCAAAATAAATATTTTAACCAAGCCTCATTAGCGTAACAATTATTTCTGAATCATCAGATTAATCAAAAGTTTCATGTGTAATGAAGAATGAAGTCGTTTTTATATGGACCATCATCTTTCCTGTAGGACTACCAAATGAAATAAATATCCATAGCTAGCTCTCGTACAAGTGAATCTGTTAGAAGACTTGATTTTTAATTTTTTTTAACCTATTTCATTACTAAAAATAAACATTTCATGTATGAAAATGTATTTTTAACAATAAAAACTGATTCATTTGTGCGGGTGAAATTTTAAAAATACAAAATTTTTGGGGCGACCTACTAATTAATATAGTAAAAATATGTTAAATTTGTTTCAAACACATAACTTTTAACTATATTTTAAATTTTGTAATTTGTTTTGAATAATAATGAAAGTTAAGCGGGAAAAATGTATTTACGGCAACAATCCGAAAAAGCAAAAATCAGTTCAGAAAAATCCCAATAACTTTTTTGTTTCAGAATATATGGGTAATTATATATACATCATTTAAAAGGGCATAAAATACCCTACAATTTGAGATAAACAAAATTGCTCTACGATGGTTTGCCCAATAAATCAATTTTTTTTTGAAAATATAAATTTTGGCGACAATTTTGAATATTTTGAAATCAAACTTGGTAGGTTTATTAAGGATCATAAGAGGTACATTTTTCCTTATTTTCATCAAAATATTCATACTTGTTGCAAAGTAATTGAGAAAAAATAAAAAATCTGTTATATGCGCAGTTTGTAATTTTTTTTGAGGTTATAAATTAAGTTATAGTATTCCGCCTCCCACAGATCGATAGAGGGGTTCCTTACGAGTGTCCTTATTTTTTTGGTCGGTATTGATAAAGTAGACGCCGAGATATTCGCGAAAAATCGAACCGCAAACAGGAAAAATCGATGATTTTTCGGAAAAGTCGTGAAAAAAGTACCGCGCGGAAAACGGATTAATCCACAAACTCAGTTATGAACTTCTCTTGATCCCTAGAACATTTTAAAATCATAAAATCGCTGTAGGGAAAGATTGTTTTATTCAAAAAAAAATTCGGTTATATGACTCCACTACTGAATTTCAAACGAATTTGTTCCTTTCATCGTGAACGCACTGTATATTATATGTATATTATAATTTAATTTTTTTTCCACTAAACGTAATTCAATCTGAACTAGGTTTCCGGCATGTTGTCGTATTCCTTTACTTGACGTTTCAATAGGCATGATGCCAGTAACAAAGTATCACTGAAATTATGATTTTAAATAATAAAAAAATAGGTTAAAAAGATTCTAAAAAAGGTATTTATTTTTATATTAAAAGCGAGATTAATATAATTTTTGTTAAAATAAAAACACACAATACAGCAATCCGCCATGTTAGATAAAACAACAGTCAGAGTGGATGACGTCACGGCTAAATAAACATAATTTTTGTTTCATTAATATCTGTACTGTTTATAAATTATCAATTTGCTCAGTTTTGTGTTACCAAAACTAAAACCGAGAAACGTTAGCGATGGAACAAGGATTTATTATTGTTGACAAGGAGTGTTTACATAAAAATGCGCCATGACACCTACCAGCGTTTTGGCGTCAAATTCAAAATTAGTTTTAAAAAGTCAATTTTTGAGATTAAACCTTTATTTTCTGCAGAAATAAGTATTTTTTTGGAAATAGGAGACACGTGAAATCATCATAAAATAGTTTTTAAAAATTAGGCATCATGCCTATTCTCATGTGTTTTTGAAACTATTCATATGGACAATGGCCACGAATTTCTGCAGTAAATAAAGCATTTATTCTGTCAATCAAAATCACGATCATATCACGGCAACTGCAAGTAGTATAAGAATTAACATTAAAAAAGTTTACAAACATTTCTATAATCGTTAGTATTTGAACAAGTGCTTTCTGGCATTTACAATAGAACATAAAATGTAAACATTAAAAAAAGGAAACGTTTCGACGGTAGAAATTGAAAAAATAAATAAACACTTATCCTTTTTGCGTCTGGCAACGTTTTGCTGGATAAAAAACAACACCAATAGACGTAAATCTGGAAGTTCTAGATATACGTATGCATTTTTAATTTATATGCAAAGAATCTGTATACATATATATTCAAAATGATTTAATAAAAAATAAAAACAACTTGATTGTCTAAAATCTCTAAACGTCAGAAATACAGGATGATTCAGCGCTGTTGTGCCAAACTTGAACAGTAAATTAAGAGAAATATTTTAAGCAAAAAACATTATATGAACATGTGTCCGGAAATTTTTCGTAAGGGGGCTACAGCCCTCCAAAGATTTTATTCAAAATGAGTTTTTATTTAATATCTGGAGACCCCATTGTGCTAAAGTTATGAAATTTGATACAGGGCTTAGTATTAATAAGTGTTATCGATTTCAAGTATTGAGCAATTATAATTTAGATCAGGGCTGTATGGGGCCAGTGGGCCCATCGATTTTTATCTAGTATTTTTTTGTTATGTATTAATTTTTTCCTACATTAGACATTTGAATAAGATTGTATGGCACAAAATACACAAAAATATACTTTGCTCATTTATCATAGGATAAACCGAGAAATATGGATGCAAAGGATGCAGAATTTTACTTAATACGGATGCTTCAAATTACAAAAAATATTTTTATATTCTTGTTTTATGATAAAAAACAAGATAAAAAAATAATAAAAATATATCTCCAAAAATTCATCCTTATCAACAAATAGCCATTTTAAGTATCGCTTTCTAGTTACATATGTTAGTAAATTGCATGCAACATTAATAGAACAGGCTATATGTCTAAGAGGACACGTGGTGATATATGTGATATAGGTAATATATGTACATGAACTTTTTTCTTACCTTTAATCAAAGAACAGAAATATAAATTTATTTTGTTTAATTTGAAGTATCCGTATTAAGTAAAATTCTGCATGCTTTCTTTTGCATCGATATTGCTCGTAAACGGTTTATCTTATGATAAATGATCAAAGTATATTTTTGTGTATTTTGTCTCATACAGTCTTATTCAAATTTTTAACTTAGGAAAAAATTGAAGAAGAAAACATCGACGGGCCTCCTGGGTCCATACAACCCTGGACAAAATTACTATTGGTTGATACTGGATATAGATAACACTTATTAATACTAAACCTTCTTAACTATGGCACAAGAGGTTCTCAAGATATTAAATAAAAACTAATTTTGAGTAAAATCTTTGGAGGGCTGTAGCCCCCTCATGACAAATTTCCGGACACATGTTTATATAAGTTTTTTGCTTAAAATATTTTTCTCGATGTACCGTTCGAGTTTGGCACGACAGTGCTGAATCAATCATATTCAAAATGATTTAATAAAAAATAAAAACAACTTGATTGTCTAAACTCTCTAAACGTTAGAAATATATTAAGAAAATTTATAAACGGAAGCTTTCGATTCACAGAATCATCGTCAGGCTATTAAGAAAGAACAAAATGTGAGAACGATGTCGTTATCTCAACAATATTCATCGTTCTCACATTTTGTTCTTTCTTAATAGCCTGACGACGATTCTGTGAATCGAAAGTTTGCGTATATAAATTTTCTTAATATATTTCTGACGTTAAGACAATCAAGTTTTTTACTTTCTTAAGTATAGTGAAGTCGATTTTTTTCGAAATCCGGATTTGATGGAATTATCCATTTTGACCATCCGTCAATCCATTCTGACAATTTTCGCCATGATGTCTGTGTGTCTGTCGGTCTGTCTGTAAGCGTTGTAATTCAAATACGACAAATCGTAGAAGGGTGAAATTTTATATTTAAGATTAATTTTTGTCTGGGATGAAAACGTCCTATTTTTGAAAACGATCTTTCAAAATTTTTCGAATTACTCTGAAACAGTGCGAAATAGAGAAAAATGGTCAAGTTAAAAATTGTAGGTAATACCATTATCTATAATTTATGTTCTATTCATTTTTTTCGTAAAAACGAATTTTTGAAAAAAAAAATTATTATAATTCAAATGGTTCATAACAGAGGAGAAATATCTGCCATGAGTTTCATGGGACTTTCTTATACGTAATACTGAGAGTGAACTGTGTAGGTGAATCTAAATAATTACATAAAAAAATTCTTTCTGACTTAATCATAATATAAATGTTGGAAAAAAATGTATGGGGAATAAATTATAGATAATAACATACTCGACATTTTTTAACTAAAATATATTTTTCTTATTTCAAAAATAATTCGAAAATTCAAAAATTTACAAGAGTAAACATCCGTTTTCAGTTATTACGTTCAAAAAAATCACTTGTTATATAATGGAGAGAATAGTATTATATTCCGAGAAGTGAACGCCAAAAATTGTAACTACTTTATAAAGGCTGATTTTTTTGATATTACGTCACATTTGTGGTGTAGAGAGACAGCCTGTCGTCAGTCAGCTAGTTTCGTTAGCGTTTGGCGCAGGGGAGGCTTTATTTTTGTAAAAATGTTGCAACTACTTTATAAAATCTGAAAATTTATTTGTAAGCAGTATACTAAGTAAGAACCCCTTTTATCATAGTCAGCTTATAAAATGTTGTAACTGGGCGCGTCAGCAGCGCGTTAAACTCGTCAAAAATCTAAACGCGCTGCTGACGCGCCCGGTTACAAAATTTTGTAGGCTGACTATGATAAAAGGGGTTCTTACTTAGTATACTGCTGTCAAATAAATTTTCAGATTTTTATAAAATAGTTGCAACGTGTATCGATTTTTTACAAAAATAAAGCCGCCCCTTCGCCAAACGCTAACGATACTAGCTGACTGACGGCAAGCTGTATCTCTACACCACAAATGTGACGTAATATCAAAAAATCAGCCTTTATAAAGTAGTTGCAATATTTTGTCGCTCACCTCTCGGACTAGTAGTACTATTTCCAAGAAATATTAACTACTCACTATAGATATTCGCATGTACTATAGTACATAATATACTATTCATACAAATACCACTATATTGAATACCAGTGAAACGTTATCAAATCAAATCTAGTGGATACCTGTACAATGTACATTGTACACTGTACAATGTACAGTGTTCATGGACAATCTAGCATTAATGCTAATGACCACAATTCCCATAGCTGAACGTTGTCGTGTTCCTTCAACATATCAGAGCTCAAGTTATTAGTACGTTACTGCATTCAACCCTTTTGGTCGGTGACTATTTTTAGACTTGTATTCGATTCATTTAAGTTTTTATTTGATTTGTATAATTCAGTAGTAAATACATACATAGTTTCATTTTATTAATTTTATTAATAATATAATTTATTAATTTTAGTTCCATGTTCTGAAAGAAATGGAAGTATTGTCGAAAAATCGTGTCCGAGATAATGACAGATACTGAATGTACTAATTTCAAAACTTAAAGGAAAGTTAATTTCCGCATGGCGGCTGTGCGTGTGTCTGTGTGTCTGGATGTAGAATTTTTTTTCGTTCACGTAAAAATGCACAGATCTGAATTATTTTTGGGAAAATGTTTGTCTCAGTGAGTACTCCAGACCTATTGATTTTGGTGCTAATCGGATTAGGGGTTTTGGAAATATTAGAAATTTTGTAACTTTTTTTGTCTAAAAAGTGAAAATTGCGAGTATTAACTCACTAATTTTGATAAGATTTGGTACATTTGCAGTTCAATTGAATCTAAGGGACATTTATTATTTGTACGTGCCTAAACAACCAGTGAAGGGGTGAAAAATACCCTCAAAATTTGAATTTTAAATACTAATTAGTACGTCATTAATTCATGTTGCCATGGAAACAAATGCAACTAAATTCAAATTGTCAATTTAGTTATTGTTTTATGAATGTGTATCATGTTTTTGACATTAGGACATTAGAAAACTAATATTTATATACAAATGGCAATAACAGCTGTAACCGTCGTAAGTAACATATATATGTTTTTTTATGTATTGCGATATTTATATTCATAGTAGTAGGTTATATAAATAAAATATTTAAAAATTATTTAAAAAAGATAGAAAGAACATGGAAGTCATGTATGGTTCTCCATACCGATATTATTAATAAAACACAGACAAATTAAAATTGATAAATTAACAAATAAGTTGAATAATTAACATCTCAGTATATCATCTCACACATTTTTTTAACGACTCTGATGAAAAAAAATCATAAAACTTAATTTCTACTAGACTACATTACGAATAAAATGAGCTCAGTTTGAACTCTCTACCACTAATAGAACCGGAGATATGTCGTCGTGAAATTGAGTCTCCGTGCATCATAAATATTTTATATGTGAGCATTCTATAGGTCGTAATTTAACAGATCAAAACTAAAATGATTGATTGACCATATCTTCTTGACAAAATAAACATAGTGAGTTCATTTTTAATTTATTTTCTTTGTAATTTTATAGAGAACAAAAAGTACTTACAATTTTGATGGATTTCGCGGTAGGGTTGCAGTTAAAATGCAAAATGTGAAAAATCGTATACATATGTGTGCCATTCCTAATACATTTTGTAAACTTTGGGGATTGACCTAATAATATTATAGAAATTAATAATTTTTACAAGAATTTGAAGAAAATATCTAAGAAAAATAGATAGTTTGAAAAAATAAACATCAACCATTAACCCTTGGCCTAAAATACCTTATTAAAGGTTTTCTAGGTTGCTGAATAAGAATTTGTTAGTAAGCAGCTATCAAATAATCTATTTTTCTTAGAATTAAAAAAGAAATAACATTGTTTATATTTAGCAATGTTTTTTTGTTAAATCGGGTTTAACAGATCGACAAAAAAATTTAAAGATTAAAAAAAGTGTACTCAAAAATTATAGTATGTACACTGATTTGAACCAAAAAAAGTCACTTATGTCCTATTGTGCGCCGCCCCAAGTGGCCTGGCACACCAGGCGGTCACCCTAGTTCACCCCCCCCCCCCCCCCTTAAAGCCGGCGCTGGATCTAAGGACGTACTCACTTTATTACTTATATGATATTCTGTATTTAAATAAAAGTTTTGTAGTTACTAACTAATGTTTATTCCTCAAATTCTATTAACCATCATGCTATACCAACATATCTCAAGGCATATGCCAACATAGTTAGAACATTTTTGTAAACAATTTTTGACGAATTGAGCATACAATTTTAAGTGATATTTTCACCATTAATTAGTAGCCAAAGAGTGCCAAAGACTGCCACTATTGGCAGCATTGGTCACAAAAGCGATAAATATTACAGGGTTAAATAGAAAAATCAAAAAGTAAAAACTATACCAAATAACCCCGGTCTACCCTACACACAATTTAACAATAATTGTAAAATTTGTAAATTGTAACTATAATTCATAAAACCTTGAATTTGGGTGTTTTCAATCATGAAAATGTACAATTTAAAACTAATATTATCATATTTAAAAAAAAAATTTTAATCTTCAAACGAATGTTAACAATATGGTAAACTTTAATTTTAAGATTATTACCGGCATCCACCTTTATTTTAATTAACAACTATGTGCGTTTTTCTACTCTGCCAGCTCATATTGCTCTCTCACTAACACTTCTACGAAGGAAGTGAGTGGAAATAATATGACAACCGAATTTTCTCAATCGATATAAGCTCACAATGGCCCAATGATTAATATTCTGAAAGGTGCTAACCCATTTTATAGTTAGTTTGTTTTTATTCCCCCTCCTATTAAAAATTAAAGAAATAGAAATATAAATCGCACATAGTTGTTAATTAAAATAAAGGTGGGTGCCGGTAATAATCTTAAAATTGAAGTAGATATAACCATATTGTTAACATTCGTTTGGAGATTATAATTTTTTTTTTTAAATATGATAATATTAGTTTTAAAGTGTATATTTTCATGATTGAAAACACCCAAATTCAAGGTTTTATGAACTTTAAAAAAAATTATAACAAATAAATGAATTATGAGTGTAAGGACCTTTTTTAAGCGGAAAGGTCTAATGATGATACAAAAAAAGTTTTGATTAAAAAAAACATTTTTTCCTTTTGTAGGGCCTTTTCGCGCTTTAAAAAAAATTGCACCCAAGTACCGACTGGCACCTTGACTTTTTAAGTTTTTTAATGTCTCAGGTATACGAATCTTAACATAGTTGCCGGTTGTCATATTATGTCCACTTACTTCCTTCTAGCTCCCGGTCTAACATAGGAAATTTAACATGGGGACAATTAGAAGTGTTGTAGTAACCTTTGAGATCAAATTTAACGATGTGTGATTGGTGCATTTTGAAATGCCACCACAAAATTTAATAAAATAGTAATTAGTATTTTGATTTCAAAATATCTGCCAAAAAATATTATTATAATTTTATCACGGATGCTAACTTTAATTTCATTAATGTATTTTATTCTTTATTAAAGTTGAAAACAAAATACTGTTGATTAATTTAAAATTTATCAGTTAGTTTTGAGGTGGCATTTCAAAATGCACCAATCACACATCGTTAAATTTGTCCAAAAGTTACTACAACATTTCTAATTGTCCCCATGCTAAATTCCCTATGCTTAATCAACTTGGAATACACTGTATATGTAGTAGATTACATTGATTTTAATTCTTTAATAAACTCGTGTCATAAATATTACTAATGAAATTTTTGTTTATTGTTTCAGGTGAGTGCAAGAATTGAAATACGTTCCTACTTTTTTGTAAGTATGTATTTCTGAACAATTATTTTAATTACAACAGATAAAAAACTAATAAATATTCTTATTTATTAACAATTAGGAAGATACATACACATAAAATCTTAACTTATAGCAATCAAAATGATATGTATAGTTACATTTATAAAGAAATTAATGTAAATGCTTGCTTAATTCATATAAAAAATCTCATTAATCTAAAATATACTTATTCAAGTTTAAATAAATTAAAAATCTTCATGCTAAAGTCTGCAATGATAAATATTTATAAAGGTGTATTTTACTTTTAAAGTTGTAATTCTTTTTGTATAGAATTTTATGCTTTACAAAAAATATTTCATACAATTTACACTAATTATGCGTCGTTCATGGAATATTGAGAAGAAAAAACGAGCATTTTGGGATGTTTATGTATATAGAAAGTTTAATTAAAATCCCGATTCATAAGTTATCCGTGTGATGAGGATTTAGGGCACTGGTTCCCAAACTGCGGTCCTCGGCTCCCTTGGCGGTATTGGGGAGATCAAAGGGAGCCCTGCTGACTCTGGGTGTAGTTGGGGAGCCCCGAAAGGTAAGGTGACCAGAATTATAAAAATAAAAAAAGAGGACACTTCTCGAAAAAAGGTCACTTTATTTTTGGACCTCGAACATTTTATAAATTTTTTTTTTTTTTAATTTTAAACTGAATTGATACGTTTTACTTTCAAATATGTACTCGTATGTATTGTACAATAGAAAAAATATATAATTACAAAGCATTTTTATAAATTAAAATGAAATTATAAATTTTAATTCAGTTTTACTATTTTCAATTTCAGTCAGTTATGACATACATATTACATATTTTTTGTAATTTTATGGACAACATCTTTATTTTACCAAATAATAAAAAAAAGAGGACAAAAGTTTCGAAAACTAAAAAAAGAGGACAAGTTTTCTATAGAGGACAGTTGGCCAAAATAAAGGACTGTTCTCTTCGAAAGAGGACGGATGGTCACCTTACGAAAGGAATTATGAAATGTTATTACACAATGTACGTTTCTAATTTGTTTCATCGTTTGATACATGAAAGTGACACTTCGTAGTTTATAAACTGATTACCAAAGGTACCACAAGTACCAAAACATAACCAACAAAATTATACCTGGTGAAACTGATATTTGAATATCAACACTTCCTGTTCTTTGTAATTTTTGGTGTTTTTTTGCCGAAAAATGATTCGATGACCATTGATTCCCTCTGATTTTTTTGTACAATTCAATTCTTTAGTATTTAACGAACATTTTAAGACCAAAAAGAAAAAAATCGCCTTGGTGCTTTTTTAATAATTCATCAAACAAAAAAATACATAAATTATTTACATTATTAATTTCTTACTCTACAAAATAATACAAAAAAAAAAAAAAAAATTGGAATTCGAACTCGGGACCCATTGTTTATAAGATCTTTTATAACTTTTGTAAATTTTGAAATATAAACCAAACGGTATTTTATATCGAAAATTCACATGAGACACAATACTTTTCTTTTATTAAGGGGATTCCAAAACAAATTTTATATTACCAATCCTATATTTAATACCCGAGATATGAATTATTTTCAATTTTGAACGGCTGCTATTTTGAAATTCATCAAGATCGATTTTTCTATCAAATTTCAAAAATATCGGAAGAATACCTGAAAGGCTAGAGAGTCCGCAAGAAAATTATTGGAATCGATAATATCAAATATGTTTTAGAATCCTCTCAATAAAACCAAACTATTATATCTCTTGTGATTTTTCGATATAAAGTGCCGTTTGGTTGATATTTTAAAATTTACAAAAAATTATAATAAATCTTGTAAACTAAGGGTCCCGAGTTCGAATCCCCATATATATATATTTTTTTTTTTTCTTGTAAACTAAGGGTCTCAAGTTCGAATCCCAATATTTTTTATTTTTATTTCTTTGTCTATTATGTAGAGTAAAACGTGAATAAACAATAAATGCTAAATAAAATTCGCGTTATAATTCTGCATACGGTTTCTTATTTTATGAATTATTAAAAAAGCGCCAAGGCGATTTTTTTCTTTTTGGTCTTAAAATGTTCCTTAAATACTAAAGAATTGAATTGTACAAAAAAATCAAAGGTAATAATTTTTTTTATTAAAGTTGGCTTCCAGAGCACCGGGAATATAATAATAACAAATCTATATATTTACGAACGAGTAAATACATGATTGTTCTACCCTGCCAACACATCCGGAAACAAGATAAACCTCTCAGCCAGTACAACAAATATAACAACAGCGAGTTATATATTAAAAGTTTTATATTAAAGGCTCGCGCGAATTAATTTTTAATACAAATTAGCGGGGAGAGATAACGTTAAAATTTATAGTTGTTGTTTTTACAAAAACATACACAGAGAGAAAGAGAGACTAATTCCATAATTTATAAGAGAGCGGAGTTTGCTGGCACTTTGACTAATCTACTACTGGCTGCCTCCCGGTGTTGGCAAGTGTTGTGTATTTTATTATACATTGCACAGGATTAGTGAGTGCTAATTGTAAATGTAGATCTACCGTCTACTATACGTACAATATATGTACAATACAATGCACATTACTCCTAGAACAAGTTATAGAATCTCTTAATAAAAATAGCGTGTTTATGGAAATTACATTGCAATTGTCTTTCATACATTTTCAAAACAAGTATATGGGTAGTTCTACACACGAAGGAAGAAAATGGAGTTAATTCCGGCACGATATTTATTTCATGCATAAGCTTTGGCAAGTAGTTTTATTTCAAGTTGGCGACATTTTTCACACTATCTGAAAGTGGCCTGTTAAAAAATTAAAAATTAAAATTTTATGGCCATAAATTTTTTATAAACAATAAAAGTTGTTAAAAAACATGCGATATGGCGATTTTTTAATAATTCATAAAACAAAAAAATACATAAATCGTGTACGGGTCAGAACGCGATTTTGAAATATAAACCAAACAGTATTTTATATCGAAAAATCACAAGAGACACAATAATTTTCTTTTATTAAGCGGGTTCCAAAACATATTTTATATTACCAATCCCACAATTAATACCCGAGATATGAATTATTTTCAATTTTGAACGGCCGCCATTTTGAAATTCACGAAGGAACTCCGCTAACTAACGAACTTAACTGAGGTATTTACAAGATAGATTTTTCTACCAAGTTTCAAAAAGATCGGAAGAATACCTGAAAGGCTAGAGAGTCCGCAAGAAAAAGGTCTTATAATAAAATTGAAAATAGTTCATATCTCGAGTACTAATTATTGAATCGATAATATCAAATATGTTTTAGAATCCTCTCAATTAAGCCAAATTATTGTATCTCTTGTGATTTTTCGATATAAAGTACCGTTTTAAAATTTACAAAAAATTATAACAAATCTTGTAAAATATGTCCCGAGTTCGAATCCCAATATGTTTTTTTTTTTTTTTTTTTCTTGTAAACTAAGGGTCTCAAGTTTGAATCCCAATATTTTTTATTTGTTTGTCTATTATGTAAAGTAAAAAGTTGATAAACAATAAATGCTAAATAAAATTCGTGTTATAATTATTCTGCATACGGTTTCTTATTTTATGAATTATTAAAAAAGCACCATAGCGATTTTTTATTTTTGGTCTTAAAATGTTCCTTAAATACTAAAGAATTGAATTGTACAAAAAATCAGAGGTAATCAATTTTTTTATTTAACTTGACTTCGAGAGCACCGTGGAATATTAAAGAAATAATAATTAAGCAAATAATATTTTGATATACCATCATTTTATAATTTAATTACTAATAAATCCAAACAGTTTGTTTTTTAATATTTTGATAAAAACTTTTATCTGAAACTACTACACAACAATAAACTTATTAAGTATAAAATATAACAATCTAAAAATGACATACTATTGTAGAGTATCTCAACACAAGATCATAAAATGAATGTTTGAACTGAAACGACTATGACATAGTTATACAAAACAGTAAAATCAACGAAGTGAGAACATGCAAGGGGGCAGCACTAAAACGTTTCAACATTAATAACTAATTCAGGACGCTATTTAAGTTCACAACTAAAATTCTGTCCAAACAAATCCAATACATCTGTTACATTAATAATTATGTAACGCAGTTTCGGGAGTACTACATTCGTATCCCATTTCCAGACTTCGTTACATTACGCTCTGAGCAATAATAGGATTGGGTCAGGTATTATTTTAGACTGGTCTTTCACTGAACCTATGAGAGGGTAAACATTACAAGCATCATCGTACATTCTTAAGGTATACAGTAAGACCTAGGGATTGCAATCCCGATCAACATTTTCAATCCCGGGATTTGAATTTATTTTTGTAAAAAACATTATTTAACCATTTAATAACTTGTAAACAAATTTTGAAATGTGTACTTACTTTACGGTTTTACGTATGATTATGAAAAGGGAAGTAATTATTTGTGCAGTTTTTTAAATATACGGGCGGTTACATTGGGCAGTTAATAATTCATTTGGGCAGTATTAAACTTTTTTTACGGTAATTAAATCAATTGTGGCAGTAAAATGTAGAAAGTAATATACAAGATATTTAATCTTATAGCGGCAGTTAAAAAATGGCCAGTGCAATAATTATTTGAGCTGTAAAATAATTGAATTGGACAGTTAAATAAATAGTTCGGCAGTTCGGTAAATGTCAAGTTGACTCTTGGTTGAAAAAATCGGCACGCGTTTGTTAAAATGGACGGACATATGTGACAGTGTGGCGCAGGCGCACCAGTGGGGGTAAGAGGACCTAATCCCCCACTGCACTAACGTAATTAGGATATTCTGGCCCCTCGCTGGTTGCAAAAATGTAGGGGAGGCAGGATCCCTTTCTCCTCTCCTTGTGTTGTAACAAACAAGAGACCAAATAGTTACACAATATAATATATACCCCCCCCCTCCTTTTAAAAATCCCGGCCTTTTAATTATAAATGAAAATCGGGTATCATTATGAATGTGCAACTTAAAATTTATTATTTTTGAACATTTTAAAATTTCAGAATTTAAGTTAATATAAATAAGTAAATAATTTTAAATGAAAATTTACCCCCCCACCCCACCCTTCCCATAAAAAAACTAACAGGACCTCTCCACCACCCATTCCCCCGAAAAAGTCCATCCCGAATTGCCTTCTCAGAAAAAATTGATTACCGCTTACCCCAATATTTCTAACTGACCGATTCTAATTTAGTTACTGCTCACGTGTTACTGCCCAATCATTTATTTCAGGGCTTCGAACCGGAACTGAACCGAAAACCAGAAAAACCGTTATTTTTTGCCGGAACGAAAACCGGAACAGAACCGAAATAAAAATATCGGTTTTTACGGTTCAGTACATGTTAAAATACGCGCGTTAACATGATCTTATTTCCCACTTCAATTATCGTTCGAGCTATCATACAAGTACCATAAAATATTCTAAATTATGGTAGAACGTTTTTTTTAATACAGATATTTTTTTTTTAATTAATCACTCGGAGCTGAACCAAAAACCGGAAAACCGTTATTTTTTGCGGAACGAAATCCGGAACCGAACCGAAATATATTTTTTTTCTCGAACCGGAACGAAAACCGAAATGAAAAAAATAACGGTTCGAAGACCTGATTTATTTTACTTCCCAAAAGTGTATTGATCTTCATGGAGAATATTTTGAAAAACAATAAAACCAATTTCGATCATCAATTTTCGTTTTTTCATTATTAGTCCAGAAATATAAATAGCAACCCTCGTATAATAATAATACTTAAATGAAGCTATAATTTTCAAATTTGTCTCCTATCTCGGCAGTGCGAATTCACCCTCACTGACAAACATATTATCGAATATCTAATTCTTCGCTCGTCTCTCTTACTCCTTTACATTCAGTTGCAATATGTAAGAGAGGCAAACACAGACAAAGAAATGTTATTTGATTTAATATGTTGACTGTCATTATAAAACGTTTGTAATGAACTCAAAACTATTAGTTAATTGGTTATTCATATAATGTTTTGTCAGTAAATGAGCACAAGTTAAATTACCCTTTTGTACTTACACTAATTGATCCGTTATAATTATTTTGGAAAGGCTAATGAAAAACATTACCTACACATGTTTATTACATAACCATAATATTATATTTAACAATGTGGAGTGATCAAAAATATAATATCTATTTTACTCTTCAGAATTTTTTTTATAATTCTTTCTAATTTACGAATGTTTTAATATAATTGTAAAATAGATGAAAACAATTTTCTTCAATATCATATACTTCATCAAATTGTTTTAACTTCCATGTTCTGAAAGAAATGGAAGTATTGTAATACCATCGGAAAATCGTGTCCGAGAAAATGACAAATTCTGATTGTACTAACTTCAAAACGCAAAGAAAAGTTAATTTCCGCATGGCGGCTGTACGTGTGTCTGTGCGGATGTAGAATTTTCTTTTGTTCACGATAACTACTGTAAAAATGCACCGATCTGAATTATTTTTGGGGAAAATGTTTGTCTCTACAGACTTTTTTGGAAATATTCGAAATTTTGTAACTTTTTTCGTCTAAAAAATTAACATTGCGAGTATTATCTCACTAATTTTGATAAAATTTGGTACATTTGCAGTTCAATTGAATCTAAGGGACATTTATTATTTGTACGTGCCCAAACAGCCATTAAAGGGGTGAAAAACACACTTAAAATTTGAATTTTAAATACTAATTAATACGTCATTAATTCATGTTACCATGGAATCAAATACCCTCTCCCATAGACTGAAAATTGTACTCAAATTTTTTTTCACTTACCCTATTGAGTGTGGTATCTTTAGATAGGTCTCCTAAAATGCAACAAAAAATGTTATATGACCTTTCGATTTTTACCCTTCAGTCATGATATATTTGAAAATGTCGTTATCAGAGCGTCCCCTCCCCCCGTCTACTTTCTAAAATATCGATGCAAAAAATCTAAAAAAAAATCCAGAATGTAGCTTTTAGTTTGTACTTTCAATGAAAATGATATCGAACACTGTAGCTAGAATAGTTTATAAAAAAAATTGAAATAACTCTTGTTTATAAATCGTAATGACTAACACGCACTTGGCCGTTTTATTTTATTTATAAAATTTTAAAACGTATTTCATGTTATTAAAAATAATTATCGCAAAATGTGTTCTCATATCCTCACCTAGTTCTTGTTTAGTACTTGAAATTATTCATATACACTACCCCTTTCTGCAGTCGAGATAACGATTGGCTGGGTCTGTTCATACAGAGTTGACTTTACGTTTCCGGAACTAGTGTAATTTCCGGAATTAAAGAGCGCTAATATACATAAGTAACACGTTACACTTTTACACATGTGTGCATACCTGTAATGGAATGAGATATAATTTAAGTATGGTTTATATTATTAATTTAAATATTCACGATTATATAAAAAAAAAATGTACTTACTGATAAACTTGTGTAGTTCACGAACGAACTAGTTCAAAAGAGCGCTCCTACACGAGAACTAGAGGAACTAGCTCTTTAAGTTCAATAGTTCCCGATACACTTCAAATACACTGTTCTAAAAATGAGCTGTAGGATTTTTATGTTTAATAATTTACTTTTTCAATACTTTATTACCAATTTTGAATTTATTTATATTTTATTTTATTATATTGAATTTTTTTGTTCAAAAGAATGCAATATGTCTGTCAAAAGCACGTGATTTTTATATTATTTTGTGACAATCAAAAAGGAATATTGCAGATTTTAGTGAAATTGAAATATATTGCTTGAATTACTATACAATAAATAATGTATCATTGAAAATATTTCAAAATTTTCATATATGCATATCGAGGGTTCGATTAAAAAAAAAGATCATTGCAAATATATATATCAATAAACTGTCATCGTATAGTCCGGAAAAAAATTCTATGAACTAAAAGAACTAGAAGAACGAACTAGTTCATTAAAGACCATAGGGACTATTGCGTAAAAATGCATTTATTGTAATTTTTATTATATTATATGTCTCCACCGTTTTCAGAAAACTGGTGTGATTGAACACAATTCAAAATCAACTATTTGCAAAGTGTTAAAAATATTTTTTTAAGAGAGGTGCTGGAATCTTTTTTGCGGGGGGGGGGGGGGGGGGGGTGTTGTTATTTTTTTTAACAATAAGTTTTTTGTTGCAATTCAAATACTTTTTTAATTAAAAAAATTATTAAATTAATTTATAATGTCCATTAATAATTTTTCACTGGTCTATCTGCATTATTTGTCAAATAAAGTTTGAACACCACGTGTGGATGACCAATTTGAGATATTCACAAACATAACAAATATTTGTCACATCTACATCACCATGTGAAGTGCCACCTTAATACGTACTTCGGAACCCTTATGGCATACACTTTTGTATGTCTTGCCCAAATTATTACATATACCTAGGTAGTAAATATACACATTTCATAAAATAAATTTTTTAAGAATCTGTCTCTTTTGCGTAGGCAGAGGCGGATTAAATGTCGAGAGCGCCCTAGCAAGCACCTCATCAGCGCCCCTGAATCATCACTTTTTAATTTTGAAAAAAATGTGTATATTTTTCGTGTGCTTTATTACATTTTGATGTTTTTCTTCTTTTTCCTTAGCCTTCTTTTTATATGCTGCACTACTAGGTTATTTCTTCAATTCACTCATTCTTTGAGTAATAAACTAAAACGTAATGGACTACACAAATACACACAAATACAAATTTTCTGACATTCATCTTGAACCCTCCCTTCCACTGTTACGTAACTTTTCATATTAAATATAACAATGAAATTTCCGAAATTCAAATATTTTCTTATTGTTGCGTCTATATTTTGTTTGTTAAAAATTATCACATCATCTTTTTGTGTACACAAGAATCTTTTTATATTGTGTAAGTAGGTGCATAGGTACTTACTGACACAATTATGTTTTTGTTATTTTTCAAAAATTTCGCGCGCGCGCCCCTTTGTAACCTCGCACCTTAGGCACGTGCCTAGTTTGCCTTATGGATAATCCGCCTCTGTGCGTAGGTTAGGGAGACCATTCGTCCCGCATTTTGACCCATTGTCCCGCATCATTAATGTCCCGCATTTTGAATACTTGTCCAGTTTTTTATACATTTTTACTACTGTTCAATGTAATCAATTTGGTGTATCGAATTTTAATAAAATTGGAATAGGTATGTTAACAATTAAAAAAAATCTATTAATTCAGTAAATGTAGGTAATATAATAAAATTCACATAAAATTAACATAGCAGATTAAAAAAAGTGATTGTTGCAAATTTTATTTAAAAATTATACGTCATCTATGGTAGCGAATTTAAAAATAACGAAAATGACAATCGTGAATTATAAATAAAATATAAGTTCTCGTTATGAATGTGCAATATAACATTTGTTATTCTTTATTAATAATAATTTAAAAAAAGGTATTTCATTGTTATTGATTTTGTCACCCCCCCCCCCCCCCCCCCCCCCGAAAAAAACAGTCCCGCATTGCCTTCTCAAAAAAATGGTCAGCCTAGCGTAGGTATAAAAATTTTATTATGATTATCACAGATCCTGCAAAATTATTTAATATTTAAACCCTTATTTATCTATACATATTATAAAACAAAGTCCCTCGCCACGTCTTCTTATACCTTTTATATCTTTTTTCTTCTTATATCTTTTTATACCAGTTTTTAATAATAGATAGTGTGTTTCACTAAGAAGGTTAAGGTGTATAATTTGTAAATAAGCTGTCTCTTAGCTGTGATTATTTTACGCGACAAAACGTGAAATTTTACGAAAAAACGGATTTACTTGAATAAAGGCGCAATGTTAATAATGAGATAGAACTACGGTCACTGCACATGAGCAAGAGAGAGCTGTAAACTACACTGCATATTTTAAAACGTTTGCCGTTTTTTTGTGCTGCTTAAAAAAATATTTTTTCACAGAAAACTTTACTAATGGTCGGAGAGGTGAGCGACAAAATATTGCAACTACTTTATAAAGGCTGATTTTTAGATATTACGTCACATTTGTGGTGTAGAGATACAGCCTGCCGTCAGTCAGCTAGTTTCGTTAGCGTTTGGCGCAGGGGCGGCTTTATTTTTGTACAAAATCGATTCACGTTGCAACTATTTTATAAAATCTGATATTTATTTGTAAGCAGTAGGTATACTAAGTAAGAACCTCTTTTATCATAATCAGCCTACAAAATCTTGCAACCGGGCGCGTCAGCAGCGCGTTTAACTCGTCAAAAATCTAAACGCGCCTTAATAGCCTTTATAAAGTAGTTGCAATATTTTGTCGCTCACCTCTTGGACTATAACTAATACTTCATAGTGTTTCACAGTTTTTAAAGATAAATTTTCTCGACTCTCCAGCGTTTGGAAAAAATGAGTATTTTCAACTTTTTTTAATAAATAAATTATTTATAACAAATTGAACCTTGTCGGATATTTAAAAACTACACCACTACTTTCGGTACACAAAAGCGGAAAAATACGAGTTTAAGACGAAAAACAAGAACTTTATAAAAACGCAAAAAATCGACCTTTTTGCGATTTAACAAAGTTCTACGCAACCAAATTACAAAAAAATGTCATGAAAATGTAGGTTTAGGCACTAGCTATCGATTCCATCAAATACTAACTTCCTGTGGTGATTTTATTAGTGCTCACATGGGGCAAAAATGCACTTTTTCTTTACATGTTCACTAAGGAATTAAACCCCTTTATCTCCGGGTGTGGAGGTTGGGACTATTTTTCCCATGATGTACAATACATGAATAAACGATTTCCGTAAGTCTGCCTAGTGTTCAGATGGGGCAGAAAAATATGTCATCAGCTCTTGTACTAATAGAAGTCATGTATGGTTCTCCATACGGATATTTACATTGTTTTATATGTAAATCGCAAAACCCATACACACTGTGGCGATATATAGTCGCTCTGCATACAATAGCATGCCAGGACGCGATAGTCGCGCTACTAAAAGTCGCTAGTGTGTAAGAGCTGTAAATACTGACTATGTTCCGATATACACTATGAGTACTGGCCAGTGGTGACAGTTACTGGATTTTGCGTTCGGTTATGGCTTCCAGTCATTGACATGGCTGGACTGATGATAAGTCAGACATGATGGCAGAAATTGAATATTTCCTAACAACCGAAACTGACTATGCGCATGCGTCAACGGATGTTCGAAATTCAAATTTATAAAATTGATTTGTTAAATATATAAATAAATACATACAAGTTCAATTGTATATCAACTACAATACACTTATTTAACACGCGAATACCTGTAATTTATTTTAATTATCAAATAATAACTAAATAAACAAACAAATCTGATTAACAATTGAATAAAGAAACTATAGAAGCACGTCACATACCTTTATATTATATCAAAATTGAGTTCAGTGTTGCGTCTCGCGCATGCGCAAATGGAAACGATACTGTTAGAAAATGTATGAAATTTAGCCATCCGGTTTAATAGTAATTCCATAGGTATCCACTATCCAGTTAAATAATACCAGATCAGTGCTTCCAGTGCTCTGTTACAGTATCCTAGCAATATCAATGACGTCATTGATCGCCGCCATTTTACTACTGCCAGTGCTGATGCTAAATACATGCGGCGGTCACAGTACTCTGATCATGTGATCAAAATTTGAAAGCAAATGCATTTAAGGTTAACTTCGGATGTATTTTTTATTATCAGGTTATTTGAAGATGAATTGATAACATTTATGTTATATATAATCAAGAGTAAGTATAAATAAGAATAAATAATTTAGCCTTAATTGAAATGCACTAATATATTTAAGCAAATTGACGCAACAATATAAATTTTTTGAATTGCTATTATTTTCATTATTGAAAATAATATTTGAATTATTTATTTATTATTGTACTTTATATGATCAGAGGATATTAAAAGTGATACCCTGCATAGAAATACTATGAATCTGGCCACTTCATCGTTATAAATATATCTGGTCTTTATTTTGACATTAGTTTCAAAATGGCGGTGTACAGTAACTGCAGAGTATTCCGTTATAGAAAATTCACCATCGTTTCCAGTACAAAATCTAAAACGGAACGACAATTCAGTAAAGTGGAGTGACGTCAGAAGTCACAGTGCTCGCAGTGTATATCGGAACATAGCCACTATAATTCACGTGTCTCTTAAATTACTAAAGTAAAATGAAATTCAAGAATTACTTCAATGTATTCATAAAAACTATATTGACTGTTTCCATTTAAATAAATATCTATAATCAATATATTACAAACAAATTAACGTAAAAAGTTGCTTGTTGAAAATTGAAGCTGGCCTTACTTATAAATAATATAATGTATACTTCAGAAGATTTCAAATCACCGAAAACAAAGCATTCGATCGTGAAAAAAGTACCCCTTAATTTATTAACAGGCTCTGTTCAAAGAGGAATTTATACGACCGATATAAAAAGCAATTCGGAATTATTTCAGACAACGAGCTCTACTACACTAATGCCCTGTGTGAAGTACAGAGCCGGCATTCAACTTTATACAATTTTGTCAGGCTAGAAATTTAAGGTATTTCTCGGAAAAATTAAAAAATTCAAGAGTAAGCTCAAATTTTGTAAAAAACTAAAAAAAAAGGTTATTAGAAGCTTCATTCAAAATCTTAAAATGATTGACCATCTATGAGCGAAGATATCGTCAAAATAAAATCAAAAATTTAACATTGCGAGTATAGGGGTTACGATATTTTAAGCGGATTTTCAATGAAAAAGTAAATAATTTTATGCGAAGGAAGATCAAGAAATTTAAGAAATTTTGAGAAAAACTAAAATAATATAATTGGAGTTAATATAAAAAAATCTCAAGTATTTTCACCACTCCGTTTTTAAGTTATAAGTAAAATAAAAACTTATTTTCTGATAAAAAATATCACGGTACTAGCTATGACAACGGCACAAAGTATTGACAATTGCCGCGGTATTTAAAAATCGTACGTGCTGAATATATTGTTCTTTTAGTTTCAAGGAATAATAAAAACTATTTCTTAATTATAAACTTATAATATATAACAAATTCAGCTGCAAATAATAGTACACGTTATCAAAACATTAAATAATATGCAGCTGTCAATACAAAAGTCGCGCATGCGCAATAGATAATATATACTCAACGTTGCCAAATTTTATTTTAATTTATACCATGGCTATCTTGATTTTATACTACACTTTTTTTTCCTTTTCTAACATATAGCGTACCTACATTGTTTCTCCCCGAGAAAAACCTTAATATGCATTTGGAAAACTTATAAAAAGCAACGAAAGTAAAAAGTATTTGCTATCACCATAATATACCAAAAATCATTTATTTTTACATCGATAAATACAAATAAAAAATCGAAGGTTCATTTTGTTTATTTTAATGAAAATTAATTTTTTCTACAACCGTTTAAAAAAGTAGGCTTTTTCATTGACATTTCAGTGTGTGAAATAGTACTTTTGCGCTCGCTATGCGTAAAAAGTACTTTAACGCACAGCGTGCGCAAAAGTGTTTACTGTTTCCATAGTAACACATATATTTTTACATTTTTTTACGATTAATGAATTTTATAAATACTATTTTCTACAACCGTTTAAAAAAGTAGGCTTTTTCATTGACATTTCAGTGTGTGAAATAGTACTTTTGCGCTCGCTATGCGTAAAAAGTACTTTAACGCACAGCGTGCGCAAAAGTGTTTACTGTTTCCATAGTAACACATATATTTTTACATTTTTTTACGATTAATGAATTTTATAAATACTATTTTCTACAACCGTGTAAAAAAGTAGGCTTTTTCATTGACATTTCAGTGTGTGAAGTAGTACTTTTGCGCTCGCTGTGCGCAAAAGTGTTTCCATAGTAACACATACATATTTTATAAATACTATTGTATTAAACAAATTACTAAAATTTAAGCACTATATTAGTTATTTGTAATGAAAAAAATTATTAAAAAAATTAAATAAATCATAAACAATACTTTAAGGTTTTTTTCTTGGCACAATTCATGGTATTATGTGTAATTTTCATATATCAATTTAGATTTTGTAGATAGTAAATTTAAAATTACAGAACTTGCAGATTCTGATATCTCTGGTTCTTTCTCACAATCAGTATCACCACTTATCCATCTTATATTATAGAATAACAAATTATGAAACACATTTGAATGAAAATAGAACTGTAAAAAATTGTGTCCAAAACTTACTTGAGTTGAATTTTAATATTAATATAGCAAAATACAAAGTATATAAATTAATTATTATATTATATTATTGTTAATATTATATACTAAATAGGGTTGTAGAAAAAATATTGTGTGCACCTCGGGTGTAAAATGCGTTTTGATATGATAGTTTTTCGCACGAGTGCGAAAAACGCATTTTACACCCTAGATACACAAATATATATTGTATTTATTTGAAACCACACGGTTCACTTCGGTTGATTTATGTTTTTGTTTACTCTTATCAACAAAATGAAATCACACAATTCGTTTGTAATGTAATTAAATGAAATTATCCTTGTTGAAATTCATTAAAATTCATCTAATATAGTCATCTAACCATTTTATACCACATTAGAGCAAAATTACAGTAATTATAGCTAATCAATTCGTAAATTACCTTTGACAAATAGCGGTAGGTATCTACACATGTTTACATGGCTCACTATGAATCTTTCAACTGCGTTCAATAAACTAAAATGGACAAAAGTAGGTGATCACTTTTGGAAACTAAAGTGAATCGTGTATGATTTTTATAATATACTAGCTAGAGCTGGGCGCGGGCCGTGAATTTTTCGGGTCACTCGGGTTACGGCCGTAACCCGCGTGAGCGTGAGCGATTTTAAAATCTTGAATCGTGAGCGGGCGTGATCGTGAGTCAAATTAAAACAACCATGCGTGACCGTGCGTGAGTACATTTTTTCGTGCGTGAGTCCGTGAGTATATTTTGAAGATAATTTTTTTTATAAACTAAATTGGTCTTTTTTTAATATTTGAGCAAATAATGCATAAATATAATGTTTTAAAACGAACTTTGACATTAAAAAATAAATGTTACTTTTAGAACCACTTTCACATGGTCAGTATTGCCAACTATATCGGAACACCAAAAAAAGATTTAAAAATGCAATGTAGCTTTATTTTCTTATTGTTATGTTTGCTATTACTGTACTAGAATCTAATTTAGAAGAAAATAATATGAATATGAAATATACTACACAATATATTGCACGTAAAAATATTAATTTTCATCATTTCAAAATTTAATTTAGAGCGTGACCCGCCGTGCGTGATCGGGCGTGAGTAAACAAATTTTTAGATTTTAGAAAGTAGTTGCAACGTGTATCGATTTTTTACAAAAATAAAGCCGCCCCCGCGCCAAACGCTAACGATACTGGCTGACTGACGGCAGGCTGTATCTCTACACCACAAATGTGACGTAATATCCAAAAATCAGCCTATGTAGTTGCAAAATTTTGTAGCTCACTTCCCCGACTATATGTTTTGTCTGTAATTATTTGGATACTTATTTACATAGGGTTTGCCCGCTTGGAGTACGGAATTATTATTTAGGATTTTTGAAAAATGTAGTTGAATTGAGTACAAACACAATTAATTATTATCGTAATAACAACTCATCAAAACCTAAATTAGGTACCTAAACAAATCAGAACAAAAATTTGTAATTTAAAAATTAATAATTGAAAACAAAATAAACAACTGTCGGCCGAGCGCAGAATCTTTCCGTCTGCCCTGCGACACTTCATCGTAGTTACTTTATGTATATTTCAAGTTATTTCCTAAACCAAAAGACCAAATTGGATGCTGTAAAGGGCAAATTATATCTACATTAAGTATCTTATGACGATGAAATCATTTTGATAAGGATTAATGTTTTTCAGGCCATAAGTCCACGTAAACAGAACCCAAATATTGTAAATTTTCTTTGCAACATAAAAGCAGTCATTGTGGCTTAAATATTATAAAAGTAAGACATATAGTCGTGGACTTTATTTTAGATTTTTTGATTCTACACAATTATTTACTACATTATTTTGTTCAATATTGAACGGTTTAGGCAGTGTATTGCAAAAGTGCGCGCTGGCGGAAAACTTTTTTCCAACTTGATTTACTATTATCGTCACTGCTTTGTTGTTATGTTACCTAACGTAACAAAATATAGCCTATAACCTGGCAAGAGAACGTACCTATGAATTAAAAAAGAAACCACCTAAATCTGATAAGTGGTTCTCGAGTGATAAACGCACTAAAGGACAGACAGACAGAGACATGTTGAGCTTTATATATACAGTGTATTCCAAGTTGATTAAGACATAGGAAATTTAACATGGGGGCAATTAGAAATGTTGTTTTCAAAATGCACCAATCACACATCGTTATATTTGACCAAAGGTTACTACAACATTTCTAATTGTCCCCATGTTAAATTTCCTATGTCTTAATCAACTTGAAATACACAGTATATATAAAGCTCAACGTGTCTTTGTCTGTCTGTCTGTCCGTTCGTGCGCTTATCACTCGAGAACCACTTATCTGATTTACGTCGTTTCTTTTTTAATTCATAGGTACGTTCTCTGGTCAGGTTATAGGCTATATTTTGTTACGTTAGGTAAATCAAGTCGGAAAAAAGTTTTCCGCCAGCGCGCTCTTTTGCAATACACTGCCTAAACCGTTCAATATTGGACAATATAATATGTTAAAGAACTGTGTAGAATCAAAAGATCTAAAATAAAGTCCACGGCACCATACATCTAACTTTTATATTTAAGCCACAATGACTGCTTTTATGTTGCAAAGAAAACATAAAATATTTGGGTTCTGTTTACGTGGACAACATTTCTAATTGTCCCCGTGTTAAATTTCCTATGTCTTAATCAACTTGGAATACACTCTATAGATAATATTCTATTTCAAATATTAACACAAATTTTTATGACCTCCGTCACATACAATTGTCATATATTTCAATATGAATACTGGAGGCAGTTTTAAGATTGTTTCACTAGTTCCAGCTCTGTGTCGATTTGATACTTAAAACATGACACTTCCTGCGTATGTGCGAGTGTGTGACTGTGTATATCATACTTAAGGGATTAGCTTGGAATTTCTTTTGACCACTTTATACCTTGAAGTTTTGGTAATGACAGTAGATAAGTACCCCGGTTGGCTGTGAACGATGACAGCTCTAATTCACGTATTTGTATTCGTCATCTTGTTCTCGTAAAGGGAACTGCTGTTTCTTTTTTCTGCTTACAAATGCAATTGAGCTGTGTGTTTGGATGGTTTGTCGTTGTGTATAAATCTTCTTTAAAAACTTTATTGGGGTTACTTTGTTAGATACTTTATCGCGTTTTTAAGATAATACAATTTATCTGTTGTTATTTCTATGTTTTTCCATTTGACGTTGTATTATTTTTGACTTTTGGGTATATAAATAAAGTAATAAAAATAATATTTATTCTGTTAATTACTCTAATGTTCGGTATCATAAAGGACCTAACAATTTGTTAGCTAGCAAGCACTTTCAACTGAGATATCAAACTTATATGACAGTTCTTTTAGAGTTTGTTGATGACTTTGACAAGTTTCGCGCACGCGTTGTAGGTAAATACAAACGGTATTAAAACAGTGGTGATGTTATGAAAATTATTTTGTACGGTCAAAGATGCCAACTGTGTTACAATTAGTTGAAGTGTCACTGCTCTAAATTCCATAACTAATCCATAGATACTAGTACAGAATTAATACCCCATTTGAATGTAATTGCTAGCTAACAAATTTTGTTAGGTCCTTTATAATACCGGACATAAGGCGAGTGTAGAATATGTCAACAAAAATTATACAACATAATAATAATGAATAATAGAAAAAACCATCTGCCAAGTAAATGCACAGTGCTTCCTCGTGCTAAATTCACCAAAGGTAGTTTTTATTGAACAGATTAAATAAAAACCGATAGTGTTTAAATAATTGCCTGGAATTGGTTAACCATTTAATTTTTATACAATTTTACTAAAAAATATTAGTCCGAAATTTTTCTTGATACGCACCTGATTATTTTTTCGTATATTTTTAATTTTTTGACAATTTCAATCTAACGTATTCATAATTCCTCCTTGAGGAAGGATTCCTTGTTATTCAATTGACATTTCATAAACCTTCCTTGAGTATCAAGGCTTCCTTATTTGCTTCCTTATCTCAAGGTAGGTCGCTAGCTTCCTTGAGGGAGTCTCAGGTCATAGATAAAATACAATTTAACCGTAACGCTGACGACGCGTATATAAACATAATCTCTAAAAGTAGTTGCACATTTCAATCTATAGTTTTGTGCTGTCATCACCCTTTCAGACAAACTGAATAAAAGAAAAAATAAGATAATGGACAACGAATTTTAAAATATCGGTATAGAGAACCATACATGACTTCCATGTTCTTTCTATCTTTTTAAATAATTTTTAAATATACATTTTTTTAAATATTTTATTTATATAACCTACTACTATGAATATACATATCGTAATACATTAAAAAACATATATACTTACAACAGTTACAGCTCTTTTTGCAATTTTGCAATTTGTATATAAATATTAGTTTTCTAATTAGTCCGGACGTTAAGAGCGATATTAATCTCTGCACTTTTTGATAGAAGCATGAAAATTGGTATAGTTGTACATTAAACCTTCCTCTACAAAACTAGAAATGGCGACATTTCAAAAACGTGTGTGGTCCCCCTTTTAGGGGCAAAAATATCTCCGCGGATTTAGTTTTTCTTATTTATCTCGCAAATGGTTATCCGGACGACACAAATAGAAGACACCCAAAATAATGTTTATTAGATTCTAAACAAAAGTTGTTATTATAAATTTTACGATAAGAGTCACCGTTGCCGTATAAATGGGGGTTAAAATTATGAGAAAATTTGCGCGCGCGGTGAAACTTGCGTTCATGCTCAAATATCTCGTAAACGGGTTTTCTCACGAGAAAAATTAATAGGACAAATATTAAAGAGCAGACAATTCTCTATCAGATGTATGAATCTGTCATCCTGTAAAATTATTTTTTAATTAATTTTGGTCACTACAAGTAGAATGACATATATGACAATTTAAGAAAAGTAACGGTTCTCGTCCAATTTTGTTTTCGTTATGTATAATTAAGCACTGGTATAGTTAAGTTATGGTTCTTTTATAATAATTTATGAATATAAAGAGAAAGAAAGAGAAAAAAATTGTGTTAAATTGACCTGCATTTATCAATAAATCAAAAAATAACTATACGAACAAAAATTTTTTTTTTAATTATAAAGTACACCCTGTATAATATATTATATGTACTTATGTTATAAATATGACAAAACATTAAAATTATAAATATTTATAGGCTACAAACTTGTTTTTTATTCTCTTTAGCTGGAAAAACTTCTATTAACACTAGTGCAGAATCTCTTGATAGCTCCTATTTGTTATACAAACCTTCAAACGCCCAAAACTTTAGGATGCATATATTCGTCATAAAGTTTAGAATAATAAACAATTAATTATTTTTTACTTAACATTGTACATTTTGAGTAATTTGAAGTTGAAATTGATGACTATTAGACGATAACAGTAAGAATTGTGTCGGATATATTCTTTTTTGTTTCAAATTTCGTGAACGGTCAATTGGATGTAAAAAATGTACTGAAACTGAATTGTCGGCAATGAAATTTTGAATAATATTTCGTTATGTTTCACATGTCAAATATTAAAGTTTCCGAGTAAATAAAGGTCAAAGTTACAAATTAATTGATATATTACATGAACGGTGTAAAGCAGGGCATATTTGTCACACAATATTTTATGACCAGTTTTTTACAATTCAAAATTTTTTAGAAAATATAATAGAGTGGACTTATATCTACCATATATACATTTTACTTTTACAAAAAATATGATAGTTTTATTGTTAAACATGATTTCTCAGCATTGTTATTTAGTATGGTATTTTTAGTATGTATGGTAATTAAAAAAAAATTTTCCGGCCGATCTTTAAGAATTCAACCCTGCGATTCATGATGGAAATATAAAATTTTATACAGTTGTACATCAAACCCACCTCTACAAACCTAGATATGACTCTGCCTTCAAATCTTGTGCGGTCCCCCATTCAGAGGTTAACATAATATCTCCACAAGTTTTCTTTATTTAAATTTTTTAATTTTAATTTTTGAAAATGATACGATAAATATATAGATACTTTTACATATTCATATGTGTATTTTACTCATCTCTCTATTAAAATGTAATATTTGAATTGTGTAATACGATTTTTATATTTTATTTATAATATTATTTACAAAATTAAAATAAAACAACTTGTGGAGATATTTGTTAACCTCTGAATGGGGGACCGCACAAGATTTGAGGGTAGTTATATCTAGGTTTGTAAAGGTGGGTTTGATGTACAACTGTATAAAATTTTATATTTCCATCATAAATCGCAGGGTTGAATTCCTAAAGATCGGCCGGAAAATTTTTTTTTAATTACCATACATACTAAAAATACCATACTAAATAACAATGCTGAGAAATCATGTTTAACAATAAAACTATCATATTTTTTGTAAAAGTAAAATGTATATATGGTAGATATAAGTCCACTCTATTATATTTTCTAAAAAATTTTGAATTGTAAAAAACTGGTCATAAAATATTGTGTGACAAATATGCCCTGCTTTACACCGTTCATGTAATATATCAATTAATTTGTAACTTTGACCTTTATTTACTCGGAAACTTTAATATTTGACATGTGAAACATAACGAAATATTATTCAAAATTTCATTGCCGACAATTCAGTTTCAGTACATTTTTTACATCCAATTGACCGTTCACGAAATTTGAAACAAAAAAGAATATATCCGACACAATTCTTACTGTTATCGTCTAATAGTCATCAATTTCAACTTCAAATTACTCAAAATGTACAATGTTAAGTAAAAAATAATTAATTGTTTATTATTCTAAACTTTATGACGAATATATGCATCCTAAAGTTTTGGGCGTTTGAAGGTTTGTATAACAAATAGGAGCTATCAAGAGATTCTGCACTAGTGTTAATAGAAGTTTTTCCAGCTAAAGAGAATAAAAAACAAGTTTGTAGCCTATAAATATTTATAATTTTAATGTTTTGTCATATTTATAACATAAGTACATATAATATATTATACAGGGTGTACTTTATAATTAAAAAAAAAATTTTTGTTCGTATAGTTATTTTTTGATTTATTGATAAATGCAGGTCAATTTAACACAATTTTTTTCTCTTTCTTTCTCTTTATATTCATAAATTATTATAAAAGAACCATAACTTAACTATACCAGTGCTTAATTATACATAACGAAAACAAAATTGGACGAGAACCGTTACTTTTCTTAAATTGTCATATATGTCATTCTACTTGTAGTGACCAAAATTAATTAAAAAATAATTTTACAGGATGACAGATTCATACATCTGATAGAGAATTGTCTGCTCTTTAATATTTGTCCTATTAATTTTTCTCGTGAGAAAACCCGTTTACGAGATATTTGAGCATGAACGCAAGTTTCACCGCGCGCGCAAATTTTCTCATAATTTTAACCCCCATTTATACGGCAACGGTGACTCTTATCGTAAAATTTATAATAACAACTTTTGTTTAGAATCTAATAAACATTATTTTGGGTGTCTTCTATTTGTGTCGTCCGGATAACCATTTGCGAGATAAATAAGAAAAACTAAATCCGCGGAGATATTTTTGCCCCTAAAAGGGGGACCACACACGTTTTTGAAATGTCGCCATTTCTAGTTTTGTAGAGGAAGGTTTAATGTACAACTATACCAATTTTCATGCTTCTATCAAAAAGTGCAGAGATTAATATCGCTCTTAACGTCCGGACTAAATGTCAAAAACATAATTCACATTCGTAGAAAAACTAATTTGACAATTTGAATTTAGTTTCATTTGTTTCCAAGGCAACATGAATTAATGACATATTAGTATTTAAAATTCAAATTTTAAGTGTGTTTTTCATCCCTTTAATGGCTGTTTAGGCACGTACAAATAATAAATGTCCCTTAGATTCAATTGAACTGCAAATGTACCAAATCTTATCAAAATTAGTAAGATAATACTCGCAATATTCACTTTTTAGACCAAAAAAGTTACAAAATTTCGAATATTTCCAAAACCCCTAATCCGATTAGCACCAAAATCAATAGGTCTGGAGTACTCACTGAAACAAACATTTTCCCCAAAAATAATTCAGATCGGTGCATTTTTACAGTAGTTATCGTGAACGAAAAAAAATCTACATCCTGACACACAGACACACAGACACACGGACACACAGACACACAGACACACGCACAGCCGCCATGCGGAAATTAACTTTTCTTTACGTTTTGAAGTTAGTACAATCAGAATTTGTCATTTTCTCGGACACGATTTTTCGATGGTATTACAATACTTCCATTTCTTTCAGAACATGGAAGTAAAATAACATAAAAATGATATATACTTAAATAAGATTTCCTTGTTTGTCTTCTACGTTTATTATGCAAAATTTGTCGATAACTGTCAAATAATCTGTTACAAACACGCTTTATAGCATCCATTTGCTCGTAATTTTCTTATAACAACTCCATGCATTAATTGTGACGAAGAAGGGTATATTTAATGATTTTGACACTCAACTGTAACGCACGGGAACAGGTTCCGAAACTAATTTTCTTGGGTAGTTCATTTCCTGCAACTCTTCATTAGTTAAGGGTTCGCCATTTAATTTTAACAAAGTCTGAATATCAACAACACCTTCAATGCCTTCGGAAATAACTATGAATTAATTTCTACGATGGTATTTTGAATATTATGTTCATATATTTTTCTTCATATTTACTGAATTAGTTAATAATAATAATAATTAAAAAAGTCTAATCTCAGAACAAAAATAACCTACAAAACACATAAATACATACAACTAATTTCACACGTGAAATTAGTTGTAGGTATTATAAAACGGCGCTACCACCTTAAATATTCGTTGAAGGAAGCTTTGAGATTTGACTATGAAACAAGGGAACCTTGGATATCTGAGGAAGCCTTGATCAAGAAAGCCTTGGATATCTGAAGAAGCCTTGATCAAGGCTTCCTGAGACCTTGAGATAAGGAACATTTATGAATACGGCTGTAAATCTAAATCTATGCAAACGTCAAAATGACATTTAATATGTCCAAGCAAATATCAATTTAGAAAAACAAAACACGATTTTTAAAAATAAATTGAGATAAATCTTTGTAAAGGAATATTTTACAACAAATGTTGTAGACCCGTATTATAGGAAAATTTAATGCTCTACAAAAAATATTTTATAAAATTTTCACGTAACATCACGTGTCGTTCTTGATATATCTTAAAAAAATATTTTGGGATGTCACCCCTCCCCCTTACACACGATTTTGATGATTTTGAAATGGGACCGTCCTCAAGCTAGACCCAACCATTCAACCAAGTTTCAACAATATCGGTTCAGTGGTTCATGAGTTATGTGTGTGACAAGGATTCAGGGGACAGACGGATGGACACACGGACAGACAGACAGACACGGAACGAAAAGTGTTTGTCTTGACGTGAAACGGAAAGATCAATTTAAAATTTTGAAATCGGAGAACATTTTTTTTGTCTCAATTTGAAACGATCACAAAGCTTCTCGTACTTCGATATTGCGAGGAAGCAATACTAATTAAGTTAACTAATTCATAAACATATATTTACATAATATTCATCCTTATTTCTTACCACGTTAACAACGTATCTTAAGAGCATCTAATTTTAAAATAATTTACACAACGTTTCAGTAGTTTCAACTTCAAAGAAATTCACAATATTTTAATCTTGTTTGGAAGACTTTAAGTATTTAAACAGTACACAGTAATACAAACTTTCAATCGATGCGCGGAAACCTAAAGGAAACATCAAAAACAATTGCCTAACGTTTTAATAGGATATTTAGAAAACTTTTATAAAGTTCGTCGAAATTCTTACGCTTTGATAGTTGAAGTTTAATGTTTAAATAAAATGTTTACTTAGTAATTACTCGTATATTCTTTTATAGAAAATTTAGAACTTCAGTTTTTTGGTTTTTAATTGTGTTAACAGCTTACGAAACGTTGGTTGCATTCAGTAGCGTACCGAGGGGGGGAAGGGGGAATTTGCCCCGGGCGGCAGTTTGTTAAGGGCAGCAAATTTGAGGTTGCAACCAAAAAAAAATTAGATTAAAAAAATCTAATTATTCGTAGAAAACTTTATCAATTAATTCTTCATAGTGTTGTATATTTTCTCGACTCATCAAACGTTTGAAAACTAGCTGTATTTTCAACTTTTTTTTATAAATATGTTTAAAAACTAAACAATACTTTCAGTAAGAACTGAGTAAGACCGTGTTTAAAAGGGGGAAAAAAATATGAGTTTTTAAACTCATATTTTTTTCATTTTAATGAAAAATAAAAAAATTATAAAAAAAGTTCTACACAACCAAATTAAAATATATATATACATATATATGAAAATGTAGGTTCACATACTAGCTATTACTAGAAAGGAGCAAAATTGTGGATTGCCAGCGGCAATTTCGAAAAAATAGATCTTCAATTTTTTGTATTTAACATATTGTGCAAGGGGGGGGGGGGGTAAGTTTGCCATCTGCCCCGGGCGGCTGTAACCTACGGTACGCCACTGGTTGCAATTGTGTAAATATTAATATAATATTCCTATATCCCCAATCAGAGGCCTAGTGCTGCATTTCGATCTCTAACACAGAATTGGTTTATACAAATTAAATTAAAACAAGCTTGGGGTGGGGTGAGACCCTTTAGGTTCACACAATCAACTTCCCAACACAGTATGATTATAAATACTTGAATACTGATTATTTATTGTTTCCGTATAGTTTATGTGAATATGTATATGACAAATTTTAATGGATATATCCTAATGTCAATAATATAACACATTTTTAGAATAACTAATTTGACATTTTGAATTAAATTGTATAACAAAAAAAATACTGAAATACATTTTTCATTATTTGTATTGTAGTATATTTATGCTAAGTTACAAGTAAATCCGACCAAAAAAAAACTTTACACCCCTTTTTACCCCCTTAGAGGTTGAATTTCGAAAAATTCTCTCTTTCAGATCATAATCACGTCAAGACGCTTCGATTGGTACCCCAACGAAGTTAATAGCATTTTTTATTTACGAGATTTCGTGAACGTAATAAATGACACGCACTTACGTACGTACGTACATACACACACACATACATCTTTCTGAAAATAGTGTAAATATACTATAGTGACCCTACAATTATGTTGAAATTTTTGATTTTGATTTTCGGACCAATTACTTCCAGTTGGGAATATTTCGTTCACATATTTTTAATACATATATTTTAAAGCAGACCTGGCCAATCCAAATTGCACCACGGGCCGCATTGATGATCTAAAATGTTCCGAGGGCCGCAAATAAATTAGAAATTTAGACAAAAAAATTTGGATTTCCTGTTTTGAATTTTTTTTAACCAATTTCTTTGTGTTTTTTTTAACATAAAAATGTAATGTTAATTTTCATAGGATTTTATACATATAACCGACCTATAATATTTCACTCCTTGTCACAGATGAAGGATTGTAATTGTCATTCGATCCGGCGGGAAAAATCCTACAGGAGTGTAGGAGTTATAGGGAAAAAATTACCTACTACCTCGCATAGGAACCAAGATATTTACGATTATGTATAATCAATAAATAGCGAAAAAGGAAAAATCTCAATTTTTCTCCCCGTCACAGACAGGGTTGTAATTTGTCTCATTTGACCCGAGGGAACAAACAAACAAGTGTTTAATCATAGTATTTTTTTTAATTAACAACAAAATATATCTGTATGGTTTCAAGTATGTTATATGACCTTTTGATTTTAACCCTTCAGTCACGATATATTTGCATTTAAATGTCGTTATCAGAGCGTCTCCCCCCCCTTTTACTTTCTAAACTATCGATGCAAAAATCTAGAATATAGCTTTTAGTTGAAAATTTAAATTATGAAAATTATAACGAACACTGTAGCTAGAATAGTTTATAAAAATAATTGAAATAACTCTTTTTTATAAATCGTAATGACTACGGAAACCTATCATGTGCGTGCCCAACACGCACTTGGCCGTTTTTTTCTATTAAAAATTATTTTAATCTTGATAATTTTGCTAACTTTTTAAATATTAGATTTTTTACAAAAAAGAATACTAAAAATTTAATATGAAACAAATTATATACAGTTGAAAGGAACAAATTCGTTTAAAATTCAGGTAATTATTTTGTACAAAAACGCTCGGACACTTCGATTAGTATTTTTAATTGCGGATTTTTTGAGATAAGAAAATTGTATACAGGGTGTCTGAAGAAGAACATATACAGTCATCATTGTTTTTCTTTAATGGAACACTCTATATATTATGACATATTTGAATTGTACGGTGTATTCTGAACACTTTTTGTACAACATACTACATCTCTAAAATCGGCGTTTTTTTGGAATAATGACGTTTGAAAATTGACATTTTGAAATACACACAAGTCAAATAAAATGTTTAAATTGGATAAATACACCTTGAACTTTTTTTTAAAAGCCATCAAAAACAACCTGGTATTGAAAAAAAAGAAAAAAAAAAGTTAAATGTTTTTTTTTGCCATACCAGGATATTTTTGTTGGCTGTTAAAAAAATGTTCAAGGTGTATTTGTTCAATTTAAACATTTTATTTGACTTGTGTGTATTTAAAAATGTCAATTTTCAAACGTCATTATTCCGAAAACCGCTGATTGTAGAGATATGGTATGTTGTACAAAAAATGTTCAGAATACATCGTACAATTCAAAAATGGCATAATATATATAATATAATATATTTAAAAAAAAAACAATGATGACTGTATATGTTCTTCTTGAGACACCCTGTGATAAATATTTAGTGTGTAAAACTAATACTTATGTATATTCGCTGACTTTTAATTGAAACACTGACAAATTATTAAGTATTTTTATTTTTTACGACGATATATATATTTTCATGTATAAAATTGTTAATCGTTAAATTCAATCATGGGATTTAACATTCTGCCACCCCAACCAAATACAAATTTCTTATTTTCTATTATAAAATGGTAAAGGACATAATTTTACAATTGGTCTAGTATAATACCCATTTTTACATTTAACAATAGTAGACCGAACCTTTCCATCTTTTGATATGTGTACTTCATTAACAATACCTATTACCCATTCTAGAGGTTTTAAATGATTCTTTTTTTTTTCGACGAAAAATATGATTTTCATATAATAAAATATTTCTACGTATTTTTTTTAATATCTGTCACAAAAATATATTTGTAACACCGAAACCTTATTAAAATATCAAATAAATCAGTTTGTAGTGGTGGTGCTACGCATAATAAATCATTAAGAGATTTACCACTTGTTGTTACCATACTAACATCAAAAACTACCCTTAGTTTTGTTGATGAAGCATCTGGTTTTATCACTGCCCTATGTGGCATATAATAATCATTCGAAGAATCATATTGTAAATTATTAATATCTACATTAACATATTTTCCATGCCCTAAATTCACATACTCATCAATAAACGTTTTATAATCATAAAACAAATCTAAATTCGAATGTAGTTTTCTTTCTAGCTCATAAGCTTTATGTGTCTCAAAATCTAATTTTTGAGACAACATATAGACTAAAATTAAATCCCAATGCTCAACTGGCACTAAAATTGAAGACAATGCATTAATATGCTGCCTTACCTTAACATAAAATTCCCTTATCGC
Source organism: Sialis fuliginosa (assembly GCA_961205875.1). NCBI lineage: Eukaryota > Metazoa > Arthropoda > Insecta > Megaloptera > Sialidae > Sialis > Sialis fuliginosa. The sequence continues at coordinate 837,889 of OY540816.1, read as the reverse complement.
AGAAGAAGTGGCTTTTTGTATATTAAGAATATCAAATAATTGTTTTATATGAGTATTTATAATATTTAATTTATTTTCGTACCTATTTTTCAAAATATTTAACGCAATAGAGTAATTATCATCTGTCAATGATAGCGATTCAATAAGATGAAAAGGTTCGCCTTGTACATATGACCTTAAATAATATAATTTTTGTACATTAGATATTTTTGAATGATTATGAATTAATGCATTAAACATATCAAAAAAGGAACACCAATCTGAACAATTACCAGTAAATACCTGTAACTTCATTGTAGGTAATTTTACAAAATTACAATTATTTTTTACATTATTAGATAAATTAACTCCTAAAACATTATTTGAAGTATTAGATCTAATTTCTAATACTTCCTGTTCCTTTTTTAATATAAGATCGTCAATTTTGGCAGATATCATTATATATTTTTCTTCAACATAATCTCTATCTGTCATTTGAGTATCATCTATATTCTCAAGTTGATCTTGAATGTCAATATACTTTTCATAATGCTTATTAAAGGTTTGTTGCCTTATTTTTAATTCACTTATATTGATGTTAAGCTCATCAATTCCGTTAATAACATTTTCTAATCTTGTCAAATGATGTTTTAAATTTGTTCTGCGTGAAATTAATTTTTCCAAAGCCATTATGATTTTGACTAATTAAACAATTGTAATTTGACAGATCCTAATAATATAAATTAAAGTAATGTTCTAAAACCTTCAAAAATACCCTGACAGAATAGATAACCGTATAATTATATAACTAAGCTAACAGTTTTGCCAAAACTGACCTTCAGATTAAAAATAATAAACACATACAATTAAAATTATAATTATTTCGTTGATGATTTCCAAAATAAAATAAACACTTATCGTTTTCTTATAGCTTCTCTTCTGATACTTGTAAACACAATCCCCTTTTTCTTTAAGGCAGATCTCCAATTCGCCACTTCCAAGTCCAATCATTTTCCTCTTAAGGCAGACTTCCAATATAAACGTTGTTTTTTCTAAACCTAATCCTTTTCTATAAGGTAGATTTCCAATTCCAATATATACGCTGTTTTTTCTAAATCTAATCCTTTTCTATAAGGTAGATTTCCACTTCCAATAAATACGCTGTTTTTTCTAAATCTAATCCTTTTCTATAAGGTAGATTTCCACTTCCAATAAATACGCTGTTTTTTCTAAATCTAATCCTTTTCTATAAGGTAGATATCCACTTCCAATAAATACGCTGTTTTTTCTAAATCTAATCCTTTTCTATAAGGTAGATTTCCAATTCCAATATATACGCTGTTTTTTCTAAATCTAATCCTTTTCTATAAGGTAGATTTCCACTTCCAATAAATACGCTGTTTTTTCTAAATCTAATCCTTTTCTATAAGGTAGATTTCCACTTCCAATAAATACGCTGTTTTTTCTAAATCTAATCCTTTTCTATAAGGTAGATTTCCACTTCCAATAAATACGCTGTTTTTTCTAAATCTAATCCTTTTCTATAAGGTAGATTTCCACTTCCAATAAATACGCTGTTTTTTCTAAATCTAATCCTTTTCTATAAGGTAGATTTCCACTTCCAATAAATACGCTGTTTTTTCTAAATCTAATCCTTTTCTATAAGGTAGATTTCCACTTCCAATAAATACGCTGTTTTTTCTAAATCTAATCCTTTTCTATAAGGTAGATTTCCACTTCCAATAAATACGCTGTTTTTTCTAAATCTAATCCTTTTCTATAAGGTAGATTTCCACTTCCAATAAATACGCTGTTTTTTCTAAATCTAATCCTTTTCTATAAGGTAGATTTCCACTTCCAATAAATACGCTGTTTTTTCTAAATCTAATCCTTTTCTATAAGGTAGATTTCCACTTCCAATAAATACGCTGTTTTTTCTAAATCTAATCCTTTTCTATAAGGTAGATTTCCACTTCCAATAAATACGCTGTTTTTTCTAAATCTAATCCTTTTCTATAAGGTAGATTTCCACTTCCAATAAATACGCTGTTTTTTCTAAATCTAATCCTTTTCTATAAGGTAGATTTCCACTTCCAATAAATACGCTGTTTTTTCTAAATCTAATCCTTTTCTATAAGGTAGATTTCCACTTCCAATAAATACGCTGTTTTTTCTAAATCTAATCCTTTTCTATAAGGTAGATTTCCACTTCCAATAAATACGCTGTTTTTTCTAAATCTAATCCTTTTCTATAAGGTAGATTTCCACTTCCAATAAATACGCTGTTTTTTCTAAATCTAATCCTTTTCTATAAGGTAGATTTCCACTTCCAATAAATACGCTGTTTTTTCTAAATCTAATCCTTTTCTATAAGGTAGATTTCCACTTCCAATAAATACGCTGTTTTTTCTAAATCTAATCCTTTTCTATAAGGTAGATTTCCACTTCCAATAAATACGCTGTTTTTTCTAAATCTAATCCTTTTCTATAAGGTAGATTTCCACTTCCAATAAATACGCTGTTTTTTCTAAATCTAATCCTTTTCTATAAGGTAGATTTCCACTTCCAATAAATACGCTGTTTTTTCTAAATCTAATCCTTTTCTATAAGGTAGATTTCCACTTCCAATAAATACGCTGTTTTTTCTAAATCTAATCCTTTTCTATAAGGTAGATTTCCACTTCCAATAAATACGCTGTTTTTTCTAAATCTAATCCTTTTCTATAAGGTAGATTTCCACTTCCAATAAATACGCTGTTTTTATAAATCTAATCCTTTTCTATAAGGTAGATTTCCACTTCCAAAACCAAAACACCCAACAATCCGTCAGATTTCAATCCCCGTTCTTCTATCGTCGGCTCGAAGGACCAAATGATAAATATTTAGTGTGTAAAACTAATACTTATGTATATTCGCTGACTTTTAATTGAAACACTGACAAATTATTAAGTATTTTTATTTTTTACGACGATATATATATTTTCATGTATAAAATTTTTCACATATTGTTATTCTGATTTTGTTTCTAACAAAAAACACAGTTCTCACAACCAACTATGTTAATCGTTAAATTCAATCATGGGATTTAACACCCTGTAAACAATTTTCTTATGTCAAAAAATCCGCAAATAAAAATACTAATCGGCGTATCCAAGCGTTTTTGCACAAAATATTTACCTGGATTTTAAACGAATTTGTTCCTTTCATCATGAACGCAATGTATAAGGTCTAAATCTAAATGAAAAACCAATGGTTATGTAGTTTCATTAATTTTACTATCACGTTTATACGAGTATTTGTAGATCCAATATAATCATAAATAATGGGTTCTTTCTAACACAGAAAAGGCAGTTAATTCAATAATTGAATAGCGCGCTCTGAATCGAATTATTTATCCAGTTTAACAAAAACCACTCGTATTCTATTCTAGACAGCTGTCTTAATTCATAGATGCCCAACTCATTTCCTTTGTTTTTATTTTTAATCGAATTATTTGCACTCCTCTCATGAACAAAATTTTAAAATTATCTTCATATATAAATATCGGTATGGAGAACCATACATGACTTCCATGTTCTTTCAATCTTTTTAAATATAAATATGAGTTGTTTTATTATCGAAAATACGAAAAGCTTTGTGATCATTGTTTAAATAAAAATTGTTCTACAATTTCAAAATTTTCACTCGATCTTTCTTTTTAAAATTTCATAACTGTTTCACGATGGGTTCTCAAAATATTAAACACAAGGCGCAAACCGAGACTTTTTCCCATTTGATTAACATGGGAAAAATTATTATTATTAATTGGATTTTACTTTCTATGAATTGAGCACTTCGGATCTTTTTTGTGAGAAATTTAATTCTCTATAATAGTACAGGAGCCAGCTGCAAAATCGGTGTAGATTTAACAACCGTCTGCCTATATAGGCTTATAAACTTATAAAATGATAATATATTATTGTATTTAATGTTAGACACCCCCCGTGCCCCCCCCCCCCCCCTCACCACCAAGAGAAAATTTGGGTTAGTAATAAAATTCGCTAAAAAATCATTACAATTAGGTCTATAATGGCTTATGAATTTTTAAAATGATAATTTATTATTGTATGAGGGGGGGCACGGGGGGTGTCTAACATTAAATACAATAATATATTATCATTTTTAAAGTTTATAAGCCTCTATAGGCCTATTTGCTATGATTTTTTTAGTGCATTTTATTACTAATCCAAATTTACCTTTTGGGGGAGCTGGGAGGGGGAACTGCATGAATAAAAACTTCTGCCATGGATATATATCTATTTTATGGTTCATAACAAAGGCATATACCGCGCGGCAGAAATTTTCATTCGGTATTTTAGATTTTACAGCATTTTTAAGATTGGGGCCCAATTCTGGCCATTTGTAGGCCTTATAGCACCGAAGTCCCTACACAAAAAATTCTGCCATTATGTTTTTATGTAAGTATACGTCCAAATAAACATTTTAAACCAGGTCCGGTCCGGTTGTTATCTGATTTTTTTGGGTCGAAACCCCTGTATATAATACGGCAGAAATTTTTGCGTAGGGATTCCTACGCAAAAATTTCTGCTGTATATCCAAAACATCTTTAATTGGGGTCTACTATAAGCAACCGTCTCATTCAAACGATTGTTACGTGATTTTTTTGTGCGTATTTTTCGTGGGCCCTATCTATTAAATCCCTACAAGCTGGTGGACCGGACTCATCGTCCGAGCTTTGTCTGAGTGAGTACTTAAAAAAAACCACAACGGCAGACGGTTGTTAAATCTACACCGATTTTGCAGCTGGCTCCTATACTATAAAATGCTGTTATAAGAAATAAAAATAAATAAATTTTTCAACGAGCTATTCACGCATTAGTAAAAAAATAATTTTTCCCATGTTAATCAAATGGGAAAAAGACTCGGTTTTCGCCGTTCACAGGTTGGATCTACGAGTCTCAAATTTTGGAACAATAAATTTTTTATCCAATAATAATAAAAATAAAAATAAAAACATCCTAATAAATACATTCGTTACCACTGGTTTTCCATATTGTATATTAAAAAAACCACCTCCTCACTTTGATAGGTTCTTAGTGTATTGCATACTCTCAAAGGTTTCCTTTTCCCCCGTGTGGTATTTTACTATTATCGTCCACATCTGGGATTTTGTTTCCGAACGTTCATTGACCGAAGAGAAAACGAAAAGAGCCACAGTAGATTTCCTGTATCTTTGTCGGTTTTTCATCCGACCAACATGTTATTTGTTTATCAAGAATGTACAGTCGCATGCATTAATGGTCTTGCAGTTTGTATTCATTTTCGTTTATCACAAACTTAGTAGGCTCCTCCCATTTGTGCAGTTATATTATTTAAATCATTTCTCCATGTATCAAACAAAGACAGATATTTTGAAATTCATTTGCTAGATAAAGAACTACTCTTCGTTTATAATAGGTACTCATATATATTTGTGCAATTAAATTATTATCTAATCTATATGAATATTTGATATTCCGAATTTTTGTATTTAAATATATTAAACTTGATAGAAAAAGATAACCGATGATGTTTGTCTTTAAATTTATAACGAGTATCCATTGTAATGTTATCTGTAAGATACTTAAATGATAAAGTTTTATAAGAACCATTATATAAATTATATAAATTACACAAAAACTATACATAAGTATTAAAAATAAACATCTGCCAAGTAAATGCACAGTGCTCCCTCGTGCTAAATTCACCAAAGGTAGTTGATTATTGAACAATTTAAATAAAAACCGATAGTCTTTAGATAAATTGCCTGGAATTGGTTAACCATTTAATTTTTATACAATTTTACTAAAAAATATTACTTCGAAATTTTTCTTAAAACGCACCTGATTATTTTTTCGTATATTTTTAATTTTTTGACAATTTCAAAAATTTATGCAAACGTCAAATATATCCAAGCAAATATCAATTTAGAAAAACAAAACACGAATTTTTAAAATAAATTGAAATAAATCTTTGTAAGGAAATGTAGTAGACCCATATTATAAGAAATTTAATGCTATACAAAAAATATTCTATAAAATTTTCACGTAACATGTGTCGTTCTTGAGATGTCCATTCAACGCGTCTTAAAATAATGATTTTATTAGCATATATAACTTAATATTGAGTAAATTAACGATTATTAGGTTTCAGCTTTGCTATATAATTAATTAAAATATATATTAAAGTAAAAATTTCAATGCTCTAAAACATTCTGACAAAATTTTTTTATTTAAGTGTTTATTTAGTTTATTTGCAAAGTTCAAGTACTTTCATTATATCGAAATATTTCTGAATATTATCTTAAATAAGATAACAATAAATTCTATAAAAGACAAGTCTCGATTGATATGACTTTGATCTTTTTAATTATTCTCTCATAAATAAACATATTTTATATTAAAAATGAATGAAACAGATATTAAACCAGTTGATTTAAGTGACGTGTTAAAAAATGAAGTTGTTAAACAGTGGATGGAAGAAATTATACAAGAAGAAAAATTACAAAATTCTAAAATTACAGTTACTGCAGGATCTGGTAAAGGTGAAAATTATTTAGGAATTATATACAAAATAGTTATTGAAGGTGAACATGAGAAACAGAAGAAAAGTATTCATTTGATTTTAAAAGAAGCTATGAAACTAGAAGGCTTTAGAAATGCAATGCCAGTTGGAAAGGCTTACGAACGAGAAATATTTATGTATACAAAACTCTTATCAGAGTTTGAAAAATTTCAAAAAGCTAAAGGTTGCGATGGTTTATTCGATAAATATGTTTCTGTTTTACGAACCAGTGATAAATATTTAGATGAGTATATTCTAATGAAAGATGCCAAAAATGATGGATTCGTGATGACAAATCGAAAGATAACATTAAATTATGATCACGTTAAATTAGTTTTGGAAAATTTAGCAAGATTTCATGCTATATCATATGCAATGAGGAAACATAATCCTAAAGTTTTTAATGTTTTATCTAATATCAAAGATATAACGCCATATATTTTATCAAAAGAAATGCTAGAACATTTAAAAAGTTTTATAGAAAAAGCAGCAAATGCACTAGATCAAGTGAACGAAGCAGATTTGGTGGCCAAATTCAAGGATTACATGTATAATAAGGTGGAGGAGAATATGGAAATGTTGTGTAACCCTGACACTTATGATCAATTTGCAACAATATGTCATGGCGATTGTTGGAGTAACAATATTTTGTTTAAATATGATGTAAGTATATTTATTATTATTATTATTTATTTTATATTATTAATTCACATATTTAAAAAACTAAATACAGGGTGGGGCATTTAAAGTGTTACAGTTGATTATCTCAGAACCATCGCATATTTGAAAAAAATGTTTCAACCAAAAAATGTTTGGTTGCAAGGGGGTAATCGAATAGTAATATTTATTTGCTATTTTAAAGTGGCCTTCAAGGATATTTGAAGGTCAACATCATTTTTTTAAATAGGAACCTATAGTTTTTATTTAGTAATCTTATCTACGTGAAAAAGAATCTTTCATTGAAAACTTTTTTTTGAACAACCCAAGCTTTCCAAGGTATCTAATAAAATAATTCGAGATTTTGAACTTTCAAGAATTTTTTACTCAGAAACCACAAACTTTAGAAAAAAAGTATGGGATACACAAAATATTTATTTTGGTCTAATAAAGCGTGGAGAATTATTTAAAAAAATTTAAAAACTTTTTCTATTTATTTTATTTTAGTAAAAACAAAAAAAAGTACGAAATGTTAAAAAAAATCTAGAATAATTCTCCAAGTTTCATTAGACCAAAATAAACATTTTTTATATCTTGTACTTTTTTCTAAAGTTTGTGGATTCTGAGTAAAAAATTCTTGAAAATTCAAAATCTCGAATTATTTTGTTAGATACCTTGGAAAGCTTGAGTTGTTCAAAAAAAAGTTTTCAATGAAAGATTCGTATTTTTTCACGTAAAATAAGATTACTAAATAAAAACTATAGGTTCCTATTTAAAAAAATGATGTTGACCTTCAAATATCCTTGAAGGCCACGTTAAAATAGCAAATAAATATTCGATTACCCCCTTACAACCAAACATTTTTTGGTTGAAATATTTTTTTCAAATATGCGATGGTTCTGAGATAATCAACTGTAACACTTTAAATGCCCCACCCTGTATGTATAGTATTCAATCAATTCAACATTTTACATATCATTAATCAGGCACTAACAATAAGTCGACAATAAGTAAAGCTATATACAAAAATCCAGCTCATTTATTAATTTTTAGGATTTCGTAGAAACCTAGGAACCGTTATAGTTTTGCTCTGTCCGTCCGCCCGTTTGTCTGTCTGCCTATATCAATTTTATACCGATTAAAATGAAATTTGGTATTCGGACGAAGACTGATAACTCAAAAACAGAAATGATAAGATTTAAAAAAAACCCTTTCCATAGACTGAAAAGTATATTCAAAATTTTTTTCACTTATTCCATTAAGTGGGATGTCTTTAGATAGGTATGCAACAAAAAATGTTATATGATCTTTTGATTTTAACCCTTCAATCACGATATATATTATAATACTTATATAAAAAATCTGAAAAAAATCGAGAATGTAGCTTTTAATTAGTACTTTCATTGAAAATTATAACGAACACTCAAAATTTTTTTGGACCCCCCTCCCATAGACTGAAAAGTGAACTCACTTTTTTTTTCATTTACCCAATAGGGTAAGTGAAAAAGAGTGGGATGTCTTTAGATAGGTCTCCTAAAATGCAACAAAAAATGTTATATGACCTTTTGATTTTAATCCTTCAGTGATGATATATTTGCTTTTCAATGTAGTTATCAGAGCGCCCCCCCCCCCCTTCTAATTTATGAACTATCAATGCAAAAAAATCTAAAAATAATTCAGAATGTAGCTTTTAATTAGTACTTTCAATGAAAATTATAACGAACACTGTAACAAGAATAGTTTATGAAAATTTTTGAAATAACTCTTGTTTATAAATTGTAATGACTCTATCATGTACTTGGCCATTTTATTTTATTTAACTTATGACATTTTCAGGATCCGGAGAAGCCAAGTAAACCCACAGACTTGTGTTTCCTGGATTGGCAAGTCTCTCGTTATGCGTCTCCGGTGTTAGACATTTCTTACTTCATATACAACTGCACAGGCACCGCTCTCAGAAACAAACACTTTGACGAGTTCATGGACATCTACTACTCGTCATTGTCTGATGCCCTGATCAAGCTGGATTGTGAACCAGAAGTAGTGTTCCCAAGAAAAGTGTTTGACGAACACCTTATTAAGTAAGTATTCGTATTCCTTTCGACAAATCGGCCCTGCAGATTGGGTGGTGTATATGGGCAAATCCACAGAACGTGGCCGCTTTGGGGGAACGGCAATAGTGCACGTGTGGGAATGTATATTACCCACCCATAAGTACACGAACTCAAAGTATACTTTATTGTGGATGTAAACATGGAGTTACAAGTCGATTGCTTGATTCATATAAAAACTGCAGCACAATTTGCATTGAAAAATCGGTTATTTTCACGTTTTCAGAATGGAACTTTTAAAAAAAGAAAAATTCATACCACCGCAATTTTCTCAGATTCAAACCAATGAATCTGAAATTTTTACTGGACATTTTTTTTGGTACAATGAACCTTTTCCCGGAGTTTCAAAGGCGCACACCTCTTACATTTCATATGCGCGATTGTTTTATCCAGCGAACAACAATTTCAGCGTTTTTTATTTGGTTTATTTGCTGTAACTTTTGGAACATCCGAAGCACACTCCTGAAATTGAGACCAATTATTCTTCTCTTTGTTGCGAAGATTTTGAGACGACATAGAAGAGTGTGCGTTCAATGCTCCATTTTGAAGAAGCATTTGAGTATTTTAATTTAAAGCTAATGCGGCCACGTTCTGTGGATTTGCCCATATATGTAGGCCTAAATAATAAAAATAAAACTATGAGTACAATACCTTGATTTTAATGAAATATATTTTTTTGTCGGACATTTAAGTATCAATATAGGAAAACTGATTTTAAAATGTTTTGTTTTATTTTTCAGGTTTTTTAAACACGGTTTACACATGGCTACAATGGCAATACATATATTCGTGAGTGACTCTGACGAAGTTCCAGATTTCTCTGAGATATCTGAAATGAATGAAGAAACTATGAAAATGATGATGTACACATCCAAAAACAATGAACTGTATAAAGACAGAATGGGTGGTGTTATTAGACATGCACTGAAAAAAGGGTACATTGTATAATATGTACATATATTGTTTTTGAATTTGTTATATAAATAGTTTAATTGACCTGATTTGTAATTATTTCGTAACCATATCTTGAAAATTTTTACTTTCTTATAAGTAAGTATAGTGAAGCCGATTTTTTTCGAACTCCGGATTTTGACGGAATTATCTATTTTGACCTTCCCTGAATCCATTCTGACTATTTTCGCCAAGATGTCTGTGTGTCCGTCTGTCTGTCTGTAAGCGCTGTAACTCAAATACGACAAATCGTAGAAGGGTGATATTGTATATTTAAGATTAATTTTTGGCTGGAAAGAAAACGTCCTATTTTTGAAAACGATCTTTCAACCGGATACGGATGTTTACCTACGTCGATTTTTTAATTTTTCGAATTACTCTGAAACAGTGCGAAATAGATAAAAATGGCCAAGTTAAAAAATGTAGGTAATATCTATATCTATAATTTATGTTCTATTCATTATTTTGAAACGAATTTTTGAAAAATAAAAATTATTATAATTCAAATGGTTCATAACAGAGGAGAAATATCTGTCATGAGTTTCATGGGACTTTCTTATACGTATTACAGAGATTGAACAGTGTGTGTATTTGCCGTAGGCACCATGGGACTTTCTTATACGTAATACTGAGAGTGAACTGTGTAGGTGAATCTAAATAATTACATAAAAAAATTCTTTCTGGCTAAATCATAAATGTTGGAAAAAAATGTATGAGGAATAAATTATAGATAATAACGTACTCGACATTTTTTATCTAAAACATTTTTTTCTTATTTCAAAAATAATTCAAAAATCCAAAAATTTACATCCGTTTTCAGTTATTACGTTAAACAAAACCACTTGTGTTATAATGGAGAGAATAATATTACCTTTATTATTCATTTTGTTCTATCTTGTTAGTTTGTTAGAAATGTTTTAATAAACAAAGAATCACGTATACAATTCACTGTTAGGTTAGGTTAGGTATAAGAAAGTCCCGTGGTTCCCAAGGCAGATATTTTTTTAGAAAATAACACAGACCGACATAATTTTTGGTGTATCTACATACTTAAATAGCTGATTTCGGAGGCTTTTGGCGTGCTGAAACCGAAACAGTTGCCCAAATTGCTCCGTCACGTCAGGTTTTTGATATAACCTAACCTAAAATGACGATTTTGGTAATATTTAAGAATTTATTACCAAATAGGTAAATTTTTTCTAAAGTTTTCGTTCATAGTAAGAAGTAGTACTATCTTTCCTCTTTAAAATAAATTTTTACTTTCTACTGTACGATTTTTTTTCACCGAAATAAACTGGTTTGAAGTTATTGTTATATTTAATATATAGTAAGTCCATTGTGTCACTGTGTCTACTCTATTATGAAAAATATCATATATTCAAACTAGTATATTTCGGTGAAAAAAAATCGTACAGTATTTTGGTTCAAATTGAAAAATAAATAAGAGAACAACAGTTTTAACAATTCGATTTTAGGGTATAGGAATAAATTAAATTTATTTCCTTATCAGACATATTGCCATTTTATTTTGTAACTAATATCTATGGCGTATCTACATGAACTAAATTTGTATATAAAATTAGTGTGATTTATGTAAGGTAAGTAGAAATATTTTTCTGTTTAAAAAACGTTAAATTAATAAACTTTCTCAAGTATAATAAAACTAATAACTAAATAAAGTATTAGATTAGAAATGATGGATAAATAGAGATTAAATACTTACAGAAAATAAATTAGATATTGGTTTAGAGCTGTCTAGACAAATGATGTGTTCGTTTAATTGCTTAAGTAAGTATAATATACATTTGCATACATACCATAGACATAGAAAAGAGATAAATCTAAGGAAATATTTTACAACAGACCTATATTATTATTAAGTTGATATTAGAGCTGGGCGCGTGAGTAATTTTTGCTCACGATCACGCACGCTCACGAGAGAAAATTTTTTAGTCACGCCCGCTCACTCACGGTTACAAAAAAGTATCCACGATCACGCCCGCTCACGAGTTCTATTTTTTTACTCACGCCCGATCACGCACGGCGGGTCACGCTCGTGACCCGAATAATATATTATAAATAAAATGTTTAATATAAAAATTCGATTTAACAGATTATCATATACATATGCATGAGATCAGAAATTAAAGAAATATCAAAATATACATACATATACTCACGGACTCACGCACGACAAAAATGTACTCACGCCCGATGGTTTTATTTTGACTCACGATCACGCCCGCTCACGATCCAATATTTTAAAATCGCTCACGTCACGTCGGGTCACGGCCGTGACCCGAAAAATTTACAACCCGCGCCCAGCTCTAGTTGATATATTTTTTTTAAGTTGATACCCCTGAAAAAGAAACATTCTGTAGTATAGAACATTCTGTCATCAACTGTTTTTATTTTATTAAATTGTTAATAACTAGACATCCTGGACTACAGTGCGACTTACAGGCAAACAACGTGTGCAACAACTAGAGTCGGCGAGGCCATAGTATATATTCTATACACTGCGATCTAATTATTAACAAAGTAGAAATATTCCATTTAATGTAATGTACAGTCGCCTGCATTAATGGTCTTACAGTTTGTATTCATTTTCGTTTATCACATTAAACTTGATAGAAAAAGATAACCGATGATGTTTGTCTTTAAATTTGGAATCTGTTGTAAGCGATTCTATCCTTTAGGGTGCCAGACGAGTTCTGCAGGCGACTGTACATAGGTAGACACATGCGTGTTTCAAAAACGGGGAAATGATTTTAGTCCAGTAATTTTAGATTTCAACTGCGAAAAAAATAACACTTAACTGAATTTTGTATACACCTTCGTTACAATGTTTTAAATAACGTGTAAAAAGTCCCCAACAATATCGTGGCAGCGTTGCAAGATATTAAAGGTCTAATGTCACGAAAAACGGTTATTCGCGAATATCTCGCTTCCTGTGGCTCGAAGGTCAATGGAGGTTATTATACAGGTTGATTTACAACTAGTGTAAAAAAATTTATCAGTAGATTGAGGATGTAATTTTAAGCAAAAAACTTTCTGTGAACCTATTTCCGGAAATTCTTCCTAAGGAAGCTACAGTCTTTTGCAAATAATGTGTGTTTATATAATATCTAGAGAACCCATTGTGGTACAGTTATGAAATTTGATACAGAGTTTGGTATTAATAAGTGTTATCGATTTCCAGTATCAAATAATAATAATTTAGATCAGGAGTGCATGGGGTCAGTGGGCCCGCCGTTCTTGTAGAAGATTAAATGATACAAAATACACAAAAATATACTTTGTTTATTTGTCATAAGATCAACCGTTTTCGATAAAAATGAAAAAAAGAAAGTGCTGCAGAATTTTACTTAATGCGGATACTTCAAATTACACAAAATCCAAAACTGCATTTTTAACAACAAACAGCCATTAATAGTTTCGTTTTTTAATCATGTTAGTAAAATACGTGTAACAGTAATACAACTAGCTATAACTCTATGATGATATAAGTGTTAGGAGATATATTTATATTAACTTTTTATCTTATTTTTAATCATAGAACAAGAATATAAACTTATTTTATGTAATTAGAAGCATCCGTATTAAGTAAAATTCTGCAGCACTTTCTTTTTTTCATTATTTTTCGAAAACGGTTGATCTTGTGACAAATAAACAAAGTATATTTTTGTGTATTTTGTATCATTTAATCTTCTACAAGAACCCAACTCAGGAAAAAATTCATGAACAAAAAAATACTTATACTGGCCTCATACACCCCTGACCTTTTTTTACACTAGTTGTAATTCACCCTGTATAAATGGTGAATTATTAAATTCTTAAGAAAAAAGGTTCTCTCCAGTGCACTATGGGCCAGGAGACCCTGTTCTATGGCCAAAAGTCCAGAAGTTATCCGTTTTGATTAAAATTCATTTTATAAGGTTTTTTTTGGACGCTGATTTCAAATTTTTAATAAAAATTAAAAAATTCAAAATGGCGGAACTAATATGGCGACTAATATATTTCAAAAGTTCTCCAATTTAAACAAAAAATTCATTTTGTAAGGTTTTATTGGGACGCTAATTTCAAATTTTTTATGAAAATTTAAAAATTCAAAATGGCGGATACAATATGGCGACCAAGATATTTCAAAAGTTATCCGATTTTAATAAAATTCATTTTATAAGGTTATATTGGGACGCTGATTTCAATTTTTTTATAAAATTTAAAAATTCAAAATGGCGGATCCAATATGGCGACCAAGATATTTCAAAAGTTATCCAATTTAAATAAAATTAATTTTATAAGGGTAAGCACGCGGTGTAAAAAAATAAGAATCTAAATACAAGTAATCTCCTTACAACAATCCATAACAAAATTCCGCTGTAACACTATGAATGAAACTAATTGCAACCCTTCATACGTGACAAGGGATGAAATATTAAATTTTTTTTATTACCTATAAATAATTGTAAATATCTCGGATCTTAGTTAAAAATTGCATAAACCCACCCCCTGACTACCCCGGCTATTAGGGGTTGAATGTCCATTTTTTTTTATTGAAGACTATTTTGTCCAAATTCACCTGTATAACTAAAGAAACTATGCAGATAAACATATCAAAAACCCACCCTCGTCCACCTTTTACGCTATTAGGGGTTGAAATTTTTATTTTAATTAAATATTATTTTGTCCGAATTTACCTTAACATCGTAAAAAAATATGTAAATAAATATATCATAATTTTGAAAATTAAACACCAATAACACCCCCCCCCCCCCACTCCCATCTCTTAGGGGTTGAATTTTCGAAAATGCTATTTGTCTTGTACAATATGTGTGCAATGTTTTATTCGAGTGAATACAAACAAATTTTTTTCGACATATAAACTTTTCCACCCCCTTGCACCCGTTTAATTTTGGGAAATACTTATGTAAATACTAGTTTCATTATTTGTATTGTAGAGTATTCATTTTAAGTTTCAAGTAAATCCAACCAAAAAATATTTTCCCATACAAAATTTTACACCCCTTTTTACCCCCGTAGGGGTTGAATTTAGAAAAATATTTTCTTAATGGGTGCTTAGATCATAAAAGGAAGACACCCCTCAAATTTCACGGTCCAGAGAAAGTTTGTACACTCGTAGTACTATATTCGTTTATACAATGTGAAATAAATATGTACATTGTACATATCTTTCTTGTACGTTTAGAAGAGTTTCACAGTCAAGCAAATGAAAACGGGCAAAAAGGGGCAGATCTAGGCTGAAGTGCACATCCTAGAGAAGACATTCGTGGGTCTCATTACTTAATACAAGGCGGTATCTTTCGGTATTCGCAATCGGCAGCAGGTGCTTTGCTGAAAAATCTTGTTTTTTTATACTAAAAATGTGGTTTTACTTCAGTAAAACTGAAAATAACGCATTCATATGACATTTAAAATAATTTTTGAACTTCCACGAATGAAATAATCCAAATATACGGCTTGAAATTTATGACTTTACAATAAATATTACATTTTACAAGCGACAGTAACATAATTTTTTTTTATACATTTTTCAACTTTGCGCCCCTGTCATTTGAACAGGAATTGATTAATCAACATGTAATTGTCATCATAACTACTTCAATTAATACCAAATTCAGTGGTCTAATTCGTTTTCTCAAATTCGAAAGTAGACTTTTGGCCACAGAACAGGGTCTCCTGGCCCATAGTGCAGTGGCCTAAATGCAGGAGTCTCGCTTCACCCCCCCCCCCCCCCCTATCATCATCATCAGTACATAGGATAAACCTGAAGTACATAAGCGAACATTTTTTAAAGTGAATATGATCAAAAATAAATACAAGTAATAATTTTTCACATTATAAGAATGGGTTTGCTCCAGAGTTATCCTATTTGAAAATATGAAATACAATATTCACTATAAATAAATTCCATATAGGTAATATTACATATTATAAAAGAACACTTTTATTTTTACATCTGGTATTGAAATGGATACTACAAAAATTCTAGTTTTATTACTGAACCGTCATAAATCAATATCAATAATGTCTTTTTTATTATTAAATTTTTATTTATTTAATTTTTGGGTTAAAATATTAAACTTTGTCTTGACTTCAGGGTATTTACCACATCTTCTTTATTGTAAAGATAACTGCTATACAATGAATATATTATATAAGCCTTATAATCCAGAAAAAATAGACATAAAAATATTGAAGATCAGACAAAATTAACAGTAACAGGCCAAATTGTATACACCTTAGTATTAGGGTAGTTAGAAAGTAAGAAACTTTTGTAAACAAAATTTCATACATTCAATTGTTTAGAAAATATAGCGACTTGTTCCTAAATTTTAGGGTTTTACTAAAACTGCTCTATACCTTTTCAACTTCAAATTGAGACTAATCAATTTCAAATTGGGAATAATCAAATTCAAATTGGGAATAATCAATTTCATATTGGGAATAATCAATTCCAAATTGAGACTAAACAATTTCAAATTGGGAATAATCAATTTCAAAGTGAAGTTGATTGTTCCCAATTTGAAAATGTTTAGTCTCAATTTGAAATTGATTATTCCCAATATGAAATTGTTTAGTCTCAATTTTAAATTGATTATTCCCAATTTGAAATTGATTAGTCTCAATTTGAAGTTGAAAAGGTATAGTTTCGTTAAATATTAATGAAATTTTATTTTTAATTTTTTTTTAAGTAGAAATATTTAACTTTCTAATGAAATGATTATTTGAGATTTAGATAGTTTTAAAGTGTCATACGCGACATATCAAAAATACAAAGAAGAAAGAAAATTAAAAATTTTATTAACAAAATTAATTTTAAATTAATTTTAAATTTAAAATTTTCTTAACAAAAATTGTTAATTTAAATATATTTTTAAGATAAAGTACTAATTGATACATATATCATTCTATTTAAAAATTTTGAATTATCCCCAATTGAACTTTTGTATTTTTGATATGTCGCGTACCTATAACACTTTAAACTATCAAAATCTCAAATAATCATACATCATTAGAAAGTTCGATATTTCACTTAAAAAAATTAAAAATAAAATTTCATTAATATTTAACGAAACAGTTTTAGTAAAACCCTAAAATTTAGGAACAAGTCGCTATATTTTCTAAATAATTGAATATATGAATTTTTTTTTACAAAAGTTTCTTACTTTTTTATGGTCTTTAAAATTATGTACTTTTGAATACACCGTTCTATTTAATTTTACTGAGAAATGGGTATATACCCCTTTAACTACCCCCATAGGAAGGATTTTAGGGGGTTGGAATAATTTTCCTGAAATTCTTTCGTATTTATCAAAACTTTAATTGTATGGTAAACCTGACTGGTAGTAATTAAATCTATGTAATGTTTTTATTTGTTCACCCAATATGCCCGCGCAACATACATAGGTTTTCATAAAATATTAATAGCTACGAACATGCACGAAAAAATTATCTAACAATTGATTAAAACCGCATTAAAATCGAATCAGTAGCTTCCGAGTCTATAAGCCTTATATAAACGAACATTCATTTTTATAATAATAAATTGAGACAATAGTCCACGGTAATTAGATTAAAATTCGCCAAATAGAAGAAACAAATTTAAAGTTTTGATACTTTGTCCACGAAGTTTCAGTAAGTTTCGGAATAAGATCCCGAAAAGTTCCCACCTAAATCGTGGATGGAACATCCCCTTTCACGTAAAAAACTACCCCTGAAATGAAATTTATCCCAGTTTTTCTCATTTTTCATACGAACCATTGTTCAGAGAAAAAAATATAACAGGAATTAAAGATTCCACATACTGCGTAAAACTTGTCATAAAAGCAAATATCTCGAAAATAAAGGTTTTTCAGGAAAAATGTTTGGTACAAAAGTTTCAGGGTTAAAAGGGGGGAAATCAGAGGATGTACAAATTTTCATCTTGAGTGTAGGTTTAAAGGTTTTTAACGGCAACTACATTTTTTTAAATGAAAACCTATTTATTTTTTCCATATTCGTAGTTTACAGAAAAAAGAAACAAGTTTGGTTTGCAAAGTCTTTCGATAACCTCAATTTAAAAAAAAAATTTTAATGGAATTTTTTTTTTATTGTTAAAAAATTCTGAAATTATTATTTATTATTATTAACTATACACATTTAAGAAACAATTCAATTTAAAGAAAAGAAATTTTTAAAATTTTAGGATTTTTTAATGGAATTTTTTTGTGTAATTGACCTTAAAACCACTGAAGAACACAAATTTGACCTTCATTGATTTTCCCCTGAAAGTTTTGACTACAGTTTGTTATCTATGATCCAAAAAAAAGTCTTCAATTTTTTTTTTACATATTCTGGGGGGCCCTTGGTCACCTCTTGCCCTGGGCCCCCGAGTTTCTAGTTACGGTCCTGCACCCGATATAAAGATATCGCGGAATTAAATAAGACTTTAATAATAATAATAATAAATAACATTTACATATTTACATATTGAAAATATATTTTATTTAAAAATCTAATTAATGTGAAAACTATTTTGAACCAGCAGCTTCAATATAATCATCAGAAAGGAGTTGATGTGTGTGTAAGTAATATAATGTTCCGATACTTTTTGGGAAGTATTTGTTTCAGCACTTAACCAGCCATGTCCATGAACAAAACGGATAGCTTCAGTATTGTTAGTTGACATACTAGCAGTCTGTAATTTCTCAAGATATCCGATTACATAATAACACCGAAAACAAACATTATACTCTCAGTGGCGCACCAATACAACATAAGAAACATATAAAATTAACCTTTTAAGGACGGGGATTTTTACGTTGAATTCGACCTTTTTATTTACACATTTGTACATAAAATCAATTCATTTCTCACGTGGCATGCTCGATCAAGTTGCTGGACGATATATCGACCAGTCCCGTCCGTAACGGAAAGTCCACTGTAAAAAATTCAGTTTGACGATTTGAGGGTTTTTTTCTACGTATTTTGATGCGCTGAATACGAAAAAAATTGTGAAAAAATCTTGGAGGTAAACTTGACCTTGAAAATCACATGTTAAATTTATTGTTGTTGCTATTTTAGCTTCAAAATTGGTAAGCCCACGTGTTGTGATGCGTTGAGTATGGAAAAAATATCCATATGGGTCACAAATGTAACCTTCGGTTTCGAAAAAACGGGTCGCTATCTGACGGGTGAGCGGTGAACGACGAGGCGCACAGGCGTCTTGTTATGCGGGGTTTTTAAATATATACGACGCGGAGGGTTCTTTACGATTGTGTAGAGTATTCGTGTGAGTAATGTATGTATTGATGTGTTGCAGGGCAACAAATAATACTAATAGTAACAATAGTAAATCCTTCACAAGAATGAAACAACCAAGTGCTAACCTGCTGGTAGGAACTAACGATAATTTCAATTTTCGGCCTTACATTCACCTTGAAGACGATTTTTGCAAGACGTAATATTGTTTTTTTCATGTTCAGTGCATCATAAAAAATAGGTATGCTAACTGTCAGGCCGATATAGCAAAAAAAATGGATATAAAATGCGATTTTCAAGGTAAAGGGTGTCTCCTGAATCTGTTTTACTATTTTTTTCGTATTCAGCGCATCAAATTACGTAAGAAAACATCAAAGTGGTTCCCTATCTGAAAATCATTATTTTGACTTTATCTATGAGGACAGAAAGTGTCATATCCCAATCAAAAAGTGCACGTTTTTTTTACGTAGGTACGAGATGTACTAAGCTGAAATTTACAAATATTTCCAAATAGTTGCTGTAAACTAAATCATATGATGTATTATACTTTACAACAACTTAAAACTGAAAGTTTACTGACCGCTACAAATACATATTTCCACTTATGTATATATATATGTTAGTATAAAACACATACACGTGTGTTGTGTATGTTATTGTTATTTCAGTTTCTGGGAGAATACATCCCAAGGGGTTGTATCGTATCTTTTCATACTGATAATATAAACGATACATATAGTACATTGTGCCCTTCTCTTTGGCCGTATCTTTGTTTGGCACTGACCGAAGTCAGCCCCTCTGGCGGAAGATGTATGTACACTGGCCCTGTAGCATAAAATAAACTACCCAAGCGAATAATTTTTTATTTGAGCTTGCTTTTGAATTATTCTTTAGCACACCAAATGAGGAGATATATGTATATATGCTAGTATACATAGTGTGCTTTGCAGAAAATGTTTGTATAACTGGTGTCATAACTGGGGCTCTATTTTTGTTTTATTTTTCTTCCACCTATCTTTATTTTCCTTCTTTGTGAACAGGAAATTTTTAAATTTGCTTAAGATGAAAAGATGTTTGTTTATGAAAAAAGTACGCGGGCTTTATGAAGTTGTATAGTGTTTAATAAGATTAAACTTAAATTAAAGTTGTTTTTTTCAGAGAAAATATTTTTTGATGTTAAGGTAATACGTACAAGTATTTTCCTTTTATGATACTAAAAATACTACATAGTACTGTAATTAGACTTGTCTACCTTACGGAATTATCAATAAACTATTGAATAATAATAGGTATATGAAATGTGACTTAATTGTTTATTAGAAATTGCGTTTAAAAGTTACAGTAAATATTTTTGTGTGATCACATTTGTCTAATATCTAGAGATTGGAAAAATAGTTAAAGAATAAGAATAAGTATCGCAAGCTTTCGATTCACAGAATCATCGTCAGGCTATTAAGAATGAACAAAATGTGTGAACAATGTCGTTATCTCAACAATATTCATGTGAATCGAAAGCTTGCGATACTTATTCTTCAATACAATTTTTTGACGTTTAGACAATTTATTTGTTATTATTTAATATTTTAACGTCATTTATTATTATTATAATGTATAATGTATAGGTTATATTATGTTCCTACCATTATTTTTAATGCTTTGCAAAAACTCATCTTGATTTTACGAAATATCTACAGGTTCACTGTAATTATTATCGACATTACAATTAATTTAGCATAAATTAGAAGCATAATAGAACCTTAAAATGTTACTGCCAGCACGTGTTCTCCTTTAGAGGAAAACTGACATTACCACATGAAATAATGCCTTCAATTCTTTCAAAATCCACTGACTGATTCTTTTTTAACCCTAGTGTAACCAATTTGTAAGTAAAACTTTACTCTTACTGAAAATTATTTTATGTATTGGATAAATATTGATTTATTTATGGTTGACGAAGATATTTCGATCTAAATACAATAGGCATGATGCCTAATTTTTAAAAACTATTTTATGACGATCTTACGTGTCTCTTATTTCCAAAAAAAAAACACTTTCTGCAGAAAATAAAGGTTTAATCACAAAAATTGACTCTTTTAAAACTAATTTTGAATTTGACGCCAAAACGCTTGCAGGTGTCATAGCGCATTTTTGACGTCACGCCTATGTAAACACTCCTTGTCAACAATAATAAATCCTTGATCCATCGCAAACGTTTCTCGGTTTTAGTTTTGGTAACACTAAACTGAGCAAATTGATAATTTAAAACCACAAAATAATTTATAAACAGTGCAGATAATAATGAAACAAAAATGACGTTTACGTAGCCGTGACGTCATCCACTCTTACTGGCGTTTTATCAAACATGGCGGATTGCTGTATTTTGCGTTTTCATTTTAACAAAAATCATATTATTCTCGCTTTTAATATAAAAATAAATACATTTTTTAGAATCTTTTTAACTTATTTAATTATTTAAAATCATAATTTCAGTGACATTTTGTTACTGGCATCATGCCTATTATAGAATTATATATAATGGTCTTTATAATCCTAAGTCAGGTATGAAACGCGGACAGCTGTTGCTGAAAAGCATTTTAGTTTAGTTTATAATAATACCAGTAACAGTTCAGGTTACTGTTAATAATCAAGCACGTGACATCACTGGCAGAACAGTTGTTGTTGAATCATGCTACATTTGCAGCAAGCAACCTATTCGTAAACGGAGGAAGACTACAGGAAGTGCTGAGTTAAATGCGAAAAGCCAGTACCTATGCGATGAGCATACTGCCAAAGTTACTAAATGCCTTGAATGTAGTGATTAATTTCAGTTTTTTTATTTAACTGCTAAAAAACAATAATTATTACAAGCAATTGATTTTATAATTTTCATTTATTATTGTATATTGTTTGTTTGTACATGGTATTTTTTTATACTCATTAAAATGTAGAAATGACAAATTCTACATTTCTGAAATGTAATAATTATTTTTACTATATTAATTAAATTTGATGAATAAACAATTAAAAATAAATATTATTTATTATAATTTATTTATTTATAATTATTTATTTATTTTCTTTATAAAAATATTTTTATTTTACTTCCATGTTCCGAAGGAAATGGAAGTATTGTAATACCATCGAAAAATCGTGTCCGAGATAATGACAGATTCTGATTGTACTAACTTCAAAACTTAAAGAAAAGTTCATTTCCGCATGGCGACTGTGCGTGTGTCTGTGTGTCTGTGCGAATGTAGAATTTTCTTTCGTTCACGATAACTACTGTAAAAACGCACCGATCTGAATTATTTTTGGTGAAAATGTTTGTCTCAGTGAGTACTCCAGACCTATTGATTTTGGTGCTAATCGGATATCGAAATTTTGTAACTTTTTTCGTCTAAAAAGTGAACATTGCGAGTATTATCTCACTAATTTTGATAAGATTAGGTACATTTGCAGTTCAATTGAATCTAAGGGACATTTATTATTTGAACGTGCCTAAACAGCCATTGAAGGGGTGAAAAACACCCTCAAAATTTGAATTTTAAATACTAATTAATACGTCATTAATTCATGTTGCCTTGGAAACAAATGTTACTAAATTCAAATTGTCAAATTAGTTATTCTACGAATGTGTATTATGTTTTTGACATTAGGACATTAGAAAACTAATATTTATAATACAAAGGCGAGTTTTATTTCTGACAAATCCCATTGAAATTTTTCATATATTAAAAAATATTTAAAAATAAATTAATGAACATGGAAGTCATGTATGGTTCTCCATACCGATATTATGATATATTGCATGAAAACCATTATTTATGTATGCAGGTACCCGGGTGCCTGGTTGGACTATACGTGTACTTTCAAATTTAAAATTTTCTTACAATTAGTTAAATAAAATAAAATAATTGTGCATTTTTCAATAGGACATCGATCAAACGAACGAGTTTTGAAACTCCCCTACTTATTTATACACTTCTTGTTAATTAATTTTCAACGTGTTGGTAAATTTTAAATTTATTTTATCAGCAGAAAGTTAAATATAGTAGAGGGTGAGTAATGTGCACGTTAGAATACAGACTTGGTAATAGGTAAATGTATTTTTCTTTTTTCTTTAGTGAAACCGTAATGAAAGGGTCTGTATCTGTGCACGCTTCAATGGTTTTAAGTGAGTATAATTTGTTCCTTTCAGAATTTACATTAGGAACCGTAAGCTAGTAAGTTCTTTGTTATTACAAAACCAAATTTTAAATATTTATTTTATTAAAATTAAATTTTGTTATATTGTAAAGCCTTTTGTCCACTTGCAAGTAAGTGCTTGATCGCCTGCATTCTTCAAATTTTACGCTAATTTACTCTAGCATGCGGTTATACAGTTTTAATAAGTTACTTAATTGCTTTAACATGTACACAGGATATATTTTCTTCGCAAAATGCCAGTTCATAGCAAGGTTAGTAAAGTACAAGGTTACCTCATAACTCTGTGCGGGGAGTGGCATGAGACGGCAGATTGCGTCATCGTGAGGAACTCTTTGACATTATAAATGGCTGTCAAACTATATTTACTCTTTATTTTAGTTAAGCTGATTTATTGTAAGTTGTTTTTAAATATTTTCATTTGATATTGATAGTGTACTGAGTTTTAAATCTAAATTTTTATTATTTTATTATTATAAATTATAGTTTTAAACAAGTGTTTTTTTATGTGTAACCAACAAATGTATTTTCTTTAAGCATTGATTTCTGATATCAGTTTTACATTTTTATGAAGAAATATTATATGTAATAATTTGTGCTTCTGTAATGAACAATTATATTTACTTTTTTTAAATACAAATATCCAAAAATTCTAAATAATTTGAAAACAACTTTATATATGAAACAACGTTGAAAGGTTCCTCAGGGTGACGTCATCCCACGCAGCCGCTGATTAGTCAAAAAGTTATGAGGCAACCTTGTCATTTACTAACCTTGAGTTCATAGAACTATAGTTTCTACAGTTGTAGTATCCACTTTCGAAAAAAGATTAAAAGAAAGGGATCCATATACACGTAGAATATCAATTTATTTGAAAACTTATTAGTGAAGGAAAATTAATTAAATTTATTTAATACTAGCTGGGTCTGCGCGGCTTCGCCCGCTTGCACTACCGAATTATTGTTTAGGATTTTTGAAAAATATAGTTGAATTAAGTACAAACACGATTAATTGTTATCGTATAAATAACTAATCAAAACGTAACGTATCTTAAAAAAAACAAATAAAAAAAAATACAAATAATTTTTGTTCTGTTTAAATTTAAAAGTTAATAATTGAAAACAAAATAAACGAGCCAAGAATCTTCCCTCTCCCCGCGACATTTTATCATAGTTCGCGCGAATTGCCGCGAATAATGTTATTATATGTATACTTCACGTTATTTCCTAAACCAAAAGACCAAATTGGATTCTGTAAAGGGCAAATTATATCTACATTAAGTACTTATGACGATTAAATCGTTTATTTCGATAAGGATTAATGTTTTGAAGGTCATAAGTCCACGTAAATAGAACCCAAATATTTTATGTTTTCTTTGTAACATAAAAGCAGTTATTGTGGCTTAAATATAAAAGTTAGACATATAGTGTCGCTGGCTTTATTGCAGATCTTTTTATTCTACACAATTCTTTAACACATTATTTTGTTCAATATTGAACGGTTTAGGCAGCGTATTGCAAAATAGCGCGCCGACGGACAAACAGACAGACAGACAGAGAGACGTTGTGCTTTATATATATTAAGGATAGAACGTCGCTAAATAATATTTGTAGCATTGATATCCTTATTACTTAAATGGATGAATAAAAATATTATCAGGTTTCGGATACAGATAGATATATTATTGACATTAGGATATTAGAAAACTAATATTCATAATACAAAGGTGAGTTTTATTTCTGACCAATTCCATTAAAATTTTTCATATACATATTATAAAAATATTCACATAAACTATACGGAAACAATAAATAATCAGTATTCAAGTATTTATAATCATACCGTGTTGGGAAGTTGGTGGACCTAAAGAGTCTCACCCCACCCCAAGCTTGTTTATTTATTTATTTACATTCCTGGAGTATTTAATTTACTAAAATAATTGAAGCTATCAAATTTAATACAGAGAAAACAGAAAATGAATAATGCGTATTCGTGGAAAATGCACTTGTTATTTATAAACAAAAAATCCCTCGAATTAAACTCGACCAAAAAAGTAACATTTGTACAACCTGCATTGTGGTAAAGCTTTCATATTTTTCCTCGCAAAAAATCGTGTCGAATTCTTGCAGAACATGTTGATCGTCGTATATACATCGTTTACACTGATTGAAAAAGGGGTGAAAAATTGGACAGAGTTCAAGGGTTACGTTGTTATTTGATATTTTCAATACCACAGATGTTTTTTTTCTCAGATACATTCAAACACCCGTAAATACGTTATATACACGAATACATTTTCAGAAATGAATTTTCTTCTAAAAAGTTAAAGGTTCTTCAGTTCTATGTTTTGTCTATAATTATTTGGATACTTATTTATATGAGACTAGGTGTGCCCGCGCGGCTTCGCCCGCGTGGACTACGGAATTATTGTTTAGGATTTTTGAAAAATTTAGTTGAATTAAATACAAACACGATTAATTATTATCGTAATAATAACTAATCAAAACCTAAATTACCTTAAAAAAATTCGGGCAAGACATACACGAGTGTATGTCATAAGGGTTCCGAAATACGTACTACGTGAAATGTTTGGAACCACTTAAAGGTGCATTTTTAAGTTAAAGTTAAAATATAAAAAAGTGTCAAGTTCTACTAATTGAGATCTATATTTTGACATACCACATGCCTAGATATCAAAATAAAAAATTCTATGACGCCCCTCCCTATAATTCCAAAATTATATTGTTGACTTTAGTATTTGTCGTTGGTAGTCCCACCAAAGCCTCATTACCAAATTTTTTTCAGATATTTTGAGCCAGTAGTTACAGAGTTATAGGGGGGGGGGGGGGGACAAAATAAAACACTGCTTTTAACCCCCTACAG
The DNA here is from genome assembly GCA_961205875.1 of Sialis fuliginosa. Lineage (NCBI taxonomy): Eukaryota > Metazoa > Arthropoda > Insecta > Megaloptera > Sialidae > Sialis > Sialis fuliginosa. Next base: position 811,238 of record OY540816.1, on the reverse strand, counting down.
GCGCCATTTTTGAGTTAGAAAAAAAATAAAAATATGGTCATGTTCTACGAACTGAGATGTACATTTTGACATGCCACACGTCTTGGTATACAATTTTTTTGGTTTTTTGTTTTTGCTTTAAAGCCCCCTACAGGTACCATTTTTGATTTAGAAAAAAATAAAAAAAGGGTCAAATTCTGCTTGTTTGGTTATACATTTTAACGTGCCACATGCCTTGGTATAAAAAAAATATATTTACGGCACCGGCACCGACCATGGCTCTTTTTCCACACATCGGCATTCTCAGTGCCGGTGCAGTTGAGTTCTAGTTGTGGTGCTAAAAACATGTCTGCAGTGTTCAATAAGCGTAACCTTCTTGGGTTATTATAACTCAGAAGGAAGTATATAAATCACAAATATAAAAAGCAGTATTGGGTACATCCTATGTTGACTGTAAGGTACTTATCCGATTGTCGAGTTCAACGCTGGCAGCATTTGACGGTACCGGTGTAGTCACCGGCAAATTAGCCGGGCCGGTCTACGTGGAAAAGCTCTGATTTGATTACATTGCAACCGGCGCACAGTGTGGCAGAGCTGGACAAATGCATTTTTTCGAAGTATTTTTCTGAATGTTTTTACTTATAGATTCTTTTTAAAAACACTTTAAAGAATCAAGAACATGTATAAATATATATATTTCCCGCCGGAAAAGTATCTTAAAAATGTGGCAAAGTTGATTGTATTTGATTTCTCAATTGTTGCAAAAATTATAGTACACTTTAAGATTGATGAAAATACAAACGGTTGGAACTTTTTTCACTTTTCAACTAGTAATTATGTTTGTTTATGTCTTTTTTAAGAACATGTATAATATTTCAAAGAAATATATTAAATTTCGAGGGGATTATTGAATGCACTTCTGAAACACTCAAATTTTTATGGTATTTCAACTTTGCGTAAACTTTTAGTAGTGTGCCCGGGCGTGCCCGGGAATGAAACTATTTACGTTTTATAAATTAGGACATCTGAAAACTATGGTCAAAATTTCAGCTGCCGGTTTTTGCCGTTTTTTGCATACGAGGATTTTTCCTGGAGAATCTAAAATATTAAAAAAAATGAAAATTTCAAAAAAAATTCAGAAGTCAGTTTTTATCGGTAAATTTTATTTTATTTTCAATGTATATATATTTCAGGAGCGTATTAAGAATTTTTCAAAGAGGGGCACTGATATTTTGTTGTTATTCAACTTGATAGTAATAAAACATAATATCCAATTGATTGTACTGTAATTTAAAAAAAAATAGCTTTCTATAATTGTATAAATTAAATATTTTGTTTACATTTATAATTTTTTAATATAAAAATATTATAAATTCTGAAGAATATGAAAAAAAATTATATTTTCCAAAAAATTTTTAAATTATTTTACAAATTTCGTTATGAAATTATTAAATTACATTATAAAATAAATTAATAACAATAATTATTATTTTATTATTTTATTTGTTTGATTTATATAACTAAATAATTTTTTATTTTAAATCAGGATTTTTTCATAAATTTTTTGATAATTATTTTAGAGATTTAGTTGGTCATTTTCAGATATTTTTCAGATTTTTAAATGTAGCTGATTAAAAAATTAAAAAATTAAAAAAAAACAAAAATTGATTTTTTTCAGGACTTTCTTCAGGATTTTTTCAGTATTTTTTCCTGAAATGTATTTGGAATTTAGTAAGGCGTATTCCATAATTTTTTCAGAATTTTTATATAACTGAATTATAAAATTTAAAAATTTCAGGACTTTTTTCAGGATTTTTTTCAGACTTTTTTTGTTAACTAAATTGGGCATATAATAAGGCATATTCCATAATTTTTTCAGATTTTTTGCGCTTAAATTGAAGGTTGGGTGAACGTTTGTCCAAAAAAACATTGTTTTGCCACACTGTGCGGCGCCGCCACCGGCACCGGTACCGGTTTTGCCAGTGTGTGGAAAAACGGCCTTACTTATAGACCAGGAGCCAGTGACAGTAATGCCCGTTTGCACCGTATTAATCTTAAGTCAGGCTTAGCTAAGTCTGGATTAAGTCTGAGCAAAGCTTAAGTTTTGTTTCGTTTGCACCGTCTCCCAAGCCATCATGCTTAACTATAAAACCGTTAAACATGACAACACTGCAAAAATCTAGTAACTTTTTATATCTTACGTTTGTGTACTTACATCAAGAGGCTGATTTTTCAAAAACGCATCTGTCAAACACATATTTTAGTCGAAATTCAAAACAGAGGAACATAATTTCAAAAGAGAAATGTATTTACTAGACATAAGAATAAAAAAGGAAACATTAAAAAAATGAAATAATAATTTAAAGTATTTTTATTTATTTATACATATTTATAATAGTCATCAAACGAAACCATCAATAAAAATTAAATTCATCCATATCATTAAAATAATTTGAACGGGTATAATTCAGTCTTGGAAAGCCAAACTCAATAATGTCTATAATATCTAAATCGTCCTCAAAAATATCGTGCATTCAAATATCCATGTATGAATTCAACACAAAACAAATAATACTTAACACAAAGAAACAGAACTATGTGACAGACGTTTATAGGTTATGCAGTAATGTCCAGGTTATGTACAAAGTATGTCCTTTGTCGATGTAATGACCATGCGCGAACGCTCGATTCCTATTGGTTCCTTACTTTAAGTTTGACTTAAGTCCTCGTTAGCAAGGACTTAGATTTAAGATAGACTTAAGAAATTGTGGAGAATGGTGCAACAAAAATCGTTGTCTTAAGATTGACTTAAGTTTAAGCCAGACTTAACTAGTACGGTGCAAACGGGCATAAATGTGCCATTATTGCGTATTTAAATAAGTTTTATAAGAATTGACTCCTAAAAAACATACAAACAAAGTAAGAGCAGTATGACTGTGCAAAGTCTGCCGAAAAGATTTTTAATTAAATTAATTATCATTTAAAAAATTATTTTTTACCGTTATCACGGAAATTAATGAAATCTATAACACGTACAAATGTTTCTACTCTCAAAAAATTTGATATGACAAACGCTTTCTTGTCGGAAGTGTCTGTCATACCTCCCGGAAGGGGGTGACAAGTAACAGAACGTGCTTTTCAAAAATATCTTGTATGACAGGCTGAAAATTTCCGATAATATCTGGCACACTAGTAGTACTAACGAAAGCTCTCCAGGTACCACTCCCTGATTTTAATTAAACTTGGTAAAAATGTCAAAATTAAGTAACACGGTGCAAACGGGCATAGTTTGCACCGTGTTAGTTAAGTCTGACTTAAATTTAAGTCAATTTAAGACAACGATTTTCGTTGCGCCGTTCTGTACAATTTCTTAAGTCTATCTTAAATCTAAGTCCTTGTTAGCGAGTTCTTAAGTCAAAATTAAAGTAAGGAATGGATAGGAATCGAGTGTTCGCGCATGGTCATTACATCGGCAAACGACATACTTATTGTACATAACCTGGACATTACTGCATAACCTATAAACGTCTGTCACATAGTTCTGTTTCTTTGTGTTAAGTATAATTTGTTTTATGTTGAATTAAATAATGGATATTTGTATGCACGATATTTTTGAGGACGATTTAGATATTATTGAGTTTGGCTTTCCAAGACTGAATATACCCGTTCAAATTATTTTAATGATATGGATGAATATAATTTTTATCGACGGTTTTGTTTGATGACTATTATATAATTATATGTATAAATAAATAAAAATACTTTAATGTTTCCTTTTTATTTCTATGTCTAGTAAATACATTTCTCTTTTGAAATTATGTTCCTCTGTTTTGAATTTCGATTAAAATATGTGTTTTACAGATGCGTTTTTGAAAAATCAGCCTCTTGGTGTACACAAACGTAATATATAAAAAGTTACTAGATTTTTACAGTGTTGTCATGGTTAACGGTTTTATAACTAACAATAAGCATGATGGCTTGGGAGACGGTGCAAACGAAACAAAACTTAAGCTTTGCTCAGACTTAATTAAACCAGACTTACAATTAGCTAAGCCTGACTTATGTTTAATACGGTGCAGGTGCAAACGGGCACTAGATAGATAGATAGATAGATACTTAGATAGATTTATTGATTTTGTAGATCTTATCCAGATGTAAAAAAAATCACAAGAATTCATACTTTCATACAAAAGAAAATAACAAAAATCACACAAAAGAAAATAACAAAATATACAAAATAATTAACTAAAATAAGTAACTAAAGTAAATGTTTTTATACGTGCCCAAAATCAAGTTTAGGGGGAGAAATCGACCTTTGAAAATAAGGGTAAAATTTTAATTTGTAAATAACTCATAAACCCATTGAAATAGAGAGAGTTAAAAATTTTAAATAACCTAAATGTGGTAATTTATAAAACATTTTAACTGGAAGTATAATGGACATCCCTCAAAATTTTTCAAAGATTATTATTTTTTATTTCATAAATCAATAGAGTATAGTATTTTAAATACAATGATACAAAATTGACAGAAAACTAATGAATCAAATTGAATGGGTTATTGATATTTTCTTATAAAACGAAATGGGGAATTTCTAATCTAATAATAAATCAATAATGATAAAATTTAAAATGATAACAGCATTGGAGTAATATAAAAAAATGTAATAAGTATGTTTTTAATTATTCAAATAAATAAACCTTATTTTATTTAAAGCATTTTTAGTACAAAAAGGACAATGAAATTTTTAATTGAAACAATCATCCCTTGCGTCATATTTTTGTGATTGTCTGGTCATATTTAATACGAATATTAATAGGGGTTATATGAATGCTAATAAGTTCCTTTTATAAAAATGATAATAAAACCAACTCGTACGAGATTTTTGGTTTCATTTATTGTCTCATTATTTCAGTCCAGGCTGATATAAAAATTATATTTGTGCAAATTATAATGTCGTAAAGTTTTTTTTTTTAATTATAACGTTTTTCACATCTGAATTTTGGTACATTCGTTTTGTATATGTCCCTAATATTTGTCGTAAAACAAAACCTAACAAGCTTGGGGTGGGGTGAGACTCTTTAGGTCCACACAATCAACTTTTCAACACAGTATGATTATAAATACTTGAATACTGATTATTTATTGTTTCCGTATAGTTTATGTGAATATTTTTTTAATTTGTATATGAAAAATTTAAATGGAATTAATCAGAAATAAAACTCGCCTTTGTATTATGAATATTAGTTTTCTAATATCCTAATGTCAATAATATGTATAACACATATTTTTAGAATAACTAATTTGACAATTAGAATTAAATTGCATTTGTTTTATAAAACGTAAATAGTCTGATAATTTAAATTTAATTGCGTTTGTTTCCAAGGCAACATGAGTTATAGACTTATTTATTAGTATTGTAGAATATTTATGCTAAGTTTCAAGTAAATCCGACCAAAAAAAAACTTTACACCTCTTTTTACCCCCATAGGGGTTGAATTTCGAAAAATCCTATCTTTTAGATCATATTTACGATAAGACGCTTCGATTGGCACCCCAACGAAGTCAATAGCTTTTTTCATTTGCGCGATTTCGTGAACGTAAAAAATGACACGCACGTAAGATGTCTGTGTGTGTGTGTGTGTGTACGTACGTACACACACACACACACACAGACATCTTTCTAAAAATAGTGTAAATATACTATAGTGACCTTAAAACATACAAATATGTTGAAATTTTTGATTTTGATTTTCGGAACGATTACAATAACTTCCAGTTGGGAAGTTAATAATAATAATAAATTCATACATATGTATAAGAATCATTTCTTACAATTAATCATTGTGTGTTCAAATATCTATAGTCTTTTTCTTATATCCGGTATTATAAAGGAACTCACAAATTTGCTAGCTAACAAGCACATTCAAATGGGGTATTAATTCTGTGATAATATCTATGGATTAGCTGTGAGTGAGCAGTGATACTTCAACATATTATAACACAGTTGGCGACTCTGACCGTACAAAATAATTTAATAATATCGCCACTGTTTTAATACCGCACTGAGAAAAAGAATTCATATTATCAATGTAAACGAAGTTGACTCAATCCCGCCGCGAGTTTAAATACGGTGAAGGACGCTACAAGAATGACTCAACTACTGGGCGAGTTTAGAGAAATATGTTCGGTCAATCCCGCCATGAAGTTGAGTTGACAATATGTATTTTGTAGCGAATTTTTACGATATGCATACAAAAAACTTCAGTTCTTTTAAAATTTGTTTGGATGTTGACTCGAATTAATATTTTTTTATAGTAATTTCTCATACATATAATTCGCTCAGTTATACTGATTTTATTTTAAATCCATATTTTTTAATAATAATACCGCCCTATCTTTGGCTAAAAAAAACATAAAACTTTGTTTCAACCATCGTATTGTTGAAACAACTGAAATTCAGTTGAAGCAGTTACAAAACGACCAATCTCGCGGCGAAGTTGGCACCATATTTTTTTTTTTCAGTGCGTTTGTAGTCACATGCTACATGTGTGCGAAAATTGTCATGAAACTTTAACTGTCAGATATGTTAGAAACCTCATTTGAAAGTGCTTGCTAGCTATCAAATTTTGCTAGCTCGTTTATAATACCGGATATTACTATAACGAATTTTGTTTTTAAATTAATAATTTCTAATAGCATAGATCCATTTTTTTTGTATTCACAAATATATTTACAAAAACGTTGAGACGTTTTTAGTTTGTTTTTTTTATTATATTTAAACGCGAAATTCTTTAAAAGTAATTTGTTTTATACTTTTTTTCAATTCTGGATTATATCTCTCCAAGGTGTATGTTATATAAAAGGCAGACTTAATGCGTTATGACATTAAGTTTATAAATTTTTCTTTTGAATCTTGCGGAAAAGAGAAACTGGCGAGGAGCTGCGGGACACTTTAGAGATGATATTCTTCAAAAAACAAACTTACCAAATATAGAAAGTGACATTCAACATTCCCACAGCGTTCAAGCTGAATTACTTTCGTTATTTTGTTATGCAGTTTTAGAACGTTTTTATTAAGTATTTGTTATTATTATACGTTCAATAAATTTGAAAATTGAGAAGTGGAATAAAAAAAATTAAATGTCTTAAAATATATTTTTGAGTTAGGACCTTAAAAACCTTCCTGGTCCTCACATAACGGATAAAAAAACATGGTCCTAACTCCTTACGTACTGAATAAAGATAGTATGTGGATATCATCAAGTATTGAAGAGATTAAAATGATAAATCATCATTATTTTTCAAGATCAACATCGTCGACATATGCGTGTATAAAAATAAAATCATATACCTACATACCTATTAAACATTTAAAATGTTTGAGTGCCCTCTGGAGTAGAATTTATGGATTTTTGTAGGTTGTGCCCATTTTAAGTTTTGATCAGCATACTTTGAACTATCATTTTCCCAAGTTACAGAAAAATGTCAAGCAAAAGCTCATTGTCTTTTCTTTTGCTCTACTGCTAAAACGACTCGTTGGGATTATTAGCAAAAAGCGATTGTTTTAATATCCTCGACAATTCGTGAAAGTTTCTCGGTTTGTTTACGGAACAGCCTATATATAAATTTTCTCATGTTATAGAGATAGTTGCAAAAAATGCAACTTAATACAGAAACATAAAATAAATATACAAACATTATCTTATCATATTTTATTAACTTAAAAAAAACATCTGCCAAGTAAATACACAGTGCTTCTTCGTGCAAAATTCACCAAACGTAGTTAATTATTGAAAAATTTAAATAAAAACCGATAGTGTTAAGATAAATTGCATAGAATTGGTTAACCATTTAATTTTTATACAATTTTACTAAAAAATATTTTTCTTAAAACGCACCTAATTATATTTTCGTATATTTTTAATTTGTTGACAATTTCAATCTAAATCTTTTATGCAAACGTCAAAATGACATTTAAAAAGTCAAAATGACATTTAATATGCCCAAGCAAATATCAATATAGAAAAACAAAACACAAATTTTTAAAATAAATTGAGATAAATCTTTGTAATGAATATTTTACAACAAACGTTGTAGACCCATATTATAGGAAATTTAATGCTCTACAAAAAATATTCTATAAAATTTTCACGTAACATGTGTCGTTCTTGAGATATCTTGAAAAATAAATATTTTAGGATGTCACTCCTCCCCTTTACACACGATTTTGAAATGGGACCGTCCTCAAGCCAGACCCAACCATCCGACCAAGTTTCAACAATATCGGTTCAGTGGTTCATGAATTATGCATGTGACAAGGATTCCGAGGACAGACGGATACACGGACACACACGGACGGACAGACAGACATACACGGAACGAAAAGTGTTTGTCTTGACGTGAAACGGAAAGATCAATTTAAAATTTTGAAATCGGAGAACATTTTTTTGTCTCAATCTGAAACGATCACAAAGCTTCTCGTATCTTCGATTTTGCGAGGAAGCAATATTGTAACTATCGGTAACTTTTAATTGTATCAATTTTGAATTATTATTTTAATTTGGAAATTATTATCTACACATAAAATTATTGCAAAATATCAGTCTTCAAATAATCACGTAGGTGTACGTTAATTGTACCTAGAAAACAAAAAATCAATAATATACAGAATGATTCAGCACTGTCGTGCCAAACTTGAACGGTGCATCGAGAAAAATATTTTAAGCAAAAAACATTATATAATCATGTGTCCGGAAATTTGTCATGATGGGGCTCTAAAGATTTTACTCAAAATTAGTTTTTATTTAATATTTTGAGAACCTATTGTGCCATAGTTATGAAATTTGATACAGGGTTTAGTATTAATAAGAGTTATCTATATCCAGTATCAACCAATAGTAATTTTGACCAGGGTTGTATGGACCCAGAAGGCCCGTCGATTTTTATCCAGTATTTTTTGTTCTTCAATTTTTTCCTGAGTTAAAATTTTTTAATAAGACTGTATGAGACAAAATACACAAAACTGTACTTTGCTCATTTATCATAGGATAAGCCGTTTACGAGGAATATCGATGCAAAAGAAAGCATGCAGAATTTTACTTAATACGGATGCTTCAAATTAAACAAAATAAATGTATATTCCTGTTCTTTGATTAAAGGTAAGAAAAAAGTTCATGTACATATATCACCTAATACGTGTCCCCTAAGACCTATTGCCAGTTATATTAATGTTGCAAGTAATTTTCTAACATAGAACTAAAAGCGATACTTAAAATGGCTATTTGTTGGTAAGGATGAATTTTTGGAGGTATATTTTTATTATTTTTTTGTCTTATTTTTTATCATAGAACAAGAATATAAAAATATTTTTTGTAATTTGAAGCATCCGTAGTAAGTAAAATTCTGCATCCTTTCTTTTACATCCATATTTCTCGTAAACGGTTTATCCTATGATAAATGAGCAAAGTATATTTTTGTGTATTTTGTGCCATACAATCTTATTCAAATGTCTAATTTAGGAAAAAATTAAAGAACAAAAAAATACTAGATAAAAATCGATGGGCCCACTGGCCCCATACAGCCCTGATCTAAATTATAATTGCTCAATACTGGAAATCGATAACACTTATTAATACTAAACCCTGTATCAAATTTCATAACTTTAGCCCAATGGGGTCTTCAGATATTAAATAAAAACTAATTTTGAATAAAATCTTTGGAGGGCTGTAGCCCCCTTACGAAAAATTTCCGGACATATATTCATATACTGTTTTTTGCTTAAAATATTTCTCTTAATGTACTGTTCAAGTTTGGCACGACAGCGCTGAATCACCCTGTATTTCACTGAACGCGATCTTCACAATAAGCTTACTTCTCTTTCTCTTGAAAACAAAAAAAAAGCAAACCGCTATCTTCATGTAATAACACATAGAACATTTTGTTACAAACGACATACATTGATTACATATATATCATATTTTCTACATTGTTATTAAAACGGATCGTTGCAATGCTCTCACACACAACCATAGCAGTGAATAGATGTAACGTATCCTAGCACCCATTGTCCAGACTATAAATGGCTTGTCAATGCCCCTCTTATTATCCCCTTTCCGCTGTTACTACTCGCTACCTAAGTGCTATGCTTGTACTTTACACTTTTCAATGGTTAATGATGCGTCCGGTCATTAGTTAGCTATAGATAATATGACAAATGCATTAACCTAGAATACACGCGTGAATTGATTAAATACAATAAAACGGCCAAGTGCGTGTTGGGCACGCACATTATAGGTTTCCGAATTTATAAACAACAGTTATTTCAATATTTTAGTTACGTTATAATTTTCATTGAAAGTACTAATTAAAAGCTACATTCTGAATTTTTTTCAGATTTTTTGAATAAATAGTTTAGAAATTAGGGGAGGGGACGCTCTGATAACGACATTTAAATGCAAATATATCGTGACTTAAGGGTTAAAATCAAAAGGTCATTTAACATTTTTTGTTTAATTTTAAAAGGCCTATCTAATGACATCCCACTCAATGAGGTAAATGAAAAAAAATTATGAGTTCACTTTTCAGTGAATGGAAAGGGGGTCCAAAAAAAATTTTTTTTTTCAAAAATCTTATCATTTCTGTTTTTGTGTTATCAGTCTGTCCGTATACCAAATTTCATCTTAATCAGCTTAAAATTTTTGAGGACGGACAGACATGGCGAAACTATAATGTTTCCAGTTTTCTACGGAAATCTAAAAACGTAGACATGTGTAGTGAGTACGATACCGGACCAAAATCCTGATATTTCGGTATTTTACGTCCAAAACCGGTACACCGATCGATACCGGTATTTTCAAAAAAAAAAAAAAAATCAGCTACCGAATTATCGTAAGCGACAAGAAGTTATTTTTTTAAATACTTTCAATTAATTTATTTAAGGATGTATGAGATGTATTTCAAAATGCTATCAAATACATGAAAATTGGTTGGAATGTTCCCATTAGCATTTTTATGCAATAGACAAAATATTAAATTGATTCACTAAGCCGTTTCGGAATTATATTGATTTAAATTTAACATGTGTTCTTATGGGAAACTGATATTTTTCGGCATTTTTTAGGTAAAACACATTGATAAAATGCTACCGATTTTCTAATTTTTGGAGGGAGTGTAGCATTTGATTAGTTGAACAATTATGCAAAATATCATATGTTTTCACTAAACCGTTTCCGAGAAATAAATTATAATACAACAAAATTTTAAATTTCCCGCTCTACGACTGTTATGCATGTAAATTTGATAACAATGTAAACAAAGTATTTTTTGAAAAAACGATTATAAAAGATCTTTGTTTTTTATAATTAGGTCATATATTATGTTTCTTATAGAGAATTAAAGAAAAATTTAGTACATAGTTCAATTAAAAGTGCATAAATAATAAAATATCAAGATATTCTATTAGTGTTTGACAGCAATATTAACCAACCTGAAAATGACAATAGCGTTGTGAAAACTGATAATTAGAATGTGAAATATTTATGTTAATAATGATAAATATCAATAATTGTTATACTTATAACACAAGATTGCGTATTTTTAATAATTATATAAACTATATTTATTAATTTGCAGCTATAAATAACGTAAATTATATTTAAAATATATTTTTGTTAGGTTGAATTTGCCGTATAGTCAGTGTCAAAATAATAAACTATCTTTATTAGAATTTGTACAAATTTAACAAAATAGTCATTGGAGAGGAAACATTTGTATTATTTATAACATCTATTACGATATTTATAACGCAGATATTTGTATATTTCAAAATTTAGCTATTTTTGTATCTGATTGTCCGTCCATACAAGCCTTAAGAAATAAGGTAATTTTTAGTGGTAATGATAGAAATACCTAGAGTTCTTGATGTCATCAACAATAAATTAAAAAATTTAAACTACTAACTATGTAGAAACAAGCATGCCAACATTTGATCCGCCGTTAAATTCCCGGTATCCATCCGGGCTAGTTCAGCCCTGTTTAGCAACAAATTAGAGATGTTTTAAAAATATTCAAACACGTTGTTTGAGCAAACATCACTCTAAAGATAGAGTGATGTTTGCTCAAACCTCATAGCTGCAATATTCGAGATGATTACGGTAACTAAAGGTCATAGTGTTCTTTGTCGAAATATGAAAAATGAAAATAATAGATAGTTGATTGTTATTAATGGCTTCAATGATGGATGATGATTGAGGTTGACTGAAATTGTTTATTGATTGTCATTTACAGTTTTAGAGTATAAAATTTCCTGACTTGTAGTAGTAGTTGAGTATCCATCTGTTATTTATGTTGTTCTTATAAATAACATTGAATTTAATTACATTTATTTTTTTTATTTTTCTCGTTACTAAAAATATTTCTAAAAAAAATTTTAACAACAAAACCTGATTAATTTGTGCAGGTGAAATTTTAAAATTCTGAATTTTTAGGACCACCAACTAATTAATGCAATAAAAATATGTTTAATTTATTTCAAACATTCATCCTTTAACTAGATTTAAAATTTAGTAATTTGTTTTGAACAATAATGAAAGTTAATCGGGTAAAATGTGTTTACAGCAACAATCAAAAAAAGCAAAAAAAGTTCACAAAAATCTTAATTACTTTTTTGTTTCAATATGTATGGGTAAGTGTATTACATCATTTGAAAGGGCATAAAAAACCCTATAATTTGAGATAAACAAAATTGATTTACGATGGTTTGCCCAAAGATGGCGCGTCAATCAATTTTTTTTTTAAATATAAGTTTTGGCGGTAATTTTGTATATTTTGAAATAAAACATACATAAGAAATACATTTTTTCATAATTTCATCAAAATATTCATATTTGTTGCAAAGTAATTGAAAAAATGAAAGTTTGTTATATGCGCAGTTTGTAATTTTTTTGAGGTTAGAAATTAAGTTATAGTATTTTGCTTTCCACAGATCGATAGAGGGGTTCCTTACGAGTGACCTTAATTTTTTTGGTCGATATTGGTCAAGTAGAAGCCGTGATATTTGCGAAAAACCGAACCGCAAATAGGAAAAATTGATGAAAAGTCGTGAAAAAAGTACCGCGCGGAAAACGGATTAATTCACAAACTCAGTTATGAACTTCTCTTAATCCCTAGAACATTTTAAAATCATAAAATCGCTGTAGGGGGAGATTGTTTTATTCAATAAAAAATTCCGGTTATATGACTCCATTATAGCATTATTTTATTTAAATTAATAGTATATTGCCATCTCCACTCGCCATAATAGTCCGGACGTTAAGAACTTTTCATCTGTACTTTTTGATAGAAGCATGAAAATTGGTATAGTTGTACATTAAACCTTCCTCTACAAAACTAGAAATGGCGACATTTCAAAAACCGGTGTGGTCCCCCTTTTAGGGGCAAAAATATCTCCGCGGATTTAGTTTTTCTTATTTATCTCGCAAATGGTTATCCGGACGACATAAATAGAAGACACCCAAAATAATCTTTATTAGATTCTAAACAAAACTTGTTATTATAATTCGTAAGATAAATTGTCTAATAGAGAATTGTCTGCTCTTTAATATTTGTCCTATTAAGTTTTCTCGTGAGAAAATCCGTTTACGAGATATTTGAGCATAAACGCAAGTTTTACCGCGCGCGCAAATTTTCTCATAAGTTTAAGCCCCATTTATACGGCAACGGTAACTCTTATCATAAAATTTATAATTACAATTTTTGTTTAGAATCTAATAAACATTATTTTGGGTGTATTCTATTTGTCATCCGGTTAACCATTTGCGTGATAAATAAGAAAAACTAAATCCGCGGAGATATTTTTGCACCTAAAAGGAGGACCACACGGGATTTTGAAATGTCGCCATTTCTAGTTTTATAGAGGAAGGTTTAATATACAACTATACCAATTTTCATGCTTATATCAAAAAGTGCAGAGATTAGTCGAAATATCGCTCTTAACGTCCGGACTATAAATAATCATTTTTCCAATATTCAAATATTTTCGTATATCGAAGCAGATTAAGATACTTCAAACTATTGTTTGTTTATTTTTACAAAAAAACTTTCTATTAAATTAACATGGCTGAATTAAAAATTACTCCCTCCTACCCAATCCTTACCAACTTTCTAAAAAAATATTACATTTTGATGAAAATATACAATCTATAGTGTTTAAGAAATAAATATGTCCCAGTTTTCAAATTTCCTTTTCTAACGATTTTTCTGCCACTTCAAGAATTATTGATTTTAATTCCTTTCATAATATCGTGCGGAAATTTGAAAGCTGCAATAACGGAAATGAAAGTTATGTGGGAAATTTAAATTTAATGCACCGGAAACTTAACGTTTATTACAGTACATTTTCTTCAAACCAGTCCTCAAAACGTTTATACTATTTACTATTATTGCCACATAGGTATACGGCATTTTAATAATAATAATAAAATTGACACATATAAATTATATTATCTATATAGGTATACATATCCTGACTGACTGATTCATCATCGCTCAGCCGAAACCCCTGGTCTTAGAAACGTGAAATTTTAAGGATTTCTTCCTTTTATGACATAACCACCCACTAAGAAAGGATTTTTTGATAATCAACCCCTAAGAGGGTAAAAGAGGGTGTAAAAGTTTGTATGGGAATTTACTTGAAACTTAAAATAAATACTCTTCAATATAAACAATGAAACACGTATTTCAGTATTTTCCAAAATTAAACCCTTAAGGGGGTGCAAGGGGGTTGATAAGTTTGTATAGGAAAAATATTTTTTGATCGGATTTACTAGAAACTTAAAATAAATACTCTTCAATATAAACAATGAAACAGGTATTTCAGTATTTCCCAAAATTTAACCCCTGAAAGGTTGCAAGAGTGTGGAAAAATTTGTATGAGATTATTTTTTTGGGGGGGAGGGGGGGGGAGAGGTGTTAACTTTTTTAAATTTTGATATGTTTATCTGCATAGTTGCTTAAGTTATAAAGGTGAATTCGAGAAAAACAGTCTTCAATAAAAATAAAAATGTCGGCATACTACGGGTGAGGGAGTTTTAGGGGGAAAAACAACCCCCTATCTTACATAGGAGTCGAGATATTTACGATTTTGTATAGTCAATAATAATTAAATATTTCACCCCATGTCACGTATACAAGTTTGTAATTAGTTTCAAAATCCACGCGAGTGAAGCCGCGGGTATCAGCTAGTAATGCATAAATATAATTGTGTTTTAAAACGAATTTTGACATTAAAAAATACAGTATAAAAAATAAATGTTATTTTTAGAAGCACTTTCACATGGTCAGTATTGCCAACTATATCAGAACACCAACCCAAGATAAAAAAATACAGTATCCCAGAGTATTCTAACGAGAGTCTCCCATGGAGTATTCCGTATGTCACTCAGGGAGACTCGATGGGAGACTCTTAAATGAGAGACTCTAGTCTCTGTACGGGAGACGCTAGTATTCCAAAGTAAGGTCCAGATTTATGGGTCTATAGTCTCTGTATGGGATACTCGAGTCTCTCTGAAAATGCATAAAATTAGGTAGTATAAAATTTGAATACACAAAATTTTCTAGATAAAATATTTATTTATTTAAAATTAATTGAGAAGAACATAGAATTATTATTATTGCTGTAACTATGAGTTGTGAAAAAATTCGGTTTTTATAGACTTACATATGAATTATAAGTCTATAAAATGTTTTTTCAATATCGCATTTGAATATTATTAACAGGATTGTGGTGATTATGATAGTAATTATAAAAATAATTACATTTACTTTATCATTTTTCTGTTTTTTGCTGGTTGATTTTTTGATCATTGAACCTGAAAAAATAAATAGAGCAAAATAAGTCATTTGTTAGACTCTAGCAGCTAGAGTAATGAAATTATGTTAGAGAAATCATGTATATAAAATAAATACTCACATCAAGTATATAACACATTCAGAAATGAAGAGAATTTTTGACTTTTTGACATTATTAATTCAAATACTGTGTGTATTTTTACCAAGTAAACGCGACCCATGTGCATTCTTTCGACAACTAGATACAACTAAACATATTTACAAACACATTTGTGAAACATGTGTTAAACAGTACACGTTGTGTCCTTGTTTATTTAGAAGAAACCTAAGAAATATTACCAGTTCAAAAATCTTCTAAGTCCACCAACTTTGGAAGACTCGAGTATTCCTATGGAAGACTCAAGTATCCTATAGAGACTCGAGTATTCCTATGGGAGACTCAAATATAAGCAAGGAGTCGCCGGAATACTCTGAGAGACGCTTTGGAATACTGTAACGGTCGCTGGAATACTCTGGGAGACGCTGGGATACTCGAGGGAGACTGAAAATTTTATCTCGGGAAAAAAAGATTTAAAAATGCATTGTAGCTTTATTTTCTTATTGTTTTGTTTGCTATTACTGTACTAGAATGCAATTTAGAAGAAAATGATATGAATATAAAATATACACAATCTATTCATTTCAAAATTTAATTTACAACAATTAGATTAAATCGAACCCACCGTGCGTGATCGGGCGTGAGTAAAAAAATAGAATTCGTGAGCGTGCGTTATCATGAATACTTATTTTTAACCGAGAGTGAGCGAGCGTTATATTTTCTTATACCATGTATATGAAATATACATTACACTGTCAAAAATTTTTTTAGTAATTTTACAAAAATGTGTAGGAAGTTTTTACGCACCACAATTTTCGGAATTATGGAACACAGTTTTGTAAATTTACTATACAATTTATCACAACTCAATTTTAAACTATTACAAATCATCTGTCGCAAAATTACTAATCATTTACTAGACTTATGTTTAGTAATATTACTGTACATTATTCGTAATTTTACTAAGCCAAATGTTTCTAATAATTTTAGTAATTTTACAAAAATGTGTAGGAAGTTTTTACGCACCACAATTTTCGGAATTATGGAACACAGTTTTGTAAATTTACTATACAATTTATCACAACTCAATTTTAAACTATTACAAATCATCTGTCGCAAAATTACTATTCATTTACTAGACTTATGTTTAGTAATATTACTGTACATTATTCGTAATTTTACTAAGCCAAATGTTTCTAATAATTTTAGTAATTTTACAAAAATTTATTGTAATTATACTAGACAATTTATACCAATTTAGTTTAGAAAAATTACAAACTATTTGTTGCAATATTACTAACCTTTATTAAAAAATTGTTTAGTAATATTACAATACAATAGTCGGAATTTTACTAAACAAATTAGATTAAATACATTTAGTAATTTTACAACCATATATCGTAATTTTTTAACCCAACTAATACCAATTTAGTTTCGAAAAATTACAAACTATTTGTTGCAGTATTGAATTTTTACTACCCAACTTACATCAAGTCAATTTGAAAAAAATACAAACCGCTCGTTGCAATATTACTATGCATCGGGATATAACTTGCATAGCTTTATTTCAATATCAGACTGTAATTTTACTGAAAAAAATTGTTAAATCAATGAATGCTACAACAGCGTATTTTAGTGTTAAATATAAAATATTTATTAAATATTAATTTATTAATTATTTAATTAACAATTAAACATATGTCATTAATTATAACAGTGTTATCAATAATTTATATTATGAAAATAATAACATAATTTAATGCTAACACAAATTTTAAATTTTTTTTGAAGATTATTCTGACGTTTTGATTGCCACATAATTAATTGCCAAATCACGAGTAATGTAGGCACGGAGTATCTTTCCAATATTCTTGGTTATATCTACTGTCTTGTTTATTTAGCATAACAATTTGTAAATCTAAAAAAAGAAAATTATTATTCATGTCTTATAAACGAATTATATAAAATAGGGCTTATATAAAAAAATAATAATTTTATTTGTGATTACTTACCAATTTTTTTTTAAAATCAACATCATTTTTAATTTTATCATTAAATTTAATAAAACTTTCTTCATTTTGTAGTGGAAGAATCATGTCAAATTCACTCTCAGAGTTACTGATTTCGTCACTCAAAATGCTTGTTGAATTATGAAGTTTTTCAATGACATTTTCAAGGCTTTGTAATCTGGTTGAATAATTGGTTAATTGACTTCCTAAATTTGACAAACGTTTGCCGATGCTTACAAAACAGCTCGATATGAATTGATGCAGATCTTCTGTAACAAAAAAAATCACGTTTCCAATACACATTAAAGAAAAAAAAAACGATGTATGTTTTTACCTATTGTCATTGGTTGATTTGCACTGGTCTCGAGTTTTTCTTCAGCTTTTTTTTTTTACAATCCTTTTTGGATTTAATATATTGTTTGGATCTAATCCGTTAGTGTTGTCTTCATCACTGGAAAATTCCGTTGAAGTTGACTTAATGTCAGTGTCATCAGATGGGTGACAACTTGGGATTGAAATCGATTTAGAATTCAATTTTTTTCTTTTTGTGTGTTGACTTTTAGGATTAGATGAATCTAACATTAAAAAAAATATATTTGTTGCATATTTATAACAAAAAATTTTACCAAAAAAAATTAAAACTACTTACGAATTTTTATACCAAGATCGTCTGTCCATTTCAATGCTGCTTGACTAAATTGTTTGTTAATGAGCTCTTTATTCTTTGCAACAAATTTGCGCTTCAGAGCCTTCTTATCAGTATCTGCTTTTTTTTTGCAGATTCTTCATTTGCTGTCGAGTATACATATGGTTTTGTTTCTAACTCAACGATTTTATTTTCAGCTTCTTTATAAGTATCTAAAAAATTGATTAATAATATGTCAAAATATTTTTTTTGCTCATCAAAAATTAATAAAATGTAAAAAAATTAATATTGTGGTAAAGAATTTATTTTAAAATAACATATCATTACTTACGAGCACTTCCGCGAATATCCACTAGAAATGTTGGCTATGTAGATTTGGGTGGTTCTAAATTTTTCACCATTTCTTGCAGTTCTTCGCATACATTTGGATCATCAAGCAGGCCTGGCATATATTTGCAATATACCTTATCAGAATCTTTTTCAAAATGAAGCCATGTATATATAATATAATATAATATAAGACGATATTTATGATCCATGTCTATAAAAAACAAAACAAAAAGTGGGTATGTGTACTTATGTACACGCGTTAGAAGTTATACTTATTTGTCGTGAAATTTTAAAACACTTATCAAAATTTGATTACACATTTCAAATATTAAAATCTTAGTTTTGGAAAAAAATTATTTGAAACAAGAAAATATTTCTTTTGCCTTAAAATTTTAACTCCAAAAATAAAAATCATTTGTTTAGACAAATGGCTACAGCTTAAAGATGTAAGTAGGTGAAAAAGTTACCTGAATTATAACAGATATATATTCAATAAACGTTAAAAACAATTATTGGATTAAACAACAGAATTATAAAAAATCACTTGTAGCAGCATCAATCTTTACACAACAAATTTTTAATAACGACAGTTCAAAAATCGTATTATTGCTCATACGCAGTAGCTTAGCATCGTGAGAAAATAAAATGTAACAAAATTTACCCCTTCCGCCAGCGCGTTCACATGAAACTATGTTCTATACCAGTATTTCTCAAACTTTTTGAATTGAATCACTCATAATTGTGATTAATAGCGAAATTTAATATCAATAATAATTAATAACAAGTTAATAACTTATCTCGAGTACATCTTTGAACAAAATATTATTTGTATATTTTTCGACATTGACTTAACTAACTAATTGAGTTTACTAAAAATATTTTAAATTAAATTTAATGTGATGAGTGAGCGCGGCTTTGTTTTGATGTTGGTCAGTACTGAAAATACCATTTCGTATAATAGGGCGAGCGGATTACAGCTATTTCGAGTACACTAACCAACCAATCGACGTTCTAGTGGCTAAAAATGATTTTATTAAATTCTTTATATTTTTCTGAGAAAAAACATCTATATACATGATATTTTTTTATGCGGTCCTTCAATAGGTACACACATTTTTTTGTTTAATAAATCTAAATCTGCATTAAAAAATCTGAAAAAATTATGTAAGCTTCATTGGATTAAAATAAACATTTTTTGTCTCATAAACTTTTTTTTTAAAGCTATAGTTTTGAAGATAAAAAATATTTTAACTTTAAAAATAGCGAAAAATTCGTATATTTGTGAATTTTTTTCTCGGTAACTAATTGTTCAATCAGAATAAAACATAAACAAAAAGAATCAGCCAACTTTAAACTATAATTAGATTTTTTTTCATTTTGATTATTACTGTAATTAAATGTAAAAACTTCATTAGAGCCGAACTCACTCCTTGCGCCGTAAATCGATACCATGGCTGGCTACAATTTTCGTTTAATAGTTGAAATATTTAAATACTGGGATGAAAGTTTCAATAAAAACACTTTAGAATATTTTTATTGCACATTTATTTGTTACAATTATTTTCTTTATTGTTACACTTATCAAAACATCTACAAACTGAACAACATTTTAAATCTAAATCCAAACAAGAGCATGTTTTAGCTGTACAAGGAAATTTTCCGCAACAAGAACAGAAATATTTTTTGTAGATGTTCTGATAAGTATAATATTATAATAAAGAAAATAATCGTGACAAATAAATGTGCAATAAAAATATTCTAAAGTGTTTTTATTGATGCATTCATCCCAGTATTTAAATATTTCAATTATTATTAAATGAATGTTGTAGCCAGCCATGGTATCGATTTACGGCGCAAAGAGTGAGTTCGGCTCTAATGAAGTTTTTACATTTAATTACAGTAATGATCAAAATGAAAAAAAATATAGTTATAGTTCAAAGTTGGCTGATTCTTTTTGTTTTTGATTTATTTTGATTGAACAATTAGTTTCCGAGAAAAAAAATCACAAATATACGAATTTTTCGCTATTTTTAAAGTATAAATATTTTTTATCTTCAAAACAATTGATTTTAAAAAAAAGTTTATGAGACAAAAAATGTTCATTTTAATCCAATGAAGCTTACATAATTTTTTCAGATTTTTTAATGTATATAGATGTTTTTTCTCAGAAAAATATAAAGAATTTAATAAAATCATTTTTAGCCACTAGAACGTCGATTGGTCGGTTATTGTCATTTCTAAGCGAGCTAGACTCGATAATCCGCTCGCCTATAAATAAGTTGGTTGCAAATGGCAAGAGAACTGTCATTGTTAATTCAGCGAATAGTGGACACTGTTTTCACACCAAGTAAAAAATAATTGTTTGCTTACTAAACTCGGTTTATGTCATCAATTTTTCTGCGACCTTCCTAGGAGTCGCGACCCACACTTTGAGAATCACTGTTCTATACTTGTGTCGGCATGTCAAAAGAAACGCAACAATGATTTTTTCTATGCTGGTCGGGACTTGCAAATTCGAATAAAATTAAAGGTTGTTTTACACCGGCATATGGAGCATTTATAAAGGTTGTTTTAGGCATTTTGACCAGTTTATATATAATTCATAAATAATAATTAGCAAAGATTTACTTACTTTCAAATATAAAAAATGTTGATATGCAGATTTGAACATACCCTATTACACTTACAATTAAATTTTATCACTATTTTTTACCACAGTGAATAATTCGGTTCTTTCACAATTTTTTTTATACACTTGATCGATTCTATGAGGTTTTTTTTATAAAACTAACATATTTCATATTCAGAAACAACATGTATATTAAAACATTTTAATAAAAAAAAAATATTTTTTTATAATCTATACTTCATACTTGCAATTCAAGTATAAATGTTTGCTACTAATTTTACTTAGAACTGCATTCAAATTAAATTTTAAATCTGCATAAGTCACAATTTTATAAAAATGCAAAATAAATATACCAAGTTTTATACTTGAAACTACACAGCAGAATTAGAAGATTACATAAAACTATATGATTGTAAGAGACACTAGTAAAAATATAAACAAATCTAAAGTAATTAAAGTTTTACAATTTTTCAATCACTTTTTGCAATTTGGATTACGTATTTCAGTTAGTCATTTTTTTGATAACTGTAGTAAGATTAGACTACAAATAGGTATAGAAATTTTACAAAATTTTAGACTTGAAATTACAAACAAGAATTGTAAAAATACATAGCGCTCATGACTTGAAAGAAATTTTGTAAAAATACAAACAGAATTTTCAAAAAAAAAGTAATGATTTGTAAATTTCCTGTAATTGTAACTGCAAGTTTCGGTTAGTAATTTTACTATTAATCTTGGTAAAATCAAAATCCGAATATGTGTAGAAATTTTACAAAGTTTTAGACTTGAAATTACAAATAAGAATTGTAAAAATACATAGCGCTCATGACTTGAATGAATTTTTGTAAAAATGCAAACAGAATTTGAAAAAATAAATAATGATTTGTAAATTTCCAATCACTTCTTGAGATTGTAATTGCAAATTTTGGTTAGTAATTTTACAGATAAATGTGGTAAAATTAAATTCCGAATATGTGTAGAAATTTTACAAAGTTTTAGACTTAAAATTACAAACAAGAAATGTAAAAATACATAGCGCTCATGACTTGAATAAATTTTTGTAAAAATGCAAACTGAATTTGAAAAAATAAATAATGATTTGTAAATTTCCAATCACTTCTTGAGATTGTAATTGCAAATTTTGGTTAGTAATTTTACAGATAATTGTGGTAAAATTAAATTCCGAATATGTATGGAAATTTTACAAAACTTTAGATTTAATTCTACAACTTTGAATGGTAAAATTACAACAAGTTTCTGACGAATACAAAAAATTTGTAAAATTGCAACCTGCTTAGTACTCTTGTTATTACAAATTGCAATATTACTACGAATGCGTTTGAAAATTCCAATACAATACGAGAGTTTGTAATTTTACAAAGCAACTGCTTAGTAAAAATGTAGTAAATTTACAAAAATTTTTAACAGTGTAGTATAAGTATAGTGAAGCCGATTTTTTTCGAACTCCGGATTTTGACGAAATTATCTAATTTGACCTTCCCTGAATCCATTCTGACTATTTTCGCCATGATGTCTGTGTGTCCGTCTGTCTGTAAGCGCTGTAACTCAAATACGACAAATCGTAGAAGGGTGATATTTTATATTTAAGATTAATTTTTGGCTGGGAAGAAAACGTCCTATTTTTAAAAACGATCTTTCAACTAGATACGGATGTTTACCTACGTCGATTTTTTAATTTTTCAAATTACTCTGAAACAGTGCGAAATAGATAAAAATGGTCAAGTTAAAAAATCTAGGTAATATCTATATCTATAATTTATGTTCTATTCATTTTTTTGTAAAAACGAATTTTTGAAAAAAAAAATTTATTATAATTCAAATGGTTCATAACAGAGAAAAAAAATGTATGGGGAATAAATTATAGATAATAACATACTCGACATTTTTTATCCAAAACATTTTTTTCTTATTTCAAAAATAATTCAAAAATCCAAAAATTTACAAGAGTAAACATCCGTTTTCAGTTATTACGTTAAAAAAAATCACTTGTTATATAAATACAAAATTATTCATTTTGTTCTATCTTGTTAGTTTGTTAGAAATGTTTTAATAAACAAAGAATCACGTATACAATTCACTGTTAGGTTAGGTTAGGTTAGGTATAAGAAAGTCAAAATACTTATTTGTAGCAAAGAATATTTTTTTACAAACCACTCATGGTTTTAATTAAAAATAAGTAATTGTATTATCTGTAAGAACATATTAAAACAAAAAAAAACAAAATTACAATCAAAACTATATTTATCTCAAATCTGAATTTAAAGATAAACTTTTTCTCGTCACTCCTACGTCAGTTCTTGTAAATGTGATTATAAATAGTACATTTTCTCTTTTATTGTCCTTGACATGAACAAATACTCAAGAAACTTTGGTAAATGGATTAGCTAGATAACGTTAAACATACAAAACGTAATCACACGTCAAAAATAACGATCACTTTGTCTAACTTTTCTATAATGGAGAGAAATGATATTACAGTTGACTTCGGTGTACAAGAAATTCTTGTATTTATTTAATAAAAGTGAGCAGGCGAATTAGACCGGTAATGTCTTCATTTTTAGCGTTCTGTATCGGAAAAAATAACACTCATAGACAGGCCCCGGATCTCCGAAAATTATTTATATTTTACACATTTATTTAATACTTATACATACTATTTATAATACTAAAATAATATTAGTTATAAGAATTTCCTTAGGTTCGTGATGCTGTGAGTTATGGGGTCCCCGAAATGTTGTTTTACCGGGGCCTTCTAACTACTGAATGGTAGACCAATAATAAATCTTAAGTTCTTAGTACTCTTTAAGGGAGGCAGACCGATTACCAAACAAGCTTTGTGGTGGGGTGAGACCCTTTAGGTCCACACAATCATCTTCCCAACACAGTATGATTATAAATACTTTAATACTGATTATTTATTGTTTCCATATAGTTTATGTGAATATTTTTTTAATATGTATATGAAAAATATTAATGGAATTGGTCAGAAATAAAACTTTCTAATATCCTAATGTCAATAATGTAACACACATTTTTAGAATAACTAATTTAACAAATTAAATGTAGTTGCATCTGTTTCCAAGGCAACATGAATTGTAGACTTATTTATTAGTATTTAAAATTCAAATTTTGAGAGTGGTTTTCGCTTTTCACCCCTTCTATGGCTGTTTAGGCACGTATAACAAAAAAAATACTGAAATACAATTTTCATTACTTGTATTGTAGAATATTTATGCTAAGTTTCATGTTAATCCGACCCAAAAAAACTTTACACCCCCCTTTACACCCGTAGGGGTTGAATTTCGAAAAATCCTTTCTTTCAGATCATACTCACGTCAAAACGCTTCGATTGGCACCCCAACGAAGTCAACAGCATTTTTTGATTTACCAGATTGCGTGAACGTAAAAAATGACACGTACATACGTACGGACACACACACACAGACATTTTTCTGAAAATAGTGTAAATATACTATAGTGACCTAAAAACATATAATTATGTTGAAATTTTTGATTTTGATTTTCGAACTGATTACAATAATTTCAAGTTGGGAAGTTAAAAAGAAGTTTTTTCAATCTCGGGGATTAGGTTATCGAATGAATCCTGATAATTCTGGAGTTTAAATATGTAAGCGTTTTGATATTATTTAAATCTTAACATAGTTTCAATATAATCGTGAAAGTATTATATCCACTGCCCGCCTATATCTCCGAAAGTAATAGTGTGTGGCAACACTAGAACGCCACACATGACCAAAATGACGGTTAGAAAGAAAAGTAAAAGAAAACACCGTGCCTTTTGTTATCACTGCATTGCAATGTGCCGACAAACTATAGAAGCGTACGCGCAAGCCTTTACAACTCTATTGACACGTGCTGACAGTTAACAGCATGCCAAAAACCGATATCCGTCACAAACACACGCAATCATAACGGTCATCAAGAATGTGTCGTGGGAAACTGTATAAAAGACGGTACCCAAAACTGAAGTCAAGGTATATAAAGACTAGGTAGTCTCATCAGCTCCTTGACCAATCAGCGTTGGCGCGGGAATTGACGTCACCACGAAGACATATTCAAATGTTATAAATGTATAATAGAATATCAATTACAAAAAATTCATTTATTTATTCTTGTTTTTGTATTATTTTTTTTTGGTATTTTAACAACATATACAGTCCACAGAATAATAAGTATACAGAAATGACACTCAACGTTATTTTATTGGAACAACTCGATGACAGTTCCGGTTGCATCAATCAGAAAGCAGAATAAAATCACGTGATCTTATATATATCGACCAATCACAGAACAGTTTACGTACATTTGAAACGCCACCTATATTGTTTGTTTATATTTTTTTAACCTGTAAATAATCCACGTTGTTTTAACAAATAAAACACAAAATTGGTTAAATATCTTTATTAATATTATATTATTACAAACATTTCTTAAATGTAAATATTATATGACATGTAAATTAGAGACATTAAGATGTTTCACTGTTTGCGAGTAATTAAGTTCATACACTGACACTTACCGAAAATAAATCAGAATCCAATTTTGTTCTTAAATAGCAGGCAATATGCAGTATGTGGATATTTTCAGAATCTGAAAAATAAATTATTTACTTTAATTACCTGTGTTGTAACTTAATAATTTGCAAAGTTTATAAAAACAGGAGTCACTTTTTACAAAATTAGTGAATAAATATTATTAATGCGGTTTCACAATTATATAAATTGAAATATACGTTAACATTATTAAACAGACGAAAAAAATAATAATATGTAATCAAATACTTACGTTAACATTCAATTAAAACTCAAAAATAGTCATTATATCTGAAGACGACATTCATTTACATGATTCAATTCACACCACTGCATACAAAAATGTAAACGTTGTTGCCAACTCGATTCAGAATAATTCATATTTATCGGTGTTGCCAGATTGGAATACCTTCCTTTCCCTTACGTCTTACCCGTCTCGTCCTCAACCGGGTCTGTCAGTTGAATTTCCAGTTGTACCATACCAGTGTCACCCCCGTGATACAGTCCAAGAAGTACAAATTCAACATTATAAAATCATAAAGAGCGTCACAATCACAGAACATATTACCAACTTAAGAATAGTAAAAATGACACTTCGCGAATAGACCAAATTGTCTGTGACAGCTGTTTTATGGTTTTGGAATGTCGAATTTGTATTTGTTTGATTATATGTGTTGTTAAAATATCAAAACACACAAAGACAAGAATAAACAAGCTTGAGGTGGGATAAGACCCTTTAGGTCCACACAATCAACTTCCCAACACGGTATGATTATAAATACTTGAATACTGATTATTTATTTCACCCCTTCTAAGGCTGTTTAGGCACGTATAACAAAAAAAATACTGAAATACATTTTTCATTATTTGTATTGTAGAATATTTATGCTAAGTTTCAAACAAAAACTTTACACCCCTTTTTACCCCCTTAGAGGTTGAATTTGGAAAAATCCCTTCTTTCAGATCATAATCACATCAACAGCATTTTTTATTTACGAGATTTCGTGAACGTAAAAAATGGTACGCACATACGTACGTACACACACACACACACAAAGACATCTTTCGGAAAATAGTGTAAATACACTGCTTGTCACAATTAGTGGGACACTTTTTCAATGTAACACAGTTTTGGTAAAAATTGTCTTATTAATATGAAAATTCATACAAATCATAAGTGTGGTGTTGTTTCAAAGCCCAAAGAGTAAAAACTTTGTGCGTGCATCGATAGCGGTTGTACAACCCTTGGAGGGGTAAAAAATGGAAAGGGACAATTTCAAGTATTGAAAAAAAAGTTTAAAAACTGTTTATTCCAAGATAATGATAAAATTCACATTAATTTTTATACGTAGAACTTATTTGAACCCTAAAGGTATAAACTATTTTTTTAAATCAATATTTAATTCTATTTACCACCTGTTATCATCCCCTAAATTTAGGTTATTAGAAATATAGGAAAAAATGAAAGAAATTTTAAAAATCTTCAAGGGTTGTTAGAAATAATCACAATAAATATAAATTTACAATTTCAATAAAATCCAGTAATTTTCAACCACTTTTCTACCCTTTAATATTCAACCCCCTGTGTATTACAATTCATTCGAACAACGTAGGTAAAGATACATTTTTGAAATGTACAAAATAGGTAGTAAACTGTATATACAACGGTACTGTATGTTAAAAAACACAAATAAATTATAAGGGTAGGCATCAACCCTTAAATACTAAACCGCCCCAAATAGTAGGGTAGAATATTAAATTTAAGTGTGATTTTACAAGAAATCAATTAATGCTCTTATTTGAGGATTTTTGTGAAAATTTTGTGCACCACAATTCACCCGTACGGATGTAACTACCCTAAATTAAAAAAATATACACTTTTTTTAGAACATCGTATCTAAAAATTCAGTGGAATTTTTTTGTCATCCTTTCGTAATATAAAAGGCCGACATTTGATCTTTCTATACCGTTAAAATTAAAACAATACACTATCAGAAACTACCCTTAAATTCTTATTTCTTAAAAATAAAATAAATTTTATTTCAATTAATATTAAAAATATAGGTATCTATGGAAATTAATGGACAATTTACGAGTTTGGCTCAAATTAATCCAATCGTTTTGACACGTTTCTGATAATGTATTGTTTTAATTTTACCGGTAACGAAAGAACAAATGTCGGCCTTTTATATTACGAAAGGATGAAACAAAAATACCACGGACTGTCTAGATACCATATTTAAAAAAATGTGTATATTTTTTTAAATTGAGGGTACCTATATCCGTAGGGGTGAATTGTGGTGCATAAAATTTTCAAAAAAATTATTAAATAACAGCTTTAATTGATTTTTCATAAAATCGCAATTGAATTCAATTTACAACCCTATTATCGGGGGTGATTTAGTTTTTAAGGGTTGATGAATACCTTTAAAACTTATTTGTGTTTTTTAACACACAATTCTGTTGTATACACAGTTTACTACACATTTAGTAAATTTCAATGTCTCAGAACGATTGAATTAATTTGAGCCAAACTTATGAAAAACTCGTAAATTGTTCATTAATTTCCATAGATACCTATATTTTTAATATTAATTGAAATAAAATTTATTTTATTTTTAAGAAATAAGAATTTAAGGGTAGTTTCTGATAGTGTATTGTTTTAATTTTACCGGTGTAGAAAGATCAAATGTCGGCCTTTTATATTACGAAAGGATGACAAAAAAATTCCACTGAATTTTTAGATACGATGTTCTAAAAAAAGTGTATATTTTTTTAATTTAGGGTAGTTACATCCGTAGGGGTGAATTGTGGTGCACAAAATTTTCACAAAAATCCTCAAATAAGAGCATTAATTGATTTCTTGTAAAATCACACTTAAATTTAATATTCTACC
The DNA here is from genome assembly GCA_961205875.1 of Sialis fuliginosa. NCBI lineage: Eukaryota > Metazoa > Arthropoda > Insecta > Megaloptera > Sialidae > Sialis > Sialis fuliginosa. The sequence continues at coordinate 782,229 of OY540816.1, read as the reverse complement.
CTACTATTTGGGGCGGTTTAGTATTTAAGGGTTGATGCCTACCCTTATAATTTATTTGTGTTTTTTAACATACAGTACCGTTGTATATACAGTTTACTACCTATTTTGTATATTTCAAAAATGTATCTTTACCTACGTTGTTCGAATGAATTGTAATACACAGGGGGTTGAATATTAAAGGGTAGAAAAGTGGTTGAAAATTACTGGATTTTATTGAAATTGTAAATTTATATTTATTGTGATTATTTCTAACAACCCTTGAAGAGTTTTAAAATTTCTTTCAATTTTTCCTATATTTCTAATAACCTAAATTTAGGGGATGATAACAGGTGGTAAATAGAATTAAATATTGATTTAAAAAAATAGTTTATACCTTTAGGGTTCAAATAAGTTCTACGTATAAAAATTAATGTGAATTTTATCATTATCTTGGAATAAACAGTTTTTAAACTTTTTTTTCAATACTTGAAATTGTCCCTTTCCATTTTTTACCCCTCCAAGGGTTGTACAACCGCTATCAATGCACCCACAAAGTTTTTACTCTTTGGGCTTTGAAACAACACCACACTTATGATTTGTATGAATTTTCATATTAATAAGACAATTTTTACCAAAACTGTGTTACATTGGAAAAGTGTCCCACTAATTGTGACAAGCAGTGTATACTATAGTGGTCTTAAAACATACAATTATTTTGGAATTTTTGATTTTGATTTTCGGACCGATTATAATGACTCAGTGGCGTAGCAAGCAAAATTGGCGCCCGGGGTACAATATCTTTTTGGCACCCCCAAAAATAAGAAAAAAAAATAATTTAGGTTTCAGCTATGCGGTTTAAAAGGTTAAGGGCCATTTGGCGCCCTTCTGTAAGTGGCGCCCGGGGCATGATAGACCCCCTTGCCCCCCCCCCTCCGCTACGCCACTGCAATGACTTCCAGTTGGGAAGTTAATAAAGGATTTTTTTTGTAATTGATATTCTATTATACATTTATAACATTTGAATGCGTCTTCGTGGTGACGTCAATTCCCGCGCCAACGCTGATTGGTCAAGGAGCTGATGAGACTACCTTGTTTATATATACCTTCGACTCAAGGTTAGTAAAGTAATAGGTTGCCTCATAACTCTGGCGGGGAGTGGCATGAGAGGGGAGAACGCGTCATCGTGAGGAACTCTTTGACATTATAAATGGCTGTCAAACTATATGTACTCTTTATTTTAGTTAAGCTGATTTATTGTAAGTTGTTTTTAAATATTTTCATTTGATATTGATAGTGTACTGAGTTTTAAATCTAAATTTTTATTATTTTATTATTATAAATTATAGTTTTAAACAAGTGTTTCTTTATGTGTAACCAAGAAATGTATTTTCTTTAAGCATTGATTTCTGACATCATTTTAAAGTTTTTATGAAGAAATATTATATGTAATAATTTGTGCTTCTGTAATAAACAATAATATTTTTTTTTTTTATATACAAATATCCAAAAATTCGAAATAATTTGAAAAAAACCTTAATATGTGAAACAACGTTTAAAGGTTCCTCAGGGTGACGTCATCACACGCAGCCGCTGATTGGTCAAAAAGTTATGAGGCAACCTATACATATACTAACCTTGCCTTCGATTGAAGTAACACACAGAACGTTATAGTGTCACGACAGTCTCGACCATCAAGTGTTAAAATCCAAGCAACAAGAAATCAAATCTAGCAAGTAAGTATTCAAGCGCCTGGAAGCAAATACACAGGTCCTGTCTAAAACAGAATACCGCAAGAGAGAAAAGGACGGAGCGATCATCAGTGTAAAAAGTAACCGCACTAGAAACGACAAGGACGACCCACTGTTCTACCTCACTTCTAAATTATTTATATTGCAAACTGTAAATATTAAACACTGTTCATTTTTGTATAATAAAAACTTTGTGGGAAATAATAAAATATTCAACCACATCGATATTTGTTATTTCATCACCTACGGTCGATGAAGGCAATTATTAATAATCAATTTAATATTAGGGTAGGATGGGTGAATGACGATCACTTAAGCGGGAATCAAAATAACCCCTTAAATAAAAAACTTATGTCCGGTATTATAAAGGACCTAACAAAATTTGTTAGCTAGCAATTACATTCAAATGGGGTATTAATTCTGTACTAGTATCTATGAATTAGTTATGGAATTTAGAGCAGTGACACTTCAACTAATTGTAACACAGTTGCAGGGCCGGATTAACAACGTAGCAGGAGTAGCAAATGCTACGGGCCCCGCGTCTTTGGGGGGGCCCCGCGACATTCCGGAAAAATATCAGATTGTTTTAGTTTAATTTAGTATATTTAAAAATAAAAAATAAAAGTAGGGAAATAAAAAATGAGCAGCGCGATTCAAAAAAAAAAAAAAAGCTCTTCAAGTTTTTATTTTTATATAGTCCAAACTTTTTAATTCATAAAATCTGAAATTTTAATCGGTATGACCAAAAAAAAAAAAGGTCATCAGTTTTTAATGTATTATATTTTCTATTATTTGTAAAAAAATTCTCATTATCCAGTTCATATAGAAATTTTTTCAATCATTGATACCACATTTTTAAAAACATACCTTTGACTGCCACTGCTCACATGTGCGGGCAATGGCAGTCACCAATGAGAGTAATATCGGTCGCTCGAAAATAATACGCTGTGCTTTCAAAATAAATTGATTAACAAAATAAAATCATGTTTTTGAACTCGGCCATTATATACACTAACACATTTGTAATAATTGGTAATTTGAAAAATATGTATTAAGTATTAGTATAAAATATTATTTGCTTACCTTTAATTGAATATTCCAGTTTATTACAACAAAACATGGTTCAACACATGTACAAATGTCACTCGCACTGCAGTTGGTGGAATATGGCGTTACTTCGTAAATTAGTTCAATCAGCCGTATACTAAATGTACAGTATTCTCGAAATTATATATTTGACAGTGACCGGTATTGCCCGCTGACCGCCATTTACCCATATATTTACCTAGATATTTTGTAAAATGATCCTAAAATCGTAATAAAATTATCAACACTAACCTCTCTAATATTAATTTAATTAAATTAAATAATAATCTGATACATCAACTTTTCGATAATATTTAATTATTATTTATTGCACTGTTTTAAATTAGTTCTTAGGTTTGTCAAAGTTTTATTAATAGATTTAAAATTTCTAGAAATCTATTAAAACAAACTTTTCTTAGATATTCTAACAAAAAACGTATACATACCTATATATGTATAAACATTGACATGAATAAATATTTATGTTGAAAGAAATTAGAAACCGTATAAATATATTACATAAATTATATCAAATTCAGTATACCTATTTTCTTAAATTTCAGATCTAAACTAATATTATAAAATAATTCTATAGTTTTTATTTTTTGTACATCCTGTATATATTTCATTTTTAATCAAGCAGTAAAGTGTAATAATAAAACACACAAACAATCTATTCGACGTGTATTACTAAAAAAAGAGATTGTATTTTATGTTTTATGTTTTTAATTTAAATAAAACTGGAATGATATTATTAATTACATATATCCACATATCAACAAATAACGTACATATACGAGTATTTGTATGTTTGGCTGACAGTTTTCATGATAAATTTCAGGAAGTATTAATATAAATTCAACATATATCAGTCATATATACCGTACATCATTTCACGAACATATTGTTGTGTATAACACAGCTCCACAAAAAAAACAACTTTTGTTTGCGGGGATCTGACCCACTGTACTATATGTAATCGAGCATGTTGAAACTGAATTCGGAGTCCAAATAACCTCATCACGTCAGGTTTTTTTCCTAACCTCAAAAAATAAATAATTCGGGCAAGACATACACGAGTGTATGCCATAAGGGTTCCGAAGTACGTACTACGTGGAATGTTTGGAACCACTTACAAACTTTTTTCAGATTTTTTGAGCCGGTAGTTACAGAATTAGAGGGGGGTGGGGGACAAAATAAAATACTGCTTTTAGCCCCCTACAAGCGCCATTTTTGAGTTAGAAAAAAAATAAAAATATGGTCATGTTCTACTAATTGAGATGTACATTTTGACATCCCACATGCCTAGATATGAAAATAAAAATTAAAAATTCTATTACACCCCTCTCTATTATTCCAAAATTTAAAATTTTATTGTTGACTTAAGTATTTGTCGTTGGTAGTCCCACCAAAACCAAATGAATTTTTTATTTATTTATTCTAAATGGAGGTTGTGGGTATCTTTATAGCAAACAACTTTTATTTTGAATATTTTTTTTATATAATACTTATTTAGACCTGAGGTTTAAACTTCACATAATCTCTAGTTTAAACCAATTCAGTTTCTCAATATAAGTTTAACTCTTGCGCATGCGCAGTAGAGCTGAACGCCCATTGGTCTATTTGACGCGCTTTTTGTTACATTAATCTAAAAATTAACTGTACTTAATTTTGTTATACTAAATATATACTATACTATATATATACAGTGCGTTCACGATGAAAGGAACAAATTCGTTTAAAATTCAGGTAATTATTTTGTGGAAAAACGCTCGGACCCGTCGATTAGTATTTTTAATTATGGATTTTTTGACATAAGAAAATTGTATACAGGGTATCTCAGGAAAAACATATGCAGTCATCATTGATTTTTTTTAATGGAACACCCTATATATTATACCATTTTTGAATTGTGTGATAAATTCTGAACACTTTTTGTACAGCATATCATATCTCTAAAATCAGCGGTTTTCGGAATAATGACGTTTGAAAATTGACATTTTAAAATACACACAAGTCAAATAAAATGTTTAAATTGAACAAAAACACCTTGAACATTTTTTAAAAGCCAACAAAATCATCCTGGTATACCAAAAAAAACATTGAACTTTTTTTTCTTTTTTTTCCTTTTTTTTTTCTTTTTTTCTTTTTTTTCCTTTTTTTGAAATACCATGTTATTTTTGTTGGCTTTTAAAGTGTTTTTGTTCAATTTAAACATTTTAATTGACTTGTGTGTATTTCAAAATGTCAATTTTCAAACGTCATTATTCCGAAAACCACTGATTTTAGAGATATGATATGCTGTACAAAAAGTGTTCAGAATTTATCGCACAATTCAAAAATGGTATAATATATAGGGTGTTCCATTTAAAAAAATCAATGATGACTGCATATGTTTTTCCTGAGACACCCTGTATACAATTTTCTTATGTCAAAAAATCCATAATTAAAAATACTAATCGACGGGTCCGAGCGTTTTTCCACAAAATAATGACCTGAATTTTAAACGAATTTGTTCCTTTCATCGTGAACGCACTGTATATACAATTATTGCAGTAGTATAACTAAATAGTTATAATTATTTAGTTATAATATGTTATTTCATGATAAAATCATAACAAATTGTGCTATTATAAAGTTAAACTTCATGTGAGGTTTAACTTTTTTAGTTAAACCTCACATGAGGTTTAACTAATATAATAGCACAATTTCTTATTATTTTATCATTAAATAATTATAAAAACACAATAATTGCATTAGTATAACTAAATAATTATAATTATTTAGTTATACTATGTTATTTCATGATAAAATCATAACAAATTGTGATATTATAAAGTAAAACTTAAGATTAACCTAAAATTAATTTCAAACTGACAGTTCATCCGTCAGTTAAAAGTTAATCTTAAGATTAACTCATAATTTTTAACTGGACATTGAGAAACACATTTTTTGTTTAAACTATAGTTTAACTGGGACATGGAGTTTAAACTCATATTGAGAAACTGGGCCTAAGAGTATTATTCTAAACCACATTTGCAACAAATCCTGAGTACCAAAACCTGTTTTAGCCTCCACAGTGTATATTTCATAATATATATATTATAGTGACGTTTAATTAATATTTTTGAGATAACGACATTGTTATCTCATTTTGCTCTTTCTTAATAGCCTGACGATGATTCTGTGAAACGAAAGCTTGCGATACTTATTCTTCAATAAATTTTTGACGTTTAGACAATTAATTTGCTATTATTTCATGTACTATATATTTCATATTAATATAAGTATGTAAAAATAATATACCCAGTAAAAACATAGTATATTATTTACCTTTATGTATTTTACAAGATTATCCCCTTTGCAAAAAGATATAACACATATTTTATAGATCGTATAAAAGCAGCGGTTCTTAAACTTATGCAGTCTAGGGACCCCCTGTATATATGTTCAAGACGGTAAGACAAACGGATAGTGGGAGACAGAAGCGTTTTTATTGAATATTTCGAGTTAATTTTATTTAAATAACTGTTTTTATATCATTTTTATATTATTTTTATATGTATTACATTATTTCTATAGCATTTGTACATGTTAATATTGACTTCCATTGATTTTAATTTTTTTTAAGTATGTTCTACCACTTCGATTCTTTTCAAACTTGGTAGGGTGTAATACTAAAGTATGAAGATTATTTCATGAAATATCTGAAGTTGTCGCTCAACCACAACCAAAAAAAAATTTTTTTTCAATATTTCAAAAAAAAAAATTTATTTGATAGAGTATGCGCAGCTTCTTGAAAATATTACCTGATATGCACCTTATCAACTTCTACATTGTACCATAGTTTGAACTTAATAAAAAAAAAAAAATCTTAAAAAAAAAATATTTTTGAAAAATTGAAAATAATTTTTTTTTCAAAAACTATCAACTTTTGGAGGCTAATAATTGGGCATAAGAATGCTTACATAAAGAGCAACATTCACAATAAAAATTAGCCAAATCCGTGTTGAGGCCGATTTTACATTGCTACCCGGCTACAGCCTTTTATAACTGCAAGACCTTATTTTTTGCTCCATACTTACAATTTTTGCTTTTCAACCAATGACTTTTGTATTTTGCATTACATTTCTTACATTTTTTGTTTTTACAACTGTAATGACCTTTTTTTGCTCTACATTTCTTACATTTTTTGCTTTTACATCTGCAATGACCTTTTTTCCACTCATTTTATTTATTTATTAAAGATTGTTTCAATTTTTTGCACTACACAAATTAACTTTTACAACTGCACTTTTCATTTTTACAACTGCAGAATCAAGCTACTTACTTAAATAACCCCCGCCTCCCTGACAGAAAAACAAAGAAGGTCGTTAGATAGTAATTAATCACTGGTAAAAGTACTTTAATTTATGCCAAACATGTTTCACGGACCCCCACAAAAGTTTTACGGACCCCAGTTTAAGAACCGCTGGTATACAGTTCCATATTATAGTTGGCAATAAAAGTAACTATTGAATTTATTTTTTTAATCAAAAATCCAATAGAAATCCTTTTAAATTTATAAGCACCAATCACCACATAACTACTATTCTTGTTCTTTTATAAGTTTTCCCGCTGAACCAGCACGATCTAACTCACCTCGGAACTGATGATCGAACGAATTCGAGAATTGATAATAGAATTTGATTTATTGACGCTCGGTTGAAACGCGTGCGGTGTAACGGATCTCCGACCGTCATGAGTTATTGTAAAGGCGTACGTTTTATTGAAATTTGTTTTATATACTACTACTGAAGATTTATTTCTCCAGTTTAATGTTCAACTATAGCCAGTGGCGTAATCAAATAAACCATTGTTCCACTGAAAACCAAAATCTCGTTGACATTTTTTAATTTTAAAATTAACATATTTTTCAAATATAATAATAACGTATAGTCTAGACTTATGTAGTTCACGAACAAACAAGTTCAAAAGAGCGCTCCCACACAAGAACTAGAGGAACTAGTTCGTATGCGCTCCGCTCTTTTAGTTCAATAGTTCCCGATACACTTCAAATACACTATTCTAAAAATGAGCTGTACGATTTTTATGTTTAATAATTTACGTTTGCAATACTTTATTACCAATTTTGAATTTATTTTACTTAATAGTTCACATGAATTCAATATGTCTGTCAAAAGCACTTGATTTTTATATTATTTTATGACAATCAACAAAAAGGAATGTCACAGATTTTAATGAAATTTAAATATTGGGTTTAAATTACTATACAATAATAATGTATCATTGAAAATGTTTCAAAATTTTCATATATGTATATCGACGGTATGATTTAAAATAAAAAGATTATTGCAAATATATACATACATTTAATAATATCGATCTTATTTCTATTGTTTGATGAAAAAATAGTAGTACAAAATTACTAATTTAACAATTTAATTATACATTAAAAATCCAACAATCCAATATTTGTCCAGGCTGGCTAGGCTAAAAAGTACCTAAAATAGGAATTTTTGCGTATAGTTTTAACACTTACAGAATATGTTACAAAAGTGGTGTAGAGTAATACCCTAATTTTTCTCCGATTTTGGTTATCCGCGACAGGAGTTATCCATGGTTCAATTGCAAAATTCTTCAGATTTTCTGATTTTTGCTAAATAATAGCGGTCTAAATAAGTATTATACCAAACAAAGTTTCAAATAAAAGTTAATCGCTATAAAATTCCCTACAATTACCATTTTGAAAAAAATTAAAAAATTCATTTGTTTATCCGCTACGTTGATTAAAATGACTGAAAACACACTTATTTTAAGCTGTAATAACTACCAAATTTTAAAGTTTTTTAATTTGATACCGCTGGAAAATAAACGTTCTGTAGTACAGAACATTCACTGAAAATTAGGACTTGATATCTTCAACTGTTTTTGTTTTATTCAAATATTAATAATGGAATCATGCTTGTCTTTGTATGTGTTCTCAAAGATTTATATAATCGATTCCCATCATAAAAAAGTAAAATTTGCCAATTCTTTGGCAAATGGTAACACTAAAATCTTATTGTTGAGTTTTTTTTATTTTAATCCAATTCAATTGTTTCATAAAAATCAAATGTTTATTTATTATTATTTATTTTGCTAATTACAATGTTGTTTTATGACTGGGAACTTCTTTTTTCACCCTTTCTCAATCATTCACACAATTTACACTAACAAAAAAGTATGCATTTGTAATTCTTTTTTTTTTAATTCTACTTTTTTCTCATTTTCGTTTATTTTTTCACACTTTAAACCGTTTTTTACTCAAAACTATACTTTTTTTAATGATGTAAAATATGCAAATGACTGAAGGAGGTTAAGAAAGAATTTCTAAGACAAAAAAAACCAATATTTTAATTAGTATTAAAACCACAAAAACTTTATGAGATAATCAATTTTTTACAATTTTGAGCTCAAATCAGAAACCCTTCAATTCGAAACTCATCGCATGCCCATTCAACGGTTTTGAATGTATAAAAATAATGTACTAGGGCCTCCTCATATACCACAACATATGACAATGCCAAAGTTTGTGACGCAGAATTTAGGTCTCCTTGTAAGCTTCGTTCAAGCTTGTGATTCCAAGCATCAAGATTTAACTATTGGTGTGTAAGCAATACTAAAGGTGGCTTCACACGTAACTGCAAACTTGACAAGCATGCATGATCCATCTTTTTGTACAAGTAGTCTGTAGGATAATTTTCCGCAATCATTTTAATTGTACAAGACGCCTGAAGATGGATTGAATTTAAATCATGCAAGCTTGACAAGCTTAGCAAGCCACGCTTGCACACGCGAAACTGAACGTGTGTACTAAGAACGTGCAGGTTTGTACAAGCAAACGTCAGTCGTAAGTGAGCTCTACAGATTGCTGTAAATCTTTCGTGGGGGGTTATAGCTTCTCTCATGATCGTATCATTTTTAATTAAAAGTGGCAAAAGATTCAAATAAGTTTCTTCATTCATTCTGAGATAATTATGACAATCACGCGGATATATCTTCAGTTTACTCAGTAAATTAATGTGAGAACATGTTTTTCTTTTCATTAACCACTTTTTACACCACGATTCTTCTTTCGCGTCTTCCTCTTGTGGATAAGGCAAAAAGGAGCCAAAACGAGCGCATCGTCGTCCGAGCTTAACATAGCCCAAGAGCAAACTGGCGCTTGTTTAAGCATACTTGTACCGTGTGGTGGTGTCAGGGAAATTGTGCGTGCTTCTACAAAAAGATGGATCATGCATACTTGTCAAGTTTGCAATTACGTGTGTAGCCACCTTAAGCATCAATATTGGTGTACAAGCATTGGGCCAATACTTACATGTCAATGTTGAAAGAACACTCAATCAACACACTTTTTTCAAGCTTGTCCTAATAGACCGAGAGCCGGTAACAGTAAATCTGCCGTCATCGCGGATTTAAATAAAATATATATAAATTGAAAGTTAAGGAGCATACAGACAAAATGAGACCTGCCAAAAAAGTGTTTAATTAAATTAATTATTTAAAAAAAATTGTTTTTTTGCCGTCGTCGTGGAATTGGATGAAATTTATAATACGTATAAAAGATGCTATTCTCTATCAGAAAAATTAGGTATGACAAACCCTCTCTTGCCGGAAGTGTCTGTCATACCTAATGTTCTAAATTATAATTGGTTAATACTGGAAATCGATAACACTTATTAATACTAAACCGGTTATCAAATATCATAACTGAATCATAATGAGTTCTCAAGATATTAAATAAATTCTAATTATGGGTAAAATCTTTGGAGGGCTGTAGCTCTCTCACGAAAAATTTCCGGACACATGTTTGTATACACTTTTTTGCTTAGAATATTTTTCTCAATTTACTGTTCAAGTTTGGCACGACAGTGCTGAATCACTCTGTATATAAAAATGAATGTTCGTTTGTGTGTGACTTATAGACTCCGGAATTACTGAACCAATTTCAATGCAGTTTTCACCAATAGTTAGATAATTTTTACGATCAGTATCGTGACTATAATATTTTATGAAAATCTAAGATATAACATCAAAAGATTAAAAATAATTTTTTGTACATCGTCTTTTGTTTCCATGATGTCAAAGCATACAATTGTCATTTATATAAAACACAGTAGCCATTTTAGTATTTTATTAATTTAGGTCACTATAGTTACGTCTCTCTCAAATATTTTGTCGAATAAATATATGATTTTTGATACATGCTATTAATTAAATATTTTGAAATATATTAATTGAAAATTGAAAAATAAAGAAATATTTCACTTCTAAGAAAGGTAACCTATTTATTTATTTCTTTTTGATTTTCATACAAATTCTAAGACAAGACCTGGTGTTTCCTGGGAGCTTGAAAATATAATTTTACGCGATTTATTCAATAACTACTGAATGGATTCTATTCCGGTTTTCACTAATGGATAGGTTAAGTTTAGATGTATAATTTGTGGATATTTTGTGTAAATTTCATGAAGCCGGAAAAAAACAATTCGCGGTGAACCGTGTGTTGTGAGCACGTTGGGTGGGCATGTTAGGTGGGCCTGATTACTTTATGTTTAATTAAATTAATAACCTCGGGTAACACCGGGTCCAATGCGCTAGTAAATAATAATAATAAAAAAAGGCTAATTCCGTGTAACGGAAAATTTCTGTTACTTGTCACCCCCTTCGGAAAGGTATGAGATATATTTTCGACAAGAGAGGGTTTGTCACACCTAATATTTCTGATAGAGAATATCATCTTTTATACGTATTATAAATTTCATCCAATAGGCATGATGCCTAATTATTAAAAACTATTTTATCATGATTTTACGTGTCTCCTATTTCCAAAAAAATACTTATTTCTGCAGAAAATAAAGGTTTAATCACAAAAATTCACTGTTTTAAAACTAATTTTGAATTTGACGCCAAAACGCTCGCAGGTGTCATGGCGCATTTTTGACGTCACGCCTATGTAAACAATCCTTGTCAACAATAATAAATCCTTGTTCCATCGCTAACGTTTCTCGGTTTAAGTTTTGATAACACAAAACTGAGCAAATTGATAATTTAAAACCACAAAATAATTTATAAACAGTGCAGATATTAATGAAACAAAAATAAGTTTACTTAACCGTGACGTCATCCACTCTGACTGGTGTTTTATTAAACATGGGGGATTGCTGTATTTTGTGTTTTTATTTTAACAAAAATCATATTAATCTCGCTTTTAATATAAAAATAAATACATTTTTTAGAATCTTTTTTACATATTTCATTATTTAAAATAATAATTTCAGTGATACTTTGTTACTTCGATGACGGCAAAAAAACAATTTTTTTAAAATAATAATAAACTTAATTAAACACTTTTACAGCAAGCTTTGCGCTGTCATACCGGTTTCATTTTGTTTGTATGCTCCTTAACTGTCAATTTATAAATATCTTATTTAATCCGCGATGACGGCAGATTTACTGTTACCGGCTCTTGATCTATAACGCTTTCAAGTATTAACCCAATTTATGCCAATGTTGAAAGAATGATCAATCAATAATTATTTTCAAGCTTGGCCCAACCCTTGCGAACATTCGAACAAGCGAAATTTAATATTAATACAATCCTTATTTCTTTCCTGAGTAGTAGCAACACCAATAAAACTCACGTTTACAAAAATAAGAATTCTACATTAAGCTAAAGCATTATAATAATTCACTTGCAATAAAAATTTTATATCATATTTACAAAGATGAATTCAATATAAACTGTGACTTCAGTAAAAGAAATAACGGCATATAAACTAATTATAATAGAACTCTTAAACGTGTTTAAGACAAGAAATTATTGGGTCGTAATTGTATTATTACGACCAAATAATTTCTTGTCTTGTAATAATACAAATTTGTTGATTTATGTATCATTGAATCTGAAATTGAAACAGTTGTGTTCCAGACCACCCGCCCACTATGTTTTACGCTTAAACTATTGAAAATAGAGTTTTATGATAAAAAAATTACTTTTTTAAATAAAATTTTCTTTTCATTCCATTTAAAATTTTTGAATTATCCCCAATTCAAGTTTTGCATTTTTGATATGTCGCGTATGACATTTTAAATTACCCAAATCTCAAATAATCATACATCATTAAAAAGTTAGTTATTTCTACTTTCAAATAAATATTTAAAAATAATATTTCATTAACATTTAACGAAACTAGAGCACTTTTAGTAAAACCCTAAAATTTGGGAACAAGTCGCCATATTTTATAAACAATTGAACGTATGAAAAATTTTTTTCTACAAAAGTTTCTTATTTTTTATAATCTGTAAAATTATCTACTTTTGGATATACCGTTCCATTTGATTTTGCTGAGAAACAGGCATGTACCCCTCAAACTACCCCCCAAGGGGGAGTTTTAGGGGGTTGAAAATATTTTCCTGAAATTCTTTAGGGTCAATATATACAGTAATTTTTTCATCATAAAACTCTATCTTCAATAGTTTAGGCGTAAAACATAATGGTCTGGAACACCCGGTATACTATCAGATTCATACTTTTTAAATTTAATTTAATATTTAACATATGTATATCTAACTAGGTATTACAAAATCTTAAAGTTTAATATTATTACAAATATAAAAAGCTACGCTACTGACTTGCGAAGATTTATATCTTGAGTTTAATATTCAGCCATAGTGTGAGATGAAAGACTGCAATCTGATATCACCAGTGGGAGGAGTTTTCAATTCTTTGATTGATTTTTTATTGTAGTGGTACTACTACGCCGCGCCGTTGATTACGCCTTTCTTTATAATTGTTAATTATGTACTAGCTGCTACCCGCGGCTTCGCTCGCGTGAATTTCGAAACCCCCATCCCCATGATATTTTTTCCGCCGGATCAAATGAAACTAATTACAACCATTCATATGTGACAGGGGGTGAAATATTTATTACTAAAAAAAAATTCCCCATATAAATTTTTTAACCCTTTTGCAATCCCTTAAGTGTTGAATTTTCGAGATACGAAGTAGCCTATGTCCGTCCTCGGGATGCTAGCTATCTCACAGCCAAATTTCATCCAGATCGGTAAAGTGGTTTAGCCGTGAACAAGTAACAAATAAACAGACTGAGAGATACACTTTCGCATTTATAATATAAGTCTCGACTCTTATGTAAGATAAGGGGTTGTGTCTTGTCTCCCTAATAACCCCTCTTCCGTAGTATTTTTCCCGCTGGATCGAATTAAACCAATTACAACCCTTCATATGTAACGGGGGGTTAAATATTAATTACTAAAAAAAATTAAAAATTTTCTAACCCCTTGCAATTCCTTAGGGGTTGAACGTTCATAAGTGTTATCGATTTCCAGCATCACATAATAATAATTTAGACCAGGGGTATATGGGGCCAGCGCCCCACCGACTTTTATCAATTATTTTTTTGATCTTGAATTTTTTCAAGAGTTGGATTCTTGTAGATTATATGATACAAAATACACAAAAATATACTTTGTTTATTTGTCATAAAATCAACCGTTTTCGAAAAATAATGAAAAAAGAAAATACTGCAGAATTTTATTTAATACGGATGCTTCAAATTACACAAAATAAGTTTGTATTCTTGTTATATAATTAAAAATAAGATGAAAAATTAACATAAACATACCTCAAAAACTGTTAACAACAAACAGCCTTTTTTATAGTTTCGTTTTTTAATCATGTTATTAAAATACGTGTAACAGTAATACAACTGGCTATAACTCTATGATGATATAAGTGTTACGAGATATATTTATATTAACTTTTTATCTTATTTTTAATTATAGAACAAGAATTAAACTTATTTTGTGTAATTTGAAGCATCCGTATTAAGTAAAATTCTGTAGTACTTTTCGATATTTTTTGACAAATGAACAAAGTATATTTCTGTGTATATATAATCTTATACAAGAACCCAACTCTGGAAAAAAATCAAGAACAAAAGAATACTTAATCAAATCGGCGGGTCCACTGGCCCCATACACCCCTGATCTAAATTATTATTATTTGATACTGGAAATAGATAACACTTATTAATATTAATCTCTGTTCCACAATGGGTTCTCTAGATATTAAATAAACACTAATTTTGGGCAAAAGACTGTAGCTCCCTTACGACGAATTTCCGGACATAGGTTCACATAAGGTTTTTTGCTAAAAATTATATCCTCTATCTACTGTAAAATTTTTTTACACTAGTTGTAAATATCACCCTGTATATTTTTTAATATGTAGGTATATATTTATAATTTGCCTAATACTCCTCTGTAGATCCAGTTTAAATTCTAGGGCAGTTTCAAATTCTGGCAATCGCACGTCATCATCTCTAAACTCTAGTTCACCTCCATATTCGTGATTTTAAAAGGAAATAAAAGTAATCATTTTTATATAAATCGTAAATTTGGATTTCATTACGTGTCAATGCAGAGATGCTACAGTAAAGGGAATTATGAATAAATTTTCAATTGAATTTTTCGCAGAATCATCGTTCCTTTCATTTCAATATTGCTATATACAGGTGGGGCATTTAAAGTGTTACAGATTGCAGAATAATGCAGAATGATCCAAAAGTTTAGATCCAACCAGTGCCGGATTAAGTTAGCGCGGGGCCTGTAGCAAATGTTATAAAGATGCCAAAAATCGATAATGCCACCCCCCCCCCCGAAATTTTTTACGACAGAAAAAATATCAGTGGGCTCTATTTTTTAAAATAAATTGAACGGTTTTCACCCCTTATAGACTTAACAATGACCAAAAAAAATATCAATTTATTACACATTTTATCCGTTGGGAGTTTTAAATAACCAAAAAAGAAGATAAATAGGCTTTATTCTACTAACAAATTAGACGGGCGTCACCTGGGGCATTTAATGTAGGCAAATTTAAAAAAATCGATTCAAAAATCAAAGATCGGAGCTTTAAAAATCGATTTTTCGATTAAATCAAATCGAAATTAGAAACTCTAAAATTAAATTATTAATTACTGTAGATTTGGACACCCCGTATCAACCATTGGACGGTATGTGGTAAGTCCAATAAAATATATTTTTCCGCAAAGTCGTGGGCCCCCCAGCAACGCGGGGCCCGTAGCATTTGCTACTCCTGCTACGTGGTTATTCCGGCACTGCGGCCACTCGGGTTCAAAGGGATAAAAAATATCTAGAATAATTCTTATTAGACCAAAATAAACATTTTTTTGTATTTTGTATAATTTAAAAAAAATTCAATGAAAGATTCATGTTTCTTCACTAAGAATAAGATTAATAAATAAAAACTATAGGTTCCTATTTAAAAAAAATTATGTTGACCTTCAAATATCCTTAAAGGCCACGTTAAAATAATTACCCCCTCACAACTAAACATTATTTGGTTTAATCAATTTATTTCTATTAATCTATTATTTACTCATGAATTTTAAAATTCCTTCATACACTCAAGACCTTTTCGTATTGCTGCACAATACTAAACATTGTACATTATGACGTATGTATGTAAGTGACACACATGCTAAAATAAAGTGGTGTGTGCGTCACCCACATAAGCGCAATTAAATAAATAACGGCCAGCTCGCCGCCTCGCCGCCAGACCAAATCGCATGACCGACTCGCCGCGAGTTCAAGCAATCGTGTTGGTTGTGCATTAGATATAATTAAATATTGCTGCTGGTCGTTAATGGAGAGGCAGGAAGGCGGAGACCATCGCATTAGTTATAATTAAATGTCCCTAACTACTACTACTCCTAAAGGGGGTGCTGGGGGGCGAAGCTCCCCACATTAGATCTGTTCTAATTTAAATATAACTACTAATTGTTAATAAAGAGGCAGGAAGCCGGAAGTTATCGTATTAGTTGAAATAAAATGTCCCTAAACTATACTGTTTAACATGTTTATAAATAAAAACTCAATACGCTTTTTGATTCTTTTTCCTTCAGTCTACTCAAAGCCTACTACAAAGATGAAGAAATTATATTACTTCCATGTTCTGAAAGAAATGGAAGTATTGTAATACCATCGAAAAATCATGTCCGAGAAAATTACAAATTCTGATTGTACTAACTTCAAAACGTAAAGAAAAGTTAATTTCCGCATGGCGGCTGTGCGTGTATCTGTGTGTCAGGATGTAGATTTTTTTTCGTTCACGATAACTACTGTAAAAATGCACCGATCTGAATTATTGTTGGGGAAAATATTTGTTTCAGTGAATACTCCAGACCTATTGATTTTGGTGCTAATCGAATTTGGGGTTTTGGAAAAATTTGAAATTTTGTAACTTTTTTTGTCTAAAAAGCGAACATTGTGAATATTTTCTCACTAATTTTAATAAGACTTGGTACATTTGTAGTTCAATTGAACCTAAGGGACATTTATTATTTGTACGTGCCTAAACAGCCATTGAAGGGGTGGAAAACACCCTCAAAATTTGAATTTTAAATACTAATTAAAATGTCATTAACTCATGTTGCCTTGGAAACAAATACAACTAAATTCAATTGTCAAATGTTCTACGAATATGTATTATGTTTTGGACATTAGGAAATTAGATTATATTTTAAAAATTATTTGAAAAGATAGAAAGAACACGGAAGTCATGTATAGTTCTCCATACCGATATTTTTTAAAGGTCTTTACGCTTAAATTTAAACTTTTATATTATGTATATAACATACTAGCTGATACCCGTGGCTTCGCTCGCGCGAATTACTAAACTCCCACATCCGTAATTGCAACCCTCCATAAATGACAGGAGATGAAATATGAAATTTTTCTTATGTTTTACTTTTTATTCATTATACAAAATCGTAAATATCTCGGTTCCTATGAGAGATAGAGGGTTGTTTTTCCACCTAAAACCCCCGCCCCTATAGTAGTTTTCCTGCCGGATCGAATATAACTAATTGCAACCTTACTTACGTGACAGGAAATTAAATACATTTTTTTTACCAAACTTTTACAACCACTTTTACCCCCGTAGGGGTTGAATTTCGAAAAATGCTTTCTTAGTGGGTGCTTACGTCATAAAAGGAAGACACTTCTGAAATTTCACGTTTCTAGATCCAGGGGTTTCGGCTCGGCGATGATGAATCAGTCAGTCAGGACATGTTATTATATACGGTGTTAGGACGAATTTTGACCGGGCCGCCCCCCAAATCAGCTCCAAATAATTCAAAAAGAATATGGAAAAAGTTTCAGCCCTATATTTTATAAAATGGCCATTACCAGAGGGGGGTGATTTTACCATTTAAAATACACGTGTTTTTTCGATTTTTCAAAGACCTGCGTACTAGAGTGTCTTAAACTCTTTCTAAAAATCAGGAATACTCATGAAAGCATCCCTGCTACTTATATTCCGTATCTTGATGGATAAAGTAAACTTCTGATTCAACGTTGACAGCTATATGGGTCATTGGGTCATTTCATCAAGATAAAATAAAATAATTTTTTTTTTTATAATTTCTGGATAATTTTTTCAGACAAATGTTTGACAATGAAAATATTGATCTTGAAATAAATAATTTTGATTCTAAAATTAAAATTAAAAAAAAAATTGGTCGCGCCAGTTAGAAATTGATATGGAATAATCTTTTTTGATTTTAAAATTAATTTTTTATTTATTTCAAGATCAATGTTTTTATTGTCAAACGTTTTTCTGACAAAATTATTCAGAAATTATACAAATTTTTTTTTTTTTTAATTTTCTTGATGGAATGACCCACCCATATAGCTGTTAACGTTGAATCAGAAGTTTACTTTATCCATCAAGATACGGAATATAAGTAGCAGGGATGCTTTCATGAGTATTCCTGATTTTTAGAAAGAGTTTAAGACACTCTAGTACGCAGGTCTTTGAAAAATCGAAAAAACACGTGTATTTTAAATGGTAAAATCACCCCCCTCTGGTAATGGCCATTTTATAAAATAGAGAGCTGAAACTTTTTCCATATTCCTTTTGAATTATTTGGAGCTGATTTGGGGGGCGGCCCGGTCAAAATCCATCCTAACCCCATAATATGTATAGATTACATGCATTTGTTCTGTTAAACCGAAGTATCAATGTTCGAAACCTCTGGAGTACTAATAAATGTATTTTATAGCCTTACAATCATATTTATTAAATGTATCAAATAGAAATATCGTACACCCATGATGACCATATTTACCCGGCAACTCTTTTTCATGGTCCATTTATTTTTTTAAGGACGCACGCGTATAACAATCGCCATTTTTTATCATCTCTCTATAATAAAGCGGGACCGATTTAGTAGTTGCTTCAGACAACTTGCCTGTGTATAAAAATTTATCATACACGCATCAGATATTTTTGAAGAATAGATGAAATTGCACATATGAAAAGTATATTTAAAATTTTATTGAGCACCACGCTTGTGTCGTCTCTCTCTCTTCTTATATTATTTCTTTCCTTCATTCGTTCTTCACTCAAGCGTTCACGGTTTATTGTGACAAATTGTATAACTTGAGATTTTAAAAAGAGTGTGCTTTTGAGAATTTTTTTTTAAATTATAAATACATATTTACGTTGTTTTGTTTGACGTAATAGTGAGTTACTTAATTAATTCAAAATGTTGAAATGAAAATGTGCAAACAAATATAGAATACTAGCTACTACCCGCGGCTTCGCTCGCGTGGATTTCGAAACCCCCATCCCCATGATATTTCCCACCGGATCGAATGAAACTAATTACAACCATTCATATGTAAAAGAGTGTGAAATGTAAATTTTTTCTATATTTTTGTTTTCATTCATTATGCAAAATCTTACATATCTCGGCTCCTATGCGAGATAGAGGGTTGTTTTTCCCCCTATAACTCCTCTTCCGTAGTTATTTTCCCGCCGGATCGAATAAAACCACTTACAACCCTTCATATGTAACGGGGGGTAAAATATTAATTACTAAAAAAAAAATTACACCCCCTTGTAATTCCTTAGGGGTTGAATATTCGATATACGAAATAGCCTATGTCCGTCCTCTGGATGCAAGCTATCTCACTGCCAAATTTAATCAAGATCGGTTCAGCGATTTAGCCGTGAAAAGGTAACAAACAGACAGAGAGACAGACAAACACACTTTCGCATTTATAATATTAGTATGGATTTATGTATAATTCAATTATTTAAATTAGAAGTTGGAAAAGTAGAAATTATATTTATTAAACAAAAACTACTTCTTACCCGACCACGTGAAGCCAAAAGAAGAGTTATGCTTTTACCAGTCTATATATATACAGGGTGTCCTAACACAATTAAATAATTTTTCAGGGGGGGGGGCAATAAGGAGCTAAA
Organism: Sialis fuliginosa; assembly: GCA_961205875.1. Classification (NCBI taxonomy): domain Eukaryota; kingdom Metazoa; phylum Arthropoda; class Insecta; order Megaloptera; family Sialidae; genus Sialis; species Sialis fuliginosa. The sequence goes on along the minus strand of OY540816.1, from coordinate 762,057 downwards.
GCTAGGTAAAAAAAATATTTTTTTTATACCAAGGCTATTTCTTATCTAATTTTTTCTAAATTAAAAATGGTGCCTGTAGGGGGCTTTAAAGAAAATCCAAAAAAAACAAAAAAATTGTATACCAAGACGTGTGGCATGTCAATATGTACAATGTACATCTCAATTAGTAGAATTTGACCATATTTTTTATTTATTTTTTCTAACATAAGAATGGCACCTGTAGGGGGCTAAAAGCAGTATTTTATTTTGTCGCCCCTCTAACTCTGTAACTACCGGCTCAAAAAATCTGAAAAAAAATTGGTAACGAGGTTTTGGTGGGACTATCAACGACAAATACTAAAGTCAACAATATAATTTTAAATTTTCGGTAGAACAACTAATTTGAAAATTTGAATTTAGTTGCATTTGTTTCCAAGGCAACATGAATTAATGACGTATTCATTAGTATTTAAAATTCAAATTTTCAGAGTGTTTTTCACCCCTTCAATGGCTATTTAGGCACGTACAAATAATAAATGTCTCTTAGGTTGAATTGAACTACAAATGTACCAAGTCTTATCAAAATTAGTGAGATAATACTCGCAACGTTCACTTTTTAGACGATAAAAGTTACAAAATTTCGAATATTTCCAAAACCCCTGATCCGATTAGCACCAAAATCAATAAGTCTGGAGTACTCACTGAGGCAAACATTTTCTCCTAAAAATAATCTAGATCGGTGTATTTTTATAGTAGTTATCGTGAACAAAAAAAGTTTTATATCTAGACATACAAACACACACACAGACACACGCACAGCCGCCATGCGGAAAACAACTTTTCTTTACGTTTTGAAGTTAGTACAATCAAAATCTGTCATTATCTCGGACATTATTTTTCAAGTATTACAATACTTTTCCTTCGGATACTATACAACTTTATTATACACGTATATTTTTGGATTAGAAAATTGGATATATAATCAAATATAACGATTGTCATATCTCATCATAGTTTCTCGTGATACTAAATTATAAAACTACAAACAAAAAGCTGCAACATCTACTATAAAGTTATTGTTGTTAGAGTACCTACTAATACTCTATAGAAATAGTTTATCTATGATGGTATTCACAAACTAACATCACATTGTACGCCACTGTTGTTTATAATCTCCTCAACTTCGATATACAAACGAGATATTTACAAACAGTGATTTGTAAATCTATCCATCATGAGATTATATCATACAATGTGCAATTATTTTATGAAATTTTAATGGCATCGATCGATATAAATATTTAAACATCTTAACCTGACTCGGACCGGGACCGTAAATTTAATTATTTACTATTAGCACATTTGTAAATAAAGCTGATTGCGAATTTCGAAACTCAGACACAAAGAAAATAATTGAAGTGGATATAAAAATAATCGATGTGTGGAGAGTTTGCCTAAAGTGTTTTTTATATTTTTTTCATATTGAATCATCAAATTTAAAATGCAATTCTCGGCGCCTTCTTGACGCATCTACTGAGCGTAGGGTTTTGAAAATAATTTTTGAAATATTTAAGAAAATATTTTTATAAAATACAAAATTCATATTCTTAGTTTATGGATAAAAGTCACAACGAAACTTCAAATATTATACACATGATTATGTTTCTCAATAACACAATTCATAGCAATTCACATATCAATAAATCAGAGTCCATCTCTATAATCTATATATACAGTGTATTCCAAGTTGATTAAGACAGGAAATTTAACATGGGGGCAATTAGAAGTGTTGTAGTAACCTTTGGTCAAATTTAACGATGTGTGATTGGTGCATTTTGAAATGCCACAAAATTTAATAAAACAGTAATTAGTATTTGGTTTTCAAATTTATATCTGCCAAAAAATATTATTATAATTTTATCAAGGATGTGTTGAAAACAAAATACTGTTGATTAATTTAAAAATCAGTTAGTTTCGAGGCGGCATTTCAAAATGCACCAATCACAAATCGTAAAATTTGACCAAAGGTTACTACAACATTTCTAACTGTCGCCATGTTAAATTTCCTATGTCTTAATCAACTTGGAATATACTGTATAAAGCTCAACGTCTCTCTGTCTGTCTGTCTGTCCGTTAGTGCGCTTATCACTCAAGAATCACTTATCCGATTTACGTGGTTTATTTTGTAATTCATAGGTACGTTCTTTGACCAGGTTATAGACTATATTTTATTACGTTAGGTAACATAACAACTAAGTAGTGACGATCATTGTAAATCAAGTCGGAAAAAAGTTTGGCGCCAGCATGATCTTTTGCAGTACGCTGCCTAAACCGTTTAATATTGAACAAAATAATGTAGTAAAGAACTGTGTAGAATAAAAAGATCTAAAATAAAGTCCGCAACACCATATGTCTAACTTTTATATCTAAGCCACAGTTAATGCTTTTATGTTATAAAAAAAAATTAAAAATATTTGGGTTTTGTTTACGTGGACTTAAGATCTGCAAATGTAGATAATAATAATTTAGATATAATTTGCCCTTTACAGCATCCAATTTGGTCGTATAGTTTAGAAAATATCGAAATATACATACGGGAACATATTATTCGCAAGGATGGCGACCCGTGTCGCGGTGTGCGGTAAGGAGGGAGCGTGCCAATTAGATGCAGAGCAGAGGGAATGATCACAGGCCGGTATTCTTTTGATTGTCAATTGTTTATTTTGTTTTCAATAATTAACTTTTAAATTTAAATCATTTTTACTTTTTGTTCTGATTCGTTTTTGTTAGGTAGGTAATTTAAGTGTTGTTTGGTTTTTATTACAATAATAACTAATCGTGTTTGTACTTAATTCAATTTTATATATTTTTTAAATCCTAAACAATAATTCCGTAGTCCAAGCGGGCGAAGCCGCGCGGGCCCAGCTCAAGGTATATAAAGACAAGGTAGTCTCAACAATTCCTTGACCAATCAGTGTTGGCGCGGGAATTGACGTCACCTGGGGGATCTATTCAAATGTCATAAATTTTTAATAGAATATTAATTACAAAAAATTTCTTTATTTATTGTTGTTTTTGTATTTTTTGATATTTTAACAACACATATAATCAAATAAGTACAAATTCAACATTGCAAAATCATAAAAAAGCTGTCACAGACAATTTGGTCTATTCGAGAAGCATCATTTTTACTATTCTTAAGTTGGCAATACGTTATGTGATTCTGACAGCTCTTTATGATTTTGCTATGTCGAATTTATACTTCTTTGATTGTATGTGTTGTTAAAATATCAAAAAATACAAGAATAAATAAATAATTTTTTGTAATTAATATTCTATTAATTTATGACATTTGAATAGATCCCCCAGGTGACGTCAATTCCCGCGCCAACGCTGATTGGTCAAGGAGCTCTTGAGACTACCTTGTCTTTATATACCTTGGGCCCAGCTAGTCTAATATAAAATACAAAGATACAGCTCTATAACAAATGTTACAACATCAAAACATAGACGCAAAACAGACAACTTGTCTCGTGAATCAGAGCAATATTGAAGCGCGATCCAAGACAGCAGCAACGGGTGGAAAGTTATTTTTGCGGAATTGTGAGTTTACATCGCGAGCGAACGGTTAAATCTCATCTCACTATACTAATTAATTATTAATGCATCCCGTATTACCGCACTTTACTCTCTAACCGTGTCGAGTCCCATTTATAGCAGTGGCGTGCGTAGTAATTACATGATTGTTCGCTTGTAATATATACGCTTCTGAAATATGTACATATGTTTAATTAGCTGATCTTTTCTACTATAGGTGGAAGATTTTAATCAATAGTATAATGATGCCTTATTTTTAAAAACTATTTTATGATGATCTTACGTGTCTCTTATTTCCAAAAAAATAATACTTATTTCTGCAGAAAATAAATGTTGAATCACAAAAATTGACTCTTTAAAACTAATTTTGAATTTGACGCCAAAATGCACGCAGGTGTCATGGCGCATTTTTGACGTCACGCCTATGTAAACACTCCTTGTCAACAATAATAAATCCTTGATCCATCGCTAACGTTTCTCGGTTTTAGTTTTGGTAACACAAAACTGAGCAAATTGATAATTTAAAACCACAAAATAATTTATAAACAGTGCAGATATTAATGAAACAAAAATGACGTTTACGTAGCCGTGACGACATCCACCCTGACTGGTGTTTTATCAAACATGGGGGATTGCTGTATTTTGCGTTTTTAACAAAAATCATATTAATCTTGCTGTTAATATAAAAATAAATACATTTTTTAGAATCTTTTTAATATATTTCATTATTTAAAATCATAATTTCAGTGATACTTTGTTACAGGCATCATACCTATTATAGATTTTTTTCTAAAATAGTCATGAAAATTTATCAACTCTAACAAGGGGACATTTTCAAGTGTTCGATTTACGCCGATTCACAATTACGCCGGTTGGTGCCGGCGTGTGTTTCCCCGGTTCGGTCGACACCAGACGATAGTAATAAGCGCCGCGATTCTAATAGCGGACACACTTTTACACGTTGTTTTATTCTATTACCGTGTACACTGGTAGAAAGGTTGATTTGGACCAAGAAATCCTTGTTTTCTATATAACGAAAAAAATATTTTCTTAATTTAAGAATATACTCTTAATCCAAAAAATTGTTGTTTCAATTTAAAGAAATATTGTTGAACGAAAACAATAATATACTTGGATTAAGAATACATTCTTATATTAAGAAAATATTGTTTTCGTTATATATAAAACAAGATTTTCTTGACCCAAGTCACTTTTCTACCCGTGTACGCGAAGCAGCCTATTGTGTGTGTGAAATTGTTTCCGAGTTAGTTTTCGTTTTGTTTTTAAGAAAAATAAAAAGGTATGATTATATTTTTTATTTGATTTAACCTTATATCGTCCATTAATTTGTGTTCATTTTACGCCGGTGTCTCTCGGAACGGAACCCGGCGTAAAACGAAGTTTACCTGTATATATAGATCTTGGCTTCTGGGTGTAAGCCAAGATCTATATCAAGACCACCGCGGAAGCCTCAAGACTTTTACCTGTATATAGTTAAAAGGGAATCAAGGGTAGTAAGAAAAAAAGTATGTTAACTGCGCTAAAACGGTTTAAAGGGGTGAAATATCCCTATGAAAATGTCCAAAATAATCGTATATTTCCAATAACTCTCAAACTGATGAATATATAAAAAAAATCTACAATATATAATTTTCATACTCTTTCGAATGGCAACAGTCGAAATACAAAATCATAATAGTGTAAATATACTATAGTGACCTTAAAACATACAATTATGTTGAAATTTTTGATTTTGATTTTCGGACCGATTACAATAAATTCCTAATGGGAAGTTAAAAAAAACTGCAACACTTACGCCCGGTATTATCAAGTTTAACTAAATGCTCCTTTAACTAACTGTCACATTATTAACAGAACCAAGCATAATATATTTATTAATTAAATGGATTTTTAATCATCATTTTTCATTGAGAGCCTAAATCTTGATTCAAAACACGTTTGTAATATACCTACAAAATTTAGATTAAAGGAGCATTTAGCGCTCAAGGAGTTTTAATTTGTTGATAATACCGGGCATTAGTATTTAAAAATGTATAGGGTTTGTTGCACCTTTGTAAAAAACAGTGCCTGTAGCAAATGTTATAAAGAGGCCCTTGGTAGTGGCGTTACTAGGAGAGGGGGGATAACTTTCAATTACCAAAAAAAACAATTAACTCAATTTATTAGACATTTAACCCCATGGAAGCTTTAAAAAATCAAAAAAGTAGGTAGATAGGCTTTATTTTTAAGGGTGTCATCCGGGGGCGGATCCCCCACCCCTCCCAACGACGCCGCAGACCCATGGTTTGATTTAAAATATACACAAAAAAGTTAATAAAAATAATAAAATATAATTTTTCGAATTCTTTTAACTCTTGGCAAAAAGCGGAAAAGGATGATAAAATTGTTTGAGCTTTTTATTCAAAAATTAGAAAGTGCAAGGTTTTGAATGAGCTTTGGATCATACAAATCTAATTATTTTTCGTGGAAATATAACTGTTTAAAATTTTTTTTAAGGAGTGTATAATAAAACACCACTTTTACAAACAAACTTTTCTCAATTTAATGTGAGCAAATTTAGAAAAATCGATTAAAAAATCTGAGTTTTAAAAATCGAATCGAGAACGAAAAATCCTAAAATGAAATCATTAATTACTGTAGATTTGGACACCCCGTATCAACCATTGGACGGGAAATCCAATAAGAGATAATTTTTCGCAAAACCGCGGGACCCATAGCATTTGCTACTCCTGCTACGTGGCTAATCCAGCACTGGTGAAAAAGACACGATGTTACTGTTTTGTTTTCTCGGTCTAAACACGGCATAATAATACGTCGTAAATGTTGAACATTCACAGTAAAACTTTAGTAAACAATTTACATCTCGACCCAACGTGAAAACTTGTGTCTGTTGGATACATTTACAAGAAACCATCATTAGTTGAGTAACAGGATCCAATTATTTCACGGTGGTATGCTCCTGAGAAATGGCAACAAATGGTCACCTACAAAGTCATTTATCGTGCTATGTCAAATATCTACACTTTTTCAACCGGCTAACGAAACACTCTTTGTCAGATTATTTATAGGGTCGAGCGGGGTAAATATGAAACACCAAAAAATGGGGTAATAGTGAAACAACCCAGGAAAAAATTTCAGACCTGAAGTGATCTCGGTTGATCTTCATTTTGGAACAAATCAGATCTTTGTAAATAAATAAACTTTTGTCTACCTTAAATAACAAATGCACATATACTACCTATATAGAAACCTTGTTTATAATTTATTAATTAAATACAATTGTACAGAAACGTATTGAATGATATTTGAGACCCGTGTATTAAATTAATAAATAAATTCACAACTCATCCCCTGTCACAGATGAAGGGTTGTAATTGGTCTCATTCGATCCAGCGGGAAAAATACTTCGGGATACTAGGGATGTGGGGGGCAAAACAACCCTCTATCTAGCACAGGAGTCGAGATATTTACGATTTTCTATAATGAATACCATAAGTAGCGAAACAGAGAAAAATTCACCTAGTATCCCGAAGTATTTTTCCCGCTGGATCGAATGAGACCAATTACAACCCTTCATCTGTGACAGGGGGTGAGTTGTAAATTTATTTATTAATTTAATACACGGGCCTCAAATATCATTCAATACGTTTCTGTACAATTTTTTTTATTTGATTAAATTATAAACAAGGTTTTAATATAGTACATGTGTATTAATTTGTTATTTAAGGTAGACAAAAGTTTATTTATCTACAAAGATCTGATTTGTTCCAAAATGAAGATCAACCGAGATCACTTCAGATCTGAAATTTTTTCCCGGAAAACTAATTTGTTTATAGGAGAATTATAAAAACTGACATCTTCATTAAAGGTTTGTTAAAGCGACCTGAAAATATGAATCGCCTAATAAGTGATGTGTCACCCCTTCTACACCCTGTTAGTCAATATATGTTAGTCCATGTCAAAACGTGTCAATTAAATTTTAATTCTTTGCACATATCTTTCTGTATAGCTCAGATATTAATTAAAGTTACAATTTCACATTGATATGCCACATGTATGATTTATATTTCATTTATTTTGAAACTGTTCAACAAACGCGTTGCGTCGCTGCGAAATTTATTTTTTTCCATTACTTTTTGACAATGCAGAATAAAAAACGTCAAGTTAATGTTATTAATTTTGATGAGATATCCGAATAAAAATATTATACTCCATTTAATTTAAAAAATGAGCCCCCTTCTTCATCACACTAAAAATGTTCTACCCATAAATTTGTTGTAAAATAAACTGTTGTTTCTGATACAACAGTTTGTAACCAGTGGCGGATTTACGTTAATTGCCGCCCTGGGCAAAAAAAAAATTCCGCCCCTCTACCAATGAAAAACATAACCTATTTTCTTCAACAATCGCATATTTCAAATATGCGATTGTTGAAGTAAACAAATATGGGCGAATGTAGTTAATGAGTTGGCACACAAATGGCAGCAAGTTGATCAGCTCGTTCAGAACGAAAATCGCGCGCTGACTCGAAATCAGTATAGTCCAAGTAAATTAGATATTTTAGAAGAACAAATTCATTAAGTTTTGATACTTTGTCCATGAACTCTTAGTAGGGTTTGGAATAAGAGCCCGAAAAGTTCCCACCTAAATGGATGATGGAACATCCCCTTTCACGTGAAAAACAACCCCCGTTGTGGAATTTATTCCAGTTTTTCTCATTTTTTATCCGAATCGCTGTTCGGAGAAAAAAAATATTACAGGAATTAAAGATTCTACATAAAATTCTACGTAAAAAATATCATGTTCACTATTCGGTTAATTCCCAGCCTACTCTCGCAATCGTTGCTCAAAGTGAAGGGTAGTTTTGGGAACGCAGCGAAAAATCGGCGTTACAATAGTTTTCAACATACATATTTCCAGAACGGTTGATTTTACGTAAAAAATGATTATGATAAAATGAGAGTTCGTGGACAAAGTATCAAAACTTTTTTTTCTTCTATTTGACAAAATTTAATCTAATTACCGTGGACTATTAGTTTAATTGATAGAGGCGAATATTTGAAAAATGAGGGCAATCGAAATCGTAAGAGAGTTTTTACAAGATGTAGAAAAATCTTTTTGATAATCGGAGTGTTAAACTAAAAAAGTTGTATTCTCCCAGAATCTGCCGCCCTCTCCAAAATTTTACCGCTCTGGGCAGTAGCCCATGTTGCCCATGCCAAAATCCGCCGTTGTTTGTAACACCACTTTGTTTAACCCACCCGATATGTTAAGAATACGCAAATCATAGATTTATATATCAATATCTTTAAATATCGATCGAAAACCAAAAGAGAGTTTTCCTTAAACCTCATAGTAATAAATTGTTATATCCTGATAAAAGATAATATACTGGGAGTGGAGAAGAAAGGCAAATTATAGCGATAAATTTATAGTGTATCTGTATTCTGTATACGTACGACATACAGGGTGGGGCATTTAAAGTGTTGCAGATTATTATCTCAGAACCATCGCATATTTGAAACAAATGTTTGGATGTTAGGGGGTAATCGAATTGTAATATTTATTTGTTATTTTAACGTGGCCTTCATGGATATTTGAAGGTCAACATCATTTTTTTAAATAGAAACCTATATTTTTTATTTAGTAATCTTATTCGACATGAAAAAACTCGAATATTTTATCAAAGATAAAGATATCTAACAAAATAATTTCGAAATTTTAAACATTCAAGATGTTTTTACTCAGAAATCATGAACTCTAGAGAAAAAGTACAAAATACAAAAAATGTTTATTTTCGTTTTGTTGCCGCCGCATTTTAAAATAGTGTAGTTTGGTAAATGACCGAACGTAGCGCTGCAACACCACCGTCTTAGTTTTAAACAAGTTGAGACAACAATCATAATATCCATTTTAACGTGCAACGCGTCAAAAAATATAGTGATATAAAACAGGTCAATCCGCGGACTTTTCTATAGTTAAAAGTACCAAAAAGGGTTTGTGACCACCGCAACCTAAAGCCGTACATATAGGTGTACATATTTATAGTTTTTTTTGTTTAATCAGACATTGGTCTGCAAAATTGTTTGTGTAATTGTGAAGGTGTAGACTTTGTGACTGGTGCGTGCCTAGATGCCACATATATTCCTCCTTAACCATATATCCTATCCCTAATATATGCAGGAGCCACCATCTATTAAAGGTAAGTGCCATTTTAACAATTTTACCTGTCAACAACTCAACTTGAACCAGCAAAAAATTAGTTCGTTTCGCAATGCCGCTGATGATATAATTTTTAAGGACAAAAATTATCTCGGCGCTAACAGTTATGGTCCTTCGTACCGCAGATATATTTGGAATTATAATTATAGTATTATAATAAAAATTTTGAAAAAATTATTCAATTTAAGGCTAAATTTGAATGCATTGTGGAAGCCATTCAGTGCAGCGTCTGTCATTTATCAAGCAAGGTCGTGTGACGTCACGTCACGTGATAAACTTACAGTAGCGCTTCGTTGTTTTGATTTGCGAATTAGTGTATTAGTTTTCGTCGTTTTATTTACGGATTTGGTTATATTTATATTTGTTTTCTATTATCAAACTATAGTTTTAATAGATTTTCGGTATATTTAATAGTATAAAATGGCGGAGGAAAAGAAAAAATTGGAAAAGCAATTGAAGGGTTTGAATAAGAAAAAAGAGTCGTATTTTCTTAGACTGCAACGTCTTTATGACGATTCAAAAAATATTAAAGATAAAACCGTTCTCAAAAATTTTCTTGTTCGATATGAGAGTCTTGAGGAAACAAAACGATTGTTAATAGAAATAGTTGAGTCTATTAATAATTTAAATTTAGAAATAGAGGACGATTTTGAACCAAATTATCAATTGTTAGATAGTATCGACGAGCTTTATTGTCACATACAAGCTGCCGCAAAAACAGCCTTAAAGTCCGAAAAAATGGACGATATGTCAGCGCAAATGCCTCAGCAGCCACTGAAAGCGGTACCGCGATTACCTAAAATAGAAATAATGGAATTTTCGGGTGAACCAAAAAAATGGCCTATTTTTTATGAAACTTTCAAAAGTTTAATTCATGATAATACAGATTTAGATGATATGTCGAAAATGCATTATTTATTAGGACGATTGAAAGGTAGGGCTTTAGCGGTCTGTTCTGGAGTAATGCCCACAGCCAATAATTATTTGATTATTTGGAATGCCTTGATCGAGAAATATCAAGACAAACGCGCGCTAGCCAGTAACTATTTAACGCAAGTATTAGATTTTAAAGCAATTCAAAAGGAATCTGCGAATTCTTTAAACCTTTTCATAGAAAATTTTGATACCGCAATCAACGCACTAAAACAATTAGATTTAGGGAATTTATCGGATTTTATTATTTTGTCAATTGCTCTCAAAAAATTAGATCCTCAAACACATCGTTTATTTGAAATGTCTCTCAAAGGCTCTAGTATACCGTCATATAGGGAGTTAATTGATTTTGTCAAAAATCAAGCAAAAATTTTAGGTAGAACTGAAACTAATAGTAGTCATTCAAGTTCTCAAAAATCGAAATTAACTCAATCATTTGTGGCTAACAGTAATATAAATAAGCAACATAATAATTGTATTATGTGTGATGATTTTAATCACGTGATTTACAAATGTCCGCAATTTTTGAAATTAAAACCGAAAGATAGATATAAATTCGCCAAAGATAAACATTTGTGTTTAAACTGTCTAAGTCCGAAACATACCGCCTTGAGTTGCAAATCAACGTTTAATTGTTTTGTATGTAGGGGTAGACACAATTCTCTACTACATTTTGAAAATGAAGCACAATTGGGGGAAAATTCGGGTGACAGTTCTTCACAAACTATCGTTGAAAAATTAGATAGTGATCAAAAACCACTCAGTCTTTGTTCAACGTCAAAAAGTTTTATTTCGCAAACTAACTCTACCACTCTACTTTCCACCGCTCTGGTTAACGTAGCAATGCCCACTGGTGAAATGCAAGAGGTTCGTTTATTGTTGGATTCGGCCAGCCAGTCGAACTTTTTCACTTCCAGGTGTTGTAATAAATTAAAATTGCCTATTCGCAAACTACATACTGCAGTATTAGGTATTGGGGCGAGTACACGACCAGTAAAGGGTCAAATTCAAGCCGTGTTGATTTCTCGTTTTGATACTAATATTAGGTTGAACATTAGCGCATTAGTAATAGACAAAATTACTGACGAACTACCTACTGCGACTGTGCATACAGGGGCCCTTAATTATTTATTTCAGTTACCTTTAGCGGACAACAGGTTTCACATACCTGGAGAAATAGATGGAATACTTGGAGCTGAATTAGTTGCGCAGTTATTAGGTACTGTCAAAGTAACTAGTTCACCGCATTTACCAATAGCACTCGAAACTAGGCTAGGATTCGTCGTTATGGGTAAAGTCCCGACTCTAGCACCCCCCGAAAGATCTCAGACCTTTTGTAGTATAGTAGAACCGCCAATAGAAAAATTGATACAAAATTTTTGGGAAATTGAAGAATTACCCATACCGCAAAATTTAAATGAGGATGATGTCATTTGTGAACAACTTTTTAATTCTAACGCCGAACGCGATTCTTCAGGTCGCTATATAGTCGTACTCCCGTTTAAAGAAGACCCTAAGAATTTAGGTAATTCATACGATATGGCACGGCAGAGATTTTTTAGTTTGGAAAAAAGGCTGTTGTCCTCACCTCCGCTTAGAGAAAAATATAGTGAGGTAATTAGGGATTATTTAAATCAAGGGCACATGTCGTTGGTGAATAAAAATAAACACGATTTGCCGTCTTATTTTATCCCTCATCATGCTATTTTTAAGGACAGTTCTAGTACCCCCATTCGCGTAGTGTTTGATGCAAGTGCTAAAACCGATAATTCTTTATCGCTCAATGATATTTTACACACTGGACCGAAGTTACAAGCTGATGTAGTTACCATGCTTTTAAATTTTCGGTTATTTGAAATCGCAATCACTGCAGATATCAAGCAAATGTATAAGCAAATACTTTTGCGCCCAGAGCACCGCAAATTTCAACGCATTTTATGGCGATTTTCTCCTGACGATTCACTAAACATTTATGAATTAAATACGGTGTCTTTTGGAGTAAAATCCTCTCCCTATTTAGCACTTCGCACCATACGACAATTGGCTACCGACGAGACTAAAACATTCCCCACTGGATCCCAAATCGCCCTCCGAGATACATATATGGATGATGTAGTAAGTAGTGTGGCTGATTTGGATCAAGCCAAAATTATTCAACAAGAATTAATTGGGCTACTTAAATCGGGCGGCTTTGATTTGGTCAAGTGGTCTTCTAATTCGAGTGAACTTTTGCAACAAATTCCCGAAAATATTCGTCAAACACAACCAATTGATTTTAGTGATAGTATTTCTAAAGTTTTAGGGTTGCAGTGGCAGCCGCAAAATGATATTTTGTCGTTTAATATTAATTTTGAAACTAAACTTTGCACCAAAAGAAATATTTTATCTACAATTGCACGAATTTGGGATCCATTAGGCATTTTAGCGCCCATTACCCTTTTCGCAAAGTCATTAATCAAAGAATTGTGGGTTCAAAAGGTAGATTGGGATGCTCCGGTACCGCAAAGTCTGGAGAGTTCCTGGCGGAAATTTCAAGAAGAATTACCGTTATTATCTACTTTTCAAATTCCGCGACATTTAGGGATTGTAAATCACTCCACCGTTTGGTGTGTAGGATTTTCTGATGCAAGTGAAAAAGGGTATGGGGCTGTAGTGTACATTCGAGTACTTACGCCTAGTAAAAAAATTAATATATCCATAGCCTGCGCAAAATCAAAGGTCGCACCTTTAAAAATAGTTTCAATCCCAAGGTTGGAGCTTTGTGCAGCTCTATTGTTAGCGAAACTAATCAGTTTCACAATTAGTAGTTTCCAATCACGTTACACAGTAGACAGAGTTTTTGCTTTTAGTGATTCTACGGTAGTGATCGACTGGATCAATGCCTCACCGCACCGATGGAAAACATTCGTGGCCAATCGGGTGGCAAAAATTCAAAATTTAGTACCAGTATCGAATTGGTATCACGTAGATGGAAATGACAACCCAGCAGATAGTCTGTCGCGAGGTTTAACTCCAGCCCGGTTTCTCGAACAGTCGGATTGGGTATCAGGCCCCGCATGGATACATTTTGACATAGAAGAATGGCCGCTGCCACATAGAAATATTCAAAATGTCACATCTCTCGAAGAAAAAACAATCGCGTTTACTATTGTGAGTAATGAGAGCCACCCGTTGCGTTCTCTCATAAATAGAATCTCATCCTATTCGAAATTACTTAACATCACTGTGTACGTACTTAGATTTTTAAAATTATTACCTCTTAGCAACTCCATAGTCGTAAGTGATTTGGAAAAAGCCGAACAAATCCTCCTACGTTTTGTTCAACAAACTCATTTCCCGGCTGAATTAAAGTCCTTAGAAAAGGGACAGTTGTGTTCCCCTACTTACCGACAGTTATCCCCGTTCATACATGAGGGACTTATTAGAGTAGGAGGTAGACTCCGGAACGCGAACCTCGAGTTTGATCGAAAATTTCCCATTCTACTCCCGAAGAACGACCGTTTTGTGCATTTATTGATAGATCACTATCACCGCAAAAATTTGCATACAGGTCCGCATTTATTACTATCATTGTTACGCCAGAAATACTGGATATTAGCTGGGAGGGGGGTTGTCCGTAACCGAATTGGCAAATGCAATTATTGTTTTCAATTTAATCCGAAGTCCACGTTTCCAGTGATGGCTGATCTACCCGCACACAGAGTGACTGGAGCCTTCCGTCATTGCGGCGTAGATTACGAGAAGGGGTATAACACACTCCTTTTGGATCGCTGGCATAAAGAGTATTTAAATACTCTTCAAATCCGCCAAAAATGGAACTCGCCTAGTTGCCCGATTACAGTTGGCACAGTAGTATTATTAAAAATCGACAATTGTCCACCGTTTCAGTGGCCACTAGGCATAATTGAGGAAGTATTTCCAGGGACAGACGGAATTATCCGCGTTTGTACCGTAAAAACAAAAACGGGTAGCTACAAAAGGCCAGTAGTCCGCCTCTGTCCTCTACCCAACCAATAGTATTAGTTAGCTAGTTTATTTAAGTATAGTCTTAGTAATTAGTTAGAAAACATTTTTTTTTTTTGTAACTTAAGAATTTTTCTTTGTTTTTTCGTTTTCTCCGTGTTTTGAAAATGGTTTTTCAAGGCCGGGGGAATGTTGCCGCCGCATTTTAAAATAGTGTAGTTTGGTAAATGACCGAACGTAGCGCTGCAACACCACCGTCTTAGTTTTAAACAAGTTGAGACAACAATCATAATATCCATTTTAACGTGCAACGCGTCAAAAAAATATAGTGATATAAAACAGGTCAATCCGCGGACTTTTCTATAGTTAAAAGTACCAAAAAGGGTTTGTGACCACCGCAACCTAAAGCCGTACATATAGGTGTACATATTTATAGTTTTTTTTGTTTAATCAGACATTGGTCTGCAAAATTGTTTGTGTAATTGTGAAGGTGTAGACTTTGTGACTGGTGCGTGCCTAGATGCCACATATATTCCTCCTTAACCATATATCCTATCCCTAATATATGCAGGAGCCACCATCTATTAAAGGTAAGTGCCATTTTAACAATTTTACCTGTCAACAACTCAACTTGAACCAGCAAAAAATTAGTTCGTTTCGCAATGCCGCTGATGATATAATTTTTAAGGACAAAAATTATCTCGGCGCTAACACGTTTAATGAAACTTGGAGAATTATTCTAGAATTTTTATTAACATTTCGTATTTTTTTTGTTTTTGTTAAAATAAAATAAATAAAACGAGTTCTTTAAATTTTTAAAATAATTCTCTAAGCTTTATTAAACCAAAATAAACATTTTTTGTATTTTGTACTTTTTTCTAAAGTTTATGGTTTCTAATTGTTTAACAAAGACATCTGCCAAGTAAATGCACAATGCTTCCTCGTGCTAAATTCACCAAAGGTACTTAATTATTGAACAATTTAAATAAAAACCGATAATGTTGAGATTAATTGCCTGGAATTGGTTAACCATTTAATTTTTATACAATTTTTGCAATTTTACTAAAAAATATTAGTTCGAAATTTCTCTCAAGACACACCTGATTATTTTTCATATATTTTGAATTTTTTAACAATAACAATCTAAATTTATGCAAACGTCAAAATGACATTTAATACATCCAAGCAAATATCAATTTAGAAAAACAAAACACGAATTTTTAAAATAAATTGAGATAAATCTTTGTAAGGGAATATTTTACAACAAACGTTGTAGACCCATATTAATGCTCTACAAAAAATATTCTATAAAATTTTCACGTAACATGTGTCGTTCTTGAGATATCTTGGAAAAAAAATTTGGGGTGTCATCCCTCCCCCTAACACACGATTTTGATGATTTTGAAATGGGACCGTCCTCAAGCCAGACCCAACCATCTGACCAAGTTTCAATAATATCGGTTCTGTGGTTCATGAGTTATGCGTGTGACAAGGATTCAGGGGACAGACGGACGGACGGACGGACAGACAGACAAACAGACACGGAACGAAAAGTGTTTGCCTTGACGTGAAACGTATAAATCAATTTAAAATTTTGAAATCGGAGAACATTTTTTTGTCTCAATCTGAAACGATCACATAGCTTCTCGTATCTTCGATATTGCGAGGAAGCAAATTTAACTAAAATATATACCTACATCGTTAAAAAAAACATATTTATTACAAAATCAATAAAATGAAAATAAGTCAAATCAATTTACTTATATCATAAACCAAATATGGAAGTAATTTGTTCGAAGGTAATTTGTTCGAAAGTTATTTGATTGATGGGAATTTGTTCGATGAAAATAATTTGTTAACAGAATATGTTTGTTCGAAAATAATGTACAATCAACTTGAATATGTATTACTACAAAAATCGGGCATACATAGTTTTTCAAATTATTATATCTATAGGATGATTTACAACGAATGTAAAAAAATATCTACCAAGTAAATGCACAGTGCTTCCTCGTGCTAAATTCACCAAAGGTAGTTATAATTATCGAACAATTTAAATAATTCGGGCAAGACATACACGAGTGTATGCCATAAGGGTTCTGAAGTACGTAATACGTGGACTGTTGTTTGAAGCCACTTTCAGGTGCATTTTTGAGTTAGAAAAAAATATAAAAAAGTTTTTACTAATTGTGATCTACATTTTGACACCCCACTTGCCTAGATATTAAAATAAAAAATTCTATGATGCCCTTCTCTATTATTCCAAAATTTAAAATAATATTGCTGACTTTAGTAATTGTCGTTGGTAGTCTCTCCAAAGCCTCGTTACCAAATTTTTTTCAGATTTTTTGAGCCAGTAGTTACAAAGTTAGAGGGGGTGGGAACAATATAAAACAGTGATTTTAGCCCCCTACAGGCGCCATTTTTGAGTTAGAAAAAAAATAGGGTCAAATTCTACTGATTGAGATCTATATTTTGATACCCCACACGTCTTGGTATACAATTTTTTTTACAAAATTGCATTATTTGTACAGGGTGTTTAAAAACTCTGAACTTAATTATTTTTTTTTTCAAATGGAACACCCTATATATTTTCATATTTTCGAATTGCATATTCAATTCTAAACACATAAACTATGTGTTATACCCAAATCCAGCCGTTAAAAAGTTATTATTTTAATTTGAATGGTTGGTTACAACTTTGTATTAAAGCCGCTGGTGGGCATTTTGAACAAAGAAATTAACTTTTGTGTATCATTTTGTTTATTTAATTTCTAGATTTTTATGTTGTTAAAGTTAATTAGTTCTAACGAATTGTTTTATGAATTATAATAAAGTTGTATTGTTTTTATAAAACATGTTAAGATTTTAAAAATCTTCCAAATAATTACTTGAAGGCTAGATTTAGGTATAGAACATAATTTATAAAATGTGTTTAGAATTGAATAGGCAATTCGAAAATGTGAAAATATATAGGATGTTTCATTTGAAAAAAAAATAAGTTCAGAGTTTTGATACATCCTGTACAAAGAATACACTTTTGTAAATGTTGCCAAAACAATTTTTAGCAGAAAACATTTTTTTTTGAAAATAACATAATTTTTTTACAAAAATGGTCATAATTTCTAAACCGCTCAGTATAGTCCCACACATCCTGTATCGAAATATCCAGAAGAATAAATGCTTTTAGATTATCAATTAAAAAAATATAAATTTGAATTATAACGCACTTATGGGACATCCTATAAAATTGTAACTATTTTAAAAATGTGCTGCTTGTTTATCCTTATATTAAATGAAATATTGAACTTTGACACAGTCTTCGGACACCTGTATGCATATTTGTTGCTTAAACTAACCAATCTACTTAAATACCCCCCTCGTCACATCTGATGAGAGCACCCCCGCCACTGGTACGCGACTTCTAAGTATTCCGTGAGATCGCCTATCGTACACATAAAACAAAACAAATCTCTATGCCAGCGGTTCTTAAACTAGGGTTCGCGAAACTTTTGCGTGGGTCCGTGAAATATGTTTGGCATAAATTAAAGTACTTTTAGATTTCTATTTACCAATGATTAATTACTATCTAACGACCTTCTTTGTTTTTCTGTCAGGGAGGCAGGGGTTATTTTAGTGAGTAACTTGTTTCTGCAATTGTAAAAATGAAAAGTGCAGTTGTAAAAGCTAATTTGTGTAGTGCTAAATGAAACAATGTTTAATAAATAAATAAAATAATAAAATGTGTGGAAAAAAGGTCATTGCAGTTGTAAAAGCAAAAAAGGTCATTGCAGTTGTAAAAACAAAATATTTAAGAAATATAATGTAAAAAACAAAGGTCATTGCAGTTGAAAAGTAAAAATTGTAAGTATGGAGCAAAAAATAAGGCCTTGCATTTTTAATTTTTTTTAAAATAACAGAAATAATTGTTCAAAAAGTGGTCTCTAGACTACATAAGTTAAAGAACCGCTGCTCTATGCGGTTATTAAATACCGCCACTGGTACACGACTTCTAATTGTAATATTGTGAGATCGCGTACCGTACACATAAAACAAAACAAATCTCTCTATGCGGTTAGTTATTGGTGGTGTCTGATAGCGCGACCGCAGGATTTACGTAGTGTCAGTCAGTCACTGCGCGCAGGATTTATCACAATGTCGAATGAATCTTACTCTATGCCGCTGTATCTCTTGTACCGTGAAATAATTGGGTTCTTGGTGTATAGTAGGTACAATTAGTGGTTTGAGGCGAGGTTTAAGCTAAGCTCATCGAGATAAGGAGATATAGTGAAGTTTCTAAAACTATAAGAAACTGAATATATTTTATGTACTTTTTATAAAATGTATTGACCTTGTCTTTCTTGTTTTTTTTTTAAATGCTTTGGTAGATAACATTCGTAATTAAATATAATGTAATTTAATTAAGTAACTCCACAATATAAATGGTGGTGAAAGTCGATATTTGCAAATAAAATAAACAGTTGAAACTAAATGTAGTTTATGGTTTTGATATCAATATTATAACATTGAAAACAGGAAATACACTCGTGTATTTTAAAATTTCATTGATGTAGGAATTGATGATGAAAATTTTGTATTATAGAATGAAATATAGAAAAATAGAAATATGACGGATATACAATCTTTTTTTAAATTTTGATTCGATGAAGCGACATGTCATCAAGTTGGTTACATTGACTTGACATATTTTCGTTGTCGTTAGAAACTAAACATGTTGGATGTCAATTCTGAACATTTTATATCAAAAAGTGAAAGAACAAAAGTCTTCATTCTCAATTGAACTATATTGTCAGATGCCAGATTTTAAAATTTCTTCTTTATTTTATTTCTATTATTTTCTACTAATATAAATATGTAAAACCTGTCTATAATATGTAAATTATTACTTCTTTCGTCATAATAATTAATTTTTATTGTTTTTAGATTTTGTGTCTGTTTGTTTGTATTTTAAATAAAATTAACAGAATAGTAGAGGGAATAAAGACAAAAAAAGTGATGAATAGTGATGCATTCAGGAAGTTGGATTTTTTTTATTTTCTCTTTATATGTTCAAACATGAGTAAAAATCGAAAAATTTAGAAAAATCGACCATGTGCGTCTCGAGAAAATTACATAATTGTCCATTTTTGATACATTTTAGTGTATCGCTACACTGTTTTTGAAATATCTCCGGTTCTATAGGTCGTAGGAAAACAAAAAAAATACTAAAATACTCATTAGTTAATAGACTATAGAACTGCATAGGTAGCGTACTTTTCAAACGCATCCTAACCTCAAAAATAAAATAAATGTAAAACAACTTTTTTTATCACTAATAATAATGCAATAATTAACACAAAAAACATAGGATTTTTGTGAAAATAAGAGAAAATATGTATTTTTATGTTATAAATACGTGATGAAATTTTCAGAAAACATTTTTGATTTTTACGACCACAATCGGCCATTTTTGAAAAAAATTGAAAAGCTTGCATTTTAATGAGAAAATGTTGTAGGGTAAATTTTTTATTTTTTTTAATTGTTGATTTTTTTATGCACTTTCTTGTGAACAAATGCCAGAATCTGTTAAATAAGTTAAAATATTGTAAATGCTCGATCAAGTCTACGTGCGCGTATTATATGTTTAATGTTTATACCACATTTAAATAGTCTTATTATACATGTCTTATTATATTATAGGTATTTCTAATATTACATATTTTTTATTATTATTTTTTTTATTATTATTATTATTATGGGTTTGTGATTCTATAGGAATAGCGTTTTTTTTTAGGATTTTATTTGCAGAAGTGGCAAAAAACAAAATTTTTTAATTAAAAAAAATGATACTTGTTTAACTGATTCTGGAACAAGAAAGTGCATAAAAAAATCCACAATTAAAAAAAAAAAAAAAATTTACCCTACGACATTTTTTCATTACATTTTTGAATTTTTTTCAAAAATGGCCGATTGTGGTCGTAAAAATCAAAAATGTTTTCTGAAAATTTCATCACGCATAAAAATACATATTGCCTCTTATTTTCACATGATTTTTGTGTTAATTATTATTGCATTACTAGTGATAAAAAAAGTTGTTTGACATTTTTTTTATTTTTGAGGTTAGGATGCGTTTGTAAAGTAACGCTACCTATGCAATTCTATAGTCTATTAACTAATGAGTATTTTAGTATTTTTTTTGTTTTCCTACGACCTGTAGAACCGGAGATATTTCAAAAACAGTGTAGCGATACAATCATTATTTTTTATAACCTCTATTAGTTAATAGATAGTACTAAATTATATTTCAATTTTAAATTGTTTTCTACCCAATACTTTCCTTAAATATCCTATACCTATTTTAAAGTTTTATTATTTGACTTTAAATTAATAATTGCAGGAAATCGAATCGCTTAATATAAAATATAAAAGAATTCCGTTTCAATATTATTTAAACATGATCAAACGATTATATCTGAAACACACAAAACTATCCAGCCCTGTTAAAATATGCACATTTTATATTCTCTATAACCGCATTGCGGATACAAATAGAAAAAAAGAAGAAAAAACACGTGTTTGTCTACACTTCCGAATTAAAATTGATAAACGAAAAACAGAAATAAAGAATTCCGCGCGTGTTTGTTTTTTGTCTAAAACAGCACCAAAATTAAACTGCATTTTTTATGTATAATTTACTGCCGACGATAGAAGTACAATGGCTATAGGCGACTGCTGTAGACCGGCCAACACAGCGGCTGTAGATGGCAGCACCATCGCCATATAACTCACGTAGCTAGGGCGGGAATTTTAAAACGAGCTGAGCGAGATAATTAGCGAAATGGGGCAGATTTTCAGAGATAATTTATTCGGCAATTCTCTGTGTGTGTTAATAATTTTCATGTGGAAGAACATGTAAGGTTTTTAACGTATTCTGGAAAATTAAACGGGTTATTGTGTGAAAGGTGCTTGGGAAATTTATACGGTTCTCTAATATTTATAACCTCTACCGAAACTGGAATAGCGATATTAAACGGTTAGTGATGTTTCATAATGTAACATATGTTGTTATTACAATAATTTGGTGAGGAAATAAAATATAAATATAAATAAAATATCTTATATTTATACGTCGTTTTACGCCGGGGTTCCGTTCCGAGAGACACCGGCGTAAAATGAACACAAATATAATGGAATAAACAGTGCGTTCACGATGAAAGGAACAAATTCATTTAAAATCCAGGTAATTATTTTGTGCAAAAACGCTTGGACACGTCGATTAGTATTTATAATTGCGGATTTTTTGACATAAGAAAATTGTATACAGGATGTCTGAAGAAGAACATATACAGTCATCATTGTTTTTCTTTAATGGAACATCCTATATATTATGACATTTTTTAATTTTACGGTGTATTCTGAACACTTTTTGTACAACATACCATATCTCTAAAATTGGCGGTTTTTGGAATAATGACGTTTGAAAATTGACATTTTGAAATACACACAACTCAAATAAAATATTTAAATTGAACAAAAATATACTTTGAATATTTTTTTAACAGTCAACAAAAACATCCTGTTTTTTTTTCTTTTTTTCGCAATACCAGCATTTGTTCAATTTAAACATTTTATTGGACTTGTGTATATTTCAAAATATCAATTTTTAAACGTCATTATTCCGAAAACCGCTAATTTTAGAGATATGGTATGTTTTACAAAAAGTGTTCAGAATACACCGTACAATTCAAAAATGTCATAATATATAGGGTGTTCCATTAAAGAAAAATAATGATGACTGTGTATGTTCTTCTTGAGACATTCTGTATACAATTTTCTTATCTCAAAAAATCCGCAATTAAAAATACTAATCGACGTGTCCGAGCATTTTTGTACAAAATATGTATATACAGTGCGTTCATGATGAAAGGAACAAATTCGTTTAAAATTCAGGTTATTATTTTGTAGAAAAACGCTCGGACCAGTCAATAAGTTGCGGATTTTTTGACATAAGATAATTGTATACAGGTTGTCTCAGGAAAAACGTATGCAGTCATCATTGATTTTTTTAAATGAAACACCCTATATATTATACCATTTTTGAATTGTGCGATAAATTCTGAACACTTTTTGTACAGCATATCATATCTCTAAAATCAGTGATTTTCGGAATAATGACGTTTGAAAATTGACATTTTGAAATACACACAAGTCAAATAAAATGTTTAAATTGAAAAAATAAACCTTGAACATTTTTTTAAAAGACAACAAAAACATCCTGGTATTGCAAAAAAAGAAAAAAAGAAGAAAAAAAAAGAAAAAAGGAAAAAAAAAAGTTCAATGTTTTTTCTTTTTGCCATACCAGGATGTTTTTGTTGGCTTTTAAAAAAATGTTCAAGGTGTATTTTTTTAATTTAAACATTTTATTTGACTTGTGTGTATTTCAAAATGTCAATTTTCAAACGTCATTATTCCGAAAATCACTGATTTTAGAGATATGATATGCTGTACAAAAAGTGTTCAGAATTTATCGCACAATTCAAAAATGGTATAATATATAGGGTGTTTCATTTAAAAAAATCAATGATGACTGCATACGTTTTTCCTGAGACAACCTGTATACAATTATCTTATGTCAAAAAATCCGCAACTAAAAATACTAATCGACGTATCCGAGCGTTTTTGCACAAAATAATGACCTGAATTTTAAACGAGTTTGTTCCTTTCATCATGAACGCCTCGTAATAAACTTAAAGTTAATTTTTTTAATTATTTTTCTCGTATTCCTAACATACACTTACATAGATTTACATCATTTCTTATAAAAAATAAAACATTGTGCAGTGTAGGGTTAACGAAAATAACCGAAGAAGAAATAGCCACCAAATAAGCCTTACATATGACACCTCCGCGTTCTAGATTATGTCATTAGTCCTTCTTAAGGTGTTTTCTTAACAACCACAATCTTGTTTTCGGGTTGGTGTACTATGTATGTATGTATTGCAAACCTATGTCAAACGTACACAACAGCGCTCCAACAAAAAGGTGACGTCGATTCATAAATCTTATTCACCGCTCTCTCACAATACCACAATTCTCTTTGTCATATTGGCCAACAAATGACACTAACCATAAATAATAGGGGTTGCTTTTTCTTACTGTGGATTCTTATAGACACCGTCCGATTTTTTTATGATTGTGATTACCTACCTACATATATTAGTTTTTAATATTGGATATTTCTAGAAACAAATTATACTTCAGATGTTTCATCACATTTGAATGTACATTTAAAAGTATTTTATTCTATTAAATACGTCAATGTCACTACCATTTTTTCTTTTTTATACGCGCGGCTTCGCCCGCGTGGACTACGGAATTATTGTTTATTTTTTTTTTAAATATAGTTGAATTAAGTACAAACACGATTAATAATAACAAATCAAAACCTAAATTACTAAAAAAAAACATCTGCCAAGTAAATGCTCAGTGCTTCCTCGTGCTAAATTCACCAATGGTAGTTAATTATTCAACAATTTAAATAAAAACCGATAGTGCTAGATTAGTTACCTGGAATTGGTTAACCATTTAAATTTTATACAATTTTATTTAAAAATATTAGTTCGAAATTTTTCTTAAACTTAATCTAAATTTATGCAAACGATATGATATTAAAAACGTCAAAATGACATTTAATATGTCCAAGCAAATATCAATTTAGAAAAACAAAACACGATTTTTTAAAATAAATTGAGATAAATCATTTCGTTCTTGAGATATCTTGAAAAAATAAATATTTTGAGATGTCACCCCTCCTCCTTACACACGATCTTGATGATTTTGAAATGGGACCGTCCTCAAGCAAGACCCAACCATCCGACCAAGTTTCAACAATATCGGTTCAGTGATTCATGAGTTATGTTTGTGACAAGGTTTCAGGGAACAGACGGACGGATACACGTACGGACAGACAGAGAGACACGGAATGAAATGTGTTTGCCTTGACGTTAAACGGATAGATCAATTTTGCAATCGGAGAACATTTTTTTGTTTCAATCTGAAACGATCACAAATCTTCTCGTATCTTCGATATTGCGAGGAAGCAAAATTGAATTCAACTAAATTATTATCATTCATCATTTTAAAATCTAAATAATAGGGGTAATTTCTGGATATAAGATTTAAATTAATCTCAACATAGCGAATCTCAACTGTACAAATTATTTGTGACTACTAATTACACCACACTCAAAGCTTGAAATATAAAATACATTAAATTAAGAAGAAAAACACTTACTACATCAAGATCGACTTCATTCTGACGGAGGCTGTAATTAAATTTGTTTTTTATTGTTATTAATGTTTTCTCATTACGAACAGAAAGAAAACAAAATACTAAATAATTACAATTCACATTATTGCTATTAAATAGAAACACAAACACGTTACAAAAAACTTTTCAATGATTTCATTGAAATGTGTATCAATGCACAATAAAGCAACCATTGTGTGTTCCCTTTTGTTTTCAATTATGTTATTGTTTACTAATTGTTAAAATATTAGGTTGCTGCAAAAATAATGCACGTTTTTTATTATCAACTTTAAACTTATATTTTAGGGTGTTTTTTTTATTTATTTTTATTTTAATTTTTTCGGTCCCGCGGGCCTATGTTTTAGCTTTGGATCAAAAGTTAATTGTCCCAAAATTTCAGACTCGTAGATCAAACCTGTGGACGGCACAAACCGAGTCTTTTTCCCATTTGATTAACATGGGAAAAATTACTTTTTTACTTATGCGTGAATATCTCGTTGAAAATTTTATTTATTTTAATTTCTTACAGCAGCATATCATAGAGAATTACATTTTTTACAAAATAGATCCCAAGTGCTCAATTCATAGATAGAATATTTTTAAAGATATGTTCGTGTAAACATTATCATAAAAAGTAAAATCCAATTTTTATGATAATTTTTAAACAAACATTTCTTAAAATTTATTAGATTTATGAATTGGGCACTTAATTCTCTACAAAATATTCCCTGGAGAAATTTTCAAAAAAAATTTTTTTCAACTAGATATTCACGCGTAAGTAAAAAAGTAATTTTTCCCATGTTAATCAAATGGGAAAAAGACTCGGTTTGCGCCGTCCACAGGTTTTATCTATGAGTCTGAAATTTTGGGACAATTAACTTTTGATCCAAAGCTAAAATATAGGCCTGCGGGACCGAAAAAATAAAATAAAAATCCCTATTATATTTGTATTTCAAAATATAATTAAGCCACTTAATCGAAATAAAGGCCATTTTAAGACTTTTTCCAATTAAAAACAAGTTTGTTTATGCCGCTAACTTAAAACTCGGGAGTTCTGGAAGCAACACATTGTTCGAAGGTACTTTTGGCATCTGCTTGATTATTGAACACTTTGCTTTGTAGGAAGTTGTCGAGGTGCTTGGAAAAGTGATAATCAGTGGGCGAGAGGTCCGGCGAGTAAGATG
Source organism: Sialis fuliginosa (assembly GCA_961205875.1). Lineage (NCBI taxonomy): Eukaryota > Metazoa > Arthropoda > Insecta > Megaloptera > Sialidae > Sialis > Sialis fuliginosa. The sequence goes on along the minus strand of OY540816.1, from coordinate 735,849 downwards.
GGTGAGGTAAGGGTTCGTATTCTAATTTGTTCAGCTTTTGTAATGTCACTTGTTTGACGTGTGGTCGCGCGTTGTCGTGTAGAAGTATAGGACCTTTTCTATTGATTAATGTTGAACATATGGACCCCAATTTTTTTATGCATTTCGTCAATTTGTTGACAATACCTTTCTGCTGTAACTGTTTCACCAGGATTTAAGAAGTTATAGTGGATTAAATCCAGTACAGACCACCAACCGGATGCAAACTTGGGTTTGGAAAGTGTTTAGGAACTTCAGCTTTATTTAACCACTTACTTAAAAATATTGAAAAAAATAGTGATCTTTTAATTTTGGAATTTAGTGTATTTTGGTAAACTACATAATATTTTGTATATTTTCCGGTATTTATTCGTGAAAAGTAAAAAATTTTAATTAAAAGGCAGGTAGAACCAAGTCTACATTTTTTCGCTCTTTTGAAATAATTCAATATATATGTTTTAATAACATGTTGAATTTTCGTCACAAATAATAATTATACTATATGTACAATATAGTACCTATATCCAATCTCATTAAAAAAGTAACAAAACGTATATGTTTAAAACATATTATTACAAACCTTTCTATTTTTGTCCTTTGTGTATTTCCTTTTATTTTTGATAATCAACAAACGGACAAACATTCATTATATAGAATATATATTATTGTATATATCGGGTGTTTTTTTAAACACTTTCCAGTGGATTATTTCCTAAATAACGAATTTTCAGAGAAAATGTTTCATACAAAAGTTTCATAGTTTCGAGGGGACTCAATACTGACAATATGGGTTGATCTTGAAAAGGTAACTAATGGGTTTTTAAGTTTAATTTTTCTTTTTCAAATCTAAACCTATATTTTTTGTTGCAGAATCGTAATTTACAAGGAAAAATAAGTAACTCTTACCTGAAACATTTTTTTCTGAAAAAATGTCCATTTTTTATGATATGGAGCAAAATTTTAAAGTGCTTAGATTTAGGCAGTGATTCTCAGAAATTTTTATTTTATTTGTTTATAATTTTTTTCTTCAAAATTTAAAAAAAATACTTTATTAAAAAGTTGTATAAAAAGTTAATATTAAATTTGAATAAAAAAAATTCTCTGAGAGTACTTGCCTAGATCTAAGTACTTTTTTCCTCTTTTGATTTTTCTAAAAAATTATAGTTTTCGAGTAAAAAATTATTGAATATCCAGAAATTTATTTTTGTTTTGCTCCATATCATAAAAAATGTTTCAGGTAAAAGTTGCTTATTTTTCCTTGTAAATTACGAATCTGCAACAGAAAATATAGGTTTAGATTTGAAAAAGAAAAGTTAAACCTGAAAACCATTAAGGTGATCTTTTCAAGGTCAACCCATATTGTCACAGTATTGAGTCTCTCGAAATCATGAAACTTTTGAACGAAACATTTTCTCTTAAAATTCGTTATTTTGGAAATAATCCACTGGAAAGTATTTAAAAAATCATCCGGTATATATTATGTACCTATGTATTACACTAGACATTGTACTGTACACACATGTATAATTATTATATTTTCAATGATCGGATATAAATATACATTGAAATATAAAACATGTATTTCCAAATTTAATTATTATAATATAGAAATTATATATTCAACACAAACATTATTCTGTATTTGTATTTATAATTATAATCATTATAAATGCATTACATTCAGATAAAATTATGAATAGGTACATATTATTAATTGTTTAGTTATTTTAACCCATGTAGATTTTTCATTTGTGGGGAATAATATAACTGGGTGCGCTTATTTTAGCAATACTGTTTTCATTAACTATTTGTTAATTCTGTTAATCACTAAATCTACCAATTAACGTACTCGTACATCGTAACATACATATATGTATCTATAATATATGCATTATGTACTCGTAAATAGGATATGCTGTAGACCAGGGATGGGGAACCTGCAGCCTTTTCAATACTTCATTGCTGCCGGGAAATATTTTAATTATTTATAATATATAATTTTTCTTCTCAATTTATTTTTAATTTTATTCTGCCAAGAGACAAAAATAAAACATCTGCCAAGTAAATGCACAGTGCTTCCTCGTGCTAAATTCACCAAAGGTAGTTAATTATTCAACAGTTTAAAAAAAACCGATAGTGTTTATATAAATTGCCTGGAATTAGTTAACCATTTAATTTTTATACAATTTTACTAAAAAATATTAATTGGAATTTTTTCATAAAACGCACCTGAATATTTTTTCATATATTTTTAATTTTTTGGAAATTTCAATCTAAATCTAAATTTATGCAAATGTCAAAATGACATTTAATATATCCAAGCAAATATCAATTTAGAAAAACAAAACACGAATTTTTAAAATAAATTGAGATAAATCTTTGTAAGGGAATATTTTACAACAAACGTTGTAGATCCATATTATAGGAAATTTAATGCTCTACAAAAAATATTCTATAAAATTTTCACGTAACATGTGTCGTTCTTGAGATATCTTGAAAAAAGAAATATTTTGAAATCGAAGATCATTATTTTTGTCTCAATCTGAAACGATCACTTAGCTTCTCGTATCTTCGATATTGCGAGGAAGCGAAATGTTTGAACAAATAATTTACAATAATCAAACGTAAATTAAAATTGGCTATTGCGCGTATATTAAGTTATTTGATATGCACTTCCTAGTGGGGATATATTTCACGACGAAGACTACTTCAAGAAAGACGGTAAGTATGCGACCTGCTTATTATTTTTAAATTTAAATGTGGCCTTCTGTGATAAAAAGGTTCCCCATCCCTGCTGTAGAACTGTAGACTGTAGAATACATTTTCTTTTTGTTTAGAACCACTGTTTTACACCATAGTTAAAGTCGATTGTTTTAGTAGGTGATGGTTAATAGTTAAAAACGTTTAATTTTCAACGTTAGATATTTCATATTAAAATGCCCTGTATACCTATATAAATATAATTATTATTTTCGTACAATCATTGAATTACTTAATTTTAATGTGGTTATACTGTACACGTAGATATATAATACTGATGAAAATAAATAAATTCATGAACTCTTTGTTGATATGTAAAGTTAAGTCTGCATAATTAATAATAATCATTAATTGGAATAAAATATATTCTACCACATAAAATTGAAAATTTTATGTGGTAGATACATAAATTTATTTAAATTCAAATATATAACATGTCCTAAACGTATATTTAAAAAATATATACATATATTTAAAAAATATATACATATATTTTTTGAAAACCTAAATCTACATATTTGAAATGTCTATAGATATACAGTTATACAGTCTGTATTAATTCTCATTTCATGCAATATATACAGGTTGGTTCGGTTTGGAATACAGATATTTTAAGAGCTGATTCTTTGGGTCATTGTGAGTAAAAAATTGCACGGGAAGGTAGGGTCTTCAACACTCTCTGAGCTACAGGGTGTTTAAAAACTTTCTTCAGAGTAGTACTTACAAACAAAGATTATCTCATAACTTCCAAAGTAACGTAATCAAAGTAAAAAAATATGTTTTTTTTTTTGAAATTTTTATGAAAATGATATATTTCCCCAAAAGTACCTATAATATGTGGTATTTTTTATCATTATTTTGGTGTGTCATAATGTTACCTACAAATGCACTATACCAAATTTTGACCTGGGTCTTACAGTTTTCCAGTTATAAATTTATCTAAATAATCCGCAAAGTGACTATTTTGCTACATACTCTATTAAGTATTACAATACAATTTTATAAAAATAAATTATATAAGTATATTAAAAATGAAGTATATAATATACAAATATGGTAGCGACGCGTTCAGTGGTAAAAATCGAAACTAACACGACGACTATTATAAATTATAATATTGTTAATAATTAATATAATGTTGTTAATAATTGTAAAAGTAATTATAAGTAAAAGTTTTGTTTTGAAAAAATAATATATTTATTTATTCGTTAGGTTCGACCCGGCCCGGTCCGAACATTACAAACAAAAATTAAGCCCGGCCCGAACTGATCTCTAGTACTTACTATACATACTGACATATAAGAATCTCTTGATTTGATTTTTTTCGCACAGTCGGGTTTTAATTTTAATTTTTTTAAGTAATTAATATTTTACCCCCATTACATATGAAGGGTGGTATTTAGTTTTATTCGATCCGGCGGGAAAAATACCGTAAGGGTGTGGTATTAGAAGGAAAAGCAACCCCCTATCTCGCATAGCAGTCGAGATATTTACGATTTTGCATAATGAATGAAAACCAAAATATAAAAAAAAAATTATTTCACACTCTTTTACATATGAATGGTTGTAATTAGTTTCATTCAATCCGGCTGAAAAAATATTTTGGGGATGGGGGTTTCGAAATCCACGTGAGCGAAGCCGCGGGTAGCAGCTAGTAAACTATAAATAATCTCTATTACACTTGAATAGCATACAGTTACAACATAAGCAAATAGCACATTCGCTTCAATAACTCGTCGTGCGTTTATCTATGCCCAGGCCCGGATTTAGAAATTTGCCGCCCCTAGGCAGTTACGAAAATTGCCCCCCCCCCCCTCGAAACTAACAGTTTAATAAAACTCAGGACCTTTTTTTTTTTTTTGGTCGCGTCGGTTTCAATTTTTATAAATTTTTATAAAGTATTAGGAAACACTGAAAGACCTTTTTTTTAGTCCTGCTTGAGTTACATGTATAGAGAAATTATTGCTTATGGGTTGAAATTTTTACATCTCGATTTTCGGATGACAAACTCATCGATAATGGAATCAAAATCAAATTCAATTCCCACGTATATAACAAGTTTTCAATGTTTCCACCAAAATTTGCCGCCCTTCAATTCTTGCCGCCCTAGGCAGCTGCCTACTCTGCCTGCATGGTAAATCCGGGCCTGTCTATGCTTATAAACTCCTTTCCGCCGTATCCACGCCGCGCCACACCCACAACTGCAGACGCAACACATTGTTCAACATGCTTGTTAGCAATTTTAATTAATCGATATGTATTAGATTAATTAATGAATAGATATGTATGTGTATTGTGTATATACCATGTGATATGTTTATTATAGTGTAATGACTAGCTATTATTGCGTCAAAAGATCACATTGTGTATTGTTCAAGAATACAAATTACATTGATCAAAGGAATTGATTTGTTATTAGTTTTTGTATAATTACTTTCATGTTCTGAAAGAAATGGAAGTATTGTAATACCATCGAAAAATCGTGTCCGAGAAAATGACAAATTCTGATTGTACCAACTTCAAAACGTAAAGAAAAGTTAATTTCCGCATGGCGGCTGTGCGTGTGGCTGTGTGTCTGTGTGTCAGGATGTAGAATTTTTTTTCGTTCACAATAACTACTGTAAAAATGCACCGATCTGAATTATTTTTGGGGAAAATATTTCTCTCAGTGAGTACTCCAGACCTATTGATTTTGGTACTAATCGGATTAGAGGTTTTGGAAATATTTGAAATTTTGTAACTTTTTTCGTCTAAAAAGCGAACATTGCGAGTATTATCTCACTAATTTTGATAAGACTTGGTACATTTGTAGTTAAATTGAACCTAAGGGACATTTATTATTTGTACGTGACTAAACAGTCATTGAAGGGGTGAATAATACCCTCAAAATTTGAATTTTAAATACTAATTAAAATGTCATTAAGGTATTTCTCGGAAAAATTAAAAGATTCAAGAATAAGCTCAAATGTAAAAAACTAAAAAAAGGTTATTAGAAGCATCATTCAAAATCTTAAAATGATTGACCATCTGTGAGCGAAGATATCGTCAAAATAAAATAACAAATTTAACATTGTGAGTATAGGGATGACGATATTTTAAGCGGATTTTCAATGAATAAGTAAATAATTTTATGCGAAGGAAGATCAAGAAATTTATGAAATTTTGAGAAAAACTAAATTAATATAGGTATTTGGAGTTAATATAAAAAATCTTAAATATTTTCACCACCCCGTTTTTAAGTTATAAGTAAAATAAAAACTTATTTTCTGATAAAAAATATCACGGTACTAGCTATGACAACGCCGCAAAATATTGATAATTGCCGCGTTATTTAAAAATCGTACGTGCTGAATATATTGTTCTTTTAATTTCAAGGAATAATAAAAATAATAAAAACTATTTCTTAATTATAAACTTATAATATATAACAAATTCAGCTGCAAATAATAGTACACGTTATCACATCAAAACATTAAATAATATGTAGCCTTCCCGATTTTTTTTAAATTCATATTTAAAAATTATTTAAAAAGATAGAAAGAACATGGAAGTCATGTATGGTTCTCCATACCGATATTTTTAATTCTCTAACAAAGTTATTTTATGTTAATAGGTCTACCGTATCTAAATTAAATGGGTGAAAGATTGAATAAGGTACACAAATTGGCCCTTTAAAGAATTAATAGTATTTGGCATCTGTATTTCAAATTTGAATGCAATATAAAGGTAAACGAAAAATATAATGTTGATGTTCATATGGGTATAACTAGGGGCTTTGTCCCTGGGTGCTTCGCATCCCAACCTCGATATTTATTTGGGACCACACTAAAATAAACTTTAACATTTTTTAACTTCCCAACTGGAAGTTATTGTAATCGATCCGAAAATCAAAATCGAAAATTTCTACATATTTGTATGTATTAGGGTCACTAGTATATTTACACTATTTTTAGAAAGATGCTGTGTGTGTGTATGTACGTAGGTACGTATGTACGTATGTGCGTGTCATTTTTAGAATAACTAATTTGACAATTTGAATTAAATCGCATTTGTTTTATAAAACGTAACTAGTCTGACAATTTAAATTTAATTGCATTTGTTTCCAAGGCAACATAAATTGTAGACTTATTTCTTAGTATTAAAAATTCAAATTTTGAGGGTGGTTTTCACCTTTCACCCCTTCAATGGCTGTTTAGGTACATATATCAAAAAAATAGTGAAATACATGTTTCATTATTTATATTGTAGAATATTTATGCTGAGTTTCAAGTAAATTTGACCAAAAAAAAGAATTGTATACTACGTTTTACCCCCATAGGGGTTGAATTTCTAAAAATCCTTTCTTTCAGATCATATTTACGAAGTCAATATCATTTTTTATTTTTGAGATTTCGTGCACGTAAAAAATGACACGAACTACGTACGTACATACATCTTTCTGAAAAGTGTGTAAATATACTATAGTGACCTTAAAACATACAAATATGTTGAAATTTTTGATTTTAATTTTCGGACCGATTAACTTCCTAATGGAAAGTTAATTAATCACTTTGGTTTTTCATTCAACTGTTTTTAAACATTATTGTTTTAAAATAAAGTATTTCTGTTAAATTGTAAAAGCATTATTTTAGAATTGAAATTGCTGAAACCACTGTTCATTGTTTCTGTAGCTCTTAGAAAATAAACAATCTAAAAAGTGATTAACTTTATTGCATCGACGTTGTATGTATAAAGTGTATTTAATTTTGTTTAAATTGACACTCATTCCAAACTGAATTACGACAACAATAAAACTTTCTCAGACGATGTTCATGAACTGAGTTTTCAGCTTCACTTAAACTAAATTGTGTACTGATCTCTAATTGGTTTATATAACGTCATATATATCCTGAAACTCTTTTTGTAAAAGAAATAAGTAAAAATCCATAGATCATAAAAATAACTCTTTCATTGAATTGTACGATCCCTACATAAAAACATCTGCCAAGTAAATGCACAGTGCTTCCTCGTGCTAAGTAGTTCATTATTGAAGAATTTAAATAAAAACCGATAGTGTTGAGATAAATTGCTTTGAATTGGTTAACCATTTAATTTTTATACAATTTTACTAAAAAAATATAAGTGCGAATTTTTTGTTAAAACGCACCTGATTATGTTTTCGTATATTTTTAATTTCTTGACAATTTCAATCTAAATCTAAATTTAAGCAAACACGTCAAAAATTTCGAACTAATATTTTTTAGTAAAATTGTATAAAAATTAAATGGTTAACCAATTCCAGGCAATTGATCTCAACATTATCAGTTTTTATTTAAATTGTTCAATAATTAACTACCTTTGGTGAATTTAGCACGAGGAAGCACTGTGCATTTACTTAGCAGATGTATTTTAGTATAGCTTACACCATTCACTATAATATCAAGTGCCCTAAAAACGTCACGACCTCTTTCCCCTTTTATAAACAAATTGGTAAATTAACAAATAAGTTTAATAATTAAGGTAAATTTATTATATAAAGTATGTTATAATTACAACCATATTTATGCCGAACAAAATGTAAAAAACTGCATTTGTGTTATGAAATGATTGTTTCTATTATAAATTTTGTTAATAAAATGTTGTTACATTATAATTTTTATATTTATGTTTGAGTTTTTAAACAAAAACAACGTATATTTTTAGTAGAGAGTAATATTAAATTTTTTTAATTCCGGCAAAATTACCTGATCCGGAGTAAAATCTTGAATTTCGACCGAAATTCCGGTACACCCCTGCATGTAATACATTGATATTTATGTAAGTACAATTTGAAAATGATATTACGTAGGGGAGGATAAGCCATCAACGACAAAATGAAGTTTGTCTATAATAGACATGATGCCGGTAACAAAGTATCACTGAAATTATGATTTTAAATAATGAAATAAGTTGAGAAGATTCTAAAAAATGTATTTAGTTTTAATATTAAGAGCGAGATTAATATAATTTTTGTTAAAATAAAAACACAAAATACAGCAATCCGCCATGTTTGATGGAACATCAATCAGAGTTAATGTAAGGCTAAGTAAACATCATTTTTATTTCATTAATATCTGCACTGTTTATAAATTATTTTGTGATTTTAGATTATCAATTTGCTCAGTTTTGTGTTACCAAAACTAAAACCGAGAAACGTTAGCGATGGAACAAGGATTTATTATTGTTGACAAGGAGTGTTTACATAGGCGTGACATCAAAAATGCGCCATAATACCTGCGAGCGTTTTGGCGTCAAATTCAAAATTAGTTTTAAAAGAGTCAATTTTTGTGATTAAACCTTTATTTTCTGCAGAAATAAGAGACACGTAAGATCATCATAAAATAGTTTTTAAAAATTAGGCATCATGCCTATTGCTAGCAGCTACACTGCATAAAGGTCAAACGTTTATGTTAAACATATAAAATGTATATATTAAGAAATTATATTACAATAATATATAAATAACTTACATGCATTCTAATATTTAATTGCATTTGTGTTCAATCAAACTATGTTGGTGAAAACAACGTTTCCAAGTGCTTTGTAGGTATGAGTTGATGGTATATCTGTTATAATTGAAAGCTAAAATTATAACAGAGATACCAGTTCATACATGCCTGTCAGGCGCTTCAAAACCTGTATTTTAAGTTTTAATTAATATTAATAAAACGATAAAAATAAACATAAAAAACAAGCGAATAATAGGTACATTAAAGTTACCTAGACAAAGAACAAAGGACGTATCATTACTAGAGATTGGAAAAATAGTTGTTATTTTCAATGAAATAGTTACTAGTTAAATTTTTTTCGGAAAATAGTTGATAAATAGTTTTTTTCTTACGATTTAATAATAATAAGTGCAAACGAAGCAGTAAAAAGTGTCGCAAATAGTTTAAAAATAGTTGGAAAGGTAGTTGCAAATAGTTGATTTTAAATTGTGTTCAATCAAAGCAGTTTTCTGAAAACGGTGGAGATATGTAATAAAAATTACAATAAATGCATTTTTACGCAATAGTTGAAAAACTATTTTTCCAATCTCTAATAATTACCTACCTATTAAACAAAATCATAACAATGTTCATCTAAATAATAATGTCAAGCATAGTCGTTAGTTTGACAACCGAACATAAGGTATATTTTGATGATTGCCTATATACAACGTTATACAGTAAGGGACAAAATTGTGGGTACGTAGCATAATAATGTAATAAATGTATGATAATATTTTATTTAATACATCAACAGATAATTTCTACACAGTATTATAAATAAATAAATTTTATTTTCTTCATTCCAATGAATAGATGCGAGCAATCTGAAAATAGAAATGGGCAAAATTATGTATCTTCCATAAGCACAAGTCATGCATAATGAATGAGTGCATAGCTAAGAATTTTTACATTTATTTGTTTCTTTTCTTAATTAAATAAATAAAATAAGGAATAATTATATATTTACTAATATAAATATGCAAATTCGATAGTAAAAATATAACGAAAAGCAAGTATTATCATAATATTTTAAAGAGAAGGTAAACATACTACAGCAATGTTTCCTCTCTCTGATTCGACTGTGTTTCAAACCTGTTAGTGTATATGTGTACAGTAGACTTGTGTAGTTCATGAACGAACTAGTTGAAAAGAGCGCTCCCACACGAGAACTAGAGGAACTAGTTCGTACGCGCTCCACTCTTTTAGTTCAATAGTTCCCGATACACTTCAAATACACTGTTCTGAAAATGAGATTGTACGATTTTTATGTTTAATAATTTACGTTTTCAATACTTTATTACTAATTTGGATTTATTTTACTAAAGATATATTATATTGAATTTTTTTAGTTCACATGAATGCAATATGTCTGTCAAAAGGACGTGATTTTTATATTATTTTATGACACTCAACAAAAAGTAATGTCACAAATTTAAATAAATATATATATTTTTTTTTTTTTCTTCATAACATATATGTCGACTGGTACTTGGCCTTTTCCGACAAAAATAAATATATATTGTTTATATTACTCTACAGTAAATAATGTTTCAAAATTTTCATATATATCGAGGGTTCGATTTAAAAAAAAAGAGTATTGCAAATATATATATTTAAAAATATCGATCTTGTCTATAAATTAATAACGAATTCAAAATTGCAGCAGTTTGCATTTCTATAGTTTGATGAAAAAAAATAGTAGCACAAAATTACTAATTAAATAATATAATTTAATTATACATTAAAAATCCAACAATCCAATATATCTAAATCAATAAATTTTGTCATCGTATAGTTCGGAAAAAAAAATTCTATGAACTAAAAGAACTTGAAGAACTAGTTCATTAAAAACCACTGAACTATAGGGAGCGCTCTCTGTCATCAACTAAAATGCCCAACTCTAGTGTACAGCTATATGATTCTATGTACTACTTATGTGTTATTAGTTTTATTATTCTTTGTTTGGTGTGTTAATTATTGTTAAATCCAACTTTTGATTTTTGAATAAAGTGATACTGGCGCATAATTTTGACTGTATAATATTTTTATTTTATTTTTTTATTATTTAATTATTTATTAATTTTATTGTAAAAAAAGTTTTATAGTAATTAGTAATTTATCCATAAAATAAGGGAAGCACTGCTTCCCCTGCTTCCATGGACGCTTCGCCACTGATGTCAAGTAACACTCAAGTGTAATAATTGCGACGTGGGATAAAACCCAAAAATACAAAGTTCACTAAATTATTCTTGACTTCTATTACTAATGAATCTAATTACAGCATCGTAAAAATAATAACTTACGTTGATGTCATTCGCCCACAGATAAGTAATGACATAAAAATTGGTAGTGGCCCCTCCTTCTTTTATTGTTGAAATTAATTAATATTAACTCAAACTCGTGTGGCGCTTTCAAATATTTTGTTTACTACTTTCTTTTATACCGGGTGTTCCAGTTTTACGCCTAAACTATTGAAGATAGAGTTATATGATAAAAATTTACTGTATATATCGACCCTAAAGAATTTCAACCCCCCAAAACCCCTCCTTGGGGGGTAGTTTGAGGGGTACATGCGTGTTTCTCAGCAAAATCAAATGAAACGGTTTATCCAAAAGTACATAATTTAAAAGATCATAAAAAAGTAAGAAACTTCTGTAAAAAAAAATTGTCATACATTCAATTGTTTAGAAATTATGGCGACTTGTTTCCAAATGTTAGGGTTTTACTAAAAGTGCTCTAGTTTCGTTAAATATTAATGAAATAAATTTTATTTTTTATTTTTCTTTAAAAAGTAGAAATATGAACTTTCTAATGATGTCTGATTATTTGAGATTTGGATAGTTAATATTAAAAATGCAAAAGTTAAATTGGGGATAATTCAAAAATTATAAATTGAATCATATATCAATTAGTACTTTATCTTAAAACATATATTTAAATTTACAACTTTTGTTAAGAAAATTTTAAATTTTATTAAAAAAATTTTAAATTAAAATTTTTTTTAATAAAATTAAAAAAATTATAATGAAACAAAAATGACGTTTACGTAGCCGTGACGTCTTCCACTCTGACTGGTGTTTTATCAAAGATATTGCTGTATTTTGCGTTTTTATTTTAACAAAAATCATATTAATCTCGCTTTCAATATAAAAATAAATACATTTTTTAGAATCTTTTTAACTTATTTAATTATTTAAAATCATAATTTCAGTGATACTTTATTACTAGCATCATGCCTATTATTATAAGCACTTGATATTTATGATGCTCGCCCACCCTGTATTTATATGGTAGCGTAAAAAGTTGGAAAATATACAGGGTGGGGTCGCTTGTTTTGGGTCCATTCAGCAATTACGAGCCTAATAGTCGTACAATTGAACCCGGCATATAGCCGTCCAGTTGGAATACCTACTTTGTAGGAATGTTCAGGGGAAACTGGGATACGTACGATGTGGATTTCAACAATAACAACCAAATTAACAAATTATTAAATTATATTAAATTTAATAACAGAAACAAAATAAAAATATAGTTAAATTGACTCAACCCCTAAACAATAACAACCAAATTAACAAATTGTTAAATTATATTAAATTTAATAACAGAAACAAAACAAAAATATGTTAAATTGACTCAACCCCTATTTAAACATTTATGTTTGAATCCCTACTTATGAAAAACAACAATAAACAATTTACTCCAAAACAATAAAATATAATCAATACGAAATTCAACTAGATAACAGTGAAACCATGTATAAATATATATTTTAAATTATTGACTTTCCAACTCTACAAGAAATGATATTTAAATAAACCCCATAAAATCTCTACAAAAATTGAAATATAAAATTGATACATGAATTTAAACTCTTTAAATTATTACTACAAACAAATTCATAGTGTTTCATTTAACTATGATAAGAATAAAAACCCCGAAACAATTATAATAATAGACTTAAGTTTGCTGACGAAAGGTACATGCATAGCGATATTGAATTACATAACATTTACTGAACTTGATACTCTAGAATAAAATATTATTTTCACATATAATTAAAATAATAAAGCTATTACAAACTTACATGTATTAGCTCGGCAGCACACTTAAACTATGAATTTAGAATTTGACCATTACCCCCCCCCCCCCCCCCCCTTTTCTATTGCGCGTTATTTTACATTGAACTTACGTCGCAAGAGTATCTCATTGTTACACGCCCAAAACCCGGCTTAAAGTCTCCCCCATGAATCAGACTTAAAATCTGTCTTTTTTTTTCAATATTATACGCGTTTACTTTATATAGTTGCCTCGCTGGCCCCAATTAAACTGAAAATCATCACAACCAAGCAAAAATGCACATTTTCTACATTCTTAAGATTACTTAAAACATTTAATTATTACGTTAGTTACTTGAGTAGGTAATTTGAAAGAATGTGGTGTTTTTGCTAAGCTGTGATTTTACTTCCGTTCGCTCGATTCTTTACAATAAGTATACTTATATAATATATTAATTTTCAGGTATAATAACAAGTGGTGGCGGTGGCGGTGGAGGCACGGCGCACATGTGCGATCGACTCGCTGGTGGAGGTGCCGGCGGTCGATCAGACACAGGTAACGGGGATGGTGCGACAAGTCCGCCGCATGGAGTCTCCCGCGGTAGCTGTGAGAGTATCAACAGGGGCCTTAAATCTGTCTCGAGACAGAGTCTGTTAGGTCAGTGGACTACTTCATTCATATTACCTATATAACAGTATTGATATTGGTATAGTAGCTATTCTATTCTTTTATCATTAAGTGGATTTGTTTTTTATTTTCTTTTTGATATCATATTGATCCAACTCATTTTGTTTATAAATTCCGATGGCAACAAATAATAGATATTTGGGGCAAAGAGGGTAATGGGAGTCACTTAAGCGAGAATTCAATTAAAAGCTTATTTAAAAATTAAATCTTTATTGCATCAGGAGGCAGTAACCAAAATTTTGGCATCATAGCAGCCCGCAAAATTTTTTAACTTACAATTAGTATAATTATACATGAAAAGTAAATTGTCAGTCAAAAAATAAATATGTTGCTTTATAGGCTGTCAAAGTTGTCAAGTTTTTACCTTGGGTGACTCATAGCAAATCTGGTAGACAGATGTTTTTTGATATTTTTGATGTTTCCCCAGATCAAGGATATATAGTTTTCTGACGCCTGCGGCGCTGTTTAAATGTATTAAAGCGAATTAAAAAAAAAAATGTTACCAAAAAAAAAAGTTTTAGCAGCCCGTCAGATATTTAAGATTTAAATTGATTTGATTGTTACAAAAACAGAAAAATGTATATCTGACGTTTTCATCGCTGCATTTTTAATTTATAGCGAGACAAAAATGAGGCAACGAACTTTTAGCAGTCAGTCAGATATGCTTACGATCTTGTAAAATAATGCCCCCTTATGCAAAAAATATATATTACTGACGTTTGAAGTGCTGCATTTGATTAGGAGAGTCCGTCAGGCAAACCCGTATACCGGGTTTCCAGCGGATTATTTCCAAAATAACGAATTTTCAGAAAAAATGTTTCAGACAAAAGTTTCACGGTTTCGAGAGAGCTAAATATTGACATTATGGGTTAACCTTGAAAAAGTTACCTTGATGAGTTTCCAGGTTCAACTTTTTTTTCAAATCTAAATTTATATTTTTTGTTGCAGATTCCTAATTTAAGAGATAAAATAAACAACTTTTGCTTGAAACATTTTTTCTGGAAATGTCCATTTTTATGATAAGGAGCAAACCAAAGATACATTTCCGAATTTTCCATAATATTTTACTCGAAAATGACTAATTAAAAAAAATAATTACAAGAGGTCGATTTTGGTGTAGTTGAATAGCTTTTTCAAAAATATTGAATTCGTATTTTTTTGTTTTTTGATACTGTATAGGGGAAAAGAGGGTAATGGGAATCACTGAAGCGTGAATTCAAATAAAAGCTTATTTAAAAATAAAATCTTTATTGCTACCGTCCACAACCCATATGAAGTACATCTGTATTGCAAAATAGCGCGCCGACGGCAAATTTTTTTCCGACTTGATTTACTATTATCGTCACTGCTTAGTTGTTATGTTACCTAACGTAACAAAATATAGCCTATAACCTGGCCAGAGAATGTACCACGTAAATCGAATAAGTGGTTCTCGTCTGATAAGCGCACTAACGGAAAGATAGACAGACAGACAGAGAGACGTTGAGCTTTATATAATATATTAAGGATGATATGTCTAATTTAAACTCATATTGAGAAACCGGGCCTTAAATCACCATTAACACAACAGCCTGGAACACAACAAGTGTTTCAATGTCGCTTAGTTTTTCCTATGTTTTGTGTGCAATTAAACAACAATGCTCACTGACATATACGGAAAAGTAAAGTCCAGAATTTACAATGATGCTCACCACGAACGCTTGCATCGTTATTATTTGTAACTCCACCCACTTGCAGATAACCTATAAATACCATCGTAAGCATAGGCATAGAGAATGGACCAGGCATCTGACTCGAACACAGAGCCGTGTCAAAAGAAAGAGATAGAAACAGGTTTGGAATATACTTGTCCTTTTTTTAAACAGGAGTGTAACTATTTCATTCTTGGTCCCGAACATTAAAAATATTCATAGATATTATCATATATTAATCTACTGTTGATTAATATATGATATTATTATACTATATGTATATAAAGAAGTTAAAATAATTAACGTTATAAAAAAATTTTATTTAAAAAAGAAACAATTATTGATTTCTAAATAATATAAGTTTCAAATTTTTTTAACCAATTTTAGTATCTTGTTCTAATATCAAAAAAAATATTTAAAATTTTGTTTGTTTGTTTTGTATGTTTGTAAGTGTAGCAATCCACCTCATCATTTTGTAGCAAGCAACCACGTGGGGGGGGGAATTGATTTAAAACTATTTTTTATTAATAGGTATATATTTAATATTTTCGGTAGCAAAAATATTATTTTCCCGGAATATCCGTTCATAATTTTGCAAATTTTTATCAGATCAATTGATTTTTTTTTTTAATTTCCTCGATGAAATATGAACCATTATAGTATGTTTATTGTTTATATTATTTACTTTTCTATTAAAAAACTTATTGCACAAAAATCACAAGATAGATATACAAAAATATATCTGACAGAAATACTACCCTGAACTATAGTAAGCTACCAATCAGATTCTTAGAAAAAGAGGTAGATATATTCCAAACTACACTGCATCTCTCCGTCCTTTTTTGAACAGATGTTACACCATTGAGTTAATACAGAATGCACTGTCCATTCTCTATGTCTATGATTGTAAGTGTAATAAAACTGATAAGTGAATATACAGGATGGTCCGGTTTGGGATACAGATATTTTAGGAGCTCATTCCTTGGCTCATTGTAAGTAAAAAATTATACGGAAAGAAAAGGTTTATCTTCAACACCCTCTGAACTACAGGATGCTTAAAAAATTCCTTCCGAGTATTTACAAACAAAGATTATCTCATAACTTCCAAAGTAACATAACTATAGCAACAAAAATAAGTCAGTTTCATAGGTAATTAACTAACGTATTTTTCAGTATTACCGTTATTGCTAACCGTGTTTCCGGTTCAGAGTTATTGCTCATCAAATTAAAAAAATGTATTTTTTTTTTAATTTACATGAAAATGACATTTTTCTCCAAAAGTACCTCTGTGATATTTTTTTATCATTATTTAGGTTACCTACAAATTCACCATACCAAGTTTGGACCTGGGTCTTACAATTTTCCAGTTATAAATATATCTAAATATTCCCCAAAGTAACTATTTTGTTACCTACCCTATTAAATGAATACATTTTTTTTGTTTATAATTACATAATTAGTTTTAAAATTATGTAAATTAACATTAACAATAAAATTATGTAATTATAAACAAAAAAAAATTAGGGTAGGTAGCAAAATAGTCACTCTAGGGATTATTTAGATAAATTCATAACTGGAAAAATGTAAGACCCAGGTTCAAACTTGGTATAGTGAATTTGTAGGTAACATTATGACACACCTAAATAATGATAAAAATACCACATATAATAGGTACTTTTGGAGAAAAATGTAATTTTCATAAATATTTTCAAAAATAAAACATTTTTTGACTTTGATGAGCAATAACTGGAAACACGGTCAGCAATAATGATAATACTGAAAAATACGTTAGTTAATTACCTATGAAACTGACTCATTTTGATTACTCTAGTTACTAGTTATAAGATAATCTTTGTTTGTAAATACTCTGAAGGAATTTTTAAACATCCTGTAGCTCAGAGGGTGTTGCAGATAGACCTTTTCTTTCCGTAAAATTTTTTACTCACAATTAGCCAAGAAATCAGCTCCTAAAATATCTGTATCCCAAACCGGAACAACCCTATATAATAAAAATTTTGTATTTGAATTTGATAATAATAACTTTTTCTGTGATGTATAATTTGAATTACACAACAAATATTATTAAAATTATCATACAGTTCTTAAGTAAAAGAAAACCCCATATTTATACAAAGTTTATACTTAATTTAGTATAAAATTTATATTATAAATATTCTCATGAATACACACAAAATAATTAACATTTTACGTTCAAACGCTTTACTTTATAATAATTCGCAACGTTCAGTACATATTTGTTGCTTCAACGACTGAAACTTAATTTCCTAGACATAATAAAAAATAAAAAAATGCATGTACTCTAAGATATGAACTGGTTTGTTTTTTATCTAGACGTTTACGTTCTAACTTTTGAATCATATCTAAGAAGTAATGTAATAAAAGTCTCTTTGTTTGGTAAATAAGTTGGCGCGGTGAAATATATAAGGGGGGTGAATTTTAGATTCTCTTCGTAAATTGAACTTCTTGTGCAGTACAAACAAGCTCGTAAATAAAAATAACACTTTTTATATAAGAATATAAGTTCAATTATTTCATACCCCTACATGATATTAATTCTGTAATTTTAAATTGAAGGAAAAAAAGTACATATTAATTTAATAAACAAGTAGGGTCAACTGGGGTAAAAGTGAAAGAAAATACAAATCTTTCATGTTTTTTGACAGTTAACGATACAAATTCATACTTATATTTTTGTACTAGATGCGCTTATGAATAACTATTTTAAATACTTAAGTCATTTGAACTGTACGATACAACACGGACTTTAAAAATGAAAAAAGTGTGTTTAATTTTTAACCTCTGATTTGGGAAAAAGTGAAACAGGCCTCTAATGGAAAATATTTCTCGAAAAATTAAAAGAAAAACTATTTTGGCAACTTTGATTTATCTTCTTTGTGGCATATCAATGTGAAATTGTAACTTTAATTAATATCTGAGCTATACAGAAAGTTATGTGCAAAGAATTAAAATTTAATTCACACGTTTTGACATCGACTAACAGACATTGACAAAGGGAGGGGTGACACATCACTTATTAGGCGATTCATATTTTCAGATCGCGTTAACAAACCTTTAATGATGATATCAGTTTTTATAATTCTCCTATAAACAAATTAGTTTTTTAGTTGCAAGCTTGTTTCACTTTTACCCCATTTTTTTGGTGTTTCATATTTACCCCGCTCGACCCTAATATGTATTTATATGCATACTTTTTTATTTTAAAATTAGTACAAAAGTTATTTTTTTCGATAGTTTTTTTTATATAATATTATCAAAAACTGCTTTTTTAACACAATAATAAGTCACATGTTTATAATAAATGCAGTTAGCATTGTCATAAAATGTTTTAAGCCACTCAATGACTTTTCCAAAACCTGTTTAACAATGATTACACTTTTTGACTAATTGAATCGTAGTGTATTTTATTGTTAACATTTAGCGAAAAAAATACCTGCCACGGGACTTTCTTGTACTTAATACTGTGCACGTAATTCTTATTTTATTAAAACACTGAATGCGCTCGCATGGACTTCGGAATTATTGTTTTAGATTTTTAAGTACAAACACGATTAGTTATTATTGTGTTAAAACGCGCATTATTGCGCTGCGTTAAAACTTGCGTTACTGCTCTGCGTTAAAACGCGCGTTATTGCGCTGCGTTAAAACGCGCGTTATTGCGCTGCGTTAAAACGCGCGTTATTGCGTTGCGTTAAAACGCGCGTTATTGCGCTGCGTTAAACCGCGCGTTATTGCGCTGCGTTAAAACGCGCGTTAATACAGTGCGTTAAATCGCGCATTAATGCGCTGCGTTAAAACGCGCGTTATTGCGCAGCGTTAAAACAATCCTTCGTATGTGAAATTTTAACTACTAAAAAAAAAATATTCCTTTACAAATTTTTCAACCCCCTTGCAATCCCTTAGGGGTTGAATTTTCGAGATACGAAGAAGCCTACAGGGTGGGGCATTTAAGTGTTACAGATGATTATCGCAGAACCATCGCAATTTGAAAAAAATGTTTGGTTGTGAGGAGGTAATCGAGTAATAATATTTATTTGCTATTTTAACGTGGCCTTTATGGATATTTGAAGGTCAACATCACTTTTTTAAATAGGAACTTATATTTTTTATTTAGTAATCTTATTCTACGTACAGAAACACGAATCTTTCATTGAAAACTTTTTTTTGAACGGCCTAAACATTATAAGATACCTATCGAACAAAATAATTTCGAGATTTTGAACATTCAAGATTTTTTTACTCAGAATTCATCAATTTTAGAGAAAAAGTACAAAATACAAAAAATGTTTATTTTAGTCTACTGAAACTTGCAGAATTATTCTAGAATTTTTATTAACATTTCGTATTTTTTTTTGTTTTTGCTAAAATAAAATAAATATAATAAGTTTTAAAAAGTTTTTTAATTTTTAAAAATAACTCTCCAAGCTTTATTAGACCAAAATAAATATTTTTGTATCTCGTACATTTTTTCTAAAGATTATGGTTTTTGGGTAAAAAATTCTTGAAAGTTCAAAATTTCGAATTATTTTGTTAGATATCTCGGAAAGGTTAAGTTTACAATGAAAGATTCTTGTTTTTTCACATAGAATAAGATTACTCAATAAAAAATATAGGTTCCTATTTAAAAAAAGATGTTGACCTTCAAATATATTTGAAGGTCACGTTTAAATAACAAATAAATATTACTATTCGATTACCCACTCACAACCAAACATTTTTTGGTTGAAACATTTTTTTCAAATAAGCGATGGTTCTGAGATAATAAACTGTAACACTTTAAATGCCCCACTCTGTATGTCCTTTCTCGGGATGCAAGCTATCACACTGCCAAATTTTATCAAGATCGGTAATGCGGTTTAGCCGTGAAAAGGTAACAAACAGACAGACAGACAGAAAGACAGACACACTTTCGCATTTATAATATTAGTTTTATAATATTAATATGAATTTTCTGACGAACTAATTTAATGAAAGGTAGAATAAAATGAGTGGCACATAAATTATAGATAATAATATTCTTTACAACATGTACCTTGTACCTACTATAGTGATTTT
This sequence comes from Sialis fuliginosa, assembly GCA_961205875.1. Classification (NCBI taxonomy): domain Eukaryota; kingdom Metazoa; phylum Arthropoda; class Insecta; order Megaloptera; family Sialidae; genus Sialis; species Sialis fuliginosa. The sequence goes on along the minus strand of OY540816.1, from coordinate 715,034 downwards.
GCTTCCTCGCAATATCTAAGATACGAGAAGCTTTGTGGTCTTTTTAGATTGAGATAAAAAAAATGTTCTCCGAATTCAAAATTTATATTGGTCTTTCCGTTTCACGTCAAGACAAACACTTTTCGTTCTATGTCTGTCTGTGTGTTCGTCCGTCCGTCTGTCCGTGTGTCCGTCTGTCCCCTGAATCCTTGTCACACGTATGAACCACTGAACCGATATTATTGAAATGAATACGATTGAAACTGACCAAAATTGCTTCTAAAATTGACACAGTTTGCGAGATTAAAATAAGGGTACGTGGGACTATAAGTTTGAGAACCCCTCTTGTAGAGAATATTAACTTTTGTTGCATTTATTTTATTAGCTTGTCAACAATATTTAAAAAAAATTGGAATCACGTGCATTGCTTACTCTTAGTTTTACGTATAAGAAAGTCTCGTCGCTTCCATGGCAGATTTTTTATATTCATTCTCTCTTCAAAAACCGAAAGAGTTTTTTGCAAAAAGTGTTTATGAATGTTTAATAGCAATGATCTATTTTCTTTAATATTGAAAACTTTATTTTAAATTAAACTGTTTGATCCCGTTATCTAATTGATGTGTATTAAATTTTTTTTCATTAACCTATAAGGGCGGGAATGGTCGAAATATCGACCACTTATAGGGCACAAAATATTTTATATTTTCTTACGTAATTTGATGCGCTGAATACGAAGAAAATAGTAAAACAGATTCAGCATTTCAAGGTAAATTTTTTTTTTGCTATTTTGGCCTGACAGTATACCTATTTTTTATGATGCACTGAACATGAAAAAAACAGTATTACGTTTCGCAAAAATCGTCTCCAAGGTGAATGTAAGGCCGAAAATTGAAATTATCGTTAGTTCCTACCAGCAGGTTAGCACTTGGTTGTGTCTTTCTTGTGGAGGATTTACTATTGTTATTATTACTATTGTTAATATTAGTATTATTTGTTGCCCTGCAACACATCAATACATACATTACTCACACGAATACTATATATATTTTTTTTCGTATTCTGCGCATCAAATTACGTAGAAAAAACCCCTCAAATCGTCGAAACTGAATTTTTTATAGTGGACTTTCCGTTATGGACGGGACTGGTCGATATATCGACCGGCAACTTGATCGGGCACGCCACGTGAGAAATTAATTGGTTTTATGTACAAATTTTATGTAAATAAAAAGGTCGATTTCAACGTAATTAAAAAGTTAAATGACTTATAAAATTTAATATCATTATATTTTGGAAAGCGATTATATGAATCTTCTCAAAAATGTTATTTTAAACAAAAAAGGTTACTTATATTAGTACTGTATTATTCATAGGTAATATTTAATTTGAATAATTCGTAAACACCTGTTTTATTTATTAATTTCAGATTTAATGACCTGTAAGTTAGGAGTAGGTAAAACGCCATCGCAACACCCGCCAGACGTTTCACATTACTTGTCATCGTCACGCGACAGTTTGTGTGCGGGGATCGGCAGATCGTTCGGAGTATCGGCTGCCTCGGAGCTCGACTTGTCGCGAAAAGCTCGACCACGAGCACCTAGGAGAGAACTCCGTGGGCCACGATTAAAACTACCTGGTGCCGGACCTGTAGCGTTATCTGAAGCGCCGTTACTCGGTGCTGGAGGCGCGTCGTCTACTTGGAGATCATCTTCAGCGGCTGGGACGAATCCCCCATCGACGAACCATCTTAATTCGACGTCTAGTTGTAATGGCACAGAAAGGTTAGTAAACAAACAACAAGCATTTAAACATATATATTTTGTCTTTTTATTATTTTTATTAATCGAGCAAGAAAAGTAGAAAATCTTTAGGTCACGATTTGTAAAATTGTATATAATTCGGGTCTACGACAAAAAGCAGCCTCCCGAAAGGCAGACATGGACAAAAGGCAGACTCCCAAAAGGCCGACAAACAAAAGGCCAACATGGATAAAAGGCAGACACCCAATCTGCCTTTTGGGAGTCTGCCTTTTGTCCTTGTCGGCCTTTTGGGAGTCTGCCTTTTGTCCTTGTCGGCCTTTTGTCCATGTCTGCCTTTAGTCGCGCTCCCATATAATTCGGCAATATTAATTATACTTTTCAATTTCAATTTAGGTGTAATTAAATTGTCCTAAATGAACAAATTTCTCATTGATTCTGCCCTGTGTTATATTTGATTATTCAATTAACTACATATATTGTAAACTAGTACCATCTTAAGTTTCCGTAGAAAACTAGGAGATCTTATAGTTTCGCCATGTCCGTTCGTTCGTCCTAAAAAATTTTAGATCGATTAAAATGAAATTTGGTATACGGATTACGGACGAAGACTGAAAACCCAAATACAGAAATGATAAGATTTTTTGAAAAAAAACATTTTTTGGATCCCCCTTCCATAGACTGACAAGTATATTAAAAAATTGAGTGGGATGTCATTAGATAGGTCTCCTTGCATTTAAATGTAGTTATCAGAGCGCCCCCTCCCCCCTTCTACTTTATAATTTATCGATGCAAAAAATCTTTTAAAAAATCCAGAAAGTAGCTTTTAGTTTGTACTTTCAATGAAAATTATAACGAACACTGTAGCTAGAATAGTTTATAAAAACATTTTAAATAACTCTTATTATTGAAACACGTATAAGTCTAAACTCTTATAATTTTTATGGTTATGGGATTTGTATTTGATAAGTCATAACCATAGTTTTTGTCTGTTGTTCGTTATATATATAAAATAATGTTATATTAAATTAAGATAATAATGTATGTGTATAAACAAACATATATTATTTTAATTACTTTATTATTATTATTAATAAAAATATAATTTTTTTGGGAATTCCGGTTCCGGATGGAACTAAAAATTCCAGTTCCGGTACTACAGATTATTTAGAACCGTAATACCAAGGTGTATGAGAAAAAATAGCCTCTCGGGCAAAATTTTTGCAATTTGAGACTGCAATTTTGATCTGTGGAGACATGCAAAAATCTATAACGATCTATAAAGATCGACAATGATCTACAAAGATTTACAACGATTTACAAGATCTCTGAAGATCGTTGTAACGTTGACAAATCATAAACTTTCAACGTTGAAATTTAATTAATTTTCAACGTTTCAATCTCTATAACGATCTTCAACGATCTTTAGAAATCTTTGTAGATTTTTGCAGGTCTCCGCAGATCAAAAACCAGTGAAAAAATATGATGATTTCTCAAAATGCAGTCTATCAAGATCTGATTTGATCACTTCAGATCTGAAATTTTTTCCCGGACTATTACAAATTTTTCCATCTTGGATGTCTAATTTTTCTGGACTGTTTTATATTTTCGATTCTAGACATATCCATGGGCGTAGCCAGGGTGAGGCAGGGGGGGGGGGGGGCGCTTGCCCCCCCCCCCTAGCTTGTGGATAAAAAGGAATAAGTAAATTAGTATTATTGTCCAAACAGGGATATTTCTAGACTTTTATGATGTCCATTGGATTTTTGAATGTAAATTTATATTTTGGATCCAGAAAATCAAATATCAATGTTTTTTTAATTACAATTTTTTATTTTTACATGTAAACTAAAATATCAGGGAAAATTAAAAATAAAATAAAAACACCTAAAGGCAAAGGTCGAAGTGTTGGCAACAATGAAAATTGTGTTTTGTGTTAAAATATCTACCCACAAAAGCATGGGCGTACCCAGGCATGGACAAGGGGGGATGCTTGCCCCTCCCCCTAGCTCGTGAACTAAGAGTAACAAATGAATCAGTTCATTGGCTAAATATTTACATTTTTAAAAAGATATGCACATACATATTTTAATTGATTGAAAAAAATGTGGCGAAAATATAAGAAGAAATGAAAAAAAGAATGAATTTTCATTGTTACTTTTTGCGCACCTATCTAGAGATATAATAAATAATGAAAATGTTAATTTTTTCATAGCTCTTTTATAATTCCTCGATAATAATCAAGAACACACCAAAAAATTGATTTATTAAGTTAATGAAAATCACGGATTTTCACGATCCAAAGTTCCTAGTTGCAACGAAACGATAGAATTTAATTTAAGAAAAAAAGGATTTACCAAATTTTGTTTACATTAATGTCCATTTATCAGAGTCGTTCTTACACATTTCGAGGTTCCAGACGCCAAAAATTTGAGGCCCATTAAAAATATATTTATTAAAAAAAAATTTTATAAAACTTTTTAGGTAAGGTTACCATAATAATGTGAGAGCTTTTTTTGCTCACCCCTCTCTCATTACCTCGGGGTCCTAGGCAAAACTCGCCGACCAATCGGTTTAAAAGAAAAAAATTTGCCCCCCCTGAACAAAATCCTGGCTACGCCCATCGACATATCTCTACCCGTTTATTATTTGGATGTTAATATAATTTAACATTGTTTATAACAAAGTTTATAACAACATATTTATCCTAAATATTTATTACAATACCTTTAATTTGTAATTACAGCAGGTACGGTCACAGAAGGAGCGACGTCCAGGTAGCGCGGGGTATCCGTGGCGGAAGCGGTGCTGGTAACTGGTCATTCGTATTTGATCCAGCAGGCAGGCTGTGTTATTATTGGTCCATGGTGGTGTCCCTTGCCTTCCTCTACAACTTCTGGGTCATCATCTATAGATTCGCCTTTCAAGAAATCAACGGTATGTACCTACCTATTATCTCAATCGTGTCTAGTAGAGCTGGGCGCGGGCGTTAGCGTGAGCGATTTTCAAATCTTGAATCGTGATCGTGAGTCAAATTAAAACAACCGTGAGTTCGTGAGTATATTTCAAAGATACTTTTTTTTATAAACTTATTTGATTTTTTTTTAATATCTGAACTAATAATGCATAAATATAATAATGTTTTAAAACGAATTTTTACATTAAAAAATATAGTATAAAAAATAAAAGTTATTTTTAGAATCACTTTCACATGGTCAGTATTTCCAACTATATCAGAACACCAACAAAAGATTTTAAAATGCATTATAGCTTTATTTTCTTTTTGTTTTGTTTTGTTTGCTATTTTTTGTACTATAATGCAATTTAGAAGAAAATAATATGAATATAAAATATAAGTACACAATATAGTCGCGTAAAAAACATTAATTTTCATCATTTCAAAATTTAATTTACAACAATTAGACTAAATCGGGTCACGACCGTGACCCGCCACGCGTGATCGCGCGTGAGTAAAAAAATATAATTCGTGAGCGTGCGTGATCGTGAATAGTTTTTTTGTAACCGTGAGTAAGCGGGCGTGACTAAAAAATGTTCTCTCGTGAGCGTGCGTGATCGTGAGCAAAAATTACTCACGCGCCCAGCTCTAGTGCCTAGCATAACATGTACATGTACACATATGTTTTATTAAGATTTTGCGTTGTAAGATTATTTGAATTCGAATGGGTTTGAAATCATACTTACCAATATGTTATTTAACTTACCATTTTTATTAGGTTTCCGTACAAAACTAGGAAACCTTATAGTTTCGCCATGTCCGTTCGTCCTCAAAAATTTTAAGCCGATTAAGATGAAATTTGGTATATGGACGAAGACTGAAAACAAAACATAAATGATAAGATTTTTGAAAAAAACTTTTTTTGGACCTCCTTTCCGTAGACTGAAAAGTGAACTCACATTTTTTTTCACTTACCCCATTGAGTGTATCTTTAGATAGGTCTCTTAAAATGAAACAAAAAATGTTAAATGACCTTTTGATTTTAACCCTTCAGTCACGATATATTTGCATTTAAATGTAGTTATCAGAGCGTCCCCCCCCCACCCTACTTTCTAAACTATCTATTCAAAAAATCTGAAAAAAATTCATTTGTACTCAAATTTTTTTTCACTTACCCCATTGAGTGTATCTTTAGATAGGTCTCTTAAAATGAAACAAAAAGTATTATATGACCTTTTGATTTTAACCCTTCAGTCACGATATATTTGCATTTAAATGTCGTCATCAGAGCGTCCGTTGATATATAATAACTCTTGTTTATAAATCGCAATGACTACGCACTTGTAATATATGTATTACCGCCCGTTTAAATCATAGACATTTTGAATGATATTGACACTGTTTAATTTGTTCTATTTTCAGGTGAAACACTCGTGGTCTGGTTCTGTTTAGATTACCTATCGGATTTCCTTTACCTTGTGGATATAGTGTTTCACTTTCGTACAGGCTACCTCGAAGACGGCGTATTGCAAACGGATAGCACAAAGCTACGCAATCATTACATGAACTCGACAACGTTCTACATAGACTGCCTGTGTCTTCTACCGCTAGATTTTCTCTACCTGTCGATCGGATTCAACTCGATTCTTAGATCGTTCCGGTTGGTCAAGATCTACAGGTTCTGGGCTTTCATGGACAGGACGGAGAGACACACAAATTATCCAAATCTCTTCAGATCTACGTCACTCATACACTACTTACTTGTGATCTTCCATTGGAACGGGTGCTTGTACCATATTATTTATAAGAACAATGGATTTGGTTCCAAAGATTGGGTGTACAGGTAAGTCAATATACTCAAAATTATACTTTTCTAAATATACTCCCTCTGTCCCATAATACTTGATAGGTTTCGTTTCGTGGCCGCGGCTTATCGAAATTCATGATGAAAGGAACAAATTCGTTTAAAATTCAGGTAATTATTTTGTGGAAAAACGCTCGGACACTTCGATTAGTATTTTTAGTTGCGGATTTTTTGATATAAGAAAATTGTATACAGGATGTCTCAAGAAGAACATAATAACATACAGTCATCATTGATTTTTTTAAATGGAACACCCTGTATATTGTGCCATTTCTGAATTGTACGTTAAATTCTGAACACTTTTTGTATAAAATACCATATCTCTAAAATCAGCCGTTTTCGGAATAATGACGTTTGAAAATTGATATTTTGAAATACACAAAAGTCAAACAAAATGTTTAAATTGAAAAAAAAAAAAATAATAAAAGTTCAATGTTTTTTTTTATTGCCATACCAGGTTGTTTTTGTTGACTTTTAAAAAAATCTTCAAAGTATATTTATTCAATTTAAACAGTTTATTTGACTTGTGTGTATTTCAAAATATCAATTTTCAAACGTCATTATTCCGAAAATCGCTGATTTTAGAGATTTAGTATGTTGTACAAAAAGTGTTCAGAATTTATCATACAATTCAAAAATGACATAATATATAGGGTGTTCTATTTGAAAAAATTATTGATGACTGTATATGTTCTTCTTGAGACACCCTGTATATAATTTTCTTATGTCAAAAAATCCGCAACTAAAAATACTAATCGACGTGTCCGAGCGTTTTTTCACAAAATAATTACCTGAATTTTAAACAAATGTGTTCTATTCATCATGAACTCACTGTATATGGCTCTATCTCAATATTTTTTTTCTTATATTTTAATTGATCATACTTCTTTATAAATTACTCTTAAATTAAAATATACTAACTTTTTTGTGAAAAAATTAATTTTAAAGAAACATATACAGTAATATGGGACAAGAAAAAAGGAGAAAACTATTAAGTATTATGGGACAGAGGGAGTATTTCATAAATATTTTTTGGTTATTTCTCGTTTAAAAATCAATATTTCTATATCGGGTGTTTTTTTTAATCTGAAACTTTCAAATATCTCGAAAAATAAGCACTCTACGGAAAAAATGTCAATTATCAAAATTTAATCATTCTATGGGGGAAATACATTAGTGCAAAAAAATAGTCCCCCACTCTCCTCTTTGTAGGTTGGGGCGGGGGTAACTGAATCTTAAATAGGAACCTCAATTTTTTATTGCAGATACGGATTCTACGGCTAAAAGTACATACGATTTGATTGAAATATTTTTTCGATTTTTTCTAACAAGGGGACAACCAGATATCAGACGCATCAATTTACTTTTAAAAAAATAGGGTTGTAGTAATGGCATAGACAAACCTACACACCAAGCCGGTTGACCGGAAACTCGTAAATAACCGAGAAAAAAAACATCTGCCAAGTAAATGCACAGAGCTTCCTCGTGCTAAATTCACTAAAACCGATAGTGTTCAGATAAATTGCCTGGCATTGGTTAACCATTTAATTTTTATACAAATTTTACTAAAAAATCTTAGTTCGAAATTTTTTTTAAAACGCACCTGAATATTTTTTCATATATTTTTAATTTTTTGACAGTTTCAATTTCAATCTAAATCTAAATTTATGCAAATGTCAAAATGACATTTAAAACGTCAAAATGACATTTAAAACGTCAAAGTGACATTTAAAACGCCAAAATGACATTTAAAACGTCAAAAGGAAATTTGATATATCCAATCAAATATCAATTTAGAAAAACAAAACACGAATTTGTAAAATAAATCTAAGGGAATATTTTACAACAAACCGTAGTAGACCCATATTATAGGAAATTTAATGCTCTACAAAAAATATTCTCTAAATTTTCTCGTAACATGTTTCGTTCTTGAGATATCTTGAAAAAAGAAATATTTTGGGGTGTCTCCCCTTTCCCCTACACACGATTTTGATGATTTTGAAATGGGACCGTCCTCAAACCAAACCCAACCATCCGACCAAGTTTCAATAATATCGGTTCAGTGGTTCATGAGTTATGCGTGTGACAAGGATTCAGGGGACAGACGGACGGACGGACGGACAGACAGACAGACACGGAACGAAAAGTGTTTGTCTTGACGTGAAACGGATAAATCAATTTAAAATTTTAAAATTGGAGAACTTCTTTTTTGTCTCAATCTGAAACGATCACATAGCTTCTCGTATCTTCGATATTGCGAGGAAGCAAAAATTATGAAATTCCTCTGTAAATTCGCATAACTTATGTATTAATTCAGTTGAAAACTAACACATTACGTACTGTAGCACGGTGGTTTGCGCTACGGACCGACAACCGTGAATGGCCAGGGTCGATCCTAGGTGCGATCGATTTTTTTCCGGTTCTTTTTGTTTTATTATAAATTGAATTTCGTCGATTAAAGCGCCATCTATCTAATCAAACAAAATATTTCAGTCAAATCATACGTACTTTTAGCCAAAGAATCCGTATCTGCAATAAAAATATCGGTATGGAGAACCATACATGACTTCCATGTTCTTTAATATATTTTTAAATAATTTTTAATATGGCATTTGTCAGAAATAAAACTCACCTTTATATAAATAATGTCCTAATGTCAAAAACATAATACACATACGTAGAATAACTAATTTGACAATTTGAATTAAGTTGCATTTGTTTCCAAGGCAACATAAATTAATGACATACTAATTTGTATTTAATATTAAAATTTTGAAGGTGGTTTTTACCCTTTCAATAGCTGTTTAGGCACATACAAATAGTAAATGTCCCTAAGGTTCAATTGAACTACAAATGAGATAATACTCGCAACGTTCACTTTTTAGACGAAAATAGTTACAAAATTTCGAATATATCTAAAACCACTAATCCGATTAGCACCAAAATCAATAGGTCTGGAGTACTCACTGAGACAAACATTTTTTCCAAAAATAATTCAGATCGGTACATTTTTACATTAGTTATCGTGAACGAAAGAAAATTCTACATCCAGACACACAGACACACGCACAGCCGCCATGCGGAAATTAACTTTTGTTTAAGTTTTGAAGTTAGTACAATCAGAATCTGTCATTATCTCGGACACGATTTTTCGATGGTATTACAATACTTCCATTTCTTTCAGAACATGGGAGTAAAATTTAAGTTCCTATTTAAGATTCAAAGTTACCCTCTTCCAATCTACAAAAAGGGGGTGGGGGATTATTTTTTTGCACTGTTGTATTTCCCCCACGGAATAATTAAATTTTTATTCTTTTTCGAGATATTTGAAAGTTTCAGGTTAAGGTATTTCTCGGGGAGAAACAAGGTACGCTATATGTAAGAAAAGGAAAAAAAATTGTACTATAAAATCAAGATAACCGTGCTTTAAATTAAATTAAAATTTGGCAACGCTGAACATATATTGCGCATGCGCGACTTTTGTATTCCCGATGACAGTTACATATTATGTTTTGATGTGATAACTTGTATTATTATTTGCAGCTGAATTTGTTATATATTATAAGTTTATAATTAAGAAATAGTTTTTATTATTTTTATTATTCATTGAAATTAAAAGAACAATATATTCAGCACGCGGCAATTGTCAATGTTTTGCGGCGTTGTCATAGCTTGTACCGTGATATTTTTTATCAGAAAATAAGTTTTTATTTTACTTATAACTTGAAAACGGGGTGATGAAAATATTTAAGATTTTTTATATTAACTCCAAATATATTAATTTAGTTTTTCTCAAAATTTCATAAATTTCTTGATCTTCCTTCGCATGAAATTATTTACTTTTTCATTGGAAATCCGTTTAAAATATCGTAATCCCTATACTCGCAATGTTAAATTTTTGATTTTATTTTGACCCTTTTTTAGTTTTTTACAAAATTTGAGCTTACTCTTGAATCTTTTAATTTTTCCGAGAAATACCTTAAAAAAAACACCCGGTATACTAAAAATAATTGAATAAATACAACTATTAAAAAAATATAACAAATTTGATAACACATCAACAGAAAATATTAGGAGATATTTTCGATTAAACGACTATATATCTTGATTTGACTATGAAACACATTTACATATTTTTATTTAAATCTCCACTGATTCATTTTCCATTGCTTACCTCTACCACAATGTAAATATTCAAAAGATACACATACATATATGTAGATATCTGCACGAGCACACATTTCCAACATAACGTGATAACAATCACAAATACAATAATCTCTCCCATCTAATCCTGGATAAAGTTACCTTTTCCGCATGCCTCCAACAAACAAACAATACAAATAATGTTTTTGTTTATATGCAAAATCGTAAATTCTAAACAGTTGTCGGCGTAAACAACAAAACTTAAAATCCTTAATTTGAATGCTTACAAATTAATCTTTGAGTTACGTGTTTTCTAATAACAATTACTTTATGTAGTAAATGACTTAAATGTTAATGTATTTGCACAAAATATTAATAACCACTTACGTTCGAAACAACTACTTACATAATTAGAGATTAGAAAAATAGTTTTTCATCTATTGCGTAAAAATGCATTTATTGTAATTTTTATTACATACCTCCACCGTTTTCAGAAAACTGGTTTGATTGAACACAATTTGAAATCAACTATTTGCAACTACCTTTCCAACTATTTTTAAACTATTTGCGACACTTTTGACTGCTTCGTTTGCACTAATTATTATTCAATCGTAAAAAAAACTATTTATCAACTATTTTCCGAAAAAAAATTCAACTAGTAACTATTTTATTTAAGAATGCAACCACTGCATTCTTAAATGAAATAGAGTAGGTAATAAATAAAAATAAATAATTATTTAATATTTCATCTCCTGTCACGTATGGAGGGTTGTAATTAGTTTCATTCAATCCGACGGAAAAAATACTTCAGTGGAGGGGGTTTAAGGGGGAAAAACAATCCCCTATCTCGCATAGGAGCCGAGATATTTACGATTTTGTATAATGAATAAAAGTTAAACAAAATAAAAAAATATATATTTCGCCCCCTGTCATTTATGGAGGGTTGTTGCCAGTTTCGGCGGGAAAAATACTACGGGGGAGGGAGTTAAAGGGGGGGAAAACAACTCCATATCTTGCATAAGAGTTGAGATATTTACGATTTTGTATAATGAATAAAAAACAAATAAAGGACAAATTAAATATTTCACCCCATGTCACGTATGCAAGTTTGTAATTAGTTTCAAAATCCACGCGAGCGAAGCCGCGGGTATCAGCTAGTATTTAATAAAACAAGTTTTAAAAATATTCTTTTTTATTAGTTAAATTAAATAACTAATAAGGTCATGAAGGCAAATAAGGTCCAAATGCTATATTTCGGGTAATAAGTTATTAATATTGAAAAGGCTATGATAATGGTAAATTTTGGTTTATTATTTGTCTAAAGAAGTATGAAAACCAACTTTTCTTAAATGATTTTTTCATTTTTAAGACATCTTAAATAAAGTAACTTTGGGCCTTATTAAATTATGGTGGTATAATAAGGCCACTTAACTAAATTAAACATTTTCAGATAATTATAATGATATTTTGTATGGGAACTATGTTTAAATCAACATTTGGCGTAATGTTTGCTTAATTACAGCTAATGAATAAACAATTCATAATTTTATTTTAACATTTATTTTTTATTTATTTACTTTTTCTTTGGTCCCTTGAGTTTGAAATTATCGAGAGTCGACTGTATTATTTTGAAATGTTTCAGTACGGTTGCGGAATCGGTTTACCAATTGTAGTTACGTCATTGAATGTGACCATACATGATACATACAACCACATTCTGACAGAGCAAACACAGAATCGGAGGTGTCATCATACGGGTTACAATAGATAGATAGATACTACACAACACAATACACATTACGAATATTATTAGTTGTCGACCTTTACTTTGGTTTCATTTTATTGTTAAGTTCATTCAATACAAACAACTGTTAAATTGAATTACATATTATGCATTAAAATTGCTAATATGAATAAATTTTAAAGTTAAGCTCATAGTTAGTAAAAAATTGTACGGGAAGGTTGGGTCTATCTTCAACACCCTCTGTAGCTACAGGCTGTTTAAAAACTTCCTTCAGAGTAGTACTTACAAACAAAGATTATCTCATAACTTCAAAAATAACGTAACTAGAGCTACTAGAGCAACCACAATGAGTCAGTTTCATAGGTAATTAACTAACGTATTTTTTAGTATTAGCGTTTTTGCTAGCCATGTTTCCAGCTCAGAGTTATTGCTCAACAAAGTAAAAAAATATATTTTTTTTTTGAAAATTTTTATGAAAATGACATTTTCCCCCAAAAGTACCCTTAATATATGGTATTTTTTAATTTTTTGTGTCATAATGTTACTTAAAAATTCACTATACCAAGTTTGGACCTGGATCTTACAGTTTTCCAGTTATTAATTTATTTATATAATCTCCAAAGTAACTATTTTGTTACCTACCCTATTAAATGAAACAGTCATAAATTTTGTTTATTTATAATTACATAATTAGTTTTAAAATTATTTTAACCGAAAGTTAAAAATGGGTACCCAGGTAGTAACATAAGGGTTAAAACTTAATACATAAATTATGAACATACACATATATGGTTCAATTGGTACATACAATACACTTATGAAAAATAAGAAAGTGGAAATATTAAGGCTACATAAATGTTTATGTAAGTCCGTTATACGTTAACGAATTCCATCTAGCATTGTCCAGGGAGTTTTCTATAGTGATGAGAGTTGAAAAGAAATCATCATTCGTTTTTCCGTCCTGAGGGCGTAGGAGCGTAGAGTGTTTAGCCTCGCTCAATGTGACCGGACTTTGAGGTTGTTCTCATCAATTGAAAGATACATATTCTTCCTAGAGCTCATTTTGATTTAAGACAGGCCTGCACAACATACGGCCCGCCAGCACCCACTGTGCGGCCCGCGAAGACTTTGATGAAAGTTCTTAATATTATAAATTAAAAATAATATTTCCTAGCTTATTTATTTATAATATTACGAAAGGTATATACAGAAAAATTAATATAAATATTTATTTCGTTTGTAAAATAATCAATTTTATTTTTATCAAATAAAAGAAATATTCTTTATTATTATTATTTTCTTAATAGCTTTCCCCTTGTTCTATTTTCTTTCGGCCCGCACAAGTTTTTCATATAGTATTACGGTCCGCCTTACATTTTGAGTTGTGCAGGCCTGATTTAAGACATTCGAAAGAATCGGTTTAAATTTAACTAAGTTTGAACGAAGACTAAAAACTCATAGACGGAGAGCTAGTGAATTATTTCCATTGTTTATTTCAATAGTCGTGAATATTTAGGTATTAAATCTTATATACCTGTTGAACAATAAAAGTCGATTCTGGCAGCTCTCTGCGACCGGGTTATACTACCACAACATTACAAAGAGGGTGAGAAATAAGATGCAATTTATTTATAACAATAGTCATGAAATTTCAGGAAAAAATTAAAAAACAAAAAAATACTAGACAAAAATCGATGGGCCCACTGATCCCATACACCTCCGGTCTAAATTATTATTAGTTGATACTGAAAATAGATAACACTTGTTAATACTAAACCCTGTAGCAAATTTCATAACTGTAGCACAATGGGTTCTCAAGATATTAAATAAAAACTAATTTTGACTAAAATCTTTGGAGGGCGGTAGCCCTCTCACGAAAAAAATTCGGATAGATATTCATATAACGTTTTTTGCTTAAAATATTTTTCTCAATTTACTGTTCATGTTTGGCACGACAGTACTGAATCAGCCTGTATACATTGTCACAGTGACATACAATCGTAGTAATATACAGGGTAGTTCAATAGTGCGTCCGGCTTTCCTAGCGCACTTCCCGTAGGAGATAGAAAAAAAAGTTTGGTACATAATATTATTGGTTTGAAAAGATCAACGTCGTAAAATTATTTTCAACAATACAGGGTGTCCCATTATTGCGGTATAACAAAAACAAAGATTTTTTTAAATGGAATACCCTGTAACGTTTTATGTCTTCCGATGTCATTTATTTAACCTCTACATAAACGTCTGTTCATTTTTAAATTTAGTGACAGTGTTGCCAAATTAGAATTTTTTTCCGAAAAATAATCCATATTCAGGCTCAACTATAAAAAATCGTAGCGACCTCGTTTTTTTTGAAGTGATGAATTTGTTTAGCAATAATGTTAGTCCAGGTAAAAAGTAACATTTTGATAATAAACAATTTTAATTTAGTTCCACAGGGTGTTAATAAAAAAATGCCGAAGTTTGCAATTTTCAAAATGATAAAACTCATTTTTTTCAAATGTGACTACCCTTTTTTTATTTCAATATTCGATGGGTTTTTTTCTACTTTTCAATTCGTATATAGGGGTATTTTATGTCTAAACCCCATACTTTCTGAGATATTCAATAATTTTCACAAAAGTAACCATTTCATCACGTGAAGTAGGCCAAACAAATGCAAAATAAATGCGAAACAATTACAAAACAAATGCCGGTAAATTGATTTGTGCCTGGATGAAAATGGAAGACATTTCGAACATTTATTGTAGTCTTTTATCTTTTATATGTATTTTCAATTTTGTTACTTATCATAGTTTTTTGAATAAAATAAATAATTTTATTACCTACATAAGTATTATCCGTTTTAATTATAAAATTTAATCAAATGTTACATTGATACTTAAGTACTTACATTTTGGTATTTCTTTTGCATCAGCACAGCCTACTTCGGTGCATAAAAACGTGTTGAAATGGTTACATTATTGAGTATCTCAGAAAGTATGGGGTTTAGACACAAGATATCCCCTATACAAATTGAAAAGGAGAAATAAACCCATCGAATAGTGAAATAAAAAAAGGGTAGTCACATTTGAAAAAAATGAGTTTTATCATTTTGAAGATTGCAAACTTTGACATTTTTTTATTAACATCCTGTAGAACTAAATTAAAATTGTTTGTTATCAAAATGTTACTCTTTACCTGGACTAACATTATTGCTAAAAAAATTCATCACTTAAAAAAAAACGAGGTCGCTACGATTTTTTATAGTTGAGCCTGAATATGGATTATTTTTCGGAAAAAAAATTCTAATTTGGCAACACTGTCACTAAATTAAAAAATGAACAGACGTTTATGTAGAGGTTAAAAAATGACATCGGAAGACATAAAACGTTACAGGGTATTCCATTTAAAAAAATCTTTGTTTTTGTTATAGCGCAAAAATGGGACACCCTGTATTGTTGAAAATAATTTTACGAAGTTGATCTTTTCAAACCAATAATATTATGTACCAAACTTTTTTTTCTATCTCCTACGAGAAGTGCGCTAGGAAAGCCGGACGCACTATTGAACTACCCTGTATTTTATGTTTTTGAACTTTTTCATTAAAATCCCCCAAATTTAAAAATCTAAAAAAATTCACAATAACAGCTCTCCAAGTGACTATTCTATAGTAAAAAAAAACTTAAGTTTTATCACACGAAAAAATTTTTTCATGCTTACCCGGCTATACCCTTTAAGGTATTTCTCGGGGAGAAACAAGGTACACTATATGTTAGAAAAGGAAAAAAAAGTGTAGTATAAAATCAAGATAGCCATGATATAAATTAAAATAAAATTTGGCAACGTTGAGTAAATATTTTCTATTGCGCATGCGCGACTTTTGTATTGACAGCTACATATTATTTAATGTTTTGATGTGATAATGTGTATTATTATTTGCAGCTGAATTTGTTATATATTATAAGTTTATAATTAAGAAATAGTTTTTATTATTTTTATTATTCCTTGAAATTAAAAGAACAACAACCGCGGCAATTGTCAATACTTTGCGGCGTTGTCATAGCTAGTACTGTGATATTTTTTATCAGAAAATAAATTTTTATTTTACTTATAACTTAAAAACGGGGTGGTGAAAATACTTGAGATTTTTTATATTAACTCAAATTATATTAATTTAGTTTCTCTCAAAATTTCATAAATTTCTTGATCTTCCTTCTCATAAAATTATTGACTTTTTCATTGAAAATCCGCTTAAAATATCGTAATCCCTATACTCGCAATCTTAAATTTTTCTTTTTATTTTTACGATATCTTCGCTCACAGATGGTGAATCATTTTAAGATTTTAAATGGAGCTTCTAATAACATTTTTTTAGTTTTTTACAAAATTTGAGCTTACTCTTGAATCTTTTAATTTTTCCGAGAAATACCTTAATCGCCTTACTTACTTCTATTTTAAATTGTTTGTCAGTCAACTTATGCTTTTTTCAACAGTTAAGTATTTTCCTGTTCGTTGATCTAATATATAGGTAAAATGAATTACTTAATGGTTTTATAATTGGATATATAATATCATATTTTATTCATTTGATCAAATGATTATTATTTAACCGGTTCGTTTTGAGTGTAGCTGAAAATAAATCAAATATTTGATACTATCTAAAAATGGCACCTAAATAAGTCACACAAGTCTACTGGCGACACCACTGGCTATGACCAAAACTTTACAGTAAATGTAAATACTGTTTTAATATCGTTACAAAGTTAACATGACGAGCGTTATTTATAGTTCGTACGTTTAGCCAGCCCACTCGAGTGAACCGATGTAACATACATAGTACATTATCTCTAAAACAGGCCGCACGCTTATTTATGTGTATTCATTGAAATTTTGTTAATCCAATTAACGCTTTGATATTTTTTTTTACATTCTACGAACATTGGACGAGGTGTACTGCAAGTATACATATTTATATACAGGATGATTTACAACTAGTGTAAACAAATTTAACAGTAGATCGAGAATGTAATTTTAAGCAAAAAAACTTTACAACCGGACCCCAGTAATGGCAAATTTTTAATTAAATGTACTGATTTAGAAATATGTGTTGATATTTACATTACCATTTCTGAATATTAATCTATGTACAGCGTGATTTGATAACAATCGGTCAATAGGTGTCAAAATGGTGGACATTTAAACTAATTATTAATATAATTTATTTATTAAATTTTTATTATCATAGCAACTGCTTTACATTGTTTCAAATTTGACGATTCTTTATTTTATGTTTTTTGTGCCGTAGTACTTATCATTTTGTCATCATTAGCAAGTGTCCATCACTTCATGCTCATTACTAGTTTTACCTTTACCATTACTGAAGAAAAAACATGAACAAAATAAAAGGCTATAATTTAAAAAACAAACTATTTGCTGAGTTTGGTAATAAAATTGATTAAATAAAGAGTTACTTGTTTTATTAGTAACATGAGTCCATGAGAATTAAAAAAAACAAGCCCATTAATAAAAAAAAAAACAAACGAAAACATGCTCTTATAGCAGCCATAATTGGCGCCTTTACCTTATAGATTTTTAATGAAAAAACTTTCATGTTTTTATAAACACATCATTTCGTAGAGTTACAAATTCTACCCCTTTGCAACCACTTAAGGGTTGAATTTTGGGAAATGCTGAAATACATGTTTCATTGTTTGTATTGTAAAGTAAGTTTCAAGTAAATCAGACCAAAAAATATTTTTTCTCGTACAAAATTTTACACCCCTTTTAGCCCCTTAGGGGTTGAATTTCAAAAAACCCTGCCTTAGTGGGTGGTAAACGGCAGATCATTAGCATAAACCTCTGATAAATATCACAGGAAAGCAGCTGAAAAAGTTGAAAAACTTTATTTCAACCCCCAAATTTTTCACTAAAATGCTCGTTATTATTTAAATAATGGATTAATAGTTGTTCAATACACATGGTCCGATAGTGGATTTTATTATCTACAATAAATACCTGATGATAGTTTTTGACAAAGTGCGTTGTTATACAAAAACGGTAAAATACCCTATATTTAGTTTAAATTCATCCGACTGCTCACAAGAATCACCTTTAAAATCAAATTCATAATTATTTGTTGTCTATTGGATTGTAATTAGATCGCTTCAGTGTAAAAACGCCATTTATTACACTGTAAAAAATTTCTGATGCTAATTTACAAATTATGTGTTGGAAGTTTTATTCATATATAATATACAATTTCCGAAATTCAAAATACTTATTGTAAATGATGAAGTGAAGGTTTAAAATTTTTACAACATGGTGTTGGAAATTGAAATACTATACTGTGTAGGAAATTACGATACCATAACTTTGTAAAATTAATTTACAAAATGTATTGGAAATTTCAAAAATTGTATATGAATAAAACTTCCTACTAGGGATTGCAATCCCGAGCAAAATTTTCAATCCCGGGATTAGAATTTATTTTAGTAAAAAAATTATTTAACCATTAATAACTTGTAAAAAAAATTTGAAATGTGTACTTACGGTTTTACGTATGATTATGAAAAATATTCGAACAGTGAGCTTTCGTAAAAAAATAATAAATAGATTTTATAAATAGAATTGAAATGTAGAGTCCTTCTGTGTCCGTTTTGTTTTGCATTTTGCAGATTGTCTATTCACTTCCCGCAAAAAGTATTTATACACAGAAAATTCATGTGCACTATTTAATATCACATATTTTTTATTAGCACATTTATCAAGGTTTGACCATAATAATTAACATCTAATAATTAACCGTTCAAAAATGATCTACTCAATAGAATTTGATATTCAGATCTATGTATAGTAATGAAGTCGGTTAAAAAGAAATTCATTCAGATACTAAATATGTCATTAACTGTGGTATTGCTAGTTCTATGTCGATAACTTTATACACAACAGACGTAAATGGTAAATACATTATACCAATCCTTAAAATTTGTTAAAATGCATATTTATTTTACACGTTCTTGGAAAAGACAATGCAGTCAGGAGACCCATGTAAGCGTAAAGTTTCTAAAACGGTCGTTTTTATTGCAACCTGATGTCCTGACATTGGCGCCAAACTTAAAAATTTCACTTTCCATATGGGCTAGTATCATATCATTTTTCTATGAGGATGCAAATCCAGATTAATTTTTTTTAAATCCCGAAATCCCGGTATTAATGTGTTTCTAATCTTGGGATCCCGGGATTACAATCCCTACTTCCTACACATGTTTTGTAAAATTTACCTCGGATATTTTTTCCTTTTTTGTTTTTTCCCTTTTTGACCCTTTCCCTACTTTTTACTATATTTTATACCTGAAATGATTAGAAAGGTATAAAATAAGTGTATTATTATTAATAATATTATATTAGGTTGGTTGTTTGTTATTTAATACGCCATGCCATGGAGGGGGTACCCCATTATATATCGTCATGGGTTCTTGTGCAAAGGATGTTTATATATATTTCCCTAATCTGAATTTTCCTAAAATCAGACGACACATTCATTATTCCTATTTATTTATAAACATTAAACACATATTATTAATAATCGTACGGATAGATAAACAAAAATAATTGGACTGCACCATATATTATGTAGATATCAACTGTGTTGTGTTGTTCCGTAGATATATATACGTATCGAAAGTGAAAATACATTGGTGGTGAGAGTTAATTTGCATCCAATTTTAGTATTTTAGGTATAGGAAATTTCTAAACTTGTATTGTAAACCAACAAGATGTATTGGAAATTTACTAAACTTAATGATGTGTATTTTTTTCATATACAGATCCACTAAATTTACAAATAAAAAATTGTTAATTTCATAGCTAAATGAATTGTAAATTTACATACTCGTAAAGTAAATTTACCACAACTTGTTTCGTAAAGTATAAATATAGGAAATTTACAAACTTGTGTAGTAAACCAACAAGATGTATTAGAAAATTACTAAACCTAATGTAACAAAAAAAAATCATATTCAGATCTGCTAAATTTACACATTCGTAAAGTTTTACCACAAATTGTTTTGTAGTGTAAAAGTATTGGAAATTTCCAAGCTTGTGTAGTAAACTTACAAGATGTATTGTACAAATACAATTTTTATTGAAGATATACTAAACTGTGAGGTAATTTATTTTCCCAACACTGACTTTTGGAATTTTCCTTTACATTTGTATAGTAAAAATATTGTAAATTTACTATTTTTTTTCTTAGTGTAGTAAAAATCAGGGCTTCGAACCGGAACTGAACCGAAAACCGGAAAACCCGTTATTTTTTGCCGGAACGAAAACCAGAACAGAACCGAAATAAAAATATCGGTTTTTACGATTCAGTACATGTTAAAATACTTCAATTGTCGTTCGGACTATCATACAAGTACAGTCGGGACCCGTTTATTTTAAATCTCGTTTATCTGAAATGCCGAGTTTAGTTTATTCGAAATTTTTTCTTCTCCTTCACTTCCCACCATTCTCGAGTCATGGCGTAAACGACCATATTTTTGAAATTTTTGTAGCGTTGGCACGGGAATTGAAGTCACCGCGAAGACGTATTCAAATATTATAAATGTATAATAGAATATCAATTACAAAAAAATCCTTCATTTATTCTTGTTTTCGTATTTTTTGATATTTTAACAACACATACAATCAAAGAAGTACTTACAAATTCGACATTGCAAAATCATAGAAAGCTGTCAAAAACTCAAAACCACAGAACGTATTGTTAACTTAAGAATAGTAAAAATGAAACTTCCCGAATAGGCAAAATTGTCTGTGATAGCTTTTTCATGATTTTGCAATGTCGAATTTGTACTTCTTTGATTGTATGTGTTGTTAAAATATCAAAAAATACGAAAACAAGAATAAATAAAGGATTTCTTGTAATTGATATTCTATTATACATTTATAACATTTGAATACATCTTCGTGGTGACGTCAATTCCCGCGCCAACACTGATTGGTCAAGGATCTATACATAACTTGGAGGGAGCTCCTCTCGACTTAGAATAAACGCGACTTCCTCGTGTCAAAACGATTCAGAAGGCTTAGAATAAACGAGTACCATAAAATGTTCTAAATTATGGTAGAACATTTTTTTTAAATACAAATAATTTTTTTGTTTTAATTAACCACTCGGAGCTGAACCGAAAACCGTTATTTTTTGCGGAACGAAAAACGGAACCGAACCGAAATATATTTTTTTACTCGAACCAGAACGAAAACCGAAACGCAAAAAATAACGGTTCGAAGCCCTGGTAAAAATATTGTAAATTTAGAATTTTTGTTCTCAGTGCACGTTTAATATTATTTATTTATTTTTGTACAGAGACTCCGAGAACGCCGACGTAGTGAAACAGTACTTACAGAGCTACTACTGGTGCACGCTGGCGTTGACGACGATCGGCGATTTGCCGCGACCGAGAAGCAAAAGCGAGTACTTGTTTGTCATCCTCCAGCTCTTGTTCGGTTTAATGCTGTTCGCCACGGTTCTTGGACACGTCGCGAATATCGTTACGTCGGTATCGGCAGCCAGGAAAGAGTTCCAGGGTAAGTCAAATCATGTTTAACATTTGCTTTTGTTTCTGTTTTACAGTTAACATTACTTCGAATTTTGTTAATAATTATTCGGTTGTATAAATATTTCGATCGACGAATATAGAATATATGTAAATAAAGTTCGATGTAATGTTGCATTCGAAAATTTCAAATTATTTTAGCTCAATTTAAATCAAAATAAAGTCAGACCAATGATTTCAATGAGTATGATATGTTTTACTTGGTGAAGTCTTTATATAAACTAGGGTGGTCCTTATATGGGGTTAGGATGAATTTTGACCGGGTCGCCCCCCAAATCAGCTCCAAATAATTCAAAAATAATGTGGAAAAAGTTTCAGCCCTCTATCTTAAAAAATGTGTGATTTACCCATTTAAAATACACGTGTTTTTTAGATTTTTCAAAAGCCTGCGTTCTAGAGTGTCTTAAACTCTTTTTAAAAATCTAGAATATTCATGAAAGCATCCCTGGTACTCATATTCCATATCTAGATGGATAAATTAAACTTCTGATTCAACGTTGTCTGTATATGGGTCATTGGGTCATTTCATCAAGAGAAAATAAAAAATAAAAAAATTGTATAATTTCTGTATAATTTTGTCAGAAAAACATTTGACAATGAAAATATTGATCTTGAAATAAAAAATGTTGATTCTAAAATTAAAATTGAAAAAAAAAATTGGTCGCGCCAGTTAGAAACCGATATGGAATAATCTTTTTTGATTTTAGAATCAATTTTTTATTTATTTCAAGATCTATGTTTTTATTGTCAAACGTTTTTCTGACAAAATTATCCAAAAAAATGTTTATTTTTTTATTTTCTTGATGGAATGACCCATTGACCCATATAGCTGTCAACGTTGAATCAGAAGTTTATTTTATCTATCTAGATATGGAATATGAGTACTAGAAAGAGTTTAAGACACTCTTGTAAGCAAGTCTTTGAAAAATCGAAAAAACACGTATTTTAAATGGGAAACTCACTCCCCTCTGGTAATGGCCATTTTATAAGATAGAGGGCTGAAACTTTTTCCCCATTATTTTTGAATTATTTGGAGTTGATTTGGAGGGCGGCCCGGTCAAAATTCGTCCTAACCCCATATAACTACCACCCTAATAAACATGTATGACATGTTTCGAAAGTGATTGTGAATTAGAATTAAAAAGAAGGGCGTATTATATTGTAACATTCAATTTTTAAATTCAAGTTTATACATTGATTGCTATGTTATAAATATATATTATTTTATAATATATATTATTTAACAATCATTTGAACTAAGTAAAACAAATATTAGAACAAGGTAAGGAGAATATATTACAGTTATTAAATATTTATTAAATAATAGATAACTCAATAAATAAAGATATTTTAAATATATATAAAATATACTATACAAAAACATGTTTATATTATTTAATAAAATGACACACTTTACATTATAGATATTTTGCGTAAGTATATTTTTAATTATATTGTATTTAAAGCTAACGCATATTTTATTAATTAAATTATTTTCCATCGCATGACAATCAATAGATTTTTAGTTATTTCATACATTACACCAGCGGTCACCAAACTACGGCCCGCGGGCCGGATCCGGCCCTCCAAAGTTTTTCATCCGGTCCCTGATTTTTATACATATGAGAAATATAATTTGATATAAATATGTATATTTATCTACATTTGAATATATATTTTCCATTATTTTCGATATATACTCTATTTACATAGCTAATTGCACATTTAAATAAATGTTCTAATAGGATTCCAACAAGAATATTTTTTGATCCGGCCCGTTTATTGAAAAGTTTGGTGACCCCTGCATTACACATAAATACTTATTATTTTTGAACGTTGGTAGAAAACTTTAATTTTTTTCTCTTTTTCCTTTCTGAGTATAACCTTTTTCAAACAATATTAAAATAGTCGTGAACATTACCATAAATGTAATGTTTACCAGTTTTCCAAGATTAAAAACTTAAATTCAGTGAACAGAAAAACCATCAGAACTTACAAAGTTTTATCCTCATTTCATTTTCAATATGTTAACAGTTGGTAAAAAAAAATAGTGAACTGATAGAGCTTTCAATATTATAACTCAAGATTTATAAAATTTTATTATTTTTCTATTCAAATGTTTAGTTACTTTGGCAATATTTATTGGGAGTAAAAAGTGAAACAAAATACAAATCTTTCATGTTTTTTGACAGTTAACGATACAAATTCATACTTTAATTTTTTCTAATGGAAAATATTTCTCGAAAAATTAAAAGAAAAGCTACTTTGGCAACTTTGATTTATCTTCTTTGTGGCATATCAATGTGAAATTGTAACTTTAATTAATATCTGAGCTATACAGAAAGTTATGTGCAAAGAATTAAAATTTAATTGACACGTTTTTACATCGACTAACAGACATTGACTAACAGGGATGACAAAGGGAGGGGTGACACATCACTAGAGATTGGAAAAATAGTTTTTCATGTATTGCGAAAAATGCATTTATTGTAATTTTTATTACATATCTCCACCGTTTTCAGAAAACTGGTTTGATTGAACACAATTTGAAATCAACTATTTGCAACTACCTTTCCAACTATTTTTAAACCATTTGCGATACTTTTTACTGCCTCGCTTGCACTATATATTATAATATCGTAAAAAAACTATTTATCAACTATGTATTTTCTGAAAAAAAAATTCAACTAGTAACTATTTCATTGAAAATATCAACTATTTTTCCAATCTCTACACATCACTTATTAAGCGATTCATATTTTCAGGTCGCTTTAACAAACCTTTAATGATGATGTCAGTTTTTATAATTCTCCTATAAATAAATTTGTTTTTTAGTTGCAAGCTTGTTTCACTTTTCCCCAATTTTTTTGGTGTTTCATATTTACCTTCATATCGACCCTACATTTATTATATCTGAAAAAAAGTATGGTTGCAATTTTTATTATCTTTCTTCCGTCAAAAATGTATTTACATTAGGGTGCTTTTTTTTTGCGACTATTTTTTTTTTTCACTCCCACCTCAAAATTTTCTTGGAAATACCTCAAAAAAAATTCCCTGAAAATTTGAGCCCTTAATATTAATATTAAGTACTCGCTTTCAGCGTTTAAAGATTTCCCATTGAAAATACACGGAAACTTGAACTTTTTTTTTTTACTTTTTATAGCTCAGAGGCATTTTATCCTATTTGAACGTTTGAAAAACCAAATTACGCAGAATTAAATGTTCTATAAAAGTATTTATTGCAACGAAACTGTAACTTACAAGGGTGAGACAGTACAGGTGATTAAAGTCAAATTTTTCATAAATTTCTTGTTTTTTCATTGTTATTTCATAAATGGCTGAAAATACAGAAAAAGTTTAAATAAAAAAGTTGTAGCAAATTCAATTTTCTTCAAAAAAAATCCTGAGCATCAAATCTCTATTATTGATATTTTTCAAGATAATAAGCTTTTTGTTTTTTATGATTTACGATTTTCATGAATTCGCGACTCTAATTATTAAAAGCAATTTTTTTTTTAAGTTATTATCTACTTTTTCAAAGTCAAGAAGAAAAGAAGAGGTAAATAACCTCAAATAGATGTTCTTTATGTTCATGAAAATCGTAAATCATAAAAAACAAAAAGCTTATTATCTTGAAAAATATCAATAATAGAGATTTGATGCTCAGGAACTTTTTTGAAGAAAATTGAATTTGCTACAACTTTTTTATTTAAACTTTTTCTGTATTTTCAGCCATTTATGAAATAACAATGAAAAAACAAGAAATTCATGAAAAATTTGACTTTAATCACCTGTACTGTCTCACCCTTGTAAGTTACAGTTTCGTTGTAATAAATACTTTTATAGAACATTTAATTCTGCGTAATTTGTTTTTTTCAAACGTTCGAATAGGATAAAATGCCTCTGAGCTATAAAAAGTTAAAAAAAAAAAGTTCAAGTTTACGTGTATTTTCAATGGGAAATCTTTAAACGCTGAAAGCGAGTACTTAATATTATTATTAAGGGCTCAAATTTTCAGGGAGTTTTTTTTGAGGTATTTCCAAGAAACTTTTGAGGTGGGAGTGAAAAAAAAAATAGTCGCAAAAAAAAGCACCCTAATTTACATATTATAAATATAAGTTATTTTTATAAAAGTTCAGAAAGTATGAACTTCTAAATAAATCCTGGTAAAGAAATTTTTTACAAACATCTTTATTTTGGTATCACAAACAACGTCCAAAAAGTACATTTCAAAATTATGATATGTGCATATATGTATAACTTTGATTTTTCACAATTTGAATTATGTTGAAAAAATTACGAAGAGTCTCATAAAGAACATACCATATCGTGTAGGTAACCCCCCCCCCCCCCCTCCTCCCTGCTGTTAACGTCACTGAATATCTACTTCGTATATTTTTTTTATAAATACTTATAAAAACAAAAAAGTTTTTCGCATTGAAAGTACATAAATATAATTTAGCATAGTTAAATCTCACCTTGACGTGCAATCTTAGTTTTATATTAAAGTTCTTGTTTAATTTAAAAATTAATCCAATAATTTTGAAGAAATCTTTCAATACAAGAATAATATTATTATTTTTTCTTCTTTTTAATACTTTTGATATATAATAATTAAATAGTATTTATGTGAAAATGATTATGCAATTTTTTTATGTTGGACATTTGTTAAAATTATCAACTGTTAACAATTACAATTTCTAATTTTAGTTATTAGGTATATATTAAGTAACACTACATTTCTACATTAGGTATTTTATTATTATTCTGTTTTTTTAATGCTTAAACTTGACACAAATACTTCTAAATAATAAAAATGTGATATGACCGTTAACAAATTAAAATATCAATATTAAAAATATATTCTATATTAAATCGCATTTTTTTAAAGAACACTGGTTTAAGATGGTCTTTCAAATCAAAATAGTTTTTTTTTATCTTGTATTATATATTATACAAACTGTCATAGCATTAAACATAAAAATTTTATCAAAAATTTATTTAAATACATAGAATCTTAAAATAAAACATATCTAAACATAAAAGAAATGTAAACATCTGAAGAAGTAAATATAGACATATATACGTAAAACGTAAGGTTGAAAAATTGTACATCTCATTATTTATTATTTATAAAATATTTACTGTAAGAAGATCCGTATATATTTTTGTACATTGTTTCGAATTTTTTAAAATTTTATTTTTTTAGTAGATATACAGGGTGGTCCGGTTTGGGATACAGATATTTTAAGAGCTGATTCCTTGGCTCATTGCGAATAAGAAATTGTACGGGAAGCTGGGG
The DNA here is from genome assembly GCA_961205875.1 of Sialis fuliginosa. NCBI lineage: Eukaryota > Metazoa > Arthropoda > Insecta > Megaloptera > Sialidae > Sialis > Sialis fuliginosa. Next base: position 687,690 of record OY540816.1, on the reverse strand, counting down.
TCTATCTTCAACACCCTCTGAGCTACAGGCTGTTTAAAAACTTCCTTCAGAGTAGTACTTACAAACAAAGATTATCTCATAACTTCCAAAGTAACGTAACTAGACCAACTAAAATGAGCCAGTTTCATAGGTAATTAACTAACGTATATTTCGGTGTTAGCGAGTTAGCGTTAATGCTAGCCGTGTTTCCAGTTCAGAGTTATTGATATTCAAAGTAGAAAAAATATTTTTTTTTTTTAAATTTTTTATGAAAATGACATTTTCCCCCAAAAGTACCCATAATATGTGGTATTTTTATCATTATTTCGGTGCGTTAAAATGTTACCTACAAATTTACCTTATAAAATTTGGACCTAACTCTTACAGTTTTCCAGTTATAAATTTATCTAAAATAATCCCCAAAGTAACTATTTTGCTACCTACCCTATTAAATAAAACAATCATACAATTTTTTTGTTTATAATTACAAAAATAGTTTTAAAATTATATAAATTACCATTATCAATAAAAATATGTAATATAGTTAAATAAAAAATGTATGATTGTTTTATTTAATATGGTAGGTAGCAAAATAGTCACTTTGGGGATTAATTTAGATAAATTTATAACTGGAAAACTGTAAGACCTAAGTCCAAATTTTGTGATGTGAATTTGTAGGTAACATTATGACTAGAGATTGGAAAAATAGTTGTTATTTTCAATGAAATAGTTACTAGTTGAATTTTTTTTCGGAAAATAGTTTGTAAATAGTTTTTTTTACAATTTAATAATAATTAGTGCAAACGAAGCAGTAAAAAGTGTCGCAAATAGTTTTAAAATAGTTGGAAAGGTAGTTGCAAATAGTTGATTTCAAATTGTGTTCAATCAAACCAGTTTTCTGAAAACGGTGGAGATATGTAATAAAAATTACAATAAATGCATTTTTACGCAATAGTTGAAAATCTATTTTTCCAACCTCTAATTATGACACAAATATAATGATAAAAAGTACCACACATTGCAGGTACTTTTAAAAAAAAATGTAATTTCCGTAAAAATTTTCAAAAAAATATTATTATTTTTTGACTTTGATGAGCAATAACTCTGAACTGGAAACACGGCTAGCAATAACGCTAATACTGAAAAATATATTAGTTAATTACCTATGAAACTGACTCATTATGGTTGGTCTAGTTACGTTACTTTGGAAGTTATGAGATAATATTTGTTTGTAAGTACAACTCTGAAAGAATTTTTCCAACACCCTGTAGCTCAGAGGGTGTTGAAGATAGACCCCCCTTTTCATTTTAATTTTTTACTCACAATGACCCAGGGAATCAGTTCTTAAAATATCTATATCCCAAACCAGACCACCCTGTATAATTAATTTTCATATTTAATGAAAGAAATTAATATAAATGTAGAAAATGGACAAAGTTAACATAGAATAGTTTCTATAATAACTTACGCCAGTGTTCTTTTAATAAAGCACGTTTCTTCACCCCATTTAAAAAATTGAATTCAACTTTCAATTCTTCCAGCTATCATATTTCATACAATAATAATTCTCAACATTCAATTCAAAAAGGGGTGCCATTCGTGTTGTGGAATTAAAAGAGAAACAAAAAACTGTCAAAAATAAATATCTGATATTGATTTCACCTGTTCACAGATAACTCGGCAATACGTGAGTACAGCATATATAATTATTTAACTCTTTTATGCCGGAATACCAAACACGAAATAATCTGTTATGAATTTTGTTTAAAAATTGCTGGGTATCAACAGTACAATAAAAAAAAATATCAGTATATATAACTCATGTGGAAAGAAGTCAAATTATACCTTCTTATACCCACAGAAATAAATATCAGTCTTTTATAATGATATTTTCTGAATGAAATAAAGAATAAAATATGCTATATGGAAGTGTCGATTTAATTTAAACGATACATTATACATTTATTTACAAAATAGACCCGCAAATAATCACTGTTAATACCCAAAAAACAATGATAACATTATGTTGGTATTGAATAATATATATTATTTAAAATGACCGGCACTAAGGGGTTAATATTTTTACTGTTTCTTTCTAGAGTTGTTTATTCTATCAGCTTCTTTCGGTTCGACAATTATGAATGTGTACCTTTGCTTTAATTAAACCCCTAATGGCAATGTCACCCTTTTTTGAATAGGTCGAGAGTTTTCTTTATTTAGTGCAGTGTTTTCAACCTTTTTTCACTCTTCACTAACCCCTGCAAATGAGTGTTTTATACAAAAGTCTTCCTTGATTTTTCACTGAAGTAGTTATCGATTATATATTTATATACGTCGGAGTCAGATAAATCATATCGAATAATTTACATAATAATTAGGCTTTTTTCATTAAAGTCATGGAATTAAATAATTCTACATACAATTATGTTAATATAAATAGCATTTAATGTTACAGGATATTACTTAAATTTTAATTGGTAGGGTCAACTGGGGTAAAAGTGAAACAAAATACAAATCTTTCATGTTTTTTGACAGTTAACGATACAAATCATACTTTAATTTTTTTTACTAGATGCGCTTATGAATAACCATTTTAAATACTTACGTCATTTGAACTCAAAAAAGTGTGTTTCATTTTTAACCTCTAATTTGGAAAAAAGTGAAACAGTCCTCTAATGGAAAATATTTATCGAAAAATTAAAAAAAAAGCTACTTTGCCAACTTTGATTTATCTTCTTTGTGGCATATCAATGTGAAATTTTAACTTTAATTAATATCTGAGCGATACAGAAAGTTATGTGCAAAGAATTAAAATTTAATTGACACGTTCTGACATCGACTAACAGACATTGACTAACAGGGTGTAGAAGGGGTGACACATCACTTATTAGGCGATTCATATTTTCAGGTCGCATTAACAAACCTTTAATGATGATATCAGTTTTTATAATTATCCTATAAACAAATTAGTTTTTTAGTTGCAAGCTTGTTTCACTTTTACCCCATTTTTTTGTTGTTTCATATTTACCCCATTCGACCCTATTCTTACATTTCTTTGTTTACCAAAGTGTGGTGTTTTAAGAAATACACGGCGTACTTCTTAAAAATAAATTTATTAAATAATTTAGGTACATTAAATTAGCACGACAAATCGATAAAAGAAGAGTACTAAATTAGAGCCTATTTAATGTTAATTTAGTACGCAAAAAAATGTTATAACTCTTTTATTAAAAAAATTACGAGCGAGTGTGCCAGCTTAAAATTTAAGTAAAATAAGGTCAAATCAGGTGTCAAACATTTAGTGCTAATTTATAACCCGCATTAGACAATTCAGAAGCAATTATTTGTCAATGTATTCGAAAATAAGCATGAGTTGACGCTGACTTAAGACTTAAACTAACAAACATGTGTCGAATTGATCGCTCGAAAACGAAATTCACATAAATATATTTAGTGCTATTTTAATAAGTACTACGAAAAAAACTACCTTAGAGCGATAGGTTGTATTTTAGCTCATATGTGCTAGCTTAGTGTTTAAGTTAGCACACATCATTATCGAAAACGCAACCAAAGTGGTGTACTAAATTAGCGCACATTTAGTGCTAATTTCGTACGATATTAAAAAAATTATAACTTAACGCTTAATTTTGAAAAAAAAAACTTTTACATAAAAATGCTAACTTCGTTCTTCAGCTAGCACACTTGCTTGTAATTAAAAAAAAGTTGTAGTTTTAAGATCGTACGAAATTAGCACTAAATGTACGCTAATTTAGTACACCACTTTGGTTGAGTTTTCGACAATGATGTGTGCTAACTTAAAAACTAAGCTGGCACATATGCGCTAAAATACAACCTATCGCTCCAAGGTAGTTTTTTTCGTAGTATTAAATTAGCACTAAATTTGTTTATGTGAATTTCGTTTTCGAGCGATCAATTCGAAGCATGTTTGTTAATTTAAGTCTCAAGTCAGCGCCCACTCATGCTTATTTTCGAATACATTGATACATAATCGCTTCTGAATTGTCTAATGCGGGTTATAAATTAGCACACCTGATTTGTCCTTATTTTACTTGAGTGTGCTGGTTTAAATCTTAAGCTGGTACACTCGCTCGTAATTTTTTTTATAAATTTCTTTTTTTGTACTAAATTAGTATTAAATAGGTTCTAATTTAGTACTCTTCTTTTATCGATGTGTGTTACATTTGTTGTGCTAATTTAAGGTACCTACCTAAATCATTTTGTGTTTTAACAAAAAATTCAGCATTATTGAGCTATTTTACTCTTTTTAAATTTATTAATGTATTAAAATAAAATTCCCCTTTGCCCCTTTGGACTTACTCCTAAGGGTACGCCGAGCCGGTAACATTTAACTCTCAAAAGGGGTTCATGGTAATTTTAACCTTGGTAAACACTGTTATAGTCTAGTCGTAGAGTGTTATTGTACTTACATATATCTGGCACGATGTATATAAGTATAAACATATTTAAGCTTTTTTCAATTTGTATTCACTAAAGGTAGTATTTCAGTATTTTTAGGTTTTTATTTATATTATATAAACAGGCTGGTCCGGTTTGGGATACAGATATTTTAAGAGCTGATTCCTTGGCTCATTGCGAGTAACGGGAAGGTGGGGTCTATCTTCAACACCCTCTGAGCTACAGGCTGTTTAAAAACTTCCTTCAGAGTAGTACTTACAAACAAAGATTATCTCATAACTTCCAAAGTAACGTAACTAGAGCAACCACAATGAGTCAGTTTCATAGATAATTAACTAACGTATTTTTCATTATAAGCGTTATTGCTAGCCGTGTTTCCAGTTCAGAGTTATTGTTCATCAAAGTAAAAAAATATGTTTTTTTTTTAAAATGTTTATGAAAATGACATTTTTAGATAATCTTTGTTTGTAAGTACTACTCTAAAGGAAGTTTTTAAACAGCCTGTAGCTCAGAGGGTGTTGAAGATAGACCTCACCTTCCCGTACAATTTTTTACTCGCAATGAGCGAAGGAATCAGCTCTTAAAATATCTGTATCCCAAACCGGACCAACCTGTATGTATATTTAATAATGACTGTTTTTTTTAAATTTATTTTGTTCAATCGTACAACAAACAATAGCTTTGTTTTTTATTCGATTTTATAAAATTATTAATATACAGGATGAGTCATATCAGGTGGAACAAACTTGAACCGTGAATTGAGAAAAATATTTTAAGCAAAAAATTTTATATGAACATGTGTCCGGAAATTCTTCGTGAGGGAGCTACAGACCTTCGAAGATTTAACCCAAAATTAGTTTTTATTTAATTTCTAGAGAACTCATTATGCTACAGTTATGAAATTTGATACAGGCTTTGATATTAACAAATTTTATCGATTTACAGTATCAAATAATAATAATTTATACCAGGGGTGTATGGAGCCCATGGACCCACCGATTTTTATCAAGTTATTATTGTTCTTGAATTTTTTCCTGAGTTGGGTTCTTGTAGAAGGTTATATGATACAAAATACACAAAAATATACATTGTTTATTTTTCATAAGATCAACCGTTTTTGAAAAATATCGAAAAAAGAAAATACTCTGTAGAATTTTACTTTATACGAATACTTCAAATTATATAACCCACTGTATGATTACTTTATTTCTAAATCTATTTACTAATTCTATAGATTACACACAAACAACAATAATTTTAACATTTACATCCGAATTCATTACGGTATATCAATATATAGTGCGCGTGACCTCTATATAGCAATCTTAAAAAAAAAAATTTTAAGTCGTTATAAATATGTCCACCTTAAAAATTGCAGGGATGATAGAGAATACTATAAGCAATATTTCCGATTTTTTTCAGATTTTTAAACACCTGACCACATCTTCAAATTTCAAAAAAAAAAATTAATTTTACAAAAAATAATTTAAATTTTTATTCTTCTTAAAAACAGACAAAATGTCCAAAAAGGCCGTTCTTTTGTGAACAAAACTAAAAAAAATTCATTTCGCTACGATAAGTACATCCGGAGATAAAAATTATTATTTAAATGCATATGCGTCATCTCTTCAAAAATTAAAATACGTGTAGTTTTCAAAAAACGTACAATTTTGCGAAATGATGAATGAAACTTATATTTTTTGAGCAAGTTTAACAACATATGTGAATATTATGAAAATCCTTAAAAGTAGCGTTTTTCTCTGATAGAGTTGACTAAGAATGACCCTAATGGGTTCTCTAGAAATTAAATAAAAACTAATTTTGGGTTAAATCTTTGAAGGTCTGTAGCTCCCTCACGAAGAATTTCCGGACACATGTTCATATAAACTTTTTTACTTAAAATATTTTTCTCAATCCACGGTTCAAGTTTGTGTTACCTGATATGACTCACCCTGTATATATGTATATTGCTGTTAGTAATATTAAAACGCCATTAAATAATACATGTTGCCATTAACATATACACAGAATTTTGTATGTAAATGTTTCAATTCTTTTAAAATATATAAAAAAAATTTAATTATAATAATTTATTGAGAAGCACATGTATATAGGCACGTTCAAATTATGCCTTTATAAAAAACTAAGCTGTTTCATGTCGGCTCTACTCTAGTGAACAAAGCTGTTGTAAAATAATTCATCAGTGTTTAAAAAGTTTTTAAATTAATTAGATAACTTTGTGGTCTCATTGTCTGAATTTCTTCTTCTTATTTTATTTAATAGACGACCTTTCGCTAAAACAATAAAATTGGAGAAATCATGTTTTGTTTTGTAAATAATTTAATTGTATAACTTCTGCACTCTTTTTTTACTTAAAGTTAAAAAAAGTTCGTAATGACTTACTGCGAAAGTTTCATTTTTAATTTTATGAATTTATTCATAGTGAGAGGTTACACTCATTAAAAAGTTAAAATATATAATAGTTTTTCTTTGGTGTATACTTTGATGAAATATTCATTGTTAATTCAATTTCAATTTAGGTGCAATAAATTTCACGATGAAAACTTTTTACTTTATGTTTTGAAAATAGGAAATTGTGTATTTTCTTTTTATTCTTTTGATTAAATAAGTTATTGATTTTTTCCTTTATCTCTTTCTTACATTTAATTTGATTATATTATATAGAATATAAACTAATGTGTCAAATTTATTAAACGAAAATTTTTATTTCTGTTTTTAATATAAAATTTTTTTTTACCTATAAAAGTCACATGCAAATTATGCTTTAAAATTTTACTTACTGGCTGAGGGCCTACGCCCGATGGCCAATAACTTAAATTTAAAAAAAATAGACTATAAAATTCTATGAAATACAGAAGTTAATAAATTATTTACAAATACATGTCTAATATCCTAATTTCTAAGCAAATCTTAATTTACATTCGTATTTTAGAAAGGTAGATGTAAATATTATACAAAACCTTTAAAAATATTTGATAATAAAGACATTGAAATCCTAATTAAAGAAAACTCTTTCACCTTAATGTTATTTCAACCAATAATTATTAAATAAAAATTAAATTAAACAAAATACATTGTACAGTTTAAGAATCGAAATAAAATAGAATGTACCTGTTTTAGGTAATAGACACCTATGTTATTTAGCGAATATTATTAAAATAATTAGCATGTTGAATGTCTCTCACAGTCGGCAAATATTTTTTCTAAAATTAACAATTTTACAGATTACAAATTATGTATGTACCTTAGGGTGGTCCTTATATGGGGTTAGGACGAATTTTGACCGGGCCGCCTCCCAAATCAGCTTCAAATAATTCAAAAAGAATGTGGAAAAAGTTTCAGCTCTCTATCTTATAAAATGGCCATTACCAGAGGGGGGTGATTTTCCCATTTAAAATACACGTGTTTTTTCGATTTTTCAAAAACCTGCGTACTAGAGTGTCTTAAACTCTAGCTAAAAATCTAGAATACTCATGAAAGCATCCCTAGTACTCATATTCCATATCTTGATGGATAAATAAAAAAAATTTGATTCTAAAATTAAAATTGAAAAAAAAATTGGTCGCGCTAGTTAGAAATTGATATGAAATGATCTTTTTTATTTTAGAATCAATTTTTTATTTATTTCAAGATCAATGTTTTTATTGTCAAACGTTTTTCTGATGAAATTATCCAGAAATTATACAAAAAAAATTTATTTTTATTTTCTTGATGGAATGACCCAATGACCCATATAGCTGTCAACGTTGAATCACAAATTTACTTCATCCATCAAGATATGAGTAGATTTTTAGAAAGAGTTTGACACTCTAGTACACAGATCTTTGAAAAATCGAAAAAACACGTGTATTTTAAATGGGAAAATTACCCCCCTCTGGTAATGGCCATTTTTTAAGATAGACAACTTTTTCCACATTATTTTTAAATTATTTGGAGCTGATTTGGGGGGCGGCCCGGTCAAAATTTGTCCTAACCCCATATAAGGACCACCCTAAATGTACCTACTACCTATGAATTATATTTCAACATACATACATACCTAATATACACACTCCTTAATGTTTATGTAAATACAACTCATAAACTTTTTAATCACGAATATTTGTTTTTATTTATTATTAACAATATTAATTAGTCTTGTATGCTTTTAGTTACCTAATAAGTTTTAATTAAATAGTTCCATATCATATATTAGAAATAATATTCAGTACAATGTTTCATTTGTTCATCAAAATAATGCTCTCATTATCATAATACATCTATATCAAAATATTTATCTTTGCTGATATAGTTTTCAAACTACTCGTATAGTACGTGTAGGTACAGTCACCTGCATTAATGGTCTTGCAGTTTGTATTCATATTCGTTTATCACAAACTTATTAGGCTCCTCCCATTTGTGCAATTATAATATTTAAATCATTTCTCCATGTATCAACCAAAGACAGATATTTTGAAATTCATTTGCTAGATAAAGAACTACTCTTCGTTTATAATACATAGGTACTCATATGTATTTGTGCAATTAAATTATTATGTAATCTATTGAAAATTGTATACGTAAATTTTGTGGCAATAAATATTTGATATTCCGAATTTTAGTAAAGATAATAGATGATGTTTGTCTTTAAATTTGGAATCTGTTGTAAGCGATTCTAGTCTTTAGGGTACCAGACGAGTTCTGCAGGCGACTGTACCTATTTGTCCTCGGTCCCGGCTTTCAAATTTCAAATAAAAAATACTCCTCTGAAACTTCGTGGGTGGATTCATTTTGGCGTAACTTACAACTTTTTTATCTTAAAAAATTCTGAGAATTGGGGCGTTTTTGATGTGGCATGCGTCAAACATGTTTAGGGCGTAGGTCAGGATAAAAGACCCTTGATTTTTGTAGGCCAGTATAACCATAACATTTTAATATTATTTATCTAGCAATTGTGCAAAAATCAGCCGGTTATTTATAAATTACATAACATTATGAATTTGACATGTTGAGGGTTTAGGTCTCGCTAAATGCCCCAATATTTTTGTAGGTCGTTAAATTGACATGTTTGACGCATGCCACATCAAACGCCCCAATTATCAGAATTTTCGAAGATAAAAAAGTTGTAGGTTACGCCAAAATGAATCCACTCACGAAGTTTCAGAGGAGTATTTTTTATTTCAAATAGTGGAGTCACATAACCGGAATTTTTTATTGAATGAAACAATCTCTCCCTAAAGCGATTTTATGATTTTAAAATGTTTTAGGGATCAAGAGAACTTCATAACTGAGTTTGTGGATTAATCCTTTTTCCTCGCGGTACTTTTTTCACGACTTTTCCGGAAAATCATCAGTTTTTCCTGTTTGCGGTTCGGTTTTTCACGAATATCTCGGCTTCTACATGATCAATATAGACCAAAAAAATAGGGTCACTCGTAAGGAACCCTTTTATCGATTTGTGGGAGGCGAAATACTAGAACATAATATCTAACTACAAAAAAAATTATAAACTGCGCATATAACAGATTTTTTATTTTTTCTCAATTACTTTACAATAAATATGAATATTTTGATAAAAATAAGAAAAAAATATACTTCTTATGATCTTAAATAAACCTACTACGTTTTATTTCAAATCATAAGAAGTACACTTTTCCTTATTTTCATGAAAATATTCATATTTATTGCAAAGTAATTTGTTTTTTTTTTTTAGGTTAGAAATTATGTTATAGTATTCCGTCTCTCACAAATCGATAGAGGGGTTCCTTACGAGTAACCCTATTTTTTTTTGGTCGATATTGATGAAGTAGAAGCCGAGATATTCGCGAAAAATCGAACCGCAAACAGGAAAAATTGATGGTTTTTCGGAAAAGTTGTAAAAATAAAAAATTCCGGTTATATGACTCCACCAAAAAAAAGCCGGGACCGAGGACTATATATACCTACAGATTTAATGGATTCAAAATGAATATTAATTGAAATATAGACACGTACGAGTATATCAATATTTCAATTTTTTTTTCTTCACAAATTTGCTGTCGGCAGGTTTGATCCTAGTCCGACAGCTCAGTAGTATCGTGTTGTGTTATGAAATATTTCAATTAATTGTACTTAATGTTTGTAAATGACAATATACTTTTACAATTATTAACAAACACAACGAAAACCATAACAAATAAGTATTTGATATATGCTTCTGTAGAACTGTTTTCTATTGTACAAAGTATTATTACAATATTTCCTTATCCATAGCTTGTATTATTTTTCTTATAAATTTCTGCAAGATTAAACAAAATTTAGGTAATATTCTTCACATCAAGAAAGCATCAACATCAAAAAGTAGGTAAATATAAATTGCATAATTTATAATTATATCATGTATTATGTATAACATATTTTTAAAAAGGTAAACATTTGCATATATATGCAAAATTGATTCAATATAGTAAATATTATCTTAAATAATTGGGTCCGAACGAATTTTTATTATTGATTAAATTTATATTGAGAAGGACATTTCTCTTCAAATGATCACTAACTATTATAAACTATCGACGCAATACAAATTAACTTTAATTTAATAATATGTGTACCAGTGGCAGTGCGTAAATATTTGTGAAGATGAGGCCAATTATATACAGGGGCGGAATAATGAAAAAAATGGCCCTAGTCAAGGTTACCATTGTGGACCCTTTTAAAAAATATCCAAAGTATTTTTATAGCAAGTATCAAAAAATTGTCCGCATAATATTTGAAATTTTTTTTGCTTCTACTTTTGAAAATCCGGCCTCCAGAAATTACGGGCCCTAGGCAGTTGTCTAGTCTGCCTAGGCCAAAGTTCACTTCTGATTTTGTTATTAATATCCATATTAATATTTATAAAAATTCTCAATTCTTATTCGGTCCCAGTTTTATAAAACAAAAAAGAATCGCGCGGACACCAATTTTCTTGTTATCGTCCAATATTCGTTGATTTTGACTTCCCATTACACGGAAAATATAAAATTTAGTAAAAATAATTTATTGTTTATTATTTAAAATTTCATGGCGAATCTATTTTTTTTATTTTTTTTTTATTTGAAGGTTTGCATATCAAATAGGAGCTATCAAGAGATCCTGCGGTAGTATGAATAGAAGTTTTTCTAGCAAAAAAATAATAAAAAACATGTTTGTAGCCTAAAAATATTGATAATTTTACTATTTAAGTACACATAAAACTTTAAAAAGGGTGTATTTTATAATAAAATTTTTTTTTCGATTTTTTAATTTTTTACGTACCTATTGTTAAATGTAGGTTAATTTAACACATTATTTCTCTCTTATGTCCAAAGCTTATTTTAGTAGAACCATTAAATAACTTTGCAAAAGCTTAGGAATAGATTTTGAACACAAAATTGAACAAGAATGGTAATTTTTCATAAATCGCTATGTTTGTCATTCTACTAAATGTGATTAAAATTGATTAAAAAAATGACATATAATACCGAACGAGTTTCAACAATATCGGTTCAGTGGTTCATGAGTTATGCGTGTGATAAGGATTCAGGAGATAGACGGACGGACACACACACGGACGGACAGACAGACAGACACGGAACGAAAAGTGTTTATGTTGACGTGAAACAGAAAGATCAATTTAAAATTTTGAAATCGGAGAACCTTTTTTTTGTCTCAACCTAAAACGATCACAAAGCTTCTCGTATCTTCGATATTGCGAGGTAGCAATAATGCAACTATTAAGGCGTCAGATATTTATATTATAATATTATAAAATTTTATTCAACTTAATTATTATCATTCATCATTTTAAAATCCAAATAATAGGGGTAATTTCTGGATATTAGATTTAAATTAATCTCAACATAGCGAATCTCAACTGTACTAATTATATTTGTGACTACTAATTACACCACACTCAAAGCTTAAAATATAAAATACATTTATCACAATACAATAAATAGAGATCGCAAAAATAGTTTTTCAACTATTGCGTAAAAATGCATTTATTGTAATTTTTATTACATATCTCCACCGTTTTCAGAAAACTGGTTTGATTTAACACAATTTGAAATCAACTATTTGCAACTACTATTCCTACTATTTTTAAACTATTTGCGACACTTTTTACTGCTTCGTTTGCACTAATTATTATTAAATCGTAAACAAAACTATTTACCAACTGTTTTAAAAAAAAAAATTCAACTAGTAACTATTTCATTAAAAATAACTATTTTTCCAATCTCTAATAATGAATACAAAACATTTTAATTTACCCCACACATGTACCACCTAATGAATACAAAACATCTATATTTACCCCACACATGTACCACCAATGTACATCACTTCTCTTGTTACAAATTCAAACACGACATACATAAAAAAATTCAACTAGTAACTATTTCATTGAAAATAACTATTTTTCCAATCTCTAATAATGAATACAAAACATCTATATTTACCCCACACATGTACACCTAATGAATACAAAACATCTATATTTACCCCACACATGTACCACCAATGTGCATCACTTCTCTTGTTACAAATTCAACTAGTAACTATTTCATTGAAAATAACTATTTTTCCAATCTCTAATAATGAATACAAAACATCTATATTTACCCCACACATGTACACCTAATGAATACAAAACATCTATATTAACTCCACACATGTACCACCAATGTGCATCACTTCTCTTGTTACAAATTCAAACACGACATACATAAAAAAATTCAACTAGTAACTATTTCATTGAAAATAACAACTATTTTTCCAAACTCTAATAATGAATACAAAACATCTTAATTTACCCCACACATGTACCACCTAATGAATACAAAACATCTATATTTACCCCACACATGTACCACCAATGTACATCACTTCTCTTGTTACAAATTCAAACACGACATACATAAAAAAATTCAACTAGTAACTATTTCATTGAAAATAACTATTTTTCCAATCTCTAATAATGAATACAAAACATCTATATTTACCCCACACATGTACACCTAATGAATACAAAACATCTATATTTACCCCACACATGTACCACCAATGTGCATCACTTCTCTTGTTACAAATTCAACTAGTAACTATTTCATTGAAAATAACTATTTTTCCAATCTCTAATAATGAATACAAAACATCTATATTTACCCCACACATGTACACCTAATGAATACAAAACATCTATATTAACTCCACACATGTACCACCAATGTGCATCACTTCTCTTGTTACAAATTCAAACACGACATACATAAAAAAATTCAACTAGTAACTATTTCATTGAAAATAACAACTATTTTTCCAATCTCTAATAATGATACAAAACATCTTAATTTACCCCACACATGTACCACCTAATGAATACAAAACATCTATATTAACTCCACACATGTACCACCAATGTGCATGACTTCTCTTGTTACAAATTCAAAGACGACATACGACCTGAGAGAGTTAGAGCGGCCGTTACTATTTCGTAACGGCCAAACAACGGCGATGGTCACAATTGCCTCGTTATTCGACTGTGTAGACATTAATAAAGAAGAAACCAGATAAAATTGTCGCTGTTGTTTAACAGGCTGAAATAACTTTCTTAATTTAATGAGCTCTTCATAAATATAGTTGTTGTACTGTAACCGGAGATCTGATGGCTTTCGGTCTTGGGTATGACAAATAATTATGTGTAGAGGGGTTTACTATATACAATAATTACACAGATAACGTTGTACATATGTATGTTGCATTTTATATATAAACATTTTATATTAAATCTCTTCATTTGCTTTATTAGTAGTTATTTATTGTAATATTTTACTTAAACAAAATTTTATTTTAAATAAATCGGTAAGACATAAAAAAACATCTGCCAAGTAAATGCACAGTGCTTCCTCGTGCTAAATTCACCAAAGGTAGTTAATTATTCAACAATTTAAATTAAGTGTTCAGACAAATTGCCTGGCATTGGTTAACCATTTAATTTTTATACAAAAATATTAGACATTTTTCTTAAAACGCACCTGAATATTTTCATATATTTTTAATTTTTTGACAATTTCAATCTAAATCTAAAATGCAAATGTCAAAATGACATTTAATATATCCAAGCAAATATCAATTTAGAAAAACAAAACATTTATAAAATAAATTGAGATAAATCTTTGTAAGGGAATATTTTACAACAAACGTTGTAGACCCATATTTTAGGAAATTTAATGCTCTACAAAAAATATTCTATATTTTTTTCACGTAACATGTGTCGTTCTTGAGATATCTTGAAAAAATAAATATTTTGGGGTATCACCCCTCCCTCTAACACGCGATTTTGATAATTTTTAAAGGAGACCCTCTCCAAGCCAGACCCAACCGTCCGACCAAGTTTCAATAATATCGGTTCAGTGGTTCATGAGTTATGCGTGTGACAAGGATTCAGGGGACAGACGGACACACGGACGGGCGGATAGACAGACAGACACGGAACGAAAAGTGTTTTTCTTGACGTGAAACGGAAAGATAAATTTAAAATTATGAAATAAGAGAAACTTTTTTTTGTCTCAATCTGAAATAATCACAAAGCTTCTCGTATCTTCGATATTGCGAGGAAGCAGCATTTTATATTAATTCTCTTCATTAGCTTTATTAGTTATTTATTTAACTATTTTACTTAAACAAAATTTTATTTTAAATAAATCGGTAAGACAGAAAAATTATGGAATCAACGTTTCTGATCGATAAAATTAAACATATATGTTGTTTTTTGCCCGAGCGTGATTACTTATAAATTGTTCTAGTTTTAGGTAAATATACAGGGTGGTCCGGTTTGGGATACAGATATTTTAAGAGCTGATTTCTTGGCTCATTGTGAGTAAAAAATTGTAATGAAATGGGGGGTCTATCTCCAACTCTCACTGAGCTATAGGTATTTAAAAACTTCCTTCAGAGTAGTACTTACAAACAAAGATTAATTCATAATTTCCAAAGTAACGTAACTAGAGCAACCGCAATGAGTCAGTTTCATAGGTAATTAATTACCGTATTGTTCAGAATTAGTGTTATTGCTAGCCGTGTTTCCAGTTCAGAATTTGCTCATCAAAGTGAACGATAACACTGAAAAATACGTTAGTTAATTATCTATGAAACTGACTCATAGTGGTTGCTCTAGTTACGTTACTCTGGAAGTTATGAGATAATCTTTGTTTGTAAGTACTACTCTGAAGGAAGTTTTTAAACACCCTGTAGCTCAGTGGGTGTTGAAGATAGACCACACCTTCCCGTACAATTTTTTACTCACAATGAGCCAAGGAATCAGTTCTTAAAATATCTGTATCCCAAACTGGACCACCCAGTATAAAAACAAATTTTCAAAACAAAAATTCTTAATATTATACACTGTTATACAATTGTGATAATTACACAGGTCCACAAAAAAAGTGGTCTGTGCTGGGATACAGACCCAACTTTTCTTATGTATTTTTTCCCGCTGAACACGAATCTGGGATTGATGGACAAAATACGAGAAACCGGTTTTTATTGTTTTTTGGGTTTTCTCGTGATTTTGTTCATCAACCCCCAATTATGACGACGGATTCATGTTCAGCGGGAAAAAATACAAAAGAAAAGTTGGGTCTGTACCCCAGTACAGACCACTTTTTTTGTGGACCTGTGTTATAATTTAAATTATGTGTTTTATACATTTACCTATAACTTGACCTATTTAAAAGTAATCACATTTAAGAACATTTTAAAATCTTAAAATCGCTGTAGGGAGAGATTGTTTTATTCAATAAAAAATTCCGGTTATATGACTCCACTAATATTTATAAAGAGATTGGAAAAATAGTTGTTATTTAAATGAAATAGTTACTATAGTAGTTGTATAGTATAGTTGATTTTTTTTCTGTAAAATAGTTGGCAAATAGTTTTTTTTAATCAAAATAGTTGTGAAATAGTAACAAATTTTTATACATTAATAATTTTTTTTTGATTTAATCAATAAATTAGTGAAATCAACGTATTAGTAAAAAGTGTCAAATCCGAAATTTGCGAGGAAAATATGTTATGGTCGATTCTAGATAGATTTTAGAAGCTAAAAAAAATAAACAAATAAATATGTAAAAACACAACATAAATATGTATTAAAAAATATCTGTATAATAGACAAAATGTATTTCTAAAAATATATAAAACTAAAAAAATCTACAAAGAATTGTTTGAATAAAACTCAAACTTATTAGGAAATCACAACAAATATATATTATGTTTATTATCTATAAACATGTATAATATTTTTTATTTTTTTGAAAAAATCAATATTAATAATTAGAATTATTTCAAAGTTTGTCTTTATGACTTTTTATCAATACACAATTTTTAACGTTGGATAAAAAAAGGCAAATAGTTTTAAAATAGTTGGAAATGTAAAATTGTTGTAAATAGTTGATTTCAAATTGGGTTCAATCAAACCAGTTTTCTGAAATCGATGGAGATATGTAATGATAATCACAATAGTTGCACTTTTCGCAATAGTTGAAAAACTATTTTTCCATTCTCTATTTATAAATAACAATACTCTTTGTACCAAAATAAATATTTCCTTCGAAAATAAACTCTTGTATTCAAATCATGTCTGTATTAAATAAACATCGTTACTCTCACAAACAGCAGTTAAAAGTTAATTAAAATTTTATTTATTTACATTCTTGTTCCTACATATAAGCACATCCTTGTATATAAAAAAATATAACTAGGAAGATAAATAATTTATGATGAAAACAAACATTCATATTATACTAAATACACGGGCACGACATGTGTGCCCATATTCATTCTATTCTAGTGAGGTATGATTTACAACCGGACATATATGCATGAAGAACAATGCAAACTGGAACATATTGCTGGGTATGTTTGTATGAATGCAGTGCCGGATTAACAACGTAGTAGGAGTAGCAAATGCTACGGGTACCGTGACTTTGTGGAAAAATATCTCTTATTGGGCTTACCACTAGGGTTTGCAATCCAACAGGCTTTTTTCCCGCGGGAATTTTGCGGGAAATCCGTCAATCCCGCGGATCCCAAAATTTTTATTATTCATGCTTAAAGTGACTATTATTTAGTTAACACGACAATGACAATCAACTAATAAAAAATAGTTCCATAGCGGTAACATATGATACGTAAACGTAACACGTACCGCATTGTAACGTTTTTGGGTTCAATTGTATTAAATAATTTCATTTAACATTTAATTGGTTCGGTAGAATGGCCTATAGGTGCTCGGAAACTTAAACACTGTTATACTAAGTAAATAAATTTAATTTTAACTACACTTACACTATGTCTTTACAAAAGCTTGTACTATATCTATTACAAAAACTTTCACTATATCGTATACAAAATCTGGCACTTTTTCTATTACACAAAAACTAAAACTATTTCGAATATGAAATGATGGTTACTACCACAGAGCCTTACTACTCCTTAGCTTGCATTACAGGGCTAAGGTAGCTACACTGTTTCTTAGATTTATTTAACACTTTCGGCACTTTATAAATTATTGTGTTTCACACGACTCTGTGCTAACAACTGACTCAATACATATCTTCCGAGGTCTCTCTACAAAAAGGATTACCTAATCTTACAACTAATTTCTACAAATCATTATATAATAACCCAAGCGACTATAATATAATACTGTAACAGCATAGACCGATGTAAAATCTATAAAATACACCTGTAAATAAGAGGTTGTCTAATCTGTTAGGTACTACTTTTGTCTTTTTGTTCGATTATCCATTTCAATTTGTTTAACTCCTTGGTTGCGTATAAATTAGCCCTTCTTTTATACGTAGGTCACCTTTTACGCCGCACCGGTATACACTGTATTTAACGTAAAACTAAACCACTAAATATCATTATTTACGGTTGTATTTTAGAGACAATACTGTTAAAAAATTGTATTTTGTATTTTTTATGTTTTTTTTTTTGTTGTAATCTGCGGACTGTTCAAGCTTTTTTCTTCGCCTGAGTCGCGCGAATCCTGGCATATTTTAATCGGTTGTAATTCTGGAGGTATATAACCACTTAACTAATCGTGAACAAAAGATATGTAAAAATTCCACTAGTTTCATATTCAGTCTCTCAGCCTTAATTTTTTTTCAAAATAGTTACCTTTTTTATTCATATTCACGCTATACAAGTATTCAAAACGCACGCGACCTACAAATATAATGTTCAAAAAATTCCGCGCGGATCCCGCACTTTCTTTGCGGGATCCGCATATCTCCAAAACGTGCGGGATTGCAAACCCTACTTACCACTTACCGTCCAATGGTTGACACGGGGTGTCCAAATCTACACTAACTATTCATTTAAATTTAGGGTTTCCGATCTCGATTCGATTTAATCGAAAAATCGATTTTTGAATCTCCGGTCTTTGATTTTTTAAATCGATTTTTCTAAATTTGCTCAAATCAAATAAAGAAAATTTTGTTTGTAAAAGTGATGTTTTATTATACACTCCTCAAAAAAATTAAGGGATAATTAAAAAAAGGTAAAACAAGTAAAATAGTTATATTTACGCGAAAATTCTTTTGATTTGCGTGTTCCAAAGCTCATTCAAAAGCTTGCACAGAAAGAGATGGAAAATGATTTGGAATATACTTGTCCTTATTTAATTAATTCATTTATTTCATCCTTATTAGAAAAAGAGATAGATGTATCCTGAAAAAAATGGTGTAACATTTCTTCAAAACAGTGAGAGAGATACGGTGACGTTTGGGATATATCTATCTCTTTTTCTAATAAGAAAGAAATAGTTACTTCTGTTTAAATAAGGATAAACCATTTTCTATCTCTTTCATTTGACACGGCACTGTTTTCAAGCTAGATGGGCGGTCCATACTCTATGTCTATGGTATAATATTTACCTCTTTTTTGGTTATTTAAAACTTCCAATGGGAAAAATGTCTAATAAATTGAGTGAATTGACTTTTTTTTATTATTGAAAGTCTATAGAGGTGATAACCATCCAATTATTATTTAAAAAATTGATACCACTGATATTTTTATGTCATTAAAAATTCACAGGGAGTGACGCCCGCTTAATGTGCAAAAAAATCCCTATTGACTTTTTTCGGGGGGAGTGGGTGAAGCTATCGACTGCCAAGGGCCTCTTTATAACATTTGCTACGGGCCCCGCGCTTACTTAATCCGGCACTGTATGAATGCATATATGTACATACGTTTGTGTTTTATTTTATGTTTGAGAGACAATATTCAAGATGATATCACACATGTAACATATGTATATGAGGATCTGTTAATTAACTGTTATTACAGTGTACAGTAGGGTGTTTTTTTATTTTTATTTTTTCTGTCCCGCAGGCAAAAGTTAAAATTTCAAACTCATAGATCAAACCTGTGGACGGCGCAAACCGAATCTTTTTCCCATTTGATTAACATGGAAAAATTACTTTTTTTACTTATGCGTGAATATCTCGTTGAAAAATGTATTTATTTTAATTTCTTACAGCAGCATATCATAGAGAATTAAATTTCTTACAAATAGATCCCAAGTGATCAATTCATGGATCGAATATTTTTAAAGATATGTTTGTTTAAACATTATCATAAAAAGTAAAATCCAATTTTTATAATAATTTTTAAACAAACATTTCTTAAAATTTATTAGATTTATGAATTGAGCACCTAATTCTCTACAAAATATTCCCCTGAAAAATTTTAAAAAAAATATTTTTCAACGAAATATTCACGCGTAAGTAAAAAAGTAATTTTTCCCATGTTAATCAAATGGGAAAAAGACTCGGTTTGCGCCGTCCACAGGTTTGATCTATGAGTCTGAAATTTTGGGACAATTAACTTTTGATCCAAAGTTAAAACATAGGCCTGCGGGACCGGAAAATAAATATTAAAAAAACATCCTAGTGTACAGGTTACATTCATGAATATTTATTGCAAATCAAAATAAATAATTACTAAAAATTATGTTTGTATCATTAAATGCAAATTTGTATTTTAAGAGATATAGTTTAATAGGTTTATACTTTAACATCCCCCCACCCGTAAACTATACAAATGTATTTACAAGTTAAAAGTAATCTGTTCAACTCTTGTATTTGTTTATATTTTATTATATACTAGCGCATTGCACCCGGTGTTACCCGGAAATATTAATTTAATTAAACATAAAGTAAACATGCCCACCCAACATGCCCACCCAACATACTCACTCAAAATACTCACCCAACATGCTCATAACACACGGTTCAGTGCGAATTTTTTTCCGGCTTTATAAAATTTACACAAATTATACACCTAAACTTAACCTATCCATTAGTGAAAACCGGAATAAAATCCATTCAGTAGTTATTGAAAAAATCGTGTAAAATTATATTTTTAAACCCCTAGGAAACACCAGGTCTGGTCTTAGAATTTGTATGAAAATAAAAAATTAATTAATTAATTAAAATCGAATAAGTTGAATCGTTGAGCTTTATACAGTGCGTTCACGATGAAAGGAACAAATTCGTTTAAAATTCAGGTAATTATTTTGTGCAAAAACGCTCGGACCCGTCGATTAGTATTTTTAGTTGCGGATTTTTTGACATAAGAAAATTGTATACAGGGTGTCTCAGGAAAAACATATGCAGTCATCATTGATTTTTTTTAATGGAACACCCTATATATTATACTATTTTTGAATTGTGCGATAAATTCTGAACACTTTTTGTACAGTATATCATATCTCTAAAATCAGTGGTTTTTGGAATAATGACGTTTGAAAATTGACATTTTGAAATACACACAAGTCAAATAAAATGTTTAAATTGAAAAAATAAACTTTGAACATTTTTTTAAAAGCCAACAAAAACATCCTGGTATTGCAAAAAAAAGAAAAAAAGAAGAAAAAAAAGAAGAAACATTGAACTTTTTTTTTTCCTTTTTTTTCTTTTTTTTCTTCTTTTTTTTCTTTTTTTTTGCAATACCAGGATGTTGTTGTTGGCTTTTAAAAAAATGTTCAAAGTTTATTTTTTCAATTTAAACATTTTATTTGACTTGTGTGTATTTCAAAATGTCAATTTTCAAACGTCATTATTCCAAAAACCACTGATTTTAGAGATATAATATACTGTACAAAAAGTATTCAGAATTTATCGCACAATTCAAAAATAGTATAATATATAGGGTGTTCTATTTAAAAAAATCAATGATGACTGCATATGTTTTTCCTGAGACACCCTGTATACAATTTTCTTATGTCAAAAAATCCGCAACTAAAAATACTAATCGACGGGTCCGAGCGTTTTTGCACAAAATAATTACCTGAATTTTAAACGAATTTGTTCCTTTCATCGTGAACGCACTGTATAAGGGTAGTTCAATAGTGCGTCCGGCTTTCCTAGTGCACTTCCCGTAGGAGATAGAAAAAAAAGTTTGGTACATAATATTATTGGTTTGAAAAGATCAACGTCGTAAAATTATTTTTAACATTACAGGGTGTCCCATTTTTGCGGTATAACAAAAACAAAGATTTTTTTAAATGGAATACCCTGTAACGTTTTATGTCTTCCGATGTCATTTTTTAACCTCTACATAAACGTCTGTTCAATTTTTAATTTAATGACAGTGTTGCCAAATTAGAATTTTTTTTCCGAAAAATAACCCATATTCAGGCTCAACTATAAAAAATCGTAGCGACCTCGTTTTTTTTGAAGTTATGAATTTTTTTAGCAATAATGTTAGTCCAGGTAAAGAGTAACATTTTGATAATAAACAAATTTAATTTAGTTCTACAGGGTGTTAATAAAAAAATGCCAAAGTTTGCAATCTTCAAAATGATAAAACTCATTTTTTTCAAATGTGACTACCCTTTTTTTATTTCACTATTCGATGGGTTTTTTTCTCCTTTTCAATTTGTATAGGGGATATCTTATGTCTAAACTCCATACATTCTGAGATATTCAATAATTTTCACAAAAGTAACCATTTCACCACGTTTTTATGCACCGAAGTAGGCTGTGCTGATGCAAAATAAATGCGAAACAATTACAAAACAAATGCCGGTAAATTGATTTGTGCCTGGATGAAAATGGAAGACATTTCGAACATTTATTGTAGTCTTTTATCTTTTATATGTATTTTCAATTTTGTTACTGATCATAGTTTTTTGAATAAAATAAATAATTTTATTACATAAGTATTATCCGTTTTAATTATAAAATTTAATCAAATGTTACATTGATACTTAAGTACTTACATTTTGGCATTTATTTTGCATCAGCACAGCCTACTTCGGTGCATAAAAACGTGGTGAAATGGTTACTTTTGTGAAAATGATTGAATATCTCAGAAAGTATGGAGTTTAGACATAAGATATCCCCTATACAAATTGAAAAGGAGAAAAAAACCCATCGAATAGTGAAATAAAAAAAGGGTAGTCACATTTGAAAAAAATTAGTTTTATCATTTTGAAGATTGCAAACTTTGGCATTTTTTTATTAACACCCTGTAGAACTAAATTAAATTTGTTTATTATCAAAATGTTACTCTTTACCTGGACTAACATTATTGCTAAAAAAATTCATAACTTCAAAAAAAAACGAGGTCGCTACGATTTTTTATAGTTGAGCCTGAATATGGGTTATTTTTCGGAAAAAAAATTCTAATTTGGCAACACTGTCATTAAATTAAAAATTGAACAGACGTTTATGTAGAGGTTAAAAAATGACATCGGAAGACATAAAACGTTACAGGGTATTCCATTTAAAAAAATCTTTGTTTTTGTTATACCGCAAAAATGGGACATCCTGTATTGTTAAAAATAATTTTACGACGTTGATCTTTTCAAACCAATAATATTATGTACCAAACTTTTTTTTCTATCTCCTACGGGAAGTGCACTAGGAAAGCCGGACGCACTATTGAACTACCCTGTATAGTAGATAAATGAAAATCTATGCTAAAACTCTAATATAATGAATATATATTAAAATAATAATTTATAATACTAAATAGAGCAGAGGTTTTTAAACTAGAGTCCGCGTAACTTTTGCCGGGGTCCCGTGAAAAACTTAATTTGTTTAGTGAAAAAAATTGAAAAAATGTTTAAAAAATAAATAAAATAATAAAATATGTGGAAAAAAGGTCATTTGCAGTTGTAGAAGCAAAACATGTAAGAAATGTAGATCAAAAAATAGGTCATTGCCGTTGTAAAATCAAAAAATGTAAGAAATTTAATGCAAAAAACAAAGGGCATTGCAATTGAAAAGTAAAAATTTATAAGTATGGAGCAAAAAATATGGTTGTAAATTTTTCTTAAAATAGAGAGGGGGTCCCTGAAAAATAATTTTTTAAAAGGGGGTCTCTAGACTATATAAGTTTAAGAACCGCTGAAATAGAGTATAGGTACTATAATATCCATCCAAATTTCACTAAAAATATCATACTATAGCCCGTGACATTTCTATCAACAATTTGTCTTAACTGAATAATAAATCAAATTTTCTCTCTCACTTTATACATCTTTCTGAATATTCTGTCTCGCATTTTATGTAAGATTAACACTTTGTCAAAACAAAAATACATTTTCAGCGCGATAAGTCGACCTGGTGTTTACCACTTATCTTACGCACATTTCAAATTTATACACTTCCTGAGGCTTGTCTAATGAAAGAAAAATATCAAAGTCAGTGCTGATATCAGAAATTATCCATCGCGTCCTCCTACAAACTGTCTTCCTTCACCACCTGTCAGTCTGCGAACATTCACTGTGACAGTGACAATAGGTACTACCATCATCAGGCCCGGATTTAGAAATTTGCCGCCCCTAGGCAGTTGCAAAAATTGCCCCCCCCCCTCGAAAGTAGCAGTTTAAGTCATAGATGTCAAAATATAAAACTCAGGATCTTTTTTTTTTTGGTTGCGTCAGTTTCAAATTTTATAAATTTTTATAAAGTTACATTAGGAAACATAAAAACTGAAGACTTTTTTTTTAGTCATGCTTGAGATACATGTAGGTATAGAGAAATTATTGCTTATGGGTTGAAATTTTTACGTCTCGATTTTCGGATGGCAAACTCATCGATAATGGAATCAAAATCAAATTGAATTCCCACGAATATAACAAGTTTTCAAAGTTTCCACCAAAATTTGCCGCCCTAGGCAGCTGCCTACTCTGTCTGCATGGTAAATCCGGGCCTGACCATCATAATATTTCATCTCCGTAAATGTGCGGTTACTTTTATTTTGTACTAGCACTAGCGCACTGGACCCAGTGGCGTATTTACCATGGGGCCATGGGGGCCATGGCCTAGGGCGGCAGGCTGAGAGGGGCGGTAGATTCTTCAGTTTTTTAGTTGTATATACAAAAAAATGAACAACACAACTAAAAAAAAAAAAAGGTCTTCAAGTTTTTATTTACCTATCATCCAAACGTTTTATTTAACAAAATTAGAAATTTCACTCGACGTGATAAAAAAAAAGGTCATCAGTTTTTTATTTATATTATATTATGTTTTGCATTATTTGTAGAAATTATCACTTTCCAGTTTATATAGTAATATTCTGCCTTCTATCAAAATTAAATTATATTTTTCTTAGGTAAAGGGGTGGCAATTATTTTTTACCCAGGGCGGCAATTTTTTTGTGCCCAGGGCGGCACTTAACGTAAATACACCACTGATTGAACCCGGTGTTACCCGGGGATATTCATTTAATTAAACATAAAGTAATCATGCCCACCCAACATGCTCTCACCACACGGTTCGCCGCGAATTGTTTTTTTCCGGTTTCATGAAATTTACACAAATTATACACCTATACTTAACCTAGAGCTGGGCGCGTGAGTTATTTTTTGCACGCTCACGAGAAAATTTTTTTTAGTCACGCCCGCTCACTCACGATTACAAAAAAAGTATTCACGAACACGCACGCTCACGAATTCTATTTTTTTACTCACGCCCGATCACGCACGGTGGGTCACATTCGTGACCCGATTTAATCTAATTGTTGTAAATTCAATTTTGAAATGACGAAAATTAATGTTTTTACGTGCAATATATTGTGTAGTATTTTTTTTATTCATGTTATTTTCTTCTAAATAACATTCTAGTACAGTAATAGCAAACAAAACAATGAGAAAATAAAACTACAATGCATTTTTAAATCTTTTTTTGGTGATCTGATACAGTTGGCAATACTGACCATGTGAAAGTGCTTCTAAAAATAACATTTATTTTTTATACTATATTTTTTAATGTCAAAATTCGTTTTTAAACATTATTATATTTATGCATTATTAGTTCAGATATTAAAAAAATATCAAATAAATTTATAAAAAAATTATCTTAAAAATATACTCACGCACGGTTGTTTTAATTTGACTCCCGATCACACCGTTCATGATTCAAGATTTGAAAATCGGTCACGCTCACGTGGGTCACGACCGTGATCCGACGTGACCCGAAAAATTCACGTCTTGTTTTAGAATTTATATGAAAATCAAAAATAAATAAATAAATAGGTGAGTAACAATCATAATAATTAATTTCGATATTTTACCTTTCTTGGAAGTGAAATGTTTATGTTTCAATTTTCAATCAATATATTTAAAAATATATAAACTAGTATTATATTATAATCTTTACAGTTTCTTACAAGCAAAACATATGAGATGAAAACTATTCGCAAATATTGTATACATACAAGAAAACTGTTATATTTTAAAAATAAATAAAATATGTCCTACACGTTTTTACAAATATATGTAATAATATGAATATTTCCAGTAGATATAAACATGCCCATATAAATAATTTAAATGTTCAATCATAAAATGTAACAACTTTGTATTATTAATCAAACAACCTTTGGAGCTAAAATCAATATATTCCGTTAAAAATCTTGAAGGGAAGCTCTTAAAAGTAACGATTTGATGTACCTACTATCTGCATTGATGGGAAAGTAAATTGATGGAAAATCGAAATGGAGATTTAACGAGCCTGTCATTATTTAAGAACGAATTTTGTAAACATTTAATACTTTTTTAACAACCAAACAAAAAATTATTGGTTCGTTTAGATATAAATTAATCGATTTTTAAAATTCCGCATTTATTATTGACATGTTCAACTTATATAAAACATTAAAAATAATTATCTTTTTTAATGCTTATAGTCGGAGAGGTGAGCGACAAAATATTGCAACTACTTTATAAAGGCTGATTTTTTTATATTACGCCACATTTGTGGTGTAGAGATACAGCCTGCCGTCAGTCAGCTAGTTTCGTTAGCGTTTGGCGCAGGGGCGGCTTTATCTTTGTAAAAAATCGATAAACGTTGCAACTACTTTATAAAATATGAAAATTTGGTTGAACTGCAGTATACGGTAACTAATTCTAACGAATCTGAGAAAATAACAGTGTAGTCATAGATAACATAAATACATAAAGTGGGCGGGGCGAACTTCATTTGGAAAATGGCGCGATTTTTAAAATTCATATTATTAAACATTTCTTAATTTACGTGTTTTTTAAATGTTATTTCTGTTTTGTATCGACCTCTCCCAACAGCTGGCAATTAATATAAATTGGCGGGATTTTACACTTTTATATTATCACAATAAATTATAAACATAATAATTATTATATATTATAATTATTATTATAATAATATTACACCTCCCACTACAACTATAGTTTAAAAATTTAGTGCTGTAGTATTTCGATGTATTAACAGAAATTCATAATCTAACCTAACCTAACCTACGGAAACTACCAGCTCTACCTGGACTATTCTAACTTAAACTAAATTTAAATTAGGAAATAAAAACAAGTACCTTCATAATTCACCCAGTACAAGTCTATATGCATCAAATAATAAAAATACATTAATTTATTATAATCAAACATAAAAATGTGAAATATGTAGTATAGGTACAATAACATAATTTATTGTAATAATATAAAAGTTTAAAATCCCGCCAATTTGTATTAACTGCCAGTTGTTGGGAGTATACAAAACAGAAATAAAATTTTAAAAACACGTAAATTAAGAAATGTTTAATAATATGAATTTTAAAAATCGCGCTATTCTCCAAATGAAATTCGCCCCGCCCACTTTATGTATTTATGTTATCTATGACTACACTGTTATTTTCTCAGATTCGTTAGAATTAGTTACCGTAAACTGCAGTTCAACCGAAAATTTATTTGTAAGCAGTATACTTAGTAAAAACCCCTTTTATCATAGTCAGCCTTCAAAATATTGCAACCGGGCGCGTCAGCAGCGCGTTCAACTCGTAAAGTTAAACGCGCTGCTGACGCACCCGGTTGCAATTTTTCAAACAGTTATATTTCCGCGAAAATTAATTAGATTTGCGTGTTCCAAAGCTCATTCAAAAGCTTGCACTTTCTAATTTTTGACACGGCTCTGTTTTCGAGTCAGATGCGCGGTCCATGCTCTATGTTTATGGTATAATATTTACCTCTTTTTGGTTATTTAAAGCTTCCAATGGGAAAAATGTCTAATAAATTGAGTGAATTGACTTTTTTTATTATTGAAAGTCTATAGAGGTGATGATCATTCAATTTATTTAAAAAATAAATCCCACTGATATTTGTATGTCATTAAAAATTCACAATGGGTAACACCGTCACTGCCAAGTACCTCTTTATAACATTTGCTACAGGCTCCGCGCTTGCTTAATCCGGCACTGGATATATTATCTATGTAGTTTGGTGAATTCCTATCCAACCTTGTGAAATTGTGTAGTCGGACAAACAATTATCCACATAAACTTTATGAATAATGCCCAATGATAACCATCCAATGTGTGCAGTGACACACATTCATCCATTGGTGTATAGGTAGGTGGTGTGAATCTTGGCCTCAATATTTTCTTATACAGTGTATTCCAAGTTGATTAATACATAGGAAATTTAACATGGGGACAATTAGAAGTATTATAGTAACCTTTGGTCAAATTTAACGATGTGTGATTGGCAGAGTCGGCCTTTGCGATTCTGGCGCCCCAGGCGAGATTTTTTTTGACGCCGATTGCTGTCTCAAGATTGAGGTTAGCTACAACTTTATTTTCAATTGAAAGAATAGCTAAATTATTCAACCTATCTTCTATCATAGCCGATCGGAAATAAGTTTTAATAAATTTTAATTTACTAAAACTTCTTTCACCACTAGCTACACTAACCGGAATTGTTACAAGAATCCGCAAGGCCACCCATAGATTTGGCACTGTGTTTTGTAAAAAAATGTGTAATAAATAATTTATTTTTGATATTAAGCATTTTATTAAGTAAAATGAATTATTTTGCAGAAAATATCAAAACTATTATTCAAAAAATATATACAGCTTAAATTTGGCAATTTGCTAGAACTTGCAAACTTTAACAACATAAAAATCTAGAAATTAAATAAACAAAACGATACATAAAAATTAATTTCTTCGGTCAAAATGTCCTGTACTATATCGATTTTTTAATTGCATTATTAGGTACAAAACAGCTCTTTGCGCGAGACCTCGGGAACTTAGGCGATTGCGACCATTGAGACTTTCAATCGGGATGATTTAGAGAATATTTTCCAGTTGGTTTCAAAGAGATTGACTGAAAGCCATTTCCCTATCAAAAACTGCGGGGTCCTTTGTTGAAAAAACAATTTTTTAGGGGGGTGGGTCTGAGGAACTAAAGCTAGGTAAAAAACAAATTGTATACTAACGCATGTGGCACGTTAAAATGTATAACCAAATCAGCGGAATTTGACCCTTTTTCTTATTTTTTTCTTAATCAAAAATGGCGCCTGCGTGGGGCTTTAAAGCAAATACAAAAAAAATTGTATACCAGGACGTTTGAGGTATTAAAATGTAGATCTCAATCAGTAGAGTTTGACACTATTTTTTATTTTTTTCTAATTAAAAAATAGCGAATGTTCGGTGCTAAAAGTACTGTTTTATTTTGCCCCCTCCCCTCTCCTCTAACTCTGTAAAAAATTTGAAAAAAATTTGGTAACCAAACTTTGGTGGGACTACTAAAGTCAGCAATATAATTTTAAAGTTTAGAATAATAAGGAGGGGCGTCATAGAATTTTTTATTTTTATTTTCATATCTAGGCATGTGGATTGTGGGTTGTCAAAATGTAAATCTCAATTAGTAGAATATGACCCTATTTTTATATTAGTTTCTGTTTCAAAAATACACCTGTGGTTCCAAACAGTCCACGTAGTACGTACTTCGGCTTGCACGAATTATTCTTATTTTTTGAACCAGTAGTTACCGAGCTAGAGGGATAGGGGACAAAATAAAATACTTCTTTCAACCCCCTACAGGCACCATTTTTTAGTTAGAAAAAAAATACGGTCATATTCTACTCATTGAGATGTACATTTTGACATCCCACATGCCTAGATATGAAAAAAAAATTAAAAGTTCTATTACACCCCTCCCTATTATTCCAAAATTTAAAATTATATTGTTGACATTAGTATTTGTCGTTGGTAGTCTCACCAAAACCTCGTTACCAATTTTTTTTCAGATTTTTTGAGTTGGTACTTTAAGAGTGAGTGAGGGGGGGGGGGCGCATAATAAAATACTGCTTTTAGCCCCCTACAGGCGCCATTTTTGAGATAAAAAAAAAATATGGTCATATTTGGATTTGCTTTAAATCCCCCTGCAAGCATCATTTTTGATTTAGAAAAAAATAGAAAAAGAGGCAAATTCCACTTGTTTGGTTATACATTTTAACGTGCCACATGCCTTGGTATAAAAAATTATATATTTTTTACCTAGCTTTGGCTCCTTAGTGCCCCCCTTGAAATATATTTTTTCAGTATATTTGTACATCTTTTACTAGAGGGTGTCATTTTACATGTTCAGTTTCTAGCTTATATAGTTTACGAGCTATTTAGCTTTGAGTGAAAATGACGGACGGACGGACGACAAAGTGAGATTATTAGGGTTTCTTCGGAACCCTAATCAATATGTATTTGAAATTTATATAAGAAGATCGTAATATGTATAATATGTATATTTTTATCATTGTAATTAAATTTCTATTTTCTGATGATCCAAAAATAGCTTCATTATATTTTCTTCAATATTAAATAATAACACACCGTTTTATTGTGAACATAATGTAAAATATACTTTTATTTACTCTGGAAATTTACATACCATCTTTTTTATCGAGAGATTATTTACATTTTCCAAATTCTCGCAAACCTGTTTACTAAATAAATACCGCCTGTGTGTTACACATTATTTACGGGATTCCTTCATTTTAATATTATAATGATCGGCAAAATATGCGTAAATAAAAACAACACATGCACACTCAAATATACTTTATTTGTATAATTCAAACTGTGAATAAATAATTTTAAACAACTTTTGCTGACAAATTTATAAATTTTTGCTTCCTCGCAATATCGAAGATACGAGAAGCTTTGTGATCGTTTCAGATTGAGACAAAAAAAATGTTCTCTGATTTCAAAATTTCAAATTGATTTATCCGTTTCACGTCAAGGCAAACATTTTTCGTTCCGTGTCTGTCTGTCTGTCCATCCGTCCGTTCCCTGAATCATTATCACACGCATAACTCGTGAACCACTGAACCGATATTATTGACACTTGGTCGGATGGTTGGGTCTGGCTTGAGGATAGTCCCATTTCAAAATCATCAAAATCGTATGTAAGGGGGAGGGGTGACACCCCAAAATATTTATTTTTTCAAGATATCTCAAGAACGACACATGTTACGTGAAAATTTTATAGAATATTTTTTGTAGAGCATTAAATTTCCTATAATATGGGTCTACAAAATTTGTTGTAAAATATTCCCTTACAAAGATTTATCTCAATTTATTTTAAAAATTCGTGTTTTGTTTTTCTAAATTGATATTTGCTTGGACATATTAAATGTCATTTTGACATTTGCATAAATTTAGATTTAGATTGAAATTGTCAAAAAATTAAAAATATATGAAAAAATATTCAGGTGCGTTTTAAGAAAAATTTCGAACTCTTATTTTTTAATAAAATTATATAAAAATTAAATGGTTAACCAATTCCAAACAATTTATATAAACAGTATCTGTTTTTATTTAAATTGTTGAATAATTAACTACCTTTGGTGAAATTGGCACGAGGAAGCACTGTGCATTTACTTGGCAGATATTTTTTATACTATATTATATTTATTTTGACGAATAATGCCATTTTTCGTAGTTTTACAGACGGTTTCTGTAACATGAAATGCATTCGTTCTTCTTTAAACCAAAGCTAAAGGCTACATCTTTTATAAAAGTTTTCAACGCAGCCGGCTAATAAAGTAATTTACGTCAAGATTCCTTCAAGATGGGGGTGTTAAATTATTTAACCGAAAATAAGCTCTTAATAATAATTACATTACTTTCATCTGCTATTAATTACAGTACTGGCTTAAATCCACCGAGAGCTATGAATGTTGTCTTCTATGTAATTCAATCTTTTACAATTTATCCTCGCTGTTGCTGTCCTCTCTCTAGTGTCCTTCAATCAACCCATCTGTTTATTGGACGTCCTGCGGGACGCGTCGTTTACACAGATTCACCCAAAGAGAGTCGGTGTCAGTTTACTCTTTTCTCTGTTATCGATTGTTTCCTTCGACGAATATAATATTGCTTGTACATTTATTTCTATGTGTTACTCCTTCCAAATAATACGTACACAAAATCATATTTTGAATGAAATGTAAGGTACCTGCGGCAAATAAGGCCCAGAGTCAGTGGCGTAGGAACGGGTGGAGTTTTGGGGTCGAACCCCCCTCCCCTCCCCGAAATATTCAATGTTCTTAAAATAAATGAAATTATTATTACAGTTTTGAATTGAATGACCTTTTTTGTGATTATACCCCCCCCCTCCCCGAAATATTCAATGTTCTTAAAATATGCGAAATAATTATAATAATTTTGAATTGATTGACTTTTCTTTTTTTTTTGATCATATAGTTAACTGCACTAGTTAGTTATATGACT
Organism: Sialis fuliginosa; assembly: GCA_961205875.1. Lineage (NCBI taxonomy): Eukaryota > Metazoa > Arthropoda > Insecta > Megaloptera > Sialidae > Sialis > Sialis fuliginosa. Next base: position 655,212 of record OY540816.1, on the reverse strand, counting down.
AAAAAAAAAAAAAAGATCTTCAATAGCTACTTATTAATTAACTTTCAATTGTGTGACCTTTATTATTATTTTTTACTCATAAGATTACAAATTAGATTTTAGATCTTTCGATTAGAGATTATAATAATAATTTCGCATATTTTGGGAGCCCCAAGCTCAACCCCCCCCCCCCCCCCCCCGAAATTTTTTCTTACTACGCTACTGCCCAGAGTGTAATATGGTCCATGTGAAAAAAAACACATTTGCAATAGTTGGATTGGGCTGGATTTTTATATACACATAGAAGGTACTTATACAAAGCTAACTACACACCGACTAGTCTCTCGCTGCGCTAACTTTTCGGTACCTCTGAGTTTGTTGCGAGAAATGGTGACGAATTCTCAATTTTATAAAAACAACCAACAAATAATCATAATTTTTGTTAACTTTTTATGTATTATTTATTCGATCCTTAAAGTTTATGATAAAAAGTTGATTTTTATTGTTTTTATGTTTTTGCTATATAAAATAAAATATACCGTAATACCTTAGGGATAATAAGGCCCATCAAATTTAAGATTTGACTTTTTATTATTTATTACAATTTATAATCACATATTTTGTTCTAAAAAATCATCTACAACGAAGAAATAACGTGGTCTGGCGAGAGTTTAGCAGCTATTAAGATGCAGCATCGGCATGTTATGGATAAAATAAAATTATTAATTGTTTATTTATTAGCTGTAATTAAGCAAACATTACGCCAAATGTTGATTTAAATATAGTTCCCATACAAAATACATTATAATTATCTGAAAATGTTTAATTTAGTTAAGTGGCCTTATTATACCACCATAGTTTAATAAGGCCCAAAGTTACATTTTTTAAGATGTCTTAAAAATAATAAAATCATTTAAGAAAAGTTGGTTTTCATACTTCTTTAGATTAATAATAAACCAAAGTTTCCCATTAACATAGCATTTTTATCATAATTAACTTATTACCCGAAATATAGCATTTTTAATTACGGTGGGCCTTATTTGCCTCCATGACCTCATTGATATAGATATTAGGCTATTGATTATAGGTTTTTGAATGAAAGAATTGCGTTAAAGGGTTTTTATTGTTTTATATGTTTGTTTGACACCTACAAACGATAAAATCACATAGTGCTACTAAATTCACCCTTGCGTAAAACTAGTCACTTTTCAATGTTTTAAGTATAACTCGAAAACTAAGCAAAATTTAACAATTTTACAAGAATCATTTTTTTTTTAAATTGGATTTCCCAACAAAATTGAAGATTAAAAAAAGATACAGAGTTTCATTTGAGTGAACAACTAAAAATTTTGTTTTTTCATTAACATTTTTCCACCCCCTACCAAGCACTTAGATGTTTATTTTTGGGAAATGTTGAAATACATGTTTCATTATTTGTATTTTAGAGTATTTATGATAAGTTTTTAAGTAAATCCGACCAAAAAAATATTTTTCCCAGAGAGATACACTTTAGCATTTATAATATAAGTCTCGACTCCTATGAAAGATAAGGGGTTGTTTTGTCCCTCTAATAACCCCTCTATCGTAGTATTTTTCCCGCCAGATCGAATGTAACCAATTACAACCCTTCATATGTAACAGGGGGTAAAATATTAAATTTTTCTTATTTTGAGTTTTCTTTCATTATACAAAATCGTAAATATCTCGGCTCCTATGCGAGATAGAGGGTTGTTTTTCCCCCTAAATCTCCCGCCCCCGTAGTATTTTCCCCGCCGAATTGAATAAAATCAACTACAACCCTTCATATGTAACTGGGGGTAAAATATTAATTACTAAAAAAAAAAAATTCCACCCCCCTTGAAATTACTTAGGGGTCAAATTTTCGAGATACGAAGTAGCCTATGTCCGTCCTCGGGGTGCAAGCTATCTCACTGCTAAATTTCATCAAGATCGGTTCAGCGGTTTGGCCGTGAAAAGGTAACAAACAGACAGAGAGACAGACAGACGCACTTTCGCATATATGTATACAATTAGGGGTGTACCGGAACTGAAATTTTGAGTTCCGGCCGGAACCGGAATTACCGGAATTCATGGAAAAAATCCGGGCGGAACCGGAATTTTTTCAAAAAAATTCTGTATCAAATATTAACAAATAAAGAATAGAAATAAAAATAATTTATACATAGGTTACGTTTTATATCAATACAATTAATTATTTTAAATAGTGTAGGAATGAGATACATTACATTCTACAAAATTGTTGTTTCTAATAAAATGTTTATCATACGTTCTTTTCGATTATAAATTATAAAAGGATAAAATCGAAGGTGGTAAATCAGATATTTAGAAATAATTAAATATATCTAAAATGTTACCCATAAATGGGGAACAACTATTATTTTTCCAAAAAAGATAAATATAAAAGATATAATAATTAAATATCATTTTTATTACATATCTTGTATTACTAAAAATTTATTTTATGATAGTTAATTAATGTAATCATTTTAATTAAATATATCTAAAATATAAAGTAAAACAATTGTTTTTGTGTTATGAAATATTTATTTCCATTAAAAATAAAATATAAAATTATATTAATATTTTTATTTTTTTTACAAAAATACTGTTATTTGAGAATCTCTTATACCCGGTCTCACTAGTCACTACTTAAACTTATTTCTGTTCCTTATCTAAGTGTTCCTTAGTCTTAAGTTGAACCTAAATTTTACGTCTATCTCACAGGTCTATCTTATTATCAAGGTAATTAAACCTTGGTTTATGTCAATATAATTAATTTTGGATATAAATTATGCATTGATCATCCAAAAAATATTCAGTAATACATAGAAATGTCACAAGCGATAAAAGAGAGGAGCAAGTTATACGCAAAAAGAGCAATTATTAATACCTATATTAAATATATGAAATTTCAAAGTATTATAATTTTTGTTCTTTTTTATATTAGTTTAAAAAAATACTACTAATATGTCATATAAATAATATTCAAGTCTATTTTTCAAACGAATTATAAAAGCATATACTGGAGGCTTTATTAAACAGTTTTAAAAAGGTTAATTTTGATTTGAAAATGGTTATATCTATAATAAACTTGGCTTGAAATGCCATAAACTAATATACCTATGATATCTGCAGCATTGCCATCAATAATTTTATCAAAAATGTTTACAATATTCATTTTTGTGTACAGTTTTCAGGTTAAGTGGAACTAAAGTATCACTTTGACTAGGACATAAATTTAGGTAATACTTAACGACTTAATTGTGTTCCAATAGTAGAATATAGAAATAAAATTAAAAATTCCGGCGGGGCCGGCCGGAATTTTCTAGTTCCGGCCGGAACCGGAACCGGAATAAAATCGTAAATTCCGGCCGGATATTGTATATAGGGGTGTACCGGAATTCCTGCTCGCGGCTTCAGCTACGTTATATTCGTTTTGACGAACATGAGTATAGTTTATAAAATATAATACCATTTATATTGTTATTTTAGGATTGAAAAATCGCGATATTTATTGAAATAGAAGATTATTTTGCTTGAAATTCACCTTGATATTTAAGCATTAATGCTGATAAACGTTTTAAAATTAAATGATATCCTTTCAAGTCTCTTAGGGGTTGAATTTCGGAAAATCCCTTCTTAATGGGTACGCCATTAAAAAATGACACCTCTAAAATTTCACGTTTGTAGGTTTTTGGGCTTGTTGATGAATAGTCACTCAAGACTTATTCCTGGATATATGTACATAATATATGTACTAGGGTGTTTTTTTTAATTTTTATTTTCCGGTACCGCAGGCCTATGTTTTAACTTTGGATCAAAAGTTAATTGTCCCAAAATTTCAGACTCACAGATCAAACCTGTGGACGGCGCAAACCGAGTCTTTTTCGCATTTTATTACCATGGGAAAAATTACTTTTTTACTTATGCATGATTATCTCGTTGAAAAATGTATTTATTTTAATTTCTTACAGCAGCATATTATAGAGAATTAAATTTTTTACAAAAAAGATCCCAAGTGCTGAATTCATAGATCAAATATTTTTAAACATATGTTCGTTTAAACATTATCATAAAAAGTAAAATTCAATTTTTATGATGATTTTAAACAAACATTTCTTAAAATTTATTGGATTTATGAATTGAGAACTTAATTCTCTACAAAATATTCCCCTGAGAAATTAAAAAAAAATGTTTTTCAACGAGATATTCACGCGTAAGTATGTTAATCAAATGGGAAAAAGACTCGGTTTGCGCCGTCCACAAGTTTGATCTATGAGTCTGAAATTTTGGGACAATTAATTTTTGATCCAAAGCTAAAACATAGGCCTGCGGGACTGAAAAAAAAACACCCTAATGTATACAGGGTGGGGCATTTAAAGTGTTTGAAAAAAATATTTCAACTAAAAAATGTTTGGTTGTAAGGGGGTAATCGAATAGTAATATTTGAAGGTCAACATCATTTTTTTTAAATAGGAACCTATAGTTTTTATTTAGTAATCTTATTCTACATGAAAAAACAAGAATCTTTGATAGAAAACTTTTTTTTGAACAACCTAAGCTTTCCAAGGTATCTTACAAAATTTTTTACCCAGAAACCATAAACTTTAGAAAAAAAGTACAAGATACAAAATAATTTTATTTTGATCTAATAAAGCTTGGATAGTTATTTTAAAAATTTAAAAAATTGTTTGCTATTTATTTTATTTTAGCAAAAACAAAGAAAATACGAAATGTTAAAAAAAATTCTAGAATAATTCTCCAAGTTTCATTAGACTAAAATAAACTTTTTTTATATATGTACATAAAAGGGCGTAATGTATTTAATGACAACATTAAAAATATGATTATTAGTAATTAATTTGATTATAGTTTTAGAATATTTATGGCATATTATAGTGGGTTTTATCATTTTATATACCGCATCATAAATAACAGTCTCTAAACATAGAAATTTAGCCATTTTGATCCTAGTAGTGTTAAGCATACTATACAATTTAAATATTATTATGAAAACATTAATTTTGAATTTTACAAAATCAACATTCGAATAAATGTACGAGCAAACTTATTCAATTAATAACAATAATTCATTTTTAATATAGATTAAAGATAAAAAATATTTCCAACTGACAATAAAATAAAATCCATGCAAAGCGATAAACGTTAAAAACATCAATGGCTGGTGATTTATATCCATTATCTTCCGGAAAAAAGGAATTAAACGCTCATTTCTATCCTTCAAATTTCGTATCCTGGCCATTTCTCTTACTCCAAAGTCAAATAAAATACAGTCGTCATCGATTTCAGTGTCAAGTGAATTCAAGTAAGAGATATTAATAATAATATCGGTAGCTGTTACGAAAATATTAAACAGTTTTCATTTACTTCAGCATACCCCATTTATTACAATTACAAGAGTTTTTTAGAGGAAGGACTTTCATTATCGATATTTTACAGTTAGTTTCAAAATATCCTTAATATACTGGGTGTTCCAGACCACCCGTCCACTATGTTTTACGCCCGAACTATTGAAGATAGAGTTTTATGATAAAAAATTTACTATACAGTGCATTCCAAATTGATTAAGCCATAGGAAATTTAACATGGGGGCAATTAGAAATGTTGTAGTAACCTTTGGTCAAATTTAACGATGATGATTGGTGCATTTTGAAATGCCGCCACAAAATTTAATAAAATAGTAATCAGTATTTTGTTTTCAAATTTATATCTGTCAAAAAATATTATTATAATTTTATCTAGGATGCTTAAATTAATGAAATTAAAGTTGAGAACAAAATACTGTTGATTAATTTAAAATTTATCAGTTAATTTCGAGGCGGCAATTCAAAATGCACCAATCATATATCGTTAAATTTGATCAAAGGTTACTACAACACTTCTAATTGTCCCTATGTTAAATTTCCTATGGCTTAACCATCTTGGAATACACTGTATATGTATATCGACTCTATAAAGAATTTCAGGAAAATACTCCCTTGGGGGGTAGTTTGTGAGGTACATGCCCGTTTCTCAGCAAAATCAAATGGAATGGTATATCTAAAAGTAGATAATTTTAAAGATTATAAAAAAAAGTAAGAAACTTTTGTAAAAAAACATTTTTCATTTGTACATTCAATTGTTTAGAAAATATTGCGCCTTGTTTCCAAATTTTAGGGTTTTACTAAAATTGCTCTAGTTTTGTTAAATATTAATGAAATTTAATTTTAAAATTTGTTTTGAAAGTAGAAATAATGAACTTTCTAATGATGTATAATTATTTGTGATTTAGATAATTTAAAGTGTCATACGCGCATATCAAAAATGCAAAACTTCAATTGGGGATAGTTCAAAATTTTTAAATGGAATGATATATCAATTAGCGCTTTATCTTACAATATATATTTAAATTAACAACTTTTGATAAGAAAATTTTAAATTTTATTAAAAATAAAATTTAAAAAATTATAAAAAGGGAGTTTTTTAGGGGGTTGAAAATATTTTCCTGAAATTCTTTAGGGTCGATATATATAGTAAATCATAAAACTCTATCTTCAATAGTTTGGGCGTAAAACTTAGTGGACGGGTGGTCTGGAACATCCGGTATATAAAGCTCAACGTCTCTCTGTCTGTCTGCCTATCCGTTAGTGCGCTTATCATTCGAGAACCACTAAAATTTATTCAATAGAAATAAAAATCTTAAATAATTAATGGGGTGGGGGTAAACGGTTTTAGTTGTTCGAATTTTGACTATATTATTATAACGATTCGAAAGACTATAAAAAATCCCTAAAATGTTGTACAGTACATTTCTTTATATTTTTATTGGTTTCGAAGATATTTGAAAAAAATGATTATTTTACATATTTTCATAGGGGTATTTCACCCTCTTAAACCGTTTTACTGCAGCTAAAATAATTTTTTTTTACTACCCTTGACCCCCTCTAACTATATACAAAATTTGAATTCGATTTTATCACTTGAAAAGGTTCCCTTGTCAGTATAGCTTATGTTATTTTATTAATATTTTCCAAACTCTTCGAACAACAACAAAATCAAATGAAAATATCTACCTTGGGAACCACGGGACTTTCTTATACGTAATCCTAACAGTTAATAGTATACGTGATTCTTATTTTATTAAAACATTTCTGACATACTAGTTAATAGAATAAAATGAATGGAACATAAATTATAGATAATATTATTCTCTATATTATATATCAAATGAATTTTTTTGAACGTAATAACTGAAAACGGATGTTTACTATTTTCAATTTTTGAATTTTCGAATTATTTTTGAAATAAGAAAAAAATGTTTTAGATAAAAAATGCCGAGTATGTTATTATCTATAATTTATTCCCCTTACATTTTTTTCCAATATTTATGATTTAACCAGAAATAATTTTATTATATAATTATTTAGACTTACCCACACTGTGCAATCTCGGTATTACGTATAAGAAAGTCCCATGGTACTTATGGCAAATACGCGCACTGTTTAATCTCTTTAATACGTATAAGAAAGTCCCATGACACTCATGGCAGATATTTCTTCTCTGTTATGAACAAAAAAAAGTCATTCGAAAAATTCAAAAATCGACGTAGGTAAACATCCGTATCCGGTTGAAAGATCGTTTTCAAAATTAGGACGTTTTCTTCACAGACATAAATTAGTCTTAAATATAAAATGTCATCCTTGTATAATTTGTTGTTTTTGAGTTACAGCACTTACATATATAGTCCAAAAGTAATATAAAAAAATAGTCAGAATGGATTCAGGGAAGTTCAAAATGGATAATTCCATCAAAATCCGGATTTAGAAAAAAATCGGCTTCACTATACTTACTTATACCATGTATATTTAATATACATGGTATAAGTAAGTAATTATTAAATTATATGTATTATTAAACATTGAGTAGTATAAGAAAAGAAATGTATGTTAATATCGGTTACAGATATGTATTAACGACAGTTTTACGTTGACATTGCCACACGCCATTTATCGCGATTGAAGTTTTATCTGTGTGGGTAGAGTTCTCACGGATCAATGATCTGTTACAACTTTGGTTTCATCTTCTATAAAATGTGACATATAATATACGTAACAGAGATATATCATCCCGTTTAACAGTTTTCAAAAAACTCAAAAGTTGATACGTAAGTCATAATTTGATGTCTATTCTTTTTCGAAAAACAGACATTATAGGTATGATGCCAGTAACAAATCACTGAATTTATGATTTTAAATAATGAAATAGGTTATAAAGATTCTAAGAAATGTATTTATTTTTATATTGAAAGCGAGATTAATATGATTTTTGTAAAAATAAAAACACAAAATACAGCAATCCGCCAAGTTCGATAAAACACCAGTCAGAGTGGATGACGTCACGGCTAAGTAAACATCATATTTATATCATTAATATCTGCACTGTTTATAAATTATTTTGTGGTTTTAAATTATCGATTTGCTCAGTTTTGTGTTACCAAAACTAAAACCGAGAAACGTTAGTGATGGAACAAGGATTTATTATTGTTGACAAGGAGTGTTTACATAGGCGTGACGTCACAAATGCGCCATGACACCTGCGAGCGTTTTGGCGTCAAATTCAAAATTAGTTTTAAAAGAGTCAATTATTGTGATTAAACCTTTATTTTCAGCAGAAATAAGTATTTTTTTGGAAATAGGAGATACGTAAAATCATTATAAAATAGTTTTTAAAAATTAGGCATCATGCCTATTAGTACCTAATCTAGTAATATATGCAAATGATAAAAATCATTCCAAACATTTAAAGTATTTTTGACATCTTTAATTCGACATTCCTTCAAATATTTTTTAATTTACTTAAAATGGAGACTAAACATATTTCCAGCATAATAAATATTTATGCAAGCCTCTTAAAGTAATTGATATTACACACACAATGTAATTATGTAGATTAGGTTTTTAATTAAAAAATTACAAAAGCAAACAAAACCTTTGTTTCAAAAAATTTGTCTGTACTTTCAAAAACAAAAAAAAAGCTTAAAAAGTGAATTATTATATTAGAAAGAAGCTTTGTAGGTATACATGATAGTGTGTCCGGCTTTCCTAGTGCACTTCCCGTAGAAAAAAAAAAAGTTTGGTACATAATATTATTGGTCTGAAAAGATCGACGTCGTAAAATTATTTTCAACAATACAGGTGTCCCATTTTTATGCTATAACAAAAACAAAGTTTTTTTTAAATGGAATACCCTGTAAGGTTTTATGTCTTCCGATGTCATTTTTTATTCTCTACATTAACGTCTGTTCATTTTTTGATTTAGTGGCAGTGTTGCAAAATTATAATTTTTTTCCCGAAAAATAATCCATATTCAGGCTAAACCATAAAAAATCGTAGCGACCTCGTTTTTTTTTTTGAAGTGATGAATTTTTTTAGCAATAATGTTAGTCCTGATAAAGAGTAACATTTTGATAATAAACAATTTTAATTTAGTTCTACAGAGTGTCAATAAAAATAATGTCAAAGTTTGCAATCTTCAAAATGATAAAACTCATTTTTTTCAAATGTGACTACCCTTTTTTTATTTCGCTATTCTATGGTTTTTTTTCTCCTTTTCAATTTATATGAGAAATATCTAAGCCCCATACTTTCTGAGATATTCAATAATTTTCAGAAAAGTAACCATTTCATCACATTTTTATGGACCGAAGTAGGCTGTGCTGATGCAAAACAAATGTCAAAATGAATGATTAAATTTTATAATTAAAATGGATAATACTTATGTAATAAAATTATTTATTTTATTCAAAAAAACTATGATACGTAACAAAATTGAAAATATATACCTATAAAGGATAAAAGACTACAATTAAATGTTTGAAATGTCTACCATTTTCATCCAGGCACAAATCAATTCACCGGCAATTGTTTTGTATTTGTTTCGCAATTGTTTTGTATCAGCACAGCCTACTTCGGTCCATAAAAATGTGATGAAATGGTTACTTTTGTGAAAATTATGAAATATCTCAGAAAGTATGAGGTTTAGACATAGGATATCTCGTATACAAATTGAAAAGGAGAAAAAATAACATCGAATAGTGAAATAAAAAAAGGGTAGTCACATTTGAAAAAAATGAGATTTTTTCATTTTGAAGATTGCAAACTTTGGCATTTACTCTTTACCAATACTAACATTATTGCTAAAAAAATTCATTGCTTCTAAAAAAACGAGGTCACTACAATTTTTTATGGTTGAACCTGAATATTATTATTTTTTAAACAGACGTTAATGTAGAGGTTAAAACATTACATCGGAAGACATAAAACCTTACAGGGTATTTCATTAAAAAAAAAACTTTGTTTTTCTTATAGCGTAAAAATGGGACACCCTGTATTGTTGAAAATAATTTTACGACGTTGATCTTTTCAGAATAATAATATTATATACCAAACATTTTTTCTATCTCCTACGGGAAGTGTGCTAAGAAAGCCGGACGCACTATTGAACTACCCTATATACAATTAATAAAATTGATCCTAAAGAGTAGAGACATCTCGATATGTGATAAGTTCCTGATAACAATAATAAGAAGTAGGTACGAGATACCATGAAATTTAACAATACCCGTATTTTCCATGATATGTACCTAAACGGAAAAGGCAATCACTTTATATGATATAATAAAGTTAGTTTAGGTCGATGTCGTTAAGATAGTGTCATCATTTCAAACATTTTAAAATATCAATAAATACAGTTCGTTCTTAACTTTATGATCCTTTTCCTATTTCCTCTCTCTTTCCTTCGGCATACAAATAATTTCATTTGTTGCTTTTAGAGATTTTATAAATAATTTATCGTAGCAATATGATTTTATGACAAAGCAAATATTCAACCGTAGTTCCATTGATTTACACAATATAATTTTAAGGATCTTTATCCTTTTGCGTTAAATACAGTAGGCTCTAGTTGTTCTGGTTAAAATATCCAACGAGTTTTTAATCTTAAACCCGGCTCACACGACGCTGCTAGATTGCTTATGAGGCGCTGTGATGGTAACTACGATGGTTGCTGTGATGGAAAATGACATCACTGTTGGCTTCGTTGCGTGGACGATTGCTAGAATTCTGTGATAGTTCATGTCCTATTTTTCGTGCTAGATTTGAGCAAGAACCAATCAAAAAATAGTATACTGTCACGTGAGCAAAAACGTCAATAACAAACATGGCGTCATAGCGTATACTTTTGTGACAGTTTATGGTCGTACAAATCATAAGAAATAATTATGTCCATTTTACAAATATTCAAATGTGAGTTTTATTAAACATACTCCTGCATATAAAAAATAAATGTGAGAAAACTGAATTATAGTGAAATTTTAAAAAAAATTTAAAATAGAGTTAGGCCACTTTCAAAATAAACGATTCATATATATATATATAAATATTTTTTAGTATAATTGTATTAAAATTAAATGGTTAACCAATGGCAGTTAAAGAGAATAGTTTTTATTAAAATTGTTCAAATAATTAACTACCTTTGCTATATTTAGCACGAGGAAGTGCATTTACTTGGTAGAAGTTTTTTTTAAATACGTAAGTGCTGATCATTTTCATTTGATCTCTGCATCATTATTCATTTTACATATTATGTAATCCCAATTTTAACTTTCGGAGATACATGCAGGGTACAAAATATTTTTATGATTATTATATATATTTATTTCGTATTTAAATTCCTTGAATTGTCATCTTTCATTAGATACTCCCACTACCCGGGAATTTAACAGCTTTTTACACATGCAAATAACAATTCATAATTACAAACAGAATTTAAATGTACAGAGTGACATCAGTGCAATATTAAATGAAAAAGTAGGAATGTTAATCCTTATAAAAAGAAAAACAGATTCAGATAATTAAAAAACGCTTTAGATAACCAAATACGTAACATCAAAATAAAATACTGGTTTTAGCCCCCTACAGGCACCATTTTTGAGTTAGAAAAAAAATATAGTCATATTCTACTAATTGAGATGTACATTTTGACGTCTTGGTATACATTTTTTGTTGTTTTAAAACCCCCTGAAGGCACCATTTTTGATTTAGAAAAAAATAGAATAAGGGTCAAATTCCGCTTGTTTGGCATGCCTTGGTATAAAAAAAATAGTTTTTTTACCTAGCTTTAGCTCTTTAGTGCCCCCCTAAAAAAATATTTTTTCAATATATTTGTACATCTTTTACTAGAGGGCATCAATTTTTAGCTTATATAGTTTACGAGCTATTTAGCTTTGAGTGAAAAGGACGGACGGACTAACGGACGACAAAGTGAGATTAATAGAGTTTTTTCGGAACCCTAAAAAGATCGTGTATCAATTAAAAAAATCTTTACAAAGTCACCTACGGCACTGTTTTACACTTTTTACATTTAAAAAATATAACATTAACTTCACAAACACAGGGGCGCCGACTCCATGGGGCTTAAGGGGCTCAAGCCCCCTCAATATTACCGTCGCGGGGGCTGAGTTTATACATTAAGATTTAACGGATTATTTTATAGGTTGCCAATATGTTAGTGAGTATATTTTGTAAAATAATGTTGTCATTATGAAAAATTATTAGAATTATGGAGATTTTTGGAAAGTTAATCGTTTAGGCAAGTGAAATATATAAAATATAAAAATTTATTTTGTACACAAATAAAGGCACAATAAAACGTAATGAAGGAGTTTATTTGTAGAATTGTTGTAGATATTTTAATAGTCGATCATATAGTATACAAATTAATTAGGTCAGGTCTGTATTAAGAAAAAATTGTTAATGAAAAAAGCTTCTTACGTCATCTTTGTTGGGGGGGGGGGGGGGTACACGGTATTATTATTTTGACTTATATAAGAGAAAAGGGAGTCTAAAAAAATTGAGCCCCCCCCCAAAATTTTTAATAAGTCGGCGCCCCTGCACATACATACACATACACTGTTACAAACATAAATGTGCGTGTATGCGGCATAATGGGAGATTGAAATAGAAAAATTCCAGACGTGTGAATGAAAGGGTGATTGATGGATAAAGAATACAGAGAAATAACTCTGTAGGCCTTGCGAAATCAATCTTCATCTTGTTGTGTTAATACCGCGGAAAACTCTCGCTCGTTTTACTACGTTGGTGTTGCGTTGGATAGGGGAAGGAGGTTATAGTCGAAATTAAAAAATTCATCCGACAACTATTATTTACTATTTCCGGCTGATTTGGGTCACTCGTATATTTTAACAAAAGACATGTGTATTTTATATTTTACATTAACAGAAAAAAAAAATGCTTTATTTAAAATAAACATCTGCCAAGTAAATGCACAGTGCTTCCTCATGCTAAGTAGTTAATTATTGAACAATTTAAATAAAAACCGATAGTTTTTAGATAAATTGCCTGGAATTGGTTAACCATTTAATTTTTATACAATTTTATTAAAAAAATTTAGTTCGATTTTTTTCTTAAAACGCACCTGATTATGTTTTCGTATATTTTTATTTTTTTGACAATTTCAATCTAAATCTAAATTTATGCAAACGTCAAAATGACATTTAATATATCAAAGCAAATATCAATTTAGAAAAACAAAACACGAATTTTTCAAATAAATTGAGATAAATCTTTGTAAGGGAATATTTTACAACAAACGTTGTAGACCCATATTATAGGAAATTTAATTCTCTAATATTCTATAAAATTTTCACCTAACATGTGTCGTTCTTGAGATATCTTGAAAAAATAAATATTTTAGGGTGTCACCTCTCCCCCTTACACATGATTTTGAGGATTTTGAAATGAGACCGTCCTCAAACCAGACCCAACCATCCAACCAAGATTCAATAATATCGGTTCAGTGGTTCATGAGTTATTCGTGTGACAAGGATTCAAGGAACAGACGGACACACACACGGACGGACGAACTGACGGACAGACAGACAGACACGGAAAGAAAAGTGTTTGTCTTGATGTGAAACAGAAAGATCAATTTAAAATTTTGAAATCGGAGAACATTTTTTTTGTCTCAATCTAAAACGATCACATAGCTTCTCGTATCTTCGATATTGCTAGGAAGCAATTCATCCGACAACTACATATTATTTACTATTTCTGGCTGATTTGGGTCACTCATATATTTTAACAAAAGACATGTGTATTTTATATTTTACATTAACAGAAGAGAAAAATTCTTTATTTAAACAAAATATTGACAGTTGTATTTTACTAAACAAATAACGTAGTGGCTGGCACCATTTGGCAAATTTTTAATTAAATGTACTGAATTAGAAATATATGTTGATATTTGATTACTACCATTTCTGAATATTAATCTATATACATTTAACTGTCTTATAGCGTAATTTGATGACAATCGGCCAATAGGTGTTATTATAATTTGTATAATTTACCTATTTATTAATTATTATATTATCATAGCAACTGCTTTACATTGTTTCAAATTTGACGATTCTTTCTTTTATATCTTTTGTGTCATAGTACATATCATTTTGTAATCATTAATAAGTGCCCATCACTGCGTTTTACCTTTGCCAAAAATAAAATTTGATTTTTACTCCCACAATCGGCCATTTTTGAAAAAAATGGAAAAGCTCGCCATTTAATGAGAAACCGGCGTAGGGTAAATTTTATTTTTTTTAATTGTAGACATTTTTATGTACTTTCTTGTGAACATATGCCAAAATCTATTAAATAAGTTAAAATATCGTTTTTTGTAATTAAAAAATGTTACATTTGGCCACTACACACCCCCACCCCAACCTACAAAGAGGGGGGTGGGGGACTATTTTTTTGCACTAATGTATTTTTCCCGCGGAATGATTAAATTTTGATTATTGTCATTTTTTCCATAGAGTGCCTATTTTTCGAGATATTTGAATGTTTCAGGTTAAAAAAAACACCCGGTATAATATAAACTAATAAAATTGATTCATCAAAGATAATCTAGAGGAAGTTTCGTAACACACCGCCTTTTCCCCGAAGTAAAGAATATACTGGTACATAAACTTGAGCGCGTCAACGGTGCAAGGAAATTGTGGTTTAAAAATATCATAAAGTAGATGATCGACTGATAAAAGGCTGCCAAGTGAAATATCAGTGACATGAAGATTCTCGGCGAAACTAAATGAATTAGAGCTTCTACATTGTGCCGTACTTATCTGCTGTAACACTACATTTATTATAATATGATATCAACCTCCGACACTCTTCAAGCAAGACTGCCGTAAATCAAACACTTTCTATGAAAGTATAATGATCGCGTTTAACAGTATAGTATCGTAATTCTCATTTTCTTTGAGTAATTGTGTTTTTATAAGTCCCTGCATCCTTTTCATTTTATACATTTTGTATAAATGTTTAAATTGTAATGTTGTATGTTAGGGGGCTGGCGTTTTTTTTGGGGGGTGGATGAGACCTAGAGAGTAGGTATGAGGACAATTAACACAGTAGTACGTATGGTACGTAAAAAAAACCTGCACTTTTTGATTGGGGTATGACACTTTCTGTGCTCATAGATAAGGTCAAAAGAATAATTTTCAGATAGGGAGCCACTTTAAAATCCGTGTAGAACACCATTATATCGACTATAAAAGATGGCCCCCACCGTTTTTATTAAATTGGCTGTATCTCAGCTCCTAGTCATCTGATTTCAATTTTCTTTTATTTGTTTTAAAGTTCTTGTTGAGAAGATTATTTTTTGTCATTATTCATTTTTTTCTAAATCTTAACATAGTTGTTAATTAAAATAAAGGTGTGTGCCGGTAATTATCTTAAAATACTATATTGTTAACATTCGTTTGAAGATTATAAATTTTTTTTTTAAATATGATAATATTAGTTTTAAAGTTTACATTTTCATGATTGAAAACACCCAAATTCAAGGTTTTATAAACTTTAAAAAAATTATAACAAATAAATGAGTAGAGTTACAGTTATGAGTGTAAGGACCTTTTTAAGCGGAAAGGCCTAATGATGATACAAACAAAGTTTTGATTTAAAAAAACATTTTTTTCTTTTGTAGGACTTTTTCGCGCTTTAAAAAAATTGCTCCCAAGTACCGACTGGCACCTTGACTTTTTATGTTCTTTGAGGTCTCAGGTATACGAATCTGAACATATAGTTGCCGGTTGTCATATTATGTCCACTCACTTCTTTCTAGCTCCTGATCTATAAATGTTTAAATTGTAATGTTGTATGTCAGGGAGCCGGCGTTTTTTCGGGTGGCTGGGACTTTTAGACAATTAGAGAGTATAGGCATGGGCGCCGGGAGGGGGGTGCAAGGAGGTGCACTTGCACCCCCCTGACAAATGAAATAATTAAGAAATACAATTGTTATTTTAAAATTTAATACATTTGCACCCCCCTGGTAAATTGGAAAACATATAATAAGTTATAAATGTGAAAATATAAAACTGAGGGCCTTTTTTTTTTTTTAGTCGTGTCAGTTTCAAATTGTATATATATGAAAACTGAAAACCTTTTTTTTTTTTTTACTCATATTAACTTCCATAACATTTTTTTTTCGTATATATTTGCACCCCCCTAAAAGAAATTCTGCCGGCGCCCATGAGTATAGGTATGGACATATGTAGGAGTAGTTCAGTTTTGTTAGACACGGTAGTGACTGAACCGATTTCAATGCGGTTTTCACCAATAGTTAGATAAATTTTCTTAGCAGTATCGTGGCTATTAATATTTTATGAAAATCTAAGATTTAACATCAAAAGACTAAAAAATCCAAACATCCGTAGCTGAGCAACACTTACTCATCATTTTAGTTTACTTCAGTCTGCGGATGGGAATCATCGACTCATCATTTTACCACATAACATGCAAATGTAACTTAATATGTAATTTCCTTTTAGAAACGATATATTGTAATTTACTGAATACAGAAATTAATCTGTAATCAGATAACGTATTGTAAACTTCGTAATAAATAAAGAAACCTTTTAAATAAGACTTATCCGGGAACACAACAATTAATTTATATATTATAGTTCAACGTGTCTTTGTCTCTCTATCTGGCTGTCTGTTAGTGCGCTTATCACTCGAGAACCACTTATCTGATTTACGTGTTTTTTTAATTCATAGGTACGTTCTCTGGCCAGATTATAGGCTATATTTTGTTACATTAGGTAACATAACAACTAAGCAGTGACGATAATAGTAAATCAAGTCAGAAAAAAGTTTGCCGTCGACACGCTGTTTTGCAGTAAACCCTTCAATATTGAACAAAATAATGTAGTAAAGAACTGTGTAGAATCAAAAAATCTACAATAAAGTCCGTGACACCATATATCTAACTTTTATATTTAAGCCACGAGGACTGTTTTTGTGTTACAAAAAAAAAAAAAATATTTGGCTTTTGTTTACGCGGACTTATGACCTACAAAACATTAACTTTATCGAAATAAATTATTTCATCGTCATAAGTACTTAATGTAGATATAATTTACCGTTTACAGCATCCGATTTGGTCGTATAGATTAGAAAATATCGAAATATACATACGGGAACATATTATTCGCGCGATAGCGACCCGTGTCGCGGTGTGCGACAAGGAGGGAGTGTGCCAAGTAGCGTAGGGCAGAGGGAACAGGCCGGTATTCTTCTGATTGTCAATTGTTTATTTTGTTTTCAATAATTAACTTTTAAATATAAACAGAACAATTTTTTTTTACTTTTTGTTCTGATTCGTTTTTGTTAGGTAGGTAATTTAAGAGTTGTTTGGTTTTTATTACAATAATAACTAATCGTGTTTGTACTTCATTCAACTATATATTTTTTTAAATCCTAAACAATAATTCCGTAGTCAACGCGAACGAAGCCGCGCATGCCCAGCTAGTCTTATATAAATGTCCAACTCAGGAATAAAATATTAAAGAACAAAAACAGCCTTGGTCTAAATTATAATTATAATTGTTTAATAATGGAAATCGATAACACTTGGTTATCAAATTGCATAACTGTGTCACAAGATAATTTGGAGTAAAATCTTTGGAGGGATGTAGCTCCCAAATGGAAAAATTTCGGACACATGTTCATGACAAGTGTTTTGCTTAAAGTATTTTTATCAATTTACTGTTGACACGACAGTGCTAAATCACCCTCTATACAAAATAATAACTTACCTATATTTGAAAACAGCAAAATAATTCAGGTTTCATAATATACAGGGTGGGGCATTTTAAGTGTCAGAACCATCGCATATTTGACAAAAATGTTTAAACCAAAAAATGTTTGGCTGTAATATATATATTTAATATATATTTTGTAAATATTTATTTGTTATTTTATTGTGGCCTTCAAGGATATTTGAATTACAATATCATTTTTTTTAAATAGGAACCTATAGTTTTTATTTAGTAATCTTATTCTACGTAAAAAATACGAATCTTTCATTAATAAAAAACTTTTTTTTGGGCGATCTAAGCTTTATAAGATATCTAACAAATTAATTTCGAGATTTTTAACATTCAAGATTTTTTTACTCAGAAATCAACTTTAGAGAAAAAGTACAAATACAAAAAATGTTTATTTTGTCTTATAAAACTTCGAAAATTATTCTAGAATTTTATTTAACATTTCGTATTTTTTTGTTTTTGATTAAATAAAATAAATATAATCGTACTTTTTTTCTAAAGTTTATGGTCTTTGAGTAAAAAATTCTTGAAAGTTCAAAATCTTGAATTATTTTGTTAAATATCTTGGAAAGCTTAGGTTGTTTAAAAAAAATTTTCAATGAAAGATTCGTGTTTTTTCACCTAGAATAAGATTACTAAATAAAAACTATAGGTTCCTATTTAAAAAAATGATTGTAGACCTTCAAATATCCTTGAAGGCCACGTTAAAATAACAAATAAATATTACTAGTCGATTACCTCCTCACAGACAAACATTTTTTGTTTTTTCAAATATGCGATGGTTCTGAGATAATAATCTATAACACTTTAAATGCCTCACCCTGTATATAACAAAAACTATTTGACCATAATAAATAATCCTGTGTACTGATGGTAATAATTATTTCACGATGTCCAATTATCCGCATTAGAAATAAATCCGGCTTATTTGTTAGACACAATTAGCACAGTTAATCAATGTTGCATTTTGTGTTAGTATTATAAATTACCTACTGTTTGTTTTATACATTAGTCTGAATTATTTAATATTGTTTTGCAACGTGTAGGATTTTCATAGAAATACTACATGTATTATATTACAATATAATGTACAGTCACCTGCATTAATGGTCTTGCAGTTTGTATTCATTTTCGTTTATCACAAACTTAGTAGGCTCCTCCCATTTGTGCAATTATAATATTTAAATCATTTTTCCATGTATCAAACAAAGAAAGATATTTTGAAATTCATTTGCTAGATAAAGAACTATTCTTCGTTTATAATAGGTACCGTAAACCGGGGTTACTTTGCTCCACTTTTATGATTATTTTTTAAAACTCTATAGAAATAAATAGAAAAATCGATAGAAGTGACTTTTTGCCGTTTAGTACTTATATATGGAATCTAATACAACATATTCACATGGTCACTTATTTGATAAATAGTAAAGTAATGTTTAATTTTTTTGTTAAAAAGTGGAGCAAAGTTTCCCATAGGCCGGGGTTACTTTGCTCCATTCTATAGTTTTTCATTATAACGCCACTATTTAAGTAGATAGAGCAAAGTTAAGCATGTGTTTTATCGACTTTTATCCGGGGCTCACGTCTGTCCAAAAAAATTCCAAATATTATACCTAAGAATTTTGTTTTTATTATAAAAAAATTAAACTACATTTATTCATTAAAAAATTAAAATAAATCGCACAAAACATTTTTTTTAAATAGCCAACAGTGTAATAAGTTTGAATTAAGAATAGATGTTAAATCTGGAACGGAAAAAAATCCTCTTAGAGATTTGCTTGGAAGGCTTAATGAAGCCTATTTCCAAATTGTTCTTCTTGGTATTTTATAGATTTGTTCTGCTCTTCTATGTGAAATATCACTTCTTTTTATTTCGTTTAAGTATTGTTGCAGGACTTCAGGTGTATAATCACAATACCGCCTTGACTTTGACACCAGCTATCTGTTATAGTTTCTAGCATTTCTGTAACCAAAAAACGTAAATAAATATACAAAATAAAAAATATAAGAACCAATAATACATTTGAATTAGGTATTATTATTCAAAATGTAACTTAAAATTGTTTTCTCTCTGAATTTTAACGTCTTTCGGGGTTACTTTGTCTGGAGCAAAGTAACCCCAAAAGACATTAAAATCTGCCAGTTCGTAAAGTAAATAATTTTAGGTTATTTAGTATCATCAAGGAATGGTAACTTCATCTACAACATTATAATAAAAGGATATAAAAACTAATTTATAAACACTTACTTGATAGTTATGAAGAGGAACCGCCACATACACCAAATTTTGCACATTAAAAAAAATATAGTTTTATCGACCACCACTTCACTGACTAGCTGTTTCTTTAATAATGAACATACACCGATATTTTAGGCTACAATCATATTACAAAGCAACCCTTAATAACTGTTACATTTTGTTTGGTTGAATATGTATCATGTATAACCGTAAAACTACATTGAAACTCTTTTACTAATGGAGCAAAGTAACCCCCACTGGCGCAAAGTAACCCCGGTTTACGGTACTCATATATATTTGTGCAATTCAATTATTATGTAATCTATTGAAAATTGTATACGTAAATTTTGTGGCAATAAATATTTGATATTCCGAATTTTAGTATTTAAATATATTAAACTTGATAGAAAAAGATAACCGATGATGTTTGCCTTTAAATTTGGAATCTGTTTTAAGCGATTATAGCCTTTAGAGTGCCAGACGAGTTCTGCAGGCGACTGTACATGGACGTAACCACGATTTTGTGTACTTTCCTTATAAAAGGGCATTATTGTAAACAAACATTAGGTCATTTTTCCTTTTTACTTTTTATATACTACGCTGTCCGATAATGATCCGAAGCTGGCCACCAGATGGCACCATATGTAAAAACCCAATTCATAGCAGTCAAGTACCAACCTTCAAACCTCTGCTGTCAAAATTTCATAACATTCCATCGTATAGTTTATGAGATACAGTCATTTGAACAAAGCAACCTTTTAAAAACATGGAAAAAACATAAATTCGTGCAGTGATCAAGTATCAATTTTTTAAAGGCAAGAAATCATCGATGACTTCCAAAAAATTTTGGGGGAATCTGCTCGTTCGTATGCGCTCCACTCTTTTAGTTCAATAGTTCCCGATACACTTCAAATACACTGATCTAAAAATGAGATTGTATGATTTTTATGTTTAATAATTTACGGTTTCAATACTTTTTTACCAATTTTGAATTTATTTTACTAAAGATATATTATACTGATTTTTTTTAGTACACATGAATGCAATATGCCTGTCAAAAGCACGTGCTTTTTGTATTATTTTACGACAATCAACAAAAATGAATGTCACAAATTTTAATGAAATGGAAATATATTGCTTAAATAACTAGGTTTACAATAAATAATGTATCATTGAAGATGTTTCATAATTTTCTTATATATCGAGGATAGGATTAAAAAAAATTAATGCAAATATACAGGGTGAGTCATATCAGGTGGAACAAACTTGAACCGTGGATTGAGAAAAATATTTTAAGCAAAAAAGTTTATATGAACATGTGTCCGGAAATTCTTCGTGAGGGAGCTACAGACCTTCGAAGATTTAACCCAAAATTATAGTTTTTATTTAATTTCTAGAGAACCCATTGTGCTACAGTTATGAAATTTGATACAGGGTATAGTATTAATAAGTGTTATCGATATCCAGTATCAAACAATAGTAATTTGGCCAGGGTTGTATGGGCCTAAGAGGCCCGTCGATTCTTATTCAGTATTTTTTTGTTCTTCAATTTTTTCCTGAGTTAAAAATTTGAATAAGACTGTATGACACAAAATACACAAAAATATACTTTGTTCATTTACCATAGGATAAAGTGTTTACGAGCAATATCGATGCAAAAGAAAGCATGCAAAATTTTACTTAATACGGATGCTTCAAACTACACAAAATAAATTTATATTCCTGTTCTTTGATTAAAAGTAAGGAAAAAAGTTCATGTACATATATCACCTAATACGTGTCCTCTTAGACCTATTGCCAGTTCTATTACTGTTGCAAGTACCTACTTTACTAAACAAACTAAAAAACGAGACTTAAAATGGCTATTTGTTGGTAAGGATGAATTTTTGGAGGTATATTTATATTATTTTTTTGTCTTTTTTTTTATCATAGAACAAGAATATAAATTTATTTTATAAGTAAAATTCTGCATGCTTTCTTTTGCATCGATATTTCTCGTAAACGGTTTATTCTATGATAAATAAGCAAAGTATATTTTTGTATATTTTGTGCCATATAATCTTATTTAAATGTCGAACTCAGGAAAAAATTAAAGAACAAAAAAGTACTAGTTAAAAATCGATGGGCCCACTGGCTTCATACAGCCCTGATCTAAATTATAATTGCTTAATACTAAAAATCGATAACACTTATTAATACTAAACCCTGTATCAAATTTCATAACTTTAGCACTATGGGTTCTCCAGATATTAAATTAAATCTCATTTTTGGTTAAATCTTCGAAGGTCTGTAGCTCCCTCACGAAGAATTTCCGGACACATGTTCATATAAACTTTTTTGCTTAAAATATTTTTCTCAATCCACGGTTCAAGTTTGTTCCACCTGATATGACTCACCCGTATACATTTAAAAATATCGACCTTGTCTATAAATTAATAACGAATTAAAAATTGCAGCAGTTTGCATTTCTATAGTTTGGTGAAAATATCTGCCTTGGGAACCACGGGACTTTCTTATACCTAACCTAACCTAACCTAACAGTGAATTGTATACGTGATTCTTTGTTTATTAAAACATTTCTAACAAACTAACAAGAAAGAACAAAATGAATAATTTTATATTTATATAACAAGTGTTTTTTTTTAACGTAATAACTGAAAACGGATGTTTACTCTTGTAAATTTTTGGATTTTTGAATTAATTTTGAAATAAGAAAAAAATGTTATAAATAAAAAATGTCGAGTATGTTATTATCTATAATTTATTCCCCATACATTTTTTCCAACATTTATAATAATTTATCCAGAAAGAATTTTTTTATGTAATTATTTAGATTCACCTACAAATTCACTCTCAGTATTACGTATAAGAAAGTCCCATGTTATCTACGGCAAATACACACACTATTCAATCTCTGTAATACGTATAAAAAAGTCCCATGACACTCATGGCAGATATTTCTCCTCTGTTATGAACCATTTGAATTATAATAAATTTTTTTTTTCAAAAATTCTTTTTTACGAAAAAATGAATAGAACATAAATTATAGATATAGATATTACCTACATTTTTTAACTTGGCCATTTTTCTCTATTTCGCACTATTTCAGAGTAATTCGAAAAATTTAAAAATCGACGTAGGTAAACATCCGTATCCGGTTGAAAGATCGTTTTCAAAAATAAGACGTTTTCTTCCCAGCCAAAAATTAATCTTAAATATAAAATATCATCCTTCTACGATTTGTCGTACTTGAGTTACAGCGCTTACAGATTGACAGACATCATGGCGAAAATAGTCAGAATGGATTCAGGGAAGGTCAAAATAGATAATTCCGTCAAAATCCGGAGTTCGGAAAAAATCGGCTTCGCTATACTTACTTATACTAATGTATATTTCATATACATGGTATAAGAAAGTACAAATAGTAATACAAAATTACTAGTTAAACAATTTAATTATACATTGAAAATCCAACAATCCAATATATCTAAATCAATAAATTGTCATCGTATAGTCCAGAAAAATATTCTATGAACTAAAAAAACTAGAAGAACGAACTAGTTCATTAAAGACCACTGAACTATAGGGAGCGCTCTCTGTCATCAACTAAAATGCCCAACTCTACTTGACTCGGTGTATCGAGCTAAAAGGAGACTAAATAAAATCAATTTTTTCCACAATTCAAGTTCTTTCATTTCCATTCCGGATCATTATCGGATAGCCTAGTATTCTATCGTTTCTGTGCTATACGGTTGCAACTTTGTAACTTTAATTCATGAAATTCCGCGGTTTTCATCAACTCGATAACTTACTCTAAAGCCTTGGCAGAAACCTTGAAAATCTATTATATGTGATTCAATACAAGTGGCATTGCGTTTTGACGCAGCTAAAATGCCACTTGTATGGAATCACATATAATAGATTTGCAAAGTCGAAGCGCTGACGGACACCGTTTCTGTAAATTTACCATTTTCATTGTTTATTTTACAGGAGTGCAAAAAGTAGCAACAATAAATTTTCATTTTTTCATTTCTTCTTGTATTTTGGCCGCAAACTTTATTTCAATCATAATTTTTTTATGTATCTTATAGAAGAAAAAATCATCTTTAAAAATGTACTCCACCTATACTCTATTTCATTTTAAGGGGAGAGGTAAGGTTTTAAAGGCGAAAAAAAGACATATTTTCATGATTTTTTTTTGAAGATATGAATAATGTTGGTTTATTTATTTCATATACATGTTATAGTATGACATCTAATGTATCTTTGGAAAAATTTTCAATTAAAAACATCAAAAAGTAAGTCCATGACAGCGAATCTCTGGAGGCGCCTCGAAAAAAAGTTGTTATGCGGTGAACTCGTTACCGGATCATCTAAAACAAAAAATCGAAATGTGCTTAAAAGGTGATATGTTTCCCTAGGTAGTAGAGAGAGTTTTTTTCGATTTTCTTATTTTTGGCAGCATTTCAAAGTGAAAAACGTGATTTTCGCTTAAAATTTCGGTAAATTTATTATTATAAAATGGAAAAAAATGGTAAAAAAAAAAACTCTCTCTGATTACCTGTTGATTTATGTGTAGAAATAGTGTTTAAAACTTCAAAAGGATCCAAAATTAAGCATCAATAAAAGGGTATAATTTTTTATACTTACACAGAATCATCAATGCCAGCTCCGAACAGTGGAAACACTGTCATTCAGGATGTCCAATGCATATTTTTGCTCTTGCCTACGATGGATTCTACCCTCTTTACTTGTACGTGCAGCTTGTTCGTATAAAAATCGAGCATGAGGGTCGGTCGCTTGAAACGCTGTATCTTCGTTAGTTTAATTCCGATTTACTTGAAATTTTGACACAATACTCTCGACATTCTGAAAAAAAATTAAAATAAAAATGCAAAAAAAAATTTTTTTAAACCGTTTTGACGGTACGAATCTTACATTTTACCGTCAAAAACCACGGCAACTATTGCATTTTTAAATGAAATAGAGTATAGTTATCGATTTTAGTGGGTTTCAAATATTCAAAAAAAAATTCTATATTAGATTAAAACATCGATCAAAATTGACTGATCTATAAGATAACTCGATAAATATACATATGTATAAAATCTAAATTTATTTCCTTATATTAAAAGGACAATGGAATTAATAACTTACCCGCAATAACAAGATATCGAATGTAATTAAAATAAAACGGCCAAGTGCGTGTTGGGCACGCACATAATAGGTTTCCGTATTCATTACGATTTATAAACAAGAGTTATTTCAATTTTTTTTTACAGTGTTCGTTATAATTTTCATTGATGTCCGGTATTATAAAGCAGCTAGCAAAATTTGCTAGCTAGCAATTACATTCGAATGGGGTATTAATTCAGTACTAGTATCTATGGATTAGTTATGGAATTTAGAGCAGTGACACTTCAACTAATTGTAACACAGTTGGCATCTTTGACCGTACAAAATAATTTTCATAATATCACCACTGTTTTAATACCGTTGGTATTTACTTACTACAACGCGTGCGCGAAACTTGTCAAAGTATTCAACAAACTCCAAAAGAACTGTTAAATAAGTTTGATATCTCATTTGAAAGTCCTTGCTAGCTAGCAAATTTGCTAGCTCCATTATAATAACGGACATAAAAGTACCTACTAACTAAAAGCTACATTCTGGATTTAAAAAAATGCAAATATATCGTGACTGAAGGGTTAAAACCAAAAGGTCATAACATTTTTTGTTGCATTTTTGGAGACCTATCTAAAGATATCGCACTCAATGGGGTAAGTAAAAAAAATTGAGTAAATTTTTCAGTCTATGTTAGGGAGTCCAAAATAATGTTGACAGTGTTCGTTATAATTTTCAGTGAAAGTACTAATGAAAAGCTATATTCTCGAATTTTTTCAGATTTTTTATATTGATAGTTTAGAAAATAGAGGGAGGAGACGCTCTGATCACGACTTTGAACGAAAATATATCGTGACTGAAGGGTTAAAATCAAAATGTCATATAACATTTTTTCATTGCATTTTAGGAGACCTATCCAAAGACTCTCAACTTAATGGATTAAGTAAAAAATTTTTTTGAATATACTTTCCAGTCTGTGGAAAGGGGGTCCAAAAAAAATTATTTTTTTCAAAAATCTTATCATTTCTGTTTTTGGGTTTTCAGTTTTCGTCCGTATACCAAATTTCATCTTTATCGGTCTAAAATTTTTGAGGACGGACGGACACGGCAAAATTTTGGGGGGGCAGCAGATTCTGGGAAAATATTTTTTAGTTTAATACAAGTTTGTCCAGCCCGCGAGGATAATTTAAAAAAAATAATAATAATAAAAAAACATTGAAATTAGCACGACTAAAAAAAGGTCTTTCATTTTTATTTTTTCTAATTTACTTTTAATTATTCACTAAAAAATTAAGAATTGACGCGACAAAAAAAAAGGTCTTCAGTTTTGTATTCTGACCCGAGGCCCTTAGTAAATTGCTAAATATGCTATGCGGCCCAGACGCTTCAAAAGGTTGGACAGAGAAGCGGCAATTTAACGTAAAACAATTAGAAGTGGGTGAAAAGTTACAGATCAAGCTTATATTACAAATGCTTTGTTAAAATATCGTGGAACGTATTTCAGTTAGAGTTGAAACATCTTAATTAAATTGATTTTTATTACAAAGGCAATAAAATTAACCATCAATTCACAAAATTTAATAAATTCATTATTATATAACTCTTAATTAAATACATTACTTCTAAAATGTATTTCGTATTTGATTGTAACCTGTTCAAAAAATTAAATAGAACGAGTGGAATTCGGAGAAATTTTATAATTAAAGACACGTAGAAAAGAACATCAAAAATGAATTTCTTTAGTTGAACATTACAAAGCAGCAGAAAAGGAAAAACTCAATGTTGGTTTATTTTCGCAATATTTATTATAATGTTTTTTCATGTAATAACACCTACTGCTTTAGTTACATGCATAGAATTTATAATACATACTTTGGCACAATTGTAACATAGAATACAATTTAGTATTTTTATAAGGTACTGGCACCAGTTATAGCCGCTATAACAACAAGGTTTCCTGTAACTAGAGGCTCGGTGGCCCCGGGGCAGCAAGTGATCGAGAGCCCCCCCCCCTTATAAAAAACAATTTAAAGTATGTGATTATTTTCGAAAAAAATAAGTTTTTTAATAAAAATGTGAATGCTTTCAAATTTTAATAATTAATATTTTTTGTAAACAATGACAATTAAACCAGTAAATAATTTTTTTGAAAAAAACAAACAATAATTTCTCATATCGAGCTGCATAAAATTCGATTTATAGTGGAGTCATATTAGTTAAACTTTGTTATGAATTTCCCCATAAAACTAAATTTTAAAAAATCTCATAATTTTATTACAAACCTAAAGTACTTTTTTACAACGACCAATAGTAAAGCGATTTTAATAAAATTTAAATATTTAAATATTCTTTATGATTATAAATTAGTACGTCTGGTTCGTGGCAAATAAAGCCAAAACGCTGCACTTTTTGATTGGGGTATGCCACTTTCTGTGGTCATATATAAGGTCAAAAGAATAGTTTTCAGATAGGGAGCCACTTTAAAATCCGTGTAGAACACCATTATATCGGCTGTTAAAGATGGCCCCCACCGTTTTTATTAAAATGGCTGTATCTCAGCTCCTAGTCATCTGATTTCAATTTTCTTTTGTTTGTTTTAAAGTTCTTATTGAGAAGATTATTTTTTGTCATTATTCATTTTTCTCCAAATTTTAAGGGTTCCCCACAATTTTCGAAAATCTGAAGATTTCACTTTTCTTACAATCTTGATTGTTATATAACTTTTTTATTGTGCCCAATATCATTTTTTTACTTTGTATAAAAAAGACAGACTTTTTTTCTGCGTTCCATTGATAACAAGATAATACTGTTTTAATTAACAACTTCTTTGGAAATAGCGTGTTAAACTAAGAAAAATAGATTATTTTTGGATCATTCCCTGTCAAGTTTACCTGTATTGGTTTCTCGGATTCAAGATTTTGATGGAAATGCCCATTTATACCTTCCCTGAATCAATTCTGACTATTTTTATCATGTCTGTCTATCTGTCTGTCTGTGTGTGTATCTGTTTGTCTGTAAACGCTGTAACTCAAAAATGACAGTACATAGAGGGGTAAAATTTTATATTTAGAATAAATTTGTTTTAAGAAAGAAAACCTGATGTTTTTAAAACCAAAAACGGATGTTTACTCTTGTAATTTTTAATTATTCGAATTATTTCTGAAACGGTACATGTTGGAAGAAAATGTTTAAAGAAGAATTTGTTTAGAATATTATTATTTATAATTTGTTATAATTATTTTCTCTCAAAAAAAGTTTTTGAGGTTATATCGTTTTTTTTCAATTATATTTGAAATGGTTTAAAGCAGAAATAAATAATTGAAATAAAAGTTGTAGAGTACGTTATTTTCTATAGTTTATGTTCCATTAATTTTTTTGTATCTCTCACCAATTAAAAAAAAAATCTTTTTAATTATATTTTTAATTTTTTTTCATTTTATTTGAACAAGTTCATGACAGAATAAAATGTTTATAACAAAAAATGTAGATAACGTTATTATCTATAGTTTATGTTCTATTAATTTTTTTATATCTGTCATCAGTAAGCCAAAATTATTTGTTTTATATTAGTAGATACACGTACATTTTTTTATTGTATAAGAAAGTTCAGTGACATCCATGACAGATTTTTCAATTTTTTAACTATGCCATATGAGAAAATTGATCCCAACATAAAATTTCATATGATAAAAGGTAAACTTGACATGGAATGATCCAAAAATAGTCTATTTTTCTTAGTTTAACACGCTTTTTCCAAAGAAGTTGTTAATTAAAACAGTATTATCTTGTTATCAATGGAAAGCAGAATAAAATGTCTTTATTTTTTATATGAAGTAAAAAAATGATATTGGGCACAATAAAAAAGTTATATATAAATTAAGTGCGTAAGAAAAGTAAAGTTTTCAGATTTTAAAAAATTGTGGGGAACCCTTAAGATTTAGAGAAAAATGGATAATGACAAAAAGTATTCTTCTCAATAAGAACTTTATAACAAACAAAAGAAAATTGAAATCAGATAACTAGGAGCTGAGATACAGCCAATTTAATAAAAACGGTGGGGGCCATCTTTAATAGCCGATATAATGGTGTTCTACACGGATTTTAAAGTGGCTCCCTATCTGAAAATTATTCTTTTAACCTTATCTATGGGTACAGAAAGTGTCATACCCCAATCAAAAAGTGCAGGGTTTTTTTACGTACCAGACGTACTAAAATAAGTAATTGTGACAAGTTCCAAATCAAAACGGCTAAGAAACACATTAAAAAATAAAAAATAAGAATCATATCTTGTGAGCGACAAATGGTACATTCTTTTTTTGTAGATTTTTATGTACTATGCGATGGCGCTGAAGATAATTCTATAAATTGTATTGAAAATATTTTTTTTTGGGTTTTTATTTTTGAAAAAAATTGTCCGTGTTGATTCAAAATGAGTTTAACTCAAAACTTTTTTTAATCTGATTTCGTAAAAAAAATACATTCCTTGTTCGGGGGGGCCCTATACTCGGGGGCCCCGGCTGCCCCGGTGGTAGTTACGCCCCTGTTGATGGATTTCTTTTTTGTAATTCTCATGAACTCATGTTACTAATAAAACAACTAACTCTTTAATTAATCAATTTAATTACCAAAATCAGCAAATATAGTTTATTTCTTAAATTATAAATTTTTATTTTGTTCGTGTTTTTTCTCCAGTAATGCATAAAGTAAAACCAGTAATGAGCACGCAGTGATGGATACTTGCTAATAATTACAAAATGATAAGTACTACGACACAAAAGATATAAAAGAAAGAATCGTCTTTGAAACAATGTAAAGCAGTTGCTTTAATAATAGAATAATTAAATATATTTTGTTATTGGTTAAATATATTTTTTTAAATTTACAACCATTGTTTATAT
Source organism: Sialis fuliginosa (assembly GCA_961205875.1). NCBI lineage: Eukaryota > Metazoa > Arthropoda > Insecta > Megaloptera > Sialidae > Sialis > Sialis fuliginosa. Next base: position 624,767 of record OY540816.1, on the reverse strand, counting down.
AAAATCCTATGAAAATTAGCTTTACGTTTTTTATGCTAATACATTTAAGAGTTTAGGGATGGGGGGTTAAAAGTTATTATATTATAAAATTGATTATATAAGCTATCTATTGGCTTTTTATTTATTGCTCTATGATTATTAGTTCCGGAGATATAAACTTTCAAACTGTAACATATTTTCGTTATATTCGTGTTTCCAAGGTTTGGTTAGAAAAAATTTCCAAGACCGGAAAATCTAAATTTTTTACTCGGAATTTTTTTTTTTTTTTAGGTCGTCAATTCGGCCCGCGGTGCAATTTGGGTTGGCCAGGCCTGGGTTAAATGATAAGCAGAATCCGTACGCTATTTTTTTAACGCGTAGTTAATTTATTCACTACTCAGCTATCTTGAGCTCATTAGTGCGTATTTTATCAAAATCGGTCCAGTAGTTTTCGAGATTATCTCTTACAAACCCACACACACAAAATGTTTCTCTTCATTGATTCGTATTTTCTATTTATAAATATAAACCTCATACTAATATTTTATTGCATTTTTTCATTTACATACATACAGTGTATTTCAAGTTGATTAAGTCATAGGAATTTTAACATGGCGGTAATTAGAAGTGTTGTAGTAACCTTTGGTCAAATTTAACCATGTGTGATTGGTGCATTTTGAAATGCCGCCACAAAATTTAATAAAATAGTAATTAGTATTTTGTTTTTAAAATATTTGCAAAAAAATATTATTATAATATTATCTAGGTTGCTATCTTTAATTTCATTGATGTATTTTATTCTTTATTAAAGTTGAAAACAAAATACTATTGATTAATTTAAAATATATCAGTTAGTTTCGAGGCGGCATTTCAAAATGCACCAATCACACATCGTTAAATTTGACCAAAGGTTACTACAACACTTTTAATTGTCCCTATGTTAAATTTTCTATGTCTTAATCAACTTGAAATACACTGTATATGTATTAATCCTTGCAACATCCTCATATGGTTATTCACTAAAATAAATCAGTAAAATAAAGAGAGAAAAACAGAATTGTTTCATTAAAAGTAAAAGGTAATCACGTTAGTATTTCATTGAATTTATACAATTATACTTTCCAGAACCAATTATTCGTCAATGAATAATTGTACAATTTCTAGTTCCTGGAATTGACTACCAGTGAGGGAATACCTTTCACTTTTGTTTTTGTTTGTAATTAAAGATTTCTTGTTAAATAAATGGAAATGTGTTATCATAAGAAAAGTACATTTCAATTAAAAAATGTTATATGGCTCATTTTCTTAGTTTTTTATTGAACTTTCATTTGAAATCGGTTTCAGAGCCGAATATTCAATTTTGGCTGAATTCGGTACCAAAACATTAAGTTTGATTTTTTGTAAAAATAGTCGATTTTGAAATTGCCGCCAAATATTTTGGTTTCAACCAAAATACTTTCGGTATAAGTCATTTTATTCTATTTTTTTATGTAGTTTCCAAATATTTATACATTTTTTAATTTGGTCAAAAACTTTTAAAGTTACACTTGTTTTAAGATGTCTTATTTTCCAAAAAGCGTTATATTCACACCATTAAAACTTTTTTCTCTATACTCCAAATTGCACCAAATTTTGGAAAAAATGTTCTTGCTTTATCCTTAAAACAACCCTCAAAAAACATTATTTCATATTGAGCTCCTAAGTGAGATATAATTTTTATAAAACACCTAATTACTCGTGTATTAAAGATAAGTATTTTCAGTGTTTCTGAAATGTCAGGGCTCCTGATAATCGAATAAAAAATATACCACTTAATTCGTTATGAAATTCCTTACAAATCTACATAATTTTAATTTTTTTAGATAAATCATTAAATGTTTGCAAAATAGTATAAACAAATAACCACGGCGATAATTTGAACGAGCGGCGGTTTTGCTTGGCGGCGAATCCTAGTCGGCTCGCGGTGAAACGGTCGTGCTGTAATTGAGAACATTCCGTAGATCTGTTGATGGGGGTTAGGCTGAATTTTATTAAAATATTCTCTATACTTAATGTTCATTAACCTTTTAAATTTGTGGATCAAGACTTTATAATCAATCTGTATAATATATTCGTAATGTTTTACTTTCATATAACATGAAGGTTTCGAGGATCTTTAAAATTATGTATTTTTATATGTGAAATTTCCCAAGAGCGAAATAATTCTACAATAAGGTAACACGTTCAAATAAATTGTTACAGACGAATAAATAATTCTGAGGTATTTCATTTTATATCAGTATTAAACGCTCCAAACGTAACATCAAAGGTATGTCAACCATAATACCCTTATTAATTTAGTAGATATTTAAAATCAGCTACAATTCAGATTTACATGTAAAATAATTAACTTTCATATAATATGTAGGTAATATTAACTTAAATTAAAAATATACACCTTAGGCGGCTATTACACTATCAAATAAATAGGTATGTCAAAGATCTTTGACAAAGATTTGGTCATATTTCTTTGATAAAATACGAGATTTTGTTTTATTACACTACATAAAATATTTGATAATATTTTCTCAATATTATCAAGGGATATTTTCTTCTTTTTTGGTGCCTTTTGAATATCAGTGCGTGGATGTTTGTCAATTGACGCGATCGAGGTTTGAATTTACAACCGTGTATTGTGATTTTTATAATCAATAAGAAGATCATCATATAATACTGGATTTTGTTGATATTCATATATTAATAATTATGTAACTGTAACTGTCAGTGATAACTTGGTGGTCGCCATTTTGTTTTTTACGTCAAAAAATCTTTGATCAAATATAAGAGACTGTCATTAACTATGATCATAGAAATATTATGAAGGTAAATAAAGTTGACTTATTACACTGTCATATTTCTTTGATCAAAGAAATTTTATCATATTTATTTGATAGTGTAATAGCCGCCTTAACCACAATAAAACAATGTCACTCGACACGTGTTTCGACTTCACAAGAAGTCCTCATCAGGAGTCTAACAGTTCCAGTCTGAAACTTCTTGTGAAGTCGAAACACGTGTCGAGTAACATTGTTTTATTGTGGTTAAGGTGTATTATTTTTAGTTTAAGTGACTAAGAAACCACAGTTTCTCCCTTTTTCCAGTGGTAGGTAATATTAAACCTACATCATAATACAGTCGGGACTCGTTTATTCTAAGTCTCGTTTATCTGAAATGAAATGCCGAGTTTCGTTTATTCGAAATTTTTTCTCCTTCTTCACTTCCACCATTCCCGGGTCATGGCGTAAACAAACATATTTTTGAAATTTTTGTAGAATTAATTAGAGACACTTATCACCGTCGTCACTCGTCACCTTGCTCATATTCCAAATTAAAAGTAAAGTAAAATTATTTCACTATCACGATTAACTATTAACAACAAATATTAACTACCAAAGTCTATATACCTCCTTGACCAATCAGCGTTGGCGCGGGAATTCAAGTCACCACGAAGACGTATTCAAATGTTATAAATGTATAATAGAATATCAATTACAAAAAAATTCTTCATTTATTCTTGTTTTTGTATTTTTTGATATTTTAACAACACATACAATCGAAGAAGTAATACAAATTCGACATTGCAAAATCATAAAAACCTCTCAAAATTACAGAACGTATTGCCAACTTAAGAATAGTAAAAATGACACTTCTCGAATAGACAAAATTGTCTGTGATAGCTTTTTCATGATTTTGCAATGTCGAATTTGTACTTCTTTGATTGTATATGTTGTTAAAATATCAAAAAATACAAAGACAAGAATAAATAAAGGATTTCTTGTATTTGAAATTCTATTATACATTTATAACATTTGAATACGTCTTCGTGACGTCAATTCCCGCGCCAACGCCGATTGGTCAAGGATCTATACATAACTTGGTGGGAGGCCCTCTCGACTTCGAATAAACGCGACTTCCTCCATTCAAAACGATTCAGAAGGCTTAGAATAAACGAGTCCCGACTATATAATTTTACAATAATTTTTATTGAATTTTGTGTGCAAACAATATACATAGATACACAATAAAACGAATATTTGAGATTGACGCAATTTTTTATTAAAACTACAAACATTGTAAAAAACATCTGCCAAGTAAATGCACAGTGCTTCCTCGTGCTAAATTCACCAAAGGTAGTTAATTTTATTGAACTATTTAAATAAAAACAGATAGTGTTTAGATAAATTGCCTGGAATTGGTTAACCATTTAATTTTTGTACAATTTTACTAAAAAATATTAGTTCGAAATTTTTCTTAAAACGCACCTGATTATGGTTTCGTATATTTTAAATTTTTTGACAATTTCAATCTAAATCTAAATTTATGCAAACGTCAAAATGACATTTAAAACGTCAAAATGATATTTAATATATCCAAGCAAATATCATTTTAGAAAAACAAAACACGAATTTTTAAAATAAATTGAGATAAATCTTTGTAAGGGTATATTTTACAACAAACGCTGTAGACCCATATTACAGGTAATTTGATTCTCTACAACAAATATTCTATAAAAATTTTCACGTAACATTCTTGAGATATCTTGAAAAAAATATTTTGGGGTATCACCCCTCCCCTTCAACACGATTTTGATGATTTTGAAATGGGACCGTCCTCAAACTAGACCCAACCAACCGATCAAGTTTCAATAATATCGATACAGTGATTCATGAGTTATGCGTGTGACAAGGATTCAGAGGACAGACGGACACACGGACCGACAGACCGACACGGAATGATAAGTGTTTGTCTTGACGGGAAACGGAAAGATAAATTTAAAATTTTGAAATCGGGGAACATTTTTTTTGTCTCAATTTTAAACAATCACAAAGCTTCTCGTATCTTCGATATTTTGAGGAGGCAAAATGTGTTTATAATAATATATTGTTAAACCTAACAACAAATTACATATGGATCTTGGTTTCTGGGTCTAAGCCGCGTCGGTTTGGTCGTGTTATCGGCCAACGTTTCGTCACACATTGCAGTAAACTTTTTCAGGGCTCTTCTAAAGGTGCACTGCAATGTGTGACGAAACGTTGGCCGATAACTCGACCAAACTGACGCGGCTTACACCCAGAAGCCAAGATCCATATCAAGATCACCGCGGAAGCATCAAGACTTGTATAAACAAATTACATATTCTGAGGAAAAAAAACGTCTACTAGTAACGTCACTGCTTCTACGCGAGTAGAAATAACAAAAAGTTCCCCAAGTCACGAACATACTGCAAAAGTGTAAAATACGTTTGTAAGTCGCATTGCGTTAAAACATTGATACAAGTTATTTATTATTAAATCCACTGCAAAACGAATCCTAAGAGGAATAAGAACATCTTTGTAATTTTAACAAATACACACACTCGTCTCTCTATCTCTCTCTCTCTGTCTCAGTCACACACATATTGGTTCGCTTTTTCATCCACCCTTACACCTAAATGGTATATAACATTATTTGGCACTTCGTTTGGATTTATAATTTATATAGTTGTTGACGTGCGTTTTATAAATTAAATAAATATATAGGTAGAGGAGATACACAATGAAACGGACACTTGAGATTGAAGAAGTTTTTTTATTGAAACTACAAACATTATAAAAAAAATCTGACAAGTAAATGCACAGTGCTTCCTCGTGCTAAATTCATAAATAAAATAAAATAAATTGCCTGGCATTGGTTAACCATTTAATTTTTATACAAATTTTACTAAAAAATCTTAGTTCGGAATTTTTCTTAAAACGCACCTGAATATTTTTTCATATATTTTTAATTTTTTGACAATTTCAATCTAAATCTGAATTTATGCAATTGTCAAAATGACATTTAAAACGTCAAAGTGACATTTAAAACGCCAAAATGACATTTAAAACGTCAAAATGACATTTAATATATCCAGTCAAATATAGATTTAAAAAAACAAAACACGAATTTTTAAAATAAATTGAGATAAATCTTTGTAAGGGAATATTTTACAACAAACATAGTAAACCCATATTATAGAAAATTTAATGCTCTACAAAAAATATTCTATAAAATTTTCTCGTAACATGTGTCGTTTTTGAGATATCTTGAAAAAATTAATATTTTGGGGTGTCACCCCTCCCCCTTACACACGATTTTGATGATTGGGACCGTCCTCGAACCAAACCCAACCATCCGACCAAGTTTCAATAATATCGGTTCAGTGGTTCATGAGTTATGCGTGTGACAAGGATTCAGGGGACAGACGGACGGACGGACTGACAGACAAACACGGAACGAAAAGTGTTTGTCTTGACGTGAAACGGATAAATCAATTTAAAATTTTGAAATCGGAGAACATTTTTTTTGTCTCAATCTGAAACGATCACATGGTTTCTCGTATCTTCGATATTGCGAATAAAAACGCAAAATACAGCAGTACGCCATGTTTGGTAAAACACCAGTCAGAGTGGATGACGTCACGGCTACGTAAACGTCATTTTTGTTTCATTAATATCTGCACTGTTTATAAATTATTTTGTGGTTTTAAATTATCAATTTGCTCAGTTTTGTGTTACCAAAAGTAAAACCGTGAAACATTAGCGATGGAACAAGGATTTATTATAGTTGTAGTGTTTACATAGGCATGACGTCAAAAATGCGCCATGACACCTGCGAGCGTTTTGGCGTCAAATTCAAATTTAGTTTTAAAAGGGTCAATTTTTGTTATTAAACCTTTATTTTCTGCAGAAATAAGCATTTTTTTGGAAATGGAGACATTTAAGATCATCATAAAATAGTTTTTAAAAATTAGGCATCATGCCTATTAATGTGGGAAATAAGATCATGTTAACGCTCGTATATTAACATGTACTGAACCGAAAAAACCGATATTTTTATTTCGGTTCTGTTCCGGTTTACGTTCCGGCAAAAAAATAACGGTTTTTCCGGTTTACGGTTTTCGGTTCAGTTCCGGTTCGAAGCCCTGGTTTTATTTATACATCATGATACAGAAAAAATTACATAAGTTAACAGTTTCTTCTAAGAAATTGAATATAAAAAACTACATTACGTTAATTGTTGTTTTTGTTAATGTTTGAGATATATTGCACACCCCAAGCAAGGCTTGGAAAGTGTGGTATTATTCTCGTCTTATTATTTTTTTCGTATGAAATTTGATAAAATGAGCATTATATTATATTAAAATTTTTCAGTAACCCCCTTACATGTTTACATTTTCTGAATGAGAACTTTACAGTCTCTATATTTATTTAATTTAATATCGATTGCTTTTAATTTTTTGTCATAAAAATATAAACAAAACTTCAATTTATCAAGCATGGTCAAGCTACAAGTCACAAAACGTAATAAATTAACAGCAAACCTTTTGAATTAACTTAATCTATTTGCAGAATAGAACCCAATTAAACCTCAGCTAAATCGGGTAACTAGAAGTAAGGAAATTTGCAGTTTATTTAAATATTTTTACCTTTTTTAGTCGCAAATTTTTTGTCAAATATTATACAATATACATACATATATAGTGGTTCGGAGAAATTCGAAAAATATCCGCTAATAGATTTTCAGTTTCTGTATTTATTTATTCTTTTGTGACCAATTGTTTTACTACTTGAAAGTGAGGTTATGTCATTTATTTATAATATTTTCAAATGAATTTATAAAACCACTATTATAACTATTAACATTATTTTTTTACAAGTAATGAGAGTAGATAAGAAAATTACAATTTTTTGAACATCCTTCAGAAAAAGATAGTTTCAAAAGTCGAAGGAGTGTGCATTTTATGGCCAAGCCATGCTATTTTAATTCTTATGTTATGTGATTTTATTTCAAACGTTTTTATTATAAATTAACACGCTTAAAATATTATTATTTCTATACATCTATTTAATTGATAGTTGTAATAATAAATGCTTTTATTTTTATAGATAACTAGTAAATAGTAATAAAATAAAAATTTATTTAAAAATAATAAATTTTTAAATATAAAAATCTTTTTCAAAAAAACTATTTTTTTTAGTTTTTTTACGACGAAAAATTATATTTTCTGTACAACTTATTGTTAGGAATAACTAGGAAATCATTTTTTTTACTTTCACAACTAATTTATTCACTGCTCAGCTTCTATTTTGAATGATAGCGCCCTATAAGACGTCTGAGTTTTTAAGAAACACAAAAACAGTCTAATCGTTTGAAATAAAACACTATCTCTTTTGTCCCGCGTGACAGCAACATTTGACGTATTTCACTCTAGCCTACGATTTTACCCATAGACATAAAGACATGGACATCGCCATCCGTATCTTACAAGTGTAAGAAAGTGGACAAAGAGACAGAGCTTGGTTTAACCAGCTTCTATCTCATAACGGCAGCGTGTAAGAAAAAGATAGAATATGGTTTCACCCCGCTCCATCTCTCTTTTCTTCACAACCATTTTAAAATGCGGATCACACTGTCCAGTACTACATGTCTATGATTTTACCCTACTGCGCTTTAAAATATCAAAAGTTTTCAATATAGGTCTGAAAATAAAAATATATATTATTTTTAAAATAAACTTTTAGATACTGTACAAACTAACTACCATTTATACCTGAAAATTATATATTTTACAACACTATAAAGTTATAAAAAATACCATAAAAAGATCGATAGACACTTAATAATAAATATAATACAATTTCAAAAACATAATACAACGTGTTGTTAAAATGAATGAGTGAATATCTTAACGGTGAAATATGTTCATGTTATATAAAAATGCGATATTATGTACTATATATTATCATCTATAAAATACATGATTTCTAAAGCGATATTATGTCCTTAAAAAGGACGATCATAAAAATATCGTCTAGGGTTTCCAGCACAATAGAGCCTCGAAAATGTACTTGATTGAAAAACTGTTACTCGAGTGCAAATATTATCGCTCTGATGAAGACGTGGGAAGAAGGAAAAGATATTAAGAGGATTTATTGATTAAAAATTTTATATTATCCATTTACCTCATATGCAAACGTTTAAAGGCAGTGCCGGATTAAGCTAGCAAGAGGTCTGTAGCAAATGTTGTAAGGAGACCCTTGGCAGTGGCCAGGGTCGCCGACTTGTTAAAAATATTGGGGGGGGGGCAATTTTGTTTACTTCCTTCTCTCTTATATAAGACAAAATAATAATATCGTGTACCTCCCCCCCCCCCCCCCCATCAATAAAGTTGACGTAAGATGCTTTTTTTTCATAAAAAAAATTTTTTCACGAATTTTGTTTTCGTTTAAGTAATTAATAATTTTATTTATTAACCTAACAAACAGCCAAGTTGTTTTAATTGTAAAATTACTCTTTACCGTCGCGTTCATTTCTCAAATAATTTATAAAAATGTATCTGTGAGATAAAATTATAATAAATTCTTATTATAAAAATTATTTTTAATATAATATAAATGAATCTAAATATAAAGTAAAATATAATAGAAAAAATTCATGACTGGCCGAATGCATTCAGGATGATTCAGAACTGGCGTGCCAAACTTTAACAATAAATTGAGAAAAAAAATTTAAGCAAAAAAAACTTTATATGAACGTGTGTCCGGAAATTTTCCGTGTGCTACAGTCTTCTAAATATTTTGCCCCAAATCAGTTTTTATTTAATATCTTGAGAATGCATTGTAATACAGGGTTTAGTATTTTATCGACGGGCCGACTAGCTCCATACAGTCCCGGTCTAAATTATTATTAATTATTGGTTGATACTGGAAATCGATTATACTTATTAATACTTATTATCAAATTTCATAACTGCATCACAATAGGTTCTCAAGATATTAAATAAAAATTAATTTTCGAAAAATTGCTTAAAATATGTTTCTCAATTAACTGTTAAAGTTTGGCACGACAATACTACTAAATCAACTGTATTGTAGGTTCTAGTTGGCGGTGCCGTATGCTTTTCATATACTTTTATTATAATCAACTACACAGGCAGAAGGCATACATTTATTGGAGGGGCTTGAGCCCCTCAAGCCCCATGTAGTCGGCACCCTTGGCAGTGGCGTCACTAGATGGGGAGGGGGAGGAGGTGACACCCGGGGTGGAAATCTATAGTGTCACCCACCAAAAAATTAGAAAGTGTAAACTTTTGAATGAGCTGTATTACTGTTATAAATGGCTGTTTGTTGTTAAAAATGCTGTTTTGGAAGTATATTTATATTTACTTTTCATCTTATTTTTAATTATAGAACAAGAATATAAACTTATTAAGTGTAATTTGAAGCATCCATATTAAGTAAAATTGTGCAGTACTTTGTTTTTTTCGATATTTTTGAAAACGGTTGATCTTATGACAAATGAACAAAGTATATTTTTGTGTATTTTATATCACATAATTTTCTGCAAGTACCCAACTCAGGAAAAAATTAAAGAACAAAAAATACTTGAAAAATATCGGCAGGCCCACTGGCCCCATACACCCCTGGTCTAAATTATCATTATTTGATACTGGAAATCGATAACACTTATAAATACCAAAACCTGTTTCAAATTTCATAACTGTACCACAATGGGTTCTTTAGATATTAAATAAACACTAATTTTGGGTAAAAGACTGTAGCTCCCTCAGGAAGAATTTCCGGACATTATACATCATCCTGTATATTATTATTAGAGATTGGAAAAATAGTTTTTCAACTATTGCGTAAAAATGCATTTATTGTAATTTTTATTACATATCTCCACCATTTTCAGAAAACTAATTTGATTGAACACAATTTGAAATCAACTATTTGCAACTACCTTTCCAACTATTTTAAAACTATTTGCGACACTTTTTACTGCTTCGTTTGAACTAATTATTATTAAATCGTAAAAAAACTATTTATCAACTATTTTCCGAAAAAAAATTCAACTAGTAACTATTTCATTGAAAATAACAACTATTTTTCCAATCTCTAATTATTATACATTAATTTGTAAGTTACCAAATCATAATTAAAATTTTAAAAGTCGTTCACACGCTTATTGATTTTGGAAACATTTAGTCTACATTATTTTTTCTTAATTTAAAACGATTTTCAAATGATCAACAAGTGATCTACTAATAATATGTTTAAATGTGCAAATTTATCAAAAATACTACACCAAAGATAAAAGTAAAACCGTTCTTTTGAGATAAATATTACCTAGAAAGTTTTCATATAAACCACCGAAAAGAAAGAACTGTTGAAAATTGATTAAATGGATAAACCAGCCCTCCAACACATACAGCCAGTGTACGTCTATATATCTAAAATTTCTCCGCAATAAATTATTACAAAAAGCAATTCGCTAAGAATAAATGACTGCATCCTACTAAATCTAGACAGATGATAGAGAGAAAACTTGAGCTTTACTCAAACTCCAGGTCGTCCCTTTTTTGTCTACCATGCACACTGTCAAGATATAATACCTACCTACTCCTTTTCAACAAAATCATTGTTTAGTATGATAAAGACAATTATTTCCAAATATCTGAGCGTATCAAACTTATTATATCTAATACTAATAAAACTGTTTCTACTGAAATCTTGGAATTTTACTTTCTCCAGACGGATGTAATGATTTTACTTTAAGCAGTGGTGTAGTGTGTTTATTTGTAGCTTTATAACTAGAGATTGGAAAAATAGTTTTTCAACTATTACGTAAAAATCCATTTATTGTAATTTTTATTACATATCTCCACCGTTTTCAGAAAACTGGTTTGATTGAACACAATTTGAAATCAACTATTTGCAACTACCTTTCCAACTATTTTAAAACTATTTGCGACACTTTTTACTGCTTCGTTTGCACTAATTATTACTAAATCGTAAAAAAACTATTTATCAACTATTTTCAGAAAAAAAATTCAACTAGTAACTATTTCATTGAAAATAAATACTATTATTCCAATCTCTAATTATAACTCATTTTAGTTTTGTTTGAGTGTAGTTTTGGTTTTAGAAAAGAAAAGAAAAAAACATCTACCAAGTAAATGCACAGTGCTTCCTCGTGCTAAATTCACCAAAGGTAGTCAATTATTGAACAATTTAAATAAAAACCGATAGTGTTTGGATAAATTACTTAGAATTGGTTAACCATTTAATTTTTATACAATTTTACTAAAAAATATTAGTTCGAAATTTTTCTCAAGACACACCTGATTATTTTTTCGTATATTTTTAATGTTTTGACAATTTCAATCTAAATCTAAATTTATGCAAACGTCAAAATGACATTTAAAACGTCAAAATAACAATTTATATATCAAAGTAAATATCAATTTAGAAAAACAAAACAAATGTCATTGCAGTTGAAAAGCAAAAATAGGAATGATGCCAGTAACAAAGTATCACTGAAATTATGATTTTAAATAATGAAATAAGTTAAAAAGTTTCTAAAAAATGTATTTGTTTTTATATTAAAAAATGATTTTTGTTAAAATAAAAACGCAAAATACAGCAATCCGCCATGTTTGATAAAACAACAGTTAGAGTGGATGACGTCACCGCTAAGGAAACGTCATTTTGTTTGATTAATATCTGCACTGTTTATAAATTATTTTGTGGTTTTAAATTATCAATTTGCTCAGTTTTGTGTTATCAAAACTAAAACCAAGAAACATTAGCGATGGAACAAGGATTTATTATAGTTGACAAGGAATATTTACATAGGCGTTACGTTAAAAATGCGTCATGACACCTGCGAGCGTTTTGGCGTCAAATTCAAAATTAGGTTTAAAAGAGTCAATTTTTGTGATTAAACCTTCATTTTCTGCAGAAATAAACATTTTTTTGGTAATAAGAGACACGTAAGATCATCATAAAATAGTTTTTAAAAATTAGACATCATGCCAATTGTAAGTATGGAGCAAAAAATAAGGTCTGCAGTTTTAAAATTTTCTTAAAATAAGCCCTGCAGGAAGGGGACCCTGAGAAATAATTGTTGAAAAGGGGGTCCCTAGACCACATAAGTTTAAGAACTGCTGCGCTAGTGTGTTATATGTATGAGGGGAAGGTCGACTTCGACAACACAATAAAGTTGTTAAGAGTGGTTGGAGTCAGGCAACTTCTCTCAACAGAGATCAAAGTAATGTTTGTCTGCAAAACCTCCAGCAGTATTCGCGTCTGGAATTTTTCTTTTGCAAACTTTATATTTTAATTATGGCAATTATGTACACATTACGGTCGCTAAAATCGATGCATTATATGTATACAGGGTGGTCCGGTTTGGGATACAGATATTCTAAAAGCTGATTCTTTGGCTCATTGTGAGTAAAAAAATGTACGGGAAGGTGGGGTCTATCTTCAACACCTTCTGAGTTACAGGATGTTTAAAAACTTTCTTCAGAGTAGTACTTACAAACAAAGATTATCTCATAATTTCCAAAGTACGTAACTAGAGCAACCACAATGAGTCAGTTGCATAGGTAATTAATTAACGTATTTTTCAGTATTAGCGTTATTGCTAGCCGTGTTTCCAGTTCAGAGTTATTGCTCATCAATGTCAAAAAATATGTTTATTTTTTTGAAAATTTTTATGAAAATGACATTTTCCCCCAAAAGTACCTATAATATGTGGTATTTTTTATCATTATTTTGATGTGTTATAATGTTACCTACAAATTCACTACACAAAGTTTGGACCTGGGTCTTACAGTTTTCCAGTTATAAATTTATCTAAATAATCCCCAGTGACTATTTTGCTACCAAACTTTGTATAGTGAATTTGTAGGTAACATTATGACAAATTAATAATGCATTACTTTTTTAGGTGCTAATAAATTTATTATGGATACAAGAAAAATTCTTAGATTTTTTTTCAAACTTGAAACCGAACTCAAACCTAAAAAAATCTGTTCTTAATATAACCCCAAATAGTTTTTAAAAAATTTTAACTTCAACCAGAAACTTAATCAAATCTTATGTATTGAACCCGACCAATAAATAAATCTAGGTTCAAATCCCTATTAATTATTAACACACTCATTGAAATTATCTTATTTTTATGTCAGTGGAGTAGCGAGGGGGGGGTCTATCATGCATAGGGCGCCACTTGCAAAAGGGCGCCAAATGGTCCTCAAGACCAACTTTTTGAACCTTTTGGGCCGCATAGCATAAACCTAATTTACTAAGGGCCATAGGCCAGAATATGCAACTGAAAACCTTTTTTTTTAGTCGCCAATTTTAGATTTATTATAAAATTATTATTATTTTTTTAAACGACAATATTCTATATATTATATTACTTTATGTTTTTCGGGGGCGCCAAAAAAGTATCGTGCCCCGGACGCCAATTATGCTTGCTACGCCACTGTTTTGTGTAAACAATGTTATGTGTTTTAAATAATTAATTGCATATTTTAATAAACAAATAAAATATAAACGATGTCGACATTTCTTCTAAATAAAAACTGAATAAGCTATTTAAAAATATTTCCCTACGTCTCACATTTGATTAGATTATTAAAATTCAGTTCATTTTAAAATGTTGAATTTAAAAAAAAAATAACAAAAGTACACGTGCCAACTTCGTCTGCACGGAGAGCAAAAACTGAATTGAACTCATCAGAAAAGCTCGTTTCAATCATCAACAAATAATAAGTAGGAACTGGCAAAATGTCAACATTGCGAGTATTTGCATTGGAATAATTCAATATCTGGTGCTGAATGCAACGAGCTATTGAGACTCTTGTGGGACGTCCTTCGCTTATTTAAATCCATCCGTGAGATTTATTTCTGTTTTATACTGTCTGCTCGCTCCAGTTGAATACCCCCGTGCTGCCAAACGTTCATACTCTGTGCTAGAAATGGCTTATTATCAAAGCATGCTATGGATTTGTTTAAGTTGGTATTACTACTACGACCAACACAGATCTTTACACAAACAAAATAATTTACTTTTGCATAAAAGTGTACTAGGTATTTATAAATTGTGACAGGTTTATTATAATTTCAATAGAGTTCCATCAGATAGAAAAATACATCTGCCAAGTAAATGCACAGTGCTTCCTCGTGCTAAATTCACTAAAACCGATAGTGTTCAGATAAAATGTCAAAATGACATTTTAAACGTCAAAGTGACATTTAAAACGCCAAAATAACATTTAAAACGTCAAAATGACATTTAATATATCCAATCAAATATCAATTTAGAAAAACAAAACACAAATTTTTAAAATAAATTGAGATAAATCTTTGTAAGGGAATATTTTACACCAAACGTAGTAGACCCATATTATAGGAAATTTAATGCTCTACAAAAAATATTCTATAAAATTTTCTCGTAACATGTGTCGTTCTTGAGATTTCTTGAAAAAAGAAATATTTTGGGATGTCACCCCTCCCCCTTACACACGATTTTGATGATTTTGAAATGGGACCGTCCTCTAACCAAACCCAACCATCCGACCAAGTTTCAATAATATCGGTTCAGTGGTTCATGAGTTATGCGTGTGACAAGGATTCAGGGGACAGACGGACGGACCGACAGACATGGAACGAAAAGTGTTTGTATTGACGTGAAACGGATAAATCAATTTAAAATTTTGAAATCGGAGAACTTTTTTTTGTCTCAATCTGAAACGATCACAGAGCTTCTCGTATCTTCGATATTGCGAGGAAGCAAAACATCTGCCAAGTAAATCCACAGTGCTTCCTCGTGCTAAATTCGCCAAAGGTAGTTGATTATTCAATAATTTAAATAAAACCCTATAATGTTTAGATAAATTGCCTGTGTGTTTGTGAAACGGAAAGATCAATTTAAAATTTTGAAATCGGAGAACATTTTGTTTGTCTCCATCTAAAACGAACACAAAGCTTCTCGTATCTTCGATATTGCGAGGAAGCAATATTTTGAGATTTATTATACATTTATTTCAAATATATGTATATGCTGCTATTAGAAAGTTTTTATAAACAAATTTCTGTATGACCCCCTCCGAGATATGAGGCTGTATACGCGCCTGATCAAATATATCATGTAAATTACGTGTATAACATCAAATACTTTATCGCATCTCCACGCTCTATTAAGGATGTATGGCAGGTATCTTATTTCAACGAGAAATAGTTGAAATTTGGAGAAGTTACTCCTTTATAAATCTTAAGTATCCACACAAAATTTCAAAAGGTTTTACAACATAATTTCAAAGTTATTATTTTTTTAAATTAACTTACACAATTAACACTTATGGCAGAATGGTGTATTTACGGTTAAAGTTCAATAAAACACATAGTTCAAGCATCGAGAAAAAACTGAAATTTTCACAACACGTACTTACATATTTAGCAACAAGTTTCATAAAAAAAATTATATACATACAGAACTAAATTGTAAGAAAAAAAAATTATTGGTGAAAAATATTAAAAAAAAAATAACGTACTGAAATGTAATGATTTGTTTTTATTACATATTTTTTCATATAATATGTAAGCATATCAAGTACTAATATTATTATTTTCATTACATTTGTATGTTCCACATAATAATATGTTCTAAATAGTGTTATTTAAAAAAACATCTGCCAAGTAAATGCACAGTGCTTCCTCGTGCTAAATTCACTAAAACCGATAGTGTTCAGATAAATTTCTTGGCATTGGTTAACCATTTAATTTTTATACTTTTACTAAAAAATCTTAATTCGAAATTTTTCTTAAAACGCACCTGAATATTTTTTCATATATTTTTAATTTTTTGACAATTTCAATCTAAATCTAAGTTTATGCAAATGTCAAAATGACATTTAAAACGTCAAAGTGACATTTTATATATCCAATCAAATATCAATTTAGAAAAACAAAACACGAATTTTTAAAATAAATTCAGATAAATCTTTGTAAGGGAATATTTTACAACTAACGTAGTAGACCCATATTATAGGAAATTTAATGCTCTACAAAAAATATTCTATAAAATTTTCTCGTAACATGTGTCGTTCTTGAGATATCTTGAAAAAAGAAATATTTTGAGGTGTCACCCCTCCCCCTTACACACGATTTTGATGATTTTGAAATGGGACCGTCCTCAAACCAAACCCAACCATCCGACCAAGTTTCAATAATATCGGTTCAGTGGTTCATGAGTTATGCGTGTGACAAGGATTCAGGGGACAGACGGACGGACGAACGGACGGACGGACGGACGGACGGACAGACAGACAGACACGGAACGAAAAGTGTTTGTCTTGACGTGAAACGGATAAATCAATTTAAAATTTTGAAATTGGAGAACTTTTTTTTTGTCTCAATCTGAAACGATCACATAGCTTCTCGTATCTTCGATATTGCGAGGAAGCAATATTTTAATTTATGTCATTTATAACAATAAAATACTTCTTTTGTTTTTATATCTGACAGATGAATTCAGAATAAAATTTTTTCGAATTATCAACACAAATATTAATTTCTTGGTTAAAATTCTAAAATAACAGTCAATAATGGCAAATAAGGTTTTAAACAAAAGTATTTCTATAGTTTATGTAGTGTATAAACCAATTTGACTTTCTTATTAGCATTTAAAGTGAACAATTCATAATTTGATTTTAATCGTTGATTGCATCTAGATTTACATTATTTTTGTCTCAGACTGTACGTGCCATACATCCTTAATATGTATGTCATAATAACTTCTCAATTACTGTATGTAGAAAGAGAAGCGAGAAGCTGCATTGACTCGGTCTACGTTTCCGATAAATTTAATAATATTTTGTAAGATATGTTTCACCACCACATCTTACAGAATTTGCTCTTCAGACAAACTGACAATACTTTTGCGCTGTTGACAGTTTCCTTCGAATAAAACCGACAGTGTTATTGACTTTTTCATTTCGTACATTTCTTATTTATCATGTCAATTTTCACATTTACTCTACACTATTTTATCAATTTTATTTTTAAATCTATGGGCTTCAAAAAGGTCATGATTGTAGGTTACATTTATTTTACGGGCATTGGGCATAGAAATATATATACATATATTATATAATATAACAGAACTATTATAAACTAAATAAGCTCTAGTTTTTAATAGCTGTCCTATCGTTTTAACAATATACAGGATGATTCAGCACTGTCGTGCCAAACTTGAACAGTAAATTAAGAGAAATATTTTAAGCAAATAACATTATATAAAAATATGTCCGGAAATTTTTCGTGAGAGGGCTACAGCTCTCCAAAGATTTTTTTTTTAATTAGTTTTTATTTAATATTTTGACAACCTATTATGCTAAAATTATGAAATTTGATACAGGGTTAGTACTAATAAGTGTTATCGATTTCCAGTATTAATCAATTATAATTTAGACCAGGGCTGCATGAGGCCAGTGAGACCATCTATTTTAATCTAGTTTTATTTTGGTTCTTTAATTTTTTCATTAGTTAGACATTTGAATAAGATTGTATGGCACAAAATACACAAAAATATACTTTGCTTATTTATTATAGGATAAACCGTTTACGAAAAATATCTATGCAAAAGAAAACATAATGAATTATACTTAATACGGATGTTTCAAATTACAAAAAATAAATTTATATTCTTATTCTATGATGAAAAATAAGACAAACAAAATATGTATCTCCAAAAATTCGTTCTTATCAACAAATAGCCATTTTAAATATCGTTTTTTATTTATGTTAGTCAAGTACTTGCAACAATAATAGAACTGGCAATAGGTCTAAAAGGACACATATTAGGTGATATATGTACATGAACTTTATTTTTACCTTTAATTATAGAACAGGAATATAAATTTATTTTGTGTAATTTGAAGCATCCGTTTTAAGTAAAATTCTACATGCTTTCTTTTGCATTGATATTGTTCGTAAATGGTTTATCTATGATAAATGAGCATAGTATATTTTTGTGTATTTTATGTCATACATTCTTATTCAAATTTTTAACTCAGGAAAAAAATTGAAGAACAAATATTACTGGATAAAAATCGGCGGGCTTCCTGGGCCCATACAACCCTGGTCAAAATTAATATTGATTGATACTGGATATCGATAACACTTATTAATACTAAACCCTGTATTAAATTTCATTACTGTAGCATAATGGTTTCTCAAGATATTAAATAAAAACTAATTTTGAGTAAAATCTTTGGAGGGCTATAGCCCCCTCATGAAAAAAATTCGGACACATGTTCATATAATGTTTTTTGCTTAAAATATTTTTCTCGATGTACAGTTCAAGTTTGGCACAAACATATTATTTTAGCATTAATTATTATTTTAAATAAATTAAAAATAACAAAAAGTTACTCAATGTTTATATAATATATACGACGTACTTACAAAAAATCTTTAATATTAAAAAACAAAACGAACATTTCATTAACATAACTAATATGCATATTTCCAAAATGAATATTCTTTGAATTTCCACCAACTTTCTTCATTATTATAACAATATTGACATTGATCAGTTTTTTTCAATATCTTAACTTTTTTAACAAAGTAAGTTATAAAAAACTGTACACAGTCTTAGTTAAAAGTTATTTAATAGTTTTTGTAAATTAGTTTTTTATAAGAAATCTTTACAAGATTTTACGTTTATTACTTGGAGATATTCAACTTGTTAGTCTAATTGTATTTAATTTGTTACTAACTCCTTCTAATAAAGATAATTTTCCTCTTATAAAATAACGAGATATTTATTTTACTGCCTTAAAGTTTTATTCTAAAGAAAAGTTCCTCAAAAGCGCTTAAAACTCTTAACAATTAAAACATATTGTTTTACTTTCAAAACTCATTTATACATATTATCTCAAAATTTCTTTGGAAACTAAGGAAAAAAGAGTAGTAATAGTGGTGAATAGTACATTTACTAGTAAAAATAAATAAAAATAATACATTTGTTTCATTCATGTCCGGTATTATAAAAAACTTGTTCTCGAGCAAAATCTAGACTAACGCTATAAATGACACTTATATAGTATGGTTTATAATTATATTAATGATTTTGATGCATGTACAGTCGCCTGCAGAACTCATCTGGCACCCTAAAGGCTAGAATCGCTTACAACAGATTCCAAATTTAAAGACAAACATCATCGATTATCTTTTTCTATCAAGTTTAATATATTTAAATACTAAAATTCGGAATATCAAATATTTATTGCCACAAAATTTACGTATACAATTTTCAATAGATTACATAATAATTTAATTGCACAAATATATATGAGTACTGTAAACGGAGAGGAGTTCTTTATCTAGCAAATGAATTTCAAAATACCTGTCTTTATTTGATACATGGAGAAATGATTTAAATATTATAATAATCAAATGGGAGGAGCCTACTAAGTTTGTGATAAACGAATATGAATACAAACTGCAAGACCATTAATGCAGGTGACTGTACGTTAAAGTTGAAATCAGTGATTTAAAAGCAGTGGTGACAAGTTATTACTACTACTCTAAAATTCCACAAGACACCTAACTATTGTAATTTTATAAAAAATTAATATTCAATATCTATGAAAAAGAATACACAGAATTTACTAAATATTTTTAATTTATTCTCTTTATTCAAGTATAATCAATATTTTGAAACCTTATCAAGTATGTATCACTCTACCCACTGTACCCCACCCCCTCTCATCTTGGGATACATTGAAATAATATCAAACTTTTTTTAAATCTGTATTTCTGGGATAGATAAATTTAAATAACCTTTCATTGTGAAAAGTAGAGAATATTTTTAAAAAACCATCTGCCAAGTAAATGCACAGTGCTTCCTCGTGCTTAATTCACCAAAGGTAGTTAGGCGGCTATTACACTATCAAATAAATATGTCAAAGGTCTTTGACAAAGATTGGATCATATTTCTTTGATAAAATACGAGATTTTATTTTATTACACTACATAAAATATTTGATAATATTTTCTCAATATTATCTAGGAATATTTTCTTCTTGTTTGGTGCCTTTTGAATATCAGTGCGTGGATGTTCGTCAATTGACGCGTTCGAGGTTTGAATTTACAACGGTGTATTGTGGTTTTTATAATCAATAAGAAGATTATCATATAATACTGGATTTTGTTGATATTCATATATTAATAATTATGTAACTGTAACTGTCAGTGATAACTTGGTAGTCGCCATTTTGTTTTTGACGTCAAAAAACTTTGATCAAATATAAGAGACTGTCATTAACTATGATCATAGAAATATTATGAAGGTAAATATTATAAAAGTTGACTTATTACACGTCATATTTATTTGATCAAAGAAATTTTATCATATTTCTTTGATAGTGTTATAGCCGCCTTAATCTTTCAACAATGTAAATAAAAACCGATAGTGTTAATATAAATTGCCTGGAATTGGTTAACCATTTAATTTTTATACAATTTTACTAAAAAATATTAGTTCGAAATTTTTCTTAAAACGCACCTGAATATTTTTTCATATATTTTTAATTTTTTGACTATTTCAATCTAAATCTAAATTTATGCAAATGTCAAAATGTCATTTAAAACGCCAAAATGACATTTCAAACGTCAAAATGACATTTAATATGTCCAAGCAAATATCAATTTAGAAAAATAAAAATCGAATTTTTAAAATAAATTGAGATAAATCTTTGTAAGGGAATATTTTACAACAAATATAAAATTTTCACGTAACATGTGTCGTTCTTGAAATATCTTGAAAAAATTCATATTTTGGGATGTAACTCCTCCCCCTTACATACGATTTTGATAATTTTGAAATGTGACCCTCCTCAAGCCAGATCCAACCATCCGACCAAGTTTCAACAATATCGGTTCAGTGGTTCATGAGTTATGCGTGTGACAAGGATTCAGGGGACATACGGACGGACGGACGGATAGACAGACATACAGACAGACAAAGTGTTAGTCTTGACGTGAAATTTAATCAATTAATTTAAAATTTTGAAATCGGAGAACAATTTTTTTTTCTCAATCTCGTATCTTCGATATTGCGAGGAAGTAAAAATAATTAAAGTAAAGAATTGATTAAATGATCTATACCTAAATGTACATAACATTAAATGTACTTTTTTGTTCCACTGTGTCCCCGTTCCTCTACTTATTCAAAAATAATGCATTAATTCTAACGTAGTACTGAAATATACACATTTAATTAATAAATAATAGTCCAATCAAATTATCAAAATAAACTAGTTCGTAAGACATTGTTCTACAGAGTAATTTTTTTTATTTTAAATTGTTGGGGGGTATGTTCTGAGTATTACATTAAGTTGGCGCGGTCTATGACCTTGAGCGTTGTCCGCTATAAGCGCGAAAACTTTGAACGTAATTATCTCGTAAATCGTTGATCCTACGATAAAATTAATTACCACCTTTTTTGTTCAACAGACTTGAATCTACAAATTTGTTCACAGGTCTAACTGTCTATCATCAATTGGTAACGAGATATAATGCAAGGAAGTTAACAAAAAACGATTTTTTGCATTTATTTCGTAAAGAAGCGATTATATTGAAAAAACTTAAATAGCAATCTTTTAGAACTATCAATTTGTAATATTTTTTCTTTCAGCCATTATTTCTGAAAACTCACGGTTTGCCAGTTATAGCCCGCGAAGCATTGCAAAAAAAAATGTTTTTGTTATATTAAAAAAACCATAATGCAACCTTCAAAATATGTAATGACAAAAGTGTAGATAACAAAATTCTACACTTGTTTTGTTTGAAAAAAAATTTTTTTTTGTTTGAAATTATTTTTTGTTTGTTTATTAACAAATAAAAAAAATATTTTTTTAATAACAAAAAATATATAGAATTTTTTTATCTACACATTTGTCATTACACATTTTAAAGGTTGAATTATGGTTTTTGAAATATAACGAAAAAATGTTTTTTTGCAATGTTTCGCGGGTTATAACTGGCAAACTATAGGTTTTCTGAAATGATGGTTCAAAGAAAAAATATTGAAAATTGATAGTTCTAAAAGATTGCTATTTAAGTTTTTTCAATATAATCGCTTCTTTACGAAATAAATGCAAAAAATCGTTTTTTGTTAACTTCCTTGCATTATATCTCGTTACCAATTGATGATAGACAGTTAGACCTGTGAACAAATTTGTAGATTCAAGTCTGTTGAATAAAAAAGGCGGTAATAAATTTTATCGTAGGATCAACGATTTACGAGATAATTACGTTTAAAGTTTTCGCGCTTATAGCGGACAACGCTCAAGGTCATAGACCGCGCCAACTTAATGTAATACTCAGAACACGCCCCCCAACAATTTAAAATAAAAAAAATTACTCTGTAGAACAATGCAGAACAAATATACAATTTGATTGGGCTATAACAATTACGTATATATTGAAAATATTTTAGAGCAGGATAACAAAATACCTAAAATACTTGAGTTAACATCCACAGTCTAATGTAATGTTACCTTCGTCACACACAAATTGGAATACATTTATACATTATTGTAGGTACCATTCTTCGCTGGTAATTTCATCAAAACGGTCAAAATTATAACAGTAGCAATAATATTAAAACGGCAGTAATACGACTATCAGAAAGTATGCATCGGGGTAGTGGATTGCTCAACGTAAGGACTGGATAATATCTAGACCCCTATTATTGTGGAATTTATTTCTAAACTCGGTTGGTTTTAATACACACATTAAATTCATTATACACCAAAATGGTTTCATCCAGCCAAAGCTTGTGTACATGTGTGATAAAGATAGCAGTTCTCAAGAATAGATTCCAAAACGACTAGCTTTGTCAGTTTCTGATTTTAATATCTTGGTTCAACTAATACTCAATAATAATATGTATATCGGTCATTCCATAAATAACTGCACACTTTTTTTGTTGTTGTTACCGATTTTTTTAATTTTTACATACGTTTTAGTACTAGTTAAAAGAAGATTTTTAACGGTACTTAAAAATCGAAAAAAAAATTCCCCCCAAAAATATCGACTTTTGAAAATTTGATTTTTTTTAAAAACGAAATATCTCAAAAACTATCAAAGATAGCGTAGAAATACAAGGAGTCAATTTTGTAGGAAAATGTATATAATTTATTTAAAAAAATATTTTGCTGCACAAAACTTTTGTTTAAATATATTTTTTTTATTTATAAAATTTAACTAAAAATTTGGGGCACATGTCAACTCTGAATTTTAAAAATAAATATATATGTTGTAGCTTAATCACTCCTGAGTCTGTAGCACTTTGAAAATTTATGATCATATGACAACTTTATGAAATATTAATTTTTTAGGTAACGATGCGCGAGTCTTAGCGCGCTTGCTTGACGTATCCCTGCGCGACTTTGTCGGAGCGTTCAACATTTACTGCTGGTTCATTCCACCAGAAATTTCATGAATCAACCAATCAAAACTCGTTGTTCCGTTTTTTGGTCAGACGTGAACGCTCCGATTAATTAACTTCCTCTACAGGTACACCCCTAATTAAAATCTAACTAAACTGTGTCATTGATAGGTACCTATTACATAGAGGTGTAAGTTAAGTACCGCTGTTCTGTTGGCACTAGACACTCACTGCATCGCGTGTCTAGTGCAGTAGCGCGGATGCGGTCTGCGGTCGCTAGTGTTTTGTGCAAACCGCGAACGCGTTAATTGTGTAAGGTTTCGTTTTACTAACAAAGACTGCAAGATGGTTGTATTTGTTAGTTTTTAACTTACATTCGCGTTTTTATGTTCATCAAGTTTCTTTATTACGTTAAATGTTGGCCATTATATTTTCTTTGATTCGAATAGCGCTATAAGTATATATACATAAAATACATATATGTATAAAGGAAATGTAATAATAAAATGGATTCCTATCATATTTATGAAAGAAAGGGGCATGATGGTATTAAAAAATTATAAAGAAACATTTTTCAGTTACATTATTTTAATAAAAAGATATGTGTATAGTACACAAAAACTGTTCGAGGTATTCAAGGGTGGATAATATTCACTTTTACTTTTTAAGATACAGGAATACAAAAACATTTATATAAATGCGTATTTGTCGTTGATGATACAACCAAAGCTCTGTTGGCATAGTGTTTTTGCTTCCTCGCAATATCGAAGATACGAGAAGTTTTGTGATCGTTTCTGATTGAGACAAAAAAAAAGTTCTCCGATTCCAAAATTTTAAATTGATCTTTCCGTTTCACGTCAAGACAAACACTTTCCGTGTCTGTCTGTCTGTCTGTCCGTGTGTCTGGCCCCTGAATCGTTGTCACAGGCAGGTTTTAAATAAGATATATTTTTCAGACCCGTCCCGTGTCTTTAATAGGCATGATGCTTAATTTTTAAAAACTATTTTATGATGATCTTACGCATCTCCTATTTCCAAAAAAAAACTTATTTCTGCAGAAAATAAAGGTTTAATCACAAAAATTGACTCTTTTAAAATTAAAATAAATATAAAAAAAATAATATTTCAATTTGACGCCAAAACGCTCGCAGGTGTCATGGCGCATTTGTGACGTCACACCTATGTAAACACTTCTTGTCAACAATAATAAATCCTTGTTTCATCGCTAACGTTTCTCGGTTTTAGTTTTGGTAACACAAAACTGAGCAAATTAAATTAAATATAATAAACAGGGCAGATATTAATGAAACAAAAATGATATTTACGTAGTCGTGACGTCATCCACTCTTATCTAACATGGCGGATTGCTGTATTTTGTGTTTTTATTTTTACAAAAATCATATTAATCTCGCTTTTAATATAAAAATAAATACAATCTTTAGAACCTTTTTAACCTATTTCATTATTTAAAATGATAAATTCAGTGATGCTTTGTTACTGGCATCATGCCTATTGTCACACCTCGTATATTTAAAACCATTACCGCGCACTATTCATAACAAAACTTAATTAAAAATTACCCTATTAAAACAACAATTAAACTGTAGATATTAAGTAAGTTTACTGAGCGGTGCGGTATAAACAACACAAACTTCAACAAAACAACATTGCGATGAAAACTATTAAACATTTTAGGGTAAATGTGTGGAACATGCAATCAACAAGAATGATGATAGCCTCTCATCTGGAATAGGTAGGGCTGTTAAATACTTCACTCCAGATTTGTTTTGTTTTAAGTTTTTTACTTCCATGTTCTGATAGAAATGGAAGTATTGTAATACCATCGAAAAATCGTGTCCGAGATAATGACTAACTTCAAAACTTAAAAAAAAGTTAATTTCCGTCTGTGTGTCTGGATGTAGATTTTTTTTTCGTTCACGATAACTACCGTAAAAATGCACCGATCTGAATTATTTTTGGGGAAAATGTTTGTCTCAGTGAGTACTCCAGACCTATTGATTTTGGTGCTAATCGGATTAGAGGTTTTGGAAATATTCGAAATTTTGTAACTTTTTTCGTCTAAAAAGTGAACATTGCGAGTATTATCTCACTAATTTTGATAAGATTTGGTACATTTGCAGTTCAATTGAATCTAAGGGACATTTATTATTCATACGTGCCCAAACAGCCGTTAAAAGAGTGAAAAACACACTTAAAATTTGAATTTTAAATACTAATTAATACGTCATTAATTCATGTTGCCATGGAAACAAATGCAACTAAATTCAGATTGTCAAATTAATTGTTCTACGAATGTGTATTATGTTTTTGACATTAGGACATTATTTATGCAAAGGTGAGTTTTATTTCTGACAAATCCCATTGAAATTTCTCATATATTCAAAATTATTTAAAAATATATTAAAGAACATGGAAATCATGTATGGTTCTCCATACCGATATTTATAAATGAGAGATACTTCTAATATCATTTCTTTAAATGATTTCTTGCTAATAGTTATTTAGTGCGGTGGTTCTCAAAATGTGGATTGTATCCACTGATGGGTCGGAATTTAAAATGCATTGGATTATAATAATATATGTATTCCTCGCAATATCGAAGATACGAGAAGCTTTGTGATCGTTTTAGATTGAAACAAAAAAAATGTTCTCCGATTTCAAAATTTTAAATTGATTTATTTAATTTCACGTCAAGACTAACACTTTTCGTTCCGTGTCTGTCCATCCGTCCGTCCGTGTGTCTGTCCCCAGAATCCTTGTCACACGCATAACTCATGAACCACTGAACCGATATTATTGAAACTTGGTCGGATGGTTGGGTCTGGCTTGAGGACGGTCCCATTTCAAAATCATCAAAATCGTGTGTAAGGGGGAGGGATGAAACCCAAAAATATTTATTTTTTCAAGATATCTCAAGAACGACACATGTTACGTGAAAATTTTAAAGAATATTTTTTGTAGAACATTAAATTTCCTATTATATGGGTCTACAACGTTTGTTGTAAAATATTCCCTTACAAAGATTTATCTCAATTTATTTTAAAAAAATCGTGTTTTGTTTTTCTAAATTGATATTTGCTTGGACATATTAAATGTCATTTTTACGTTTTACTTCCATGTTCTGAAAGAAATGGAAGTATTGTAATACCATCGAAAAATCGTGTCCGAGAAAATGACAAATTCTGATTGTACTAACTTCAAAACGTAACGAAAAGTTAATTTCCTGTGTGTCTGTGTGTCCGTGTGTCTGTGTGTCAGGATGTAGATTTTTTTTTCGTTCACGATAACTACCGTAAAAATGCACCGATCTGAATTATTTTTGGGGAAAATGTTTGTCTCAGTGAGTACTCCAGACCTATTGATTTTGGTGCTAATCGGATTAGAGGTTTTGGAAATATTCGAAATTTTGTAACTTTTTTCGTCTAAAAAGTGAACATTGCGAGTATTATCTCACTAATTTTGATAAGATTTGGTACATTTGCAGTTCAATTGAATCTAAGGGACATTTATTATTCATACGTGCCCAAACAGCCGTTAAAAGAGTGAAAAACACACTTAAAATTTGAATTTTAAATACTAATTAATACGTCATTAATTCATGTTGCCATGGAAACAAATGCAACTAAATTCAGATTGTCAAATTAATTGTTCTACGAATGTGTATTATGTTTTTGACATTACATATTTAACATACATATATACAAATGGCAATAACTGCTGTAACCGTCGTAAGTATATGTTTTTTTATGTATTACGAAATTTATATTCATAGTAGTAGATTATATTAATAAATTTTTTTTTTTAATTTATATTTAAAAATTATTTAAAAAGATAGAAAGAACATGGAAGTCATGTATGGTTCTCCATACCGATATTTAAATGTCATTTTTACATTTGCATAAATTTAGATTTAGATTGAAATTGTCAAAAAATTAAAAATATATGAAAAAATATTCAGGTGCGTTTTAAGAAAAATTTCAAACTAATATTTTTTAGTAAAATTGTATAAAAATTAAATGGTTAACCAATTCCAGGCAATTTATATAAAAACTATCGATTCTTTTTAAATTGTTGAATAATTAACTACCTTTGGTGAATTTAGCACGAGGAAGCACTGTGCATTTACTTGGCAGATGTTTTTTAACTCCGAATCTATTGATTTTTGAACTTTTTGCCCATGGAGACTTTTGATCAGAATGGCATGACGTATAACATATTACAATTTCAGCCAATTTGACCGGGAACTAGGTATTTTCCATAAATTTAGTGCGGGGTTCTTTACTGTTAAACATTCTTTAATACATATTCCTAATTGTATTCAGACTTACGAAGATTTACTGTATAATAACATTCAATCTTGTAACAAAGCATCTTTGAGCTAAACACAGAAAATATATTATTAAATGAAATTATGAAACATTAAATAAAAGAGTACATATTTAATGCCCTTCATTCCTCTACTAACATATGGTGTTTGCAAGATATAGCGGGCTTGGGGTAGAAGGGGGAGAGGAGTGGCGCACTGGGATGCGCATGCTAAGGGGCTGCGAAACCGGGAGAGATCATCTAATGCCCGTAGGGATGTTTGAGAGAAGCTGGAGAGATTGTTCGGGAAGAATAAAAATACACAAAGCTGTGTCGGTACGTGTAAAGCCATTGTCTATACCAGTGATATACAAACAATAATAAGCGGATCGCGTGTACTATGTAACATACATATGTATGTTTGTAGTAACACAGAAATTAAATAATGTTCATTTATAAGATATTTATATTCAATTATCAGGGATCTGTTATTTAGATATAGACACAACCTTATATAAATTAATTATAAAAAATATCTGCCTTGGGAACCACGGGACTTTCTTATACCTAACCTAACCTAACCTAACAGTGAATTGTATACGTGATTCTTTGTTTATTAACACATTTCTAACAAACTAACAAGATAGAACAAAATGAATAATATAGGTAATATTATTCTTTCCATTATATAACAAGTGATTTTTTTTAACGTAATAACTGAAAACGGATGTTACTCTTGTAAATTTTTGAATTTTCGAATTATTTTTGAAATAAGAAAAAAATGTTTTGGATAAAAATTGTCGAGTATGTTATTATCTATAATTTATTCCCCATACATTTTTTTCCAACATTTATAATTTAGCCAGAAAGAATTTTTTTATGTAATTATTTAGATTCACCTACACTGTTCACTCTCAGTATTACGTATAAGAAAGTCCCATGGTACCAATGGCAAACACTCACACTGTTCAATCTCTGTAATAAGTATAAGAAAGTCCGATGACACTCATGGCAGATATTTCTACTCTTTTATGAACCATTTGAATTATAATAAATATTTTTTTTTCAAAAATTCGTTTTTACGAAAAAATGAATAACTAGAACATAAATTATAGATATTGATATTACCTGCAATTTTTAACTTGCCCATTTTTCTGTATTTCGCACTGTTTCAGAGTAATTAGAAAAATTCAAAAATCGAGCTTAGTAAACATCCGTATCCGGTTGAAAGATAGTTTTAAAAAATAGGACGTTTTCTTCCCGGACAAAAATTAATCTTAAATATAAAATTTCACTCTTCTACGATTTGTCGTATTTGAGTTACAGCGCTTACAGACAGACCGACAGACGGACACACAGACATCATGGCGAAAATAGTCAGAATGGATTAAGGGAAGGTCAAAATAGATAATTCCGTCAAAATCCGGAGTTCGAAAAAAATCGGCTTCACTATACTTACTTATACTAATGTATATTTCATATACATGTTATAAGAAAGTAATAAATGTAAAATATACATGGATAATTCAAACCCTTATTTCATGCATTTATTCTATTTGTCATAATATATTATAGGTAGGTAATATACTAATAATATACATAGTATTATTATTTCAAAAACTATTATAATTTTTGTATTATACTAGACTTACAACTATACTCTGCGCGCTCATGTTGCCCTGTGTTAATTGCCCTCACAGAGTAGAGAAACGCGCTTAGTTGTTAATTATACATTGTTAACATTCGTTTGAGGATTATAAATTTTTTTTTAAATATGAATATATTAGTTTTAAAGTGTACATTTTCATGATTGAAAACACCCAAATTCAAGGTTTTATGAACTTTAAAAAAATTATAACAAATAAATGAGTAGAGTTACAGTTATGAGTGTAAGGACCTTTTTTAAGCGGAAAGGCCTAATGATGATACAAAAAAGATTTGATTTAAAAAAACATTTTTTTCCCTTTGTAGGGCCTTTTCGCGCTTTAAAAAAAATTGCACCCAAGTACCGACTGGCACCTTGACTTTTTAAGTTCTTTGAGGTCTCAGGTATACGAATCTGAACATAGTTGCCGGTTGTCATATTATGTCCACTCACTTCCTTCTAGCTCCCGGTCTAACATTCTAGATAAAATTTTAATAATATTTTTTGGCAGATATAAAGAAAACAAAATACTAATTACTATTTTATTAAATTTTTTGGCGGCATTTCAAAATGCACCAATCACACATCGTTAAATTTGACCAAAATTTACTACAATACTTCTAATTGCCCCCATGTTAAAGGACCCCGCAGTTTTTGATAGGGAAATGGCTTTCAGTCAATCTCTTTGAAACCAACTGGAAAATATTCTCTAAATCATCCCGATTAAAAGTCTCAATGGTCGCAACCGCCTAAGTTCCCGAGGTCTCGCGCAAAGAGCTGTTTTGTACCTAATAATGCAATAAAAAAATCGATATAGTGCAGGACATTTTGAACAAAGAAATTAATTTTTATGTATCGTTTTGTTTATTTAATTTTTAGATTTTTATGTTGTTAAAGTTTGCAAGTTCTAGCAAATTGTTTTATGGATTATAATAAAGTTTTTATAAAACATGTTAAGGTATGTGTAGTGCCATTAGCGCCAGCTACTAGCGATAGTATTAAAAATATTAAATTGTAAAATAAAAACAATAGAAAATTAGTTGTCATAAAAATATAACTTTGATTTGTAACACACTTATGGGACACCTTATATAAATGTAACTATTTTAAAAATATGCTACTTGTCTAGCCTGACAACTTTTGTATTTAAAGTTTTCTTCCATTTGTTATAATAAATTAAATATTGAACTTGGGAAATTCTGTACTATATCGATTTTTTTATTGCAGTATTAGGTACAAAACAACTTTTTGCACGAGACCTCGGGAACTTAGGCGGTTGTTACCATTGAGACTTTTAATCGGGATGATTTAGAGAATATTTTCCAGTTGGTTTCAAAGAGATTGACTGAAAGCCATTTTCCTATCAAAAACTGCGGGGTCCTTTCCTATGTCTTAATCAACTTGGAATACACTGTATAATGAAATATTACAAAGTTAGGAATAGTTTGATTACCATAACCAATCGTTAAAGTTTGATGTTATGACATTTTACAGATTCATCGAAAAAACTGAAAAACTTTAAGGCAGTAGTGATTTTACCATAAATAAATATATAATCAATCTTCCATGACATTTACATCACCATTGTTTGTCAAACTTAAAAATTAAAATATCAAACTTTATACAATCGCATTCTTTCTTCTAAACCTTACTGTTTGACAATATTTTATAAAAAGTTCAATGGAACAGATAAAATGAAATGTTTATTGATTTAAAAGTTAATTATTAATTAATTTTGTCTTCTATTTAATACATATTATCCAGGCATTCCTGCCTAGGCCAAGTATATAATAAACTATTGAACAAATTATTCATGCTTTGCCTGAAATCATTCGGTTTTGTAGATAATTCCTAGGAAATGACCACTTTTATTTTCCGAAAAAATTGCTCATTTTCAAAGTAATGCCGATAGGTCAAATATGGTCCGTTTTTTACTTGTAGGATATGAAAATTGAAGAAAACTTTATCATCTTTTCAAATTTAGGGGTACTTTTGTGTTATTAAACTTATTTTTGTGATCAAATCGCGGTTTAATAAAAAATAAATAAATTGATTATTTTTTGCAATTTTGAAAGATTCCCACGGGGATGTTAAATTTTTTTTCTAAAATTTCAAGATAACCATTTTGTAGGAAATTTTTTCAGCTTTAAAAAGCTTTTTCAAATTTGTTTTAGCATTTTTTGGTGTCGCAATATTCGAGTTTGAATGAAAAAAGTACCAAAAAGTTTTAAACGACCATAAAGGGCCTAATGTTGGTCGCACAGAAAAGAAAAAAAAAATATTAAAGCTTAAATAATCACCTATTATCTAGTAGCATTTAAAAAATGTTAAATTTTAACCTAACCCTTCAAATACGAAAAACAAAACAATATTCGAATTTAAATATTTCACCGTACACAGTTTGGACTTTGGTCTTACAGTTTTCCAATTATAAATTATCTAAATAATCCCCAAAGTGATTATTTTGTTACCTACCCTATTAAATGAAACAGTCATACAACTTTTTTTTGTTTATAATTACATAATAAGTATTAAAATTATGTAAATTACCATTAACAATAAAATTATTTAATTATAAACAAAAAAAATGTATGACTGTTTCATTTAATAGGATAGATAAATTTATAACTGGAAAACTGTAAGACCCAGGTCCAAACTTTGTAGGTAAATTCGTAGGTAACATTATGACGCACAAAAATAATAATAAAAAAATACCACATATTATAGGTACCTACTTTTGGAGAAAAATGTCATTTTCATAAAAAATTTCAAAAAAATAAACATATTTTTTGACTTTGATGAGCAATAACTTTAAACTGGAAACACGGCTAGCAATGACGCTAATACTGAAAAATACATTAGTTAATTACCTATGAAACTGACTCATTGTGGTCAGTTTCATATGAGATAATCTTTGTTTGTATGTACTACTTTGAAGAAAGTTTTTAAACACCTGTAGCTCAGTGGGTGTTGAAGATAGACCCTATCTTCCCGTACAATTTGATGATCCAAGATTTTTTTAAATTATATATTTGCATCTGAACATTTTTATAAAGTAACATAAAGTAAGGCAACATCTGTGTATGGACCCAAATTGGTCGGGTCACTCTATGTAATTAAATCTATTTCATACATTGCCTGGTGATTTTAGGCATTCTATAGAATTCTATACATTTCCGGTAACATATACATGAAGATAAAATTTTATTACAAAATTGTATTATTAACTCGAATCTTATGAATTAAAAATACTTTCTTGTTAAAATTATTTGAGCAACAAATGTTTTTATATTTACTCTCTATAAACTTTCAATGGTAAAGTAATCCTTTATGTACTCATATAAAACAAACGTTGTCGGAAAACATGTTTTCTTTTAGTTTTTTTATTCTTATAATTAGAGAATTTTGTGTTTCATGAGACATACGAAAATATGTTTGTAATGTGTAGGATTACATTTCAAGTGTACGGTCGGGAAAAAATATATTTACTGTTACTTTGTAAGTATTTGTAACTATTCTTTGTTTAAACCAAGTGTTCTAGAATTACAAAATATTGGCAACGAAATATAGAAATAAAATATCTGCCATGTGAGCCACGGAACTTTCTTATACGTAATCCTGACAGTGAACAGTGTTTGTGATTCTTAATTTATTAAAATATATTTCTGACAAACTAATAAAAGATAAAATAAAATGAATGGGTCATAAACTATACATAATATTATTCTCTACAT
This sequence comes from Sialis fuliginosa, assembly GCA_961205875.1. Classification (NCBI taxonomy): domain Eukaryota; kingdom Metazoa; phylum Arthropoda; class Insecta; order Megaloptera; family Sialidae; genus Sialis; species Sialis fuliginosa. The sequence continues at coordinate 590,771 of OY540816.1, read as the reverse complement.
TACGAGTATGTATAACATTTAACGTTTTACGACAACGGATGTTTACTCTTGTCAATTTTTGAATTATTTTTGAAATAAGAAAAAATATTTTAGATAAAAAATGTCGAGTATGTTATTATCTATAATTTATTCCCCATACATTTTTTTCCAACATTTATGATTTAGCCAGATATAATTTTTTAAATAATTATTTAGACTCGCCTACACTTTTCACTCTCAGTTAATACTTATACGTAATCGTATAAGAAAGTCCCATGGTACCTATGGCAAACACACACACTGTTCAATCTCTGTAATATCTAAGTATGGCAGATATTTCTTCTCTGTTATGAACCATTTGAATTATAATACAAATTTTTTTTTTCAAAAATTTGTTTTTTCGAAACATGAAATAGAACACAATTTTTAACTTGACCATTTTTCTCTATTTCGCACTGTTTCAGAGTAATTAGAAAAATTCAAAAATCGACGTACGTAAACATCCATATTCGGTTGAAAGACCGTTTTTAAAAATAGGTCGTTTTCTTCCCAGACAAAAATTAATCTTAAATATAAAAGTTCATTCTTCTACGATTTGTCGTATTTGAGTTACAGCGCTTATAGACCGACAGACAGACACACAGACATCACGGCGAAATTAGTCAAAATGGATTCAGGGAAGGTCAAAATCCGGATTTCGAAAAAAATCGGCTTCATTATACTTACTTATATTATATCATACTAGCGCGTTGGACCCGGTGTTACCCGGGTTTTTTACATTTAATCTGTAAAGTAGAAATTATTGAAAAAATTGTTCGGTTAAATTATTTCTATATTGGAATACAGTAATTTCTAAGTTAATTATTTTCAAAATTTTAATCTAAGACAAAATACAGAGCAAATTATTTGAATGAAAAAAATACACATTACAGTAGATCTCGATAAGTCAAAATCCGTTCGCTTTTATGATTTCTCTATCGATGTCATCTAACTATAACCTCTATAACTCGAAACTCTCATTAAAAAACATTTACTTCGATATTGGAATGTAATAATTTCCAGATCAACAAATATCCAAATTTTTAATTTAATGTTGAATTTCGCCTTGACATGGTGTATCTAAGTATGAACGATCAGAATGGATAATTCCATCAAAATCCGGATTTCGAAAAAGATCGGCTTCACTATAATTACTTAACTAATAAAAGTTAGTTTATTTACAAATATCTATTAACTTTTTTATATTTTCAACTAATTGTGTTATTCCCCCATACATAAAATCAAATTCGAATATGCAAAAATTAAAATGCGATTCGTTGTCCTATTTAAAACAACTCCAAACCTTGAAACATTTTATCAATTCAAATTAACGAGGCTCGACTGTATGTAAATTGTATCATCACAATGAAATCTAATTAATAAAATGCAGCTCGATCTATTAGCCGTACACTGCAGTCGTAACGGCAGAAGCTTAAAATAGCTCTAACTGTGTCGCGCTCTGTGAATCGATAGCCACCGGTAGCTAAAAATAACCTAACGCCCTATATACACACTCACACACACACACATGCGCACGCACACATACAGGGTGGGGCGTTTAAACAAAGTGTTACAGATTATTATCTCAGAACCATCACATATTTGAAATAAATGTTTCAACCATTGTGAGGTGGTAATCGAATAGTAATATTTATTTGCTATTTTAACGTGGCTTTCAAGGATATTTGAAGATCAACATCATTTTTTTTAAATAGGAACCTATAGTTTTTATATAGTAATCTTATTCTACGTGAAAAACACGAATCTTTTATTGAAAATTATATTTTTAACAACCTAAGCTTTTCAAGGTATCTAACAAAATAATTCAAGATTTTGAACTTGAAGAATTTTTTACTCAGAAATCATAAACTTTAGAGAACAAGATACAAAAAATGTTTATTTTGGTCTAATAAAACCCGAAGAATTATTCTAGAATTTTTTAACATTTCGTATTTTTTTTGTTTTTGCTAAAATAAAATAAAAATAAATTTTTTTTTTTTAATTTTTTAAACAATTCTCCAAGCTTTATTAGATCAAAATAATCATTTTTTGTCTCTTGTACTTTTTTTCTAAAGTTTATGTTTTCTGAGTAAAAAATTCTTGAAAGTTCAAAATCTCGAATTATTTTGTTAGATACCTTGGAAACAGTGTTGCCAGAACGTACTTTTTAGTACGGTTTTCGTACTATTCATGACCCGACCGTACCAAAACCGTACCTTAACTCTGACCGTACCTTTTGCCCCACAAAGATTTTTACAAGCTTTTACTCAGCTTCACTACGTAAAAAAATAATTAAAAAATAAAATGTTTATTATGAATCAAACCAATAAAATTTAAAGTAAAAACGAAACGTACCAACCTTAATTTTTTCGTCTATATCTACTTTTCAGTATTGACAGTTTTGTTAACGAAACATGAAGAGTATTCCGGAAGGCGTCCATTAATTACTTGATAATTGATGTATTTTAACACAAAATAAAATAAAGAGTATAATTAAATAAATAATAATAATTCAAATACATTTCTAACAATTTTAACATTTATGGTATCAAGGGTTGGGGACGGCAAAATGTGACAAAAAAAGTTCTTTAATCACAACAGTACCTTTTTGTCAAATTTCGTACTATTTTGGTAAGCCTATCGTACTTTTTAGGGAGTTTATACTGGCAACACTGCTTGGAAAGCTTAGGTTGTTAAAAAAAAAGTTTTCAATAAAAGATTCGTGTTTTTTCACGTAGAATAAGATTACTAAATAAAAGTTATAGGTTCCTATTTAAAAAAAATGATGTTGACCTTCAAATATCCTGGAAGGTCACGTTAAAATAGCAAATAAGTATTACTATTCGATTACACCCTCACAACCAAACATTTTTATCAAATATGCGATGGTTCTGAGATAATAAACTGTAACACTTTAAATGCCCCACCCTGTATATACAGACACACACACATAGGCGCGCTCGAGTGTTTGGATAGATGCAAGCGGAAGTGTTTAGTATACAGAATGACCATTATCTACGGGTTTATTTTTGAGCTAACGGTTGCTATGTTTTGTTAGAATGGGATATCCTCTTGTCAGATAAATAAAAAACAGTATAAGCATTTTACGCATTGTTAAAAAAATTCAATATATTTTATTTGTATTTTTAGATATTTATTTTTCTAACAAGCCAATTAGAGATAGTTTTTGTTTAGATAATCCTTAATATAGGGTAAAGACTCCAGTAGTCAGCCTTTTAACTAAAATCTCAAATTGAAATAACTATGTTTCTGCTGTTAAATGTATCAAAAAAATTAAAACAGTATGAATGAACAGTCATTTATTTATTTTTTATAAGAAAATTTAATAATGTTTCTAAACTTCTTCGAAAAAATTGTAAATAATATCAAACAAAATATAACACTATTTGCCAGTACTCAGCCTCTAAAATCTAATAGTCAGTCTTATCATGGCCAGTACTCAGCCACCCTATAGTATTTGTATTTTATAAAAAAAAATCATATAATATGAGATCCATGTAGTTTTATTATTTTTACGTTAAAAATCATTTAGGTATATGTATTTATTTTACTTGCTTTTTTAATGCAGCAATTAATTAAATATTTCATGGCTGAATACTGGAATCACTAATCTTACTAGTCAGCTACCTTAACCATATAATTTTACAAGGGCTGACTGCTGGGGTTTATCAAAATTCACTAAAAAACCAGAAGTCGACCGGGGAGGCCGAGCATTGGCGTCAACGCTGAAATTTGAAATCCAGTAGTCAGCCACGTGATTTTATTTAATAATTTACATTAAAAAGTATTTTTACTTACAAATTAAGATAGTTAAACACCTTGTTATGAATAAACATCCTTGAGTTATAAGACAATGATAATAAAATATAGAAATGCTTATCTACTTTGTGAGCACTTCTCGTTACAAAAAAAAAAAACATATCCACAAATGTCAACTGACAAACCTGGAATGAACTTCTTTGTTGACCGAAAAGTTATTAACCACTTATCAGATTTACACACATGCATCGAAATATAGATCCGGGAACATATTGTTCGCGCGGCTCGTGTCGCGGCGTGCGGCAAGGAGGGAGCGTGCCAACTAGACGCAGGGAAGAGATAACAGGCCGGTATTCTTTTGATTGTCAATTGTTTATTTTGTTTTCAATAATTAACTTTTAAATTTAAATAGAACAAAAATGATTTTTACTTTTTGTTCTGATTCGTTTTCGTTAGGTAGGTAATTTAAGTGTTGTTTGGTTTTTATTACAATAATAACTAATCGTGTTTGTACTTAATTAAATCCTAAACAATAATTCCGTAGTCCACGCGAGCGAAGCCGCGCGGGCCCAGTTAGTATATTATAAATACAAACTTAAATCAAAACCACACTATACATGGCTGATTCTCAAAATAAATCTAAATTGTTGTCCTTTCTGATTTCTATAAAACGAGATCGAAAATTAAAGTTAAGGAGATTCTCTAATGAAACTACATCACTAGGTGTACCAAATTGTATATTAATTTTATTTCAGTTATTATAAATTGTAAAAATATATTAAAATTTATACCTCAAAAATCATTCCCTCACTGTGTCCCAACCACCAAATTTAAATACATTTCTAATTTGTTTCGAAAATTTTTCTAGAATATGTTTAATAACTTATTATTTATTCATTTATAACAATAGTCTCTATTTAAAAATGTACAACAGTAAGTAAAACACAAACAGAAAAAAACAGAAAATAAATTTACAAGTATGTCCTTAAAAAACGAATCATTCCCTCACAATTTCTGTAACAGTGAAATTAGACCGTAATTTTAAATCTATCTGAACGCAGTGTTATTGTTTTTATAATGTGGCAATACTGACATTAAAAAATAAATATGGCGAAAGGGCTGAGTGTTGAAGTGTATTGTTGAAATAGTTTTAAAGTATTATTATCCAAATTTACATTTTCGCTTGTCATTCCCTCACTAAGTGATCATTCCCTCACTAATACACTATCATATCCTCACTTTTGAATTTTTTTTTTAACCCCCTTTAAAGTCAAAAATATTGGAGACCACTATAACCCTTCAGAAAATTACCCTATGTTTTATTATATTTACGAAAGAAATTGTACATTATTAAAAAAAAAAAAAACACAATATAACAAAATCATTTTTCTACTTTTTTTGAGAATCAGCCACATATAAAAAATATAAATGTGTGTGTATGGAACAAAAACCTACAATCGTATCGTGTTTTTTTCATTCCTGTTTTCATTCCTAGTCTCATATCTCGTTTTTTTGCTTTGACACATACACACGACGACAAACGTTTCAGTTCTTTGTAGTATGTAGGTATCCACGTTGTAACGATTCTCGTTGACACGATTTTACTTGACCATGTTGTCTCTGTATGAAGATTAAATGAATGAGAGGGTGGACAATGCTAGAGTAATTACACACATCAATATAGTCGATGGACAATACCGTTTTTATACACGAACTAATAGACTGAATAGATTGGAATTACTTTTTTAACTAAAATAAAACATACGACAAATGTTATTGCGTGGTTTTTTCAACGGCGAAACGTTTCAAGTGCCATCGAGAATTACAAAAAGAGATTGAAGAAATAATGTATTAATCTTTTTTAATAGCATTTAGAGTAATAAGGTAAAGGCACCAGTTAAGGCCGCTATAAGAGCAAGTTTTTTGTTTTTTGGATTAATGGGCTTGTTTTTTGTAATTCTTATGAACTCATGTTACTAAAAAAACAACTAACTCTTTATTTAATTAATTTAACTACCAAAGTCATCAAATATAGTTTGTTTTTTTAAATTATAGCCTTTTATTTTGTTCATGTTTTTTCTCCAGTTATGGGAAAGGTAAAACCAGTAATGAGCACGCAGTGATGGATACTTGATAATGATGACAAAATGATAAGTACTATGACACAAAAGATTTAAAAGAAAGAATCGATAAATTTGAAACAATGTAAAGCAGTTGCTATGATAATAAATAATTAATAAATAAATTATACTGGTAATTAGTTTAAATGTCCACCATTTTGACACCTATTGGCCGATTGTCATCCAATCACGCTATAAGACAGTTAAATGTATATAGATTAATATTCAGAAATGGTAGTAATCAAATATCAACACATATTTCTAATTCAGTACATTTAATTAAAAATTTACCATTACTGGGGTCCTTGCCAAGACTAGTGCCACTACCTTATATAAATAGTTAATCTTTCTCAGTTTATCATACATATTGTTTGAATGTGGTATTTTGGAAATCTACTCCCACATCACATTATAATTGCAAATAATTTTTCAATCAACAACAGTAATTATGTAGGTATACATACTGATGACAGGATTGCCAGACGTCCCGCCTGAAGCGGGATTGTCCCGCTCTAGATTAACTAGTTCCACGTCCCGCTAAAGCATTCGGTGTCATTCCATTATGGAAGATAACACCTGACTAATTTAAAGTATTGTTAATGTTCCATATAGTATAGGAGCCAGCTGCAAAATCGGTGTAGATTTAACAACCGTCTGCCGTTGTGATTTTTTTGAAGTACTCACTCAAACAAAGCTCGGACGATGAGTCCGGTCCACCAGCTTGTAGGGATTTAATAGATAGGGCCCACGAAAAATACGCACAAAAAAATCACGTAACAACCGTTTGAATGAGCCGGTTACTTATAGTGGATTCCAATTAAAGATGTTTTGGATGTACGGCAGAAATTTTTGCGTAGGGGTTTAATTACAGGGGCCCCTCAAAATTTCGACCCAAAAAATTAGATTACAACCGGACCAGACCTGGTGCAAAATGTTTATTTGGACGTATACTTACATAAAAACATAATGGCAGAATTTTTAATGTAGGGACTTCGGTGCTATAAGGCTTACAAATGGCCAGAATTGGGCCCTAATCTTAAAAATGCTGTAAAATCTAAAATACCGAATGAAAATTTCTGCCGCGCGGTGTATGCCTTTGTTATGAACTATAAAATAGATATATACCCATGGCAGAAGTTTTTATATATGCTATTCGGTTCCGGCCGGAACTAGTAAATACCGGCCGGATTTTCCGGAAATTTTAAATTTTATTACTGCTTTCTACTAAGTTAATTTATCAATTTTAATTGACATTTTCGGTGATTTTTTAGGGGGAGAGAGGGCGGAAAAATAAATCTCGCTTAGGGCGCCAGACTTACTAAGGCCGGCTCTGCACATATTTAGTAGAAATTAATTACAACATTAGCAAGATATATAAAATATTAATCGTTCCAGATAAAACTTAAAAAATAAATAAAAGGATCCATGTTTTACTTTATTTACTACAAAATATACCTACAATAAAACATGCATGTTATTAATTTTTTCTAAATATTTGATACAATCATGCGTAATAGATATAGTAAAAAAATAGATTCAGCTTCATATTTACAAGAACAAAATTAAGAGTATGCCGTAATATTAATAAAAAGGTAAATATTTGCATTAATGTTACATTCTACATTAATACAACATTAATTACAAAATCCCCACAAACATGTTATTTATAAAAACACCATTAAGTATAAACCCAATGCGAACGAACAAACTGTTGAATCGCATCCCATTATCAAATTATGCAGTAATTCAATCGAACACAAAAACCCAACGGTGACAGTTTAAAAATAAAGTTTGTTTCTTACAACGGAAGTGTCCGATGGCGCGTATAAGATAAAACTATAATAAATCTGTACGCTCAAATGATTATCTTTCAATACATAGTTCGCTTTCAATTACCAATTCGGAATTTGATCGTTACTTCTATCTCACTTCTTTCCTCTTTTCCTCACAATCTTACAGATGGTGTAAATCTAGACTCACATACATATGACATACGAATATAATCAGAGTTGTACCTACTGTTATACAGGCTGTCATATACAGTATATTCCAAGTTGATTAAGACATAGGAAATTTAACATGGGGACAATTAGAAGTGTTGTAGTAGCATTTGATCGAATTTAACGATGTGTGATTGGTGCATTTTGAAATGCCGCCACAAAATTTAATAAAATAGTCATTAGTATTTTGTTTTCATATCTGCCAAAAAATATTATTATAATTTTATCTAGATTGCTTACTTTAATTTCATTAATGAATTTTATTCTTTACTAGCTGCTACCCGCGGCTTCGCTCGCGTGGATTTCGAAACTTATTACAACCCTCCATACATGACATGGGCTGAAATATTTAATTTTTCCTTTATTTGTTTTTTATTGATTATACAAAATCGTAAATATATCGGCTCCTATGCAAGATAGTTATAACCTACAGTATAAAAACATCGAAAAAAGTATCTGTGCCTAGTTTCATTCGAGTGAATACAAAAAAAATGTTTTTCTCATACAAACTTTTTCACCCTCTTACAACCCCCTTTAAGTGTTTAATTTTGGAAAATGCGAAAATACGTGTTTCATTGTTTGTATTGAAGAGTATTTTTTTTAAGTTTCAAGTAAATCTGACCACAAAATATTTTTCCTATACAAACTTATCCACCCCCTAGCACCCCCTTAAGGATTTAATTTTGGAAAAGCTTGAAATACATTTTTGATTGTTTGTATTGAAGAGTATTTATTTTAAGTTTCAAGTAAATCCGACCAAAAAATATTTTTCCTATACAAACTTTTACACCCTCTTACCCCATTTAAGGGTTTAATTTTAGAAAAAGCTGAAACATGTGTTTCATTGTTTGTATTGAAGAGTATATATTTTAAGTTTCAAGTAAATCTGACCAAAAAATATTTTTTTATACAAACTTATCCACCCTCTTGCACCCCCTTAAAGAGTTAATTTTGGGAAAGCTTGAAATACGTGTTTCATTGTTTGTATTGAAGAGTATTTATTTTAAGTTTCAAGTAAATCCGACCAAAAAATATTTTTCCCATACAAACTTTTACACCCTCTTTACCCCTATAGGGGTTGATTATCGAAAAATCCTTTCTTAGTGGGTGGTTACGTCATAAAAGGAAGACACCCTTAAAATTTCACGTTTCTAGGACTAAAAAATATTTTTTCCATACAAACTTTTACACCCTCTTTTACTCCCTTAGGGGTTGATTATCGAAAAATCCTTTCTTAGTGGGTGGTTACGTCATAAAAGGAAGATACCCTTAAAATTTCACGTTTCTAGGACCAGGGGTTTCGGCTGGGCGATGATGAATCAGTCAGGACATGTTATTATATGTATATAGATTAAAGTTGAAAACAAAATACTGTTGATTAATTTAAAATTTATCAGTTAGTTTCGAGGCGGCATTTCAAAATGCACCAATCACACATCGTTAAATTCGATCAAAGGCTACTACAACACTTCTAATTGTCCCTATGTTAAATTTCCTATGGCTTAATCAACTTAGAATACACTGTATGTTCCGGGACGGTCGAATATACGGCATCGAAGAGCAAAAAAATACGTGTTGAATATTTTTGAAAAAGCTATACAACTACACCAAACTCGACTCCTTACTCCCACACACAGGGGGTGGAGACGGCGGCAATTTTCTTATCTTAAATGGAAACCTTAATTTTTTATTGCAGATTCGGATTTTGCGTAAAAAAATACGTAACTTTTGTCTGAAACATTTTTTTGTATTCGGGGCAAATGGCGCTGTGATTGGTCTCTGAAAAGAACAATTTTTTGTAAGAGAAATTCCCGAGTAAAAAAACAAACGGCCGTGCTTGTTTCAAAAACAAACCTAGTGCTGCCGTGGTGCGGACCTCCTGGCCGTACGGCCACACCACGACCACACCACGGCCGCGACCAAACGGCCATAGCACGGCCGTTTAATTTTTACTCGGGAATTTCTCTTAAAATTTTTTTCTTTTTGGACAGCAATTACAAAAAATTTACAAAAAATACAAAAAAATATTTCAGACAAAAGTTACGTATTTTTTGACGAAAAATCCAAATCTGTAATAAAAATTGTTCAAATGGTTTTAAAAACTGCTCTATTTTATACCCTTTCGAAAAACCTACCATAATATCTACATGAATTGGCTATTTTTGTTAAAAAAAACTTACATTTATCCCAGAATAAGTAAGATTGTTACAGTGAGTCGATCGTAGTATGCTATTCTAAATAAGTCATTAAGAACGTGATGCAATACTTTTCAAACATTTTTTATACACCGTGAACAGTGTAACATCTACTCCTGTGCAAAGGATGATCCTATAAATTGAGTATAAAAAAATATTTGAAAAGTATCACGTTTTTAATCACTTATTTAGAATAGTTTACTACGATCGACTCACTGGAAAAATGTTTTAAAATCTTACTTATTCTGAGATAAATGTAAGTTTTTTTAACAAAAATAGCCAATTCATGTAGGTATTATGGTAGGTTTTTCGAAAGGGTATAAAATAGAGCAGTTTTTAAAACCATCTGAACATTTGTAAATGTACTAGATTTTATAAAATATTTTTTTAAGAAATAATTTCATCAAAGTTTTATGAGTTTTTAAATGTTAAACTGCAACATTTTGCTATTCATAAATTTTATTTTGATCTGATAGTGTAGCATAAGCATTTAAGTAATATAAAAATCATGTTTAAAAAATACAGGCTCGTTAACTTTTGAACTTTTGCGATTAACATGTATAAATCTGGGTTTTTTCAAAAATTTACTAAAATGGCCGATATAAAAAAAACTGTTGCACTTTGTATATTTGCTTAAATCACTTCCAAATGACTCATTCTACCTTTCTTCAAAATATTCGTATCGCCGAACCAAACAGCCTGTACATATAGAGTGTATTCCAAGTTGATTAAGACATAGGAAATTTAACATGGGGGCAATTAGAACTATTGTAGTAATCTTTGGTCAAATTTAACGATGTGTGATTGGTGCATTTTTAAATGCCGCCACAAAATTTAATAAAATAGTAATTAGTATTTTGTTTTCAAATGTATATCTGCCAAAAAATATTATTATAATTTTATCTAGGATGCTTACTTTAATTTAATTAATTTATTTTATTCTTTATTAAAGTTGAAAACAAAATACTGTTGATTAATTTAAAATTTATCAGTTAGTTTCGAGGTAGCATTTCAAAATGCACCAATCATACATCGTTAAATTTGAGCAAAGGTTACTACAACATTTCTAATTGTCCTCATGTTAAATTTCCTATGTCTTAATCAACTTGGAATACACTGTATGTATGTTTAGATATATCAAGAATATGAATTCCAACCCTGTACTTTTTCTACCACTCCATCTTTCCTTCTTTCTTCTCTCTTGCGATAGTTATATCATTTTGCAGCAATGCACAGAAATCTAATCAGCAAAGGTTTGGACAATTTCAAATACCCTATACAGCATGGGGTTGGTACCCTTTCTACTCCTGAAGGTACATATATTCTCTGATTTGAAAGAGGTTAGAGGAAATTGAATAGGTAAATGATGATAAATTAAACTACTTTTGTCGAAACATGTGATTTAAATGTTCAATGACGTTGGCAGAATTCATTTGTGTAGATGTTTATACCCATGTATATACATGAAAATACATATAGTATAAGTATTGTGAATAGGGTGACCAGATTTTAGTTTTGGTAAACCCTGAGATGTAAATGAAGACCCCTTTTTTATTTTATCTTATCTTTTTTTCATATTTGTTACCATAATCTGCACTGTTATGTCCCCTGCTCTATTTTTGACAATCTTTTTTTTTTTTAGTCGTCATTTTTTTCAAAACCCGGAGAAATTATACCCAAACCCTGAGCCCGGAGATCCAGTGTGCAAACCCTGAGACTCTGGGTCAAAACCGGAGACCTGGTCACCCTATATGTGACAGAGGGTGAAATATTAAATTTTTCTTATATTTAGTTTCCTTTCATTATACAAAATCGTAAATATATCGGCTTCTATGCGAGATAGTGGGTTGTTTTTCCCTCTAAAACCCCCGCCCCCGTAGTATTTTTCCCGCCGGATCGAATAAAATCAATTACAACCCTTCATATGTAACGGAGGGTAAAATATTAATTACTAAAAAAAAATTAATTTTCCACCCCCTTGCAATTCCTTAGAGGTTGAATTTTCGTCCGTCCTCGGGATGCAAACTATCACACTGCCAAATTTCATCAAGCTCGGTTCAGCGATTTAGCCGTGAACAGGTAACAAACAGAGAGAGAGACAGACAGACACACTTTCACATTTATAATATTAGTATGGATTTATTGAATTAATAAAAACGGACTAATAGACCGGGAGCCATCAACCCCCAAAACATACGTCATCGAGTTTCGGGCAGAATTATTTATATTCGGATAGTTTTTCTACTGTAGGTAAAACAAATGCTGGTCGGCCGCGGCATATCTTGTCCAGTTATGTGCTAGCGCGGGTATTAGGTGCTTATTTTAGGTCGACTTTTACGTCATCGAATTTCAGGCTGAATTATATGCCAAATTAAAGGTATAACAATGTACTTTTTAAATCTTTCGATCGGCCAACTCATATATTGGCAGTTTGGTCAATCCGACCAAATTTATCTTTAAAAAAGACCAATAACTCGCGAGGTGACCCTCTTCTGATTTTGTTGCAATTTCGTATACTAATAGTCCAATCAATTCTAAGGGTCATATGTTTTTTTATGAGTGATAACGACCATTTAACGGGTGAAAACATCTCTCAAAATTTTACAATTTTTTCGTTTTTCCTTTATAACGCAAAAACTGTACACCCTAGAAAAAAGTGTTACATACATAAAAACTTTTTTTATAAGCATTTCAATGGTATAGTCAAAAAAAAATTGTAAAATTTTGAGGGAGATTTTCACCCTATAAATGGTCGTTATCACACATATAGAAAAATACGTGTCCCTTAGAATTGATTGGACTATTAGTATACGAAATTACAACAAAATCGGCGAAAGTCACCTCGCGAGTTATTGGACTTTTAAAGATAAATTTGGTCGTACTGACCAAACTGCCAAGATATGAGCTGGCCGACCGAAAGATTTAAAAAGTACATTGTTATAGCTTAATTTAATTTGACATGTAATTCAGCCCGAAACTCGATGACGTAAAAGTCGACCTAAAATAAGCACCTTACACCCGCGCTAGCACATAACTGGACAAGATATGCCTCGGCCGACCAGCATTTGTTTTACCTACTGTAGAAAAACTATCCGAATATAAATAATTCAGCCCAAAACTCGATGACGTATTTTTGGGGGGTTGATGGCTCCCGGTCTATACGTTGTTCGAATGAATTGTAATACACAGGGGGTTGAATATTAAAGGGTAGAAAAGTGGTTGAAAATTACTAGATTTTATTGAAATCGTAAATTTATATTTATTGTGATTATTTCTAACAACCCTTGAAGATTTTTAAAATTTCTTTCATATTTTCCTATATTTCTAATAACCTAAATTTAGGGGATGATAACAGGTGGCAAATAGAATTAAATATTGATTTAAAAAAATAATTTATACTGTTAGGGTTCAAATAAGTTCTACGTATAAAAATTAAAGTGAATTTTATCATCATCTTGGAATAAACAGATTTTTAACTTTTTTTTCAATACTTGAAATTGTCACTTTCCATTTTTCACCCCTCCAAGGGTTGTACACCCGCTATCGATGCACGCACAAAGTTTTTACTCTTTGGGCTTTGAAACAACACCACACTAATGATTTTTATGAATTTTCATATTAATGTGACAATTTTTACCAAAACTGTATTACATTGAAAAAGTGTCCCACTAATTGTGACAAGCAGTGTATTAGTATGGATTTGTTGAATTAATAAAAACGGACTAACTACACACACAATAATATGTAAATTAGTATTTATACACATAAAAAACACATGTTTCAATGAATCCCATTAAATCGGCACATTAACAAAAATCAAAGCTTGATTCGACAAACTATAAAAACCTCCACCTCTATAATACACGTGAGTAATATAATGCAACCAATGATGACGAGATTACAATCAGACAAATACACACAATTGAATCACGTAAATTGTATTGTTTCAACCCCAAAAACTAACGCGGGGCAATTCCAATTGCTTTTTATAGACCGCATCAACTGTTTACTTATCGTTTCGTGTATAAATTCAAATTAGTTACGGTAGCTATTTGCCAAACGGTATGTGTTTTACAAATCGGGTTTTAGCGAAATGTCAGCATGACAGCATACTGGAATACGTTGCTCCCATGATTTATTTTAATTATTTTTATCGGATGGTTCAATCATGTTTTATTTATGTAAATCATTTCATTAATTCAGTTTAATTTCAATTTAAATTGAATTATAATAAAAAATGGTTAGATGTAACGGGTGGCAAATTAAGAGTAACCCATTTTTAGGTTTCCGTAGAAAACTAGGAAACCTTATAATTTCGCCATGTCCGTCCGTCCTCAAAAATTTTAAGCCGATAAAGATGAAATTTGGTATACGGACGAAGACTGATAACCCAAAAACATAAATGATAATATTTTTGAAAAAAAAAATTTGTGGACCCTCTTTCCATAGACTAAAAAGTATTTTCAAAAAAAATTTTTCACTTCATCCATTAAGTGGGATGTCTTTAGATAGGTCTCCTAAAATGCAATAAAAAATGTAATATGACATTTCGATTTTAACCCTTCAGTCACGATATATTTGCGTTCAAAGTCCTGATAAATGCGTTCCCCCCACCCTAATTTCTAAACTATCAATTTAAAAAATCTTTAAAAATTCAAGAATGTAGCTTTTAATTAGTACTTCCACTGTTTTTGGGCCCCCTTTCCATAGATTGAAAAGTGAACTCACATTTTTTTTTCACTTAACCCATTGAGTGGGATGTCATTAAATAGGTCTCCAAAAATGCAACAAAAAATGTTAAATGATCTTTTGATTTTAACCCTTTAGTCACGATATATTTGCATTTAAATGCCGTTATCAGAGCGTCCCCCCCCCCCCCTAATTTCTAAACTATCCAAAAAATCTGAAAAAAATTCAGAATGTAGCTTTGAATTAGTACTTTCACTGAAAATTATAACTAACAGTGTCAAAATTATTTTAGACCCCCTTCCATGACTGAAAATTATATTCAAATTTTTTTTCACTTACCTCATTGAGTGGGGTATCTTTAGATAGGTCTCCTAAAATGCAACAAAAAATGTAATATGATCTTTTGATTTTAACCTGAGTCACGATATATTTGCATTTAAATGTCGTTATCAGAGCGTCCGTTGAAATAACTCTTGTTTATAAATCGTAATGACTACAGAAACCTATCATGTGCGTGCCCAACACGCACTTGGCCGTTTTATTAATTAATAATATCAAATCTTTTTTAAACCTTGTGAAAATAGAGCGATGGCCGACTGATCTAATAATTGTCTGTGTAGAGCAATCTTGTCCAACCCGCGGCCCGCGAGTATGTTTGATGCGGCCCTCATCGGATAATTAAAAAAAAAAACATCTGCCAAGTAAACGCACAGTACTTCCTCGTGCCAAATTCATCAAAGGCAGTTAATTATTCAACAATTTAGATAAAAACCGATAAAGTGTTCAGATAAATTGCCTAGCATTGGTTAACCATTTAAATTTTATACAATTTTACTAAAAATATATTAGTTCGAAATTTTTCTTAAGACGCGCCTGATTATTTTTTCGTATATTTTTAATTTTTTGATAATTTCAATCTAAATATAAATTTACGCAAACGTCAAAATGACATTTAATATATCAAAGAAAATATCCATTTAAAAAAAAACACGATTTTTAAAAGCAAATTGAGATAAATCTTTGTAAAGGAATATTTTACAACAAACGTTGTAGATCTATATTATAGGAAATTGAATGCTCTACAAAAAAGATCATATAAAATTTTTACATAACATGAAATATCTTGAAAAAATAAATATTTTAGGATGTCACCCCTCCCCCTTACACACGATTTTGATTATTTTGAAATGGGAGCGTCCTCAAGTCAGACCCAACCATCCGACCAAGTTTCAATAATATCGGTTCAGTGGTTCATGAGTTACGCGTGTGACAAAGATTCAGGGGACAGGCACACAAACACACGAACGGACAGACGGACATACACGGAACGAAAAGTATTTGTCTTGACGTGAAACATAAAGATCAATTTAAAATTCTGAAATCGGGGAACATTTTTTTTGTCTCATTCTAAAACGATCATAAAGCTTCTCGTATCTTCGATATTGCGAGGAAGCAAAATTTATCACTTATGTCCGGTATTATAAAGAACCTAACAAAATTTGTTAGCTAGCAATTACATTCAAATGGGGTATTAATTATGTACTACATAGTATCTATGGATTAGTTATGGAATTTAGAGCAGTGACACTTCAACTAATTGTACACAGTTGGCATCTTTGACCGTACAAAATAATTTTCATATCATCACCACTGTTTTAATACCGTTGGTATTTACCTACAACGCGTGCCCGAAACTTGTAAAAGTCGTCAACAAACTCCAAAAGAACTGTCATATAAGTTTGATATCTCAGTTGAAAGTGCTTGCTAGCTAACAAATTTTTTAGGTCCTTTATGATACCGGACATTAGTGGGCTTAATTTTAACTGTCAAATCTTTTTAAATCTTACAATTTCGGTGAAATTGGAGTGGTGGTCGATTGATCGAATAATTGTCTGTGTAGAGCATTTTAGTAGAACCAATTCAATTATTCAGACTCAGAGGTGGTTCCGATAACAATTTAATGTTCCCGTGGCTCCAAGTCGCAAGATAATAGTTGCAAAATGGGTAGACAAATATCACCGCACAGGTTCACTTGAAGATATTAATTAAACCTGTGGGGAGAGGAAAATCATCATAATTGAAGCAAATTCTAATCAATCCGTGCAACGCTTATCAGGGGTTATTTTAGTGTGTAGTTGTAGCTTGTTTCTGCAGTTCTAAAAATACAAACTGCAGTTGTAAAAGTCAATTTGTGTAGTTGAAAATTATAAATGTGGAGCAAAAAAAAGTCATTACAACCAATAAAACATAAATATACTACAAAAAAGATACATCTGGTTGAAAATGTAAAAGTAAAAAACAAAAAATTAATTTATTTCATAGTCATAAATACTTAATGTAGATATAATTTGCACTTTACAGCATCCAATTTGATCATATAGTTAAGAAAATATCGAAATATACATACGGGAACATATTATTCGCGCGATGGCGACCCGTGTCGCGGCGTGCGGTAAGGAATGAGCGTACCGAGTAGCCGCGTGGCAGAGGGAATGATCACAGGCCGGTATTCTTTTGATTGTCAATTGCTTATTTTGTTTTCAATAATTAACTTTTAAATTTAAATAGAACAAAAATTATATTTACTTTTTGTTCTGACTGGTTTTTGTCAGATAGGTAATTTAGGTGTTGTTTGGTTTTTATTACAATAATAAGCAGGGCCGGCCGAACGGCCAGACGACAGCCTGGGGCACCAATTTCGTGGGGGCGCCAATTGTTTTAAACTTATTTTCTATGTTCTGTTCTAGGGCGCCAAATTTAAGCTGTATATATTTTATGAATAATAGTTTTGATTTTTTCTGCAAAATAATTCATTTTACTTAATAAAATGCTTAATATTAAAAATAAATTATTTATTAAATTTTTTTTTACAAAACTTGAAATGCACAGTGCCAAATCTGTGGGTGGCTTTGCGGATTCTTGTAACAATTCCGGTTAGTGTAGCTAGTGGTGAAAGAAGTTTTAGTAAATTAAATTAAAAACTTATTTGCGATCGGCTATGATAGAAGATAGGTTGAATAATTTGGCTATTCTTTCAATTGAAAATAAAGTTGTAGCAAAAATCTTTTATATAATTTTAGTTATATTATATATTATTTATCAATTATATGTTATATTATATTATTATATTACACTAATGAATTAATAACAAATGTATTTAATGGTATTTTTTATTTTTCTATACATTCTATTCATTTCGATAATTTTCTCACGCTTTTTTTTGTGCGGATAATTTTTAATGATAGTCACTGTGGGGGGGGGGGGGGGAGTTCGTCAAAAAAAATCTCGCCTGGGGCGCCAGAATCGCAAAGGCCGGCTCAGATAATAAGTAATCGTGTTTGTACTTAATTCAACTATATTTTTTTTAAATCCGTAGTCCACGCAAGCGAAGTATCGGAATAAAACTGAAATCACTAATTCTAAGTTTTGTCAACTTGCAGCAAAACTAGACGGCGTGAAGACATACATGCGGATGAGACGAGTGCCTACACACCTCCAAGTGAAAGTGATCAAATGGTTCGACTACCTATGGCTGATGCAGAAGTGTTCCGACGAGGAGAAGGCTGTGTCGTGTCTCCCGGACAAGCTCAAGGCAGAGATCGCGATCAACGTCCATCTCGACACGCTCAAACGCGTCGAGATATTCCAGAACACCGAGGCGGGGTTCCTGTGCGAGCTAGTGCTCAGACTCAGGCCGGTGCTATTCTCGCCCGGAGACTATATCTGCAGAAAAGGTTACCTAACACTTTATTTATTTATACCTAAAATCTGTTTTTATAATTAGTACCAGGATTTCGAACCGTTATTTTTTTCGTTTCGGTTTTCGTTCCGGTTCGAGTAAAAAAATATATTTCAGTACGGTTCCGAAAAAATAACGGTTTTCTGGTTTTCGGTTCAGCTCCGAGTGATTAATTAAAAAAAAAATTTCTACCATAATTTGGTATTTGTATGATTGCCCAAACAACAATAGCCATGATGCCTAATTAAAAAATAAAAACTATTCTATGATGATCTTACGTATCTCATATTACCAAAAAAATACTTATTTCTGCAGAAAATAAAAGTTCAATCACTAAAATTGACCTTTTAAAACTAATTTTAAATTTGACGTCAAAACGATCGCAGGTGTCATGGCGCATTTTTGACGTCACGCCTATGTAAACACTCCTTGTCGACTATAATAAATCCTTGTCCCATCGCTAACGTTTCTCGGTTTTAGTTTTGGTAACACAAAACTGAGCAAATTGATAATTTAGAACCACAAAATAATTTATAAACAGTGCAGATATTAATGAAACAAAAATGATGTTTACTTAGCCGTGACGTCATTTACTCTGTTGTTCCATCTAACATGGCGGATTGCTGTAGTTTGTGTTTTTATTTTAACAAAAATCATATTAATCTTGCTTTTTATATAAAAATAAATACATTTTTTAGAATCTTTTTAACCTATTTCATTATTTAAAATCATAATTTCAGTGATACTTTGTTAGTGGCATCATACCTATTGAAGTAGGAAATAAGATCATGTTAACGCGCGTATTTTAACATGTACTGAACCGTAAAAACCGATATTTTTATTTCGATTCTGTCCCGGTTTTCGTTCCGGCAGAAAATAACAGTTTTTCCGGTTTTCGGTTCAGTTCCGGTTCGAAGTTCTGATTAGTACCGTAACATCGAATTTTACCGTACACCCTCATCTCAACCCATCGAAAAGGAACTGTCAACAGTGGAGAGGGGAGTCAAATTAGATTAATTGCTACACTTTTCAGTAGATTATACCGTTGTCCCCTAGCAGGAGTAGAAAATGCTACGGAAAAATATCTCTTATTAGATTTACCACCTATCGTCCAATAATTTGTACGGGGTGTCCAAATCTACAGTAATTAATAATTTAATTTTAGGGTTTCCAATCTCGATTTGATTTAATCGAAAAATCGTTTTATAAAGTCCTGAACTATGATTTTTTCAAACACCCCGAGTAATACCCGTCTCATTTGTTAATAAAATAAAGCCTTTTTCTTCCTTTTGTTGGTTATTTAAAGCTTCCAAGGGATAAAATATCTAATAAATTTAATCAATTGACTTTTTTTTGGTTGTTATCAAGTATATACGGGGTGATAACCGTACAATTTATTTAAAAAAAAATAGAGCCCACTGATATTTTTTCTGTCGTAAAAAATTTACAGGAGGTTACACTCGCCTAATGTACAAAAAATTAATCCTATTGATTTTTTTCGAGGGGGGGACACTATCGATTTTCGCCCTGAGTCACCCCCCCCCCCCCCTAGCGACGCCACTGCCAATGGCCTCTTTATAACATTTGCTACAGGCACTGCTATACCTATCCTCATTATGTCAGGTATTACAATTTCTAGCCTTTGACCCTGAATAACTAAGGTGCCTATGAAAATTTTTTTTTGAGTAGGTCACGAAAAGATAATTTTTTATCAGCATTTACTATAGGGTCATCTGGGATAAAAGTGAAACAAAATACAAATCTTTCATGTTTTTTGACAGTTAACGATACAAATTTATACTTTAATTTTTTCTACTAGATGCGCTTATGAATAACCATTTTAAATACTTACGTCATTTGAACTGTACGATACAACACGAACTTTAAAAATAAAATCAAAAAAGTGGGTTTCATTTTTAACCTCTAATTTGGGAAAAAGTGAAACAGGTAATGGAAAATATTTCTCTAAAAATTAAAAGAAAAGCTACAAAGGTAACTTTGATTTATCTTCTTTGTGGCATATCAATGTGAAATTGTAACTTTAATTAATATCTGAGCTATACAGAAAGTTATGTGCAAATAATTAAAATTTAATTCCCACGTTTTGATATCAACTAACAGACATTGACTAACAGGGTGTAGAAGGGGTGACACATCACTTATTAGTCGATTCATATTTTCAGGTCGCTTTAACAAACCTTTAATGATGATGTCAGTTTTTATAATTCTTCTATAAACAAATTAGTTTTTTAGTTGCAAGCTTGTTTCACTTTTACCCCATTTTTTTGGTGTTTCATATTCTATTTGATTTAAGAATTCAGTGATTGCCGAGGTTATGACGGTACGAATCGTGCATTTTACCGTGAAAACCCACGGCAACCATTGCATTCTTAAATGAAATAGAGTATAATTATGAAATTTCCAGGAGAAGTCGGCAAGGAGATGTACATAGTGAACAGAGGTCGGCTTCAGGTAGTTGCCGACAACGGCAAAACCGTTCTGGCGACTCTGAAAGCCGGTAGCTACTTCGGTGAAATCTCCATACTGAACATGGGCACTGCAGGTAAACATCTTGGTAAATATCCCACCGCCGGCCGACAACAATCAGAA
This sequence comes from Sialis fuliginosa, assembly GCA_961205875.1. Taxonomy (NCBI): domain Eukaryota; kingdom Metazoa; phylum Arthropoda; class Insecta; order Megaloptera; family Sialidae; genus Sialis; species Sialis fuliginosa. The sequence continues at coordinate 569,620 of OY540816.1, read as the reverse complement.
CACTGCGACATTCTAAACGGGGGTGGTGGACATGGTGGTTTCACTACACCATCTCTGTTGTTTCATACGTATGGCCGTTCCGTTCATGTTCACTCTGTGAATGCCGTTATCTCGTTGTGTTTCCTTCTATTGATTGTATTCATTTTACATTCTCTCGTCTCAATTCAATCTTATTTACTTACTTACCTCGGGTTGCATAAAGCAAAATTAACCACAATTAGTTAATCGGTTGTTTTTAAACCATGATTAATGTTAAATCTAAACTTAACGTAGTTCTCGTGCTACAGTACTATCAAAAAGTTACGCTTATAATACCATAGTAAAATATCGAAAATAATTGCGTTGCTACAGAGAATTTTTGATCAAGTCTATACCCAAAGCCGTCTATACAGATTATTATAAACACAATCATACTATGAATATATTTTCTTTATTTTATGACTAAACGCTTCGACAGATTTTGATAAAAAACTACCAAACATTAAAGGGTTATTATTCTGATATGTGATAAAAAATTTAAAATGTTTAACCGTTTTGTTTTTGAAATATAATTAAATTTCAAATACGATACGGTCAATCATTTTGTTTTTGAAATACAAGGTCAATCATTTGGAATTTTTTTAGAATAATAAACCTTTACTATTTGATAGATTTTTATCAAAATCTGTCGAAGTTTTTAGTCATGAGAATGGACATAATACGAACTTGATATAGTGGATACGTACAAAAGTGGCAACTTTGATGACAATTATCTCGAGTTTAAAACGGTCGATCTTTTTAAAAATTCACGTTTGGATAGATATCATTATTCTTTTTATGCCCTGATTTTTTTTTAAATTCTATCGAAATGACGTTTGCACGAGAACTACCTTAATCTGAATTTGTAAATAAACAATTCACTAAATATGATAATTTTTTACCTTATAAAATATATCATAACCGGGATTGTTTTTTAAAATTAACGTAATAATGGTTTTAAAACAACTAATTAACTAATCGTGATTAATTTTGCTTTATGCAACCCGAGGTTATTCTGGTAGCATCCGCCCTATATTCCAAATTATTACGATTTTTATTAATAAAACCTACTTAACCTTTTAAGAATGGGAATTTTTACGTTGAAATCGACCTTTTTATTTACACAAAATTTGTACATAAAATCAATTAATTTATCACGTGGCGTGCCCGATCAAGTTGCCGGTCGATATATCGACTAGTCCCGTCCAGAACGGAAAGTCCACTGTAAAAAATTAAGTTTCGACGATTTGAGGGGTTTTTCCTACGGTATTTGATGCACTGAATACAAAAAAAATCTTGGAAGCAAACTTGACCTTGAAAATCGCATTTCAGGATCAAATGTATTGTTGTTGCTATTTTATGATAGCTTCAAAATTGGTGAGCCCACGTTTTTTGATGAGTTGAGTATAGAAAAAATATCCATATGGGTCACAAATGTAAGACTCGGTTTCGAAAAAACGGGTCGCCGCCTGGCGGGTGAGCGGTGAACGACGAGGCGCACAGGCGTCTTATTATGCGGGTTTTTCAAATATATACAACGCGGAGGGTTCTTTACGATTGTGTAGAGTAGGGCAAACATATAATAATAATAATAACAATAGTAAATCCTCCACAAGAAAGATACAACCAAGTGCTAACCTGCTGGTAGGAACTAACGATAATTTCAATTTTCGGCCTTACATTCACATTGAAGACGATTTTTGCGAGACGTAATACTATTTTTTCATGTTCAGTGCATCATAAAAAATAGATATGCTGTCAGGCCGAAATAGCCAAAAAAAATTGACCTTGAAATACGATTTTCAAGGTAAAGGGTGCCTTCTGAATCTATTTTACTATTTTTTTCGTACTCAGCGCATCAAATTACGTAATAAAACATAAAATATTTTGTGTCCTATGGAGTGGTCGAAATTTCGACCACTCCCGTCCTTTAAAGGTTAAGTAATATGCTACATAGATATCTTATCATATCACTTCAGTTCAAATTTATGTATTTTTATAAAAAATTTTAAATATCATATCGATAAAATTGAAGCTACTATTTATGATATACTCAATAAAAGTATACAGATAATATTTTTATTTTATTTTAAGTCTTTCGTTGATTGGTTAATGGTTAGAATATAAATTATAGACAATAATATTCCCTGTAACATTAGTTTAAAATTATTAGAAAAGTTAAAAAACTTATAAGAGTACAATTTAAAATTCTATATGTGTAAGTTTCACGGTTTTGACTGTAAAGCGTTGACAGACAGACACGCAGGCATCATTGGGTTTTTAGCCGTTTTTGATTCAGGAACCCTGAAACGTGTAATTTTGTTTAAATAATTATAGCATAGTCTTGATGGGTCTTGCACTGTCCCAAAAATTTATAGCAGTTGTACAAGTCAAAAGGGATTACTAGTTAAACTTTTAATTCTTTCCAACACATATTTTTGAAACCCTGTTTATTGATAAAATGCAAAAAAAAATTTTTTTTGTAAAATGAATACAATCCCCAAAGCTGCGTTAACTATCTTCTTGTACTATATTCAAATAAACCGTTATATGTTGCTTGTAATAATAATAGACTGGTTATTTAAAGTTTTTGCTTATTCTGTTGTTGGTTGGTTATGCTGTACATTAGTTTTAAGTACATTAGCGTTACTGGATGTAGAATATATTATTATATATGTATGTATAGCGTGATCGAAAATACGCATAAAATACTTGTTAGCCCATTTTAAGTGCACACCTTTGATAACTTTTTATGGTGAAATGTTATCAAAAAACTTTTCAGATAAAAGTTGCACGGTTTGGAGGGAAACATAGACGTACTTAGATGAATTTTTTTTAGGTGGCGTTTTCAAGGTCACATGAAGGTTAACATCATTTTTTTGAATGATAACCTATATTTTTTATTTAGTAATTTTATTGTACGTGAAAAAACACGAATCTTTCATTGAAAACTTTTTTTTAAACAAATTAATCTTTCCGAGATATCTAACAAAATAATTCGAGATTTTCAACTTTCAATAATTTTTTACTCAGAAATCATCAACTTTAGAAAAAAAAGGACAAGATACAAAAAATGTTTATTTTTATCTAATAAGACTTGTACAATTGTTTTAAAAATTTGAGCACAAAAACCAAATGTTAAAAAAAATTCTTGAATAATTCTCTAAATTTTATTAGAACAAAATACACATTTTTGTATCTTGTACCTTTTCTCTTAAGTTGATGATTTCTGAGTAAAAAATTATTGAAAGTTGAAAATCTCGAATAATTTTGTTAGATATCTCGGAAAGATTAATTTGTTTAAAAAAAAGTTTTCAATGGAAGATTCGTGTTTTTTCACGTACAATAAAATTACTAAATAAAAAATATGGGTTCTCATTTAAAAAAATGATGTTGACCTTCATGTGACCTTGAAAACACCACCTAACAAAAATTCATCTGAGTACGTCTATGTCTCCCTCCAAACCGTGCAACTTTGATCTGAAAAGTTTTTTGATAACATTTCACCATAAAAAGTTATCAGAGGTGTGCACTTAAAATGGGTCAACCTGTATAGTGAAGTCATATAACCGGAATTTTTGATTGAATAAAACAATTCCTCCCTACAACGATTTTATGATTTTAAAATTTTCTAGGGATCAAAAGAAGTCTATAACTGTGTTTGTGGATTAATTCGTTTTACACGCGGTATTTTTTCACGACTTTTCCGGAAAATCACCAAGTTTTCCTGTTTGCGGATATTGATCAAGTAGAAGCCGAGATATTCGCGAAAAACCGAACCGCAAACAAGATCGCTGTAGAGAGAGATTGTTTTATTCAATAAAAAAGTTCGGTTATATGACTCCACTAATAAAAGTTATCGTTCTTTGCAATCACTAGAGATTGAAAAAATAGTTTTTCAACTATTGCGTAAAAATGCATTTATTGTAATTTTTATTAAATATCTCCACCGTTTTCATAAAACTGGTTTGATTGAACACAATTTGAAATCAACTAGTTGCAACTACCTTTTCAACTATTTTTACTGCTTCATTTGCACTAATTATTATTAAATCGTAAAAAAAACTATTTACCAACTATTTTCCGAAAAAAATTTAATTAGTAACTATTTCATTGACAATAACAACTATTTTCCAATCTCTGATAACAATTAACAGTATTTTATTTCGGTGAAGCGATATTTCAGTCATTCTGTATATTATCATCCGATATATGTTGGTATATTGTAAATAATTTATTTTTTCAACTGTTTAAATATAATTTTTGTTTCTATTAATCCAGCAACGATAATGTTCAAACGCATATTTATATTTTAAAACCTGTATATAGAGAAACCCCATTTTAACAAATATTGATTTGTACATAATTTGTATATAGATTATTTCATAAATGTACATATGTTTATTACCTATTTGTTTTATTTTAATCTTCTAAAAAATACTTTCGCAGTGTTTTTCATTTACTCATGGTATGGTTTCTCTCAGTTAACATTTCAACTGACGTATAATCTTGTGAAAAGTAAATAAATTTTATAAAATATCAACTGAAAAAATCATAACCAAGAAAAAAACTTCAAAGAGCTTTCAAAATTGATACATAATTTTAATGAATTATTCGGCGAAACTTCAGTATCCGACGTACACACAGATTTCATATTATTGTTTGTTGGCAATACATTATTTGAGTGTGCGCGCGCATATGATCTATGTTAGTGATTGAACGATGTTCAAACGGTGGAATATATACGACCGCTAAAAGATTATAGTATAATAAAATAATATTATAATTATATTATATTAATAAACATATTATGTTTATCAACATATAACTGATTATATTTTTTAATATATTTAGTAATTTCATGTTCATACGTGACACACCTAAAATATGTGTGTATATTTTACTTTTACACACCCAAATAATGTATTACCAACAAACAAAAATATGAAATCTGTGTGTACGTCGGATACTAAAGTTTCGCCAATTATTCTGTACATCTGATTGTCTTATTTACCTACGTGTTAATTACTCTTGATTTAAAATTCATATCTATATTCAAATTATACAAATATGTTAATTTTACTTAACTGTTACACTGCTTATTCATCTGCTAAAATTTTACCTCTAATTATATTTATTATTATTTATATTAATTATACATTCAGTTCATAAATTTTAATGAATAATATTTTGAATTATACTGTAGTAAAAATTTAAAATGCTTTATTAACAACAACTGCACTTTTGGAAGCACTTTTTGGCTGGAAAATTATTATTAAATTTTTTAATTAAAAGTAGAAAATTTTAATTTATTTGTTTACTGTTTTACGTTACTTTATCCCTTTTGAAATGTTCGTATTTGTTAGAAAAAATAAATAAAACATAAAATAAATAACATAACAGTTCAGTAAAAGAAATTCAATTATTATTTAAATAACTATTTAACCTGAAAAACAATTAAATATTATGATAATTTAAGTAAATATTTTAATATTTACGTACATTTGTACATAACACGCAAACACAGAATTCAAACAAACAAATTTACATTTACTACAATAATACGAATTTAATTAAACTCAACTGTGGCAAGAATTTTTTAATCAATATCATTTTATTTGTAATTATTTATAACTGTCCCGTTTTTAATTATACAGCCAAATATCTTCAGAACTATCGACTATTGAAAATTACGTGTTAAAAAAAAGTTGTGGGATTTAAAATAAAAATTTCAACGCTGTTAAAAATGATGTAAAAAACAATATAACAAATATATTTATTTAAAAAAATATATATATTTAAAGTGTTAAAGATTATTATCTCAAAACCATCGCATATTTGAAAAAAATGTTTGGTTGTGAGGGGGTAATCGAATAGTAATATTTATTTGTTATTTTAGCGTGGCCTTCAAGAATATTTGAAGGTCAACATGATTTTTTTTTAAAGGAACTTATAGTTTTTATTTAGTTATCTTATTCTACGTGAAAAAACGCGAATCTTTCATTGAAAACTTTTTTTTGAACAATCTACACTTTCCAAGATATCTAACAAAATAATTCGAGATTTTGAACATTAAAGATTTTTTTACTTAGAAATCATCAACTTTAGAAAAAAAGTACAAAATACAAAAAATGTTTATTTTGATCTTATAAAGGTTGGAGAATTATTTTAAAAATTACAAAAAAAAATATTTATTTTATTTTAGCAAAAACAAAAAAAAATACGAAATGTTAAAAAAATTGTAGAATAACTCTCCGAGTTTCATTAGACCGAAATAAACATTTTTCAATAATAGTGGAGTCATATAACCGAAATTTTTTTTTTAATAAAACAATCTCTCCCTACAGCGATTTTATGATTTTAAAATGTTCTAGGGATCAATAGAAGTTCATAACTGAGTTTGTGGATTAATCCGTTTTCCGCGCAGTACTTTTTTCACGACTTTTCCGGAAATTCATCGATTTTTCCTGTTTGTGGTTTGATTTTTCGCGAATATCTCCGCTTCTACTTGATCAATATCGACCAAAAAAATTAGGTCACTCGTAAAGAACTCCTCTATCGATCTGTGGGAGGCGGAATACTATAACTTAATTTATAACCTCAAAAAAAATTACAAACTGCGCATATAACAGATTTTTTAATTTTTCTCAATTACTTTGCAACAAGTACGAATATTTTGATGAAAATAAGGAAAAATGTACCTCTTATGATCCTTAATAAACCTACCAAGTTTGATTCCTAAATATTCAAAATTGCCGCCAAAATTTATATTTTCAAAAAAAAATTGATTGACGCGCCATCTTTGGGCAAACCATCGTAGAGCAATTTTTTTTATCTCAAATTGTAGGGTATTTTATGCCCTTTTAAATGATGTATATATACTTACCCATACATTCTGAAACAAAAAAGTTATTAAGATTTTTCTGAACTGATTTTTGCTTTTTCGGATTGTTGCCGTAAATACATTTTTCCCGCTTAACTTTCATTATTGTCCAAAACAAAATACAAAATTTAAAATCTTGTTAGAAGATGAGTGTTTGAAACAAATTTAACATATTTTTACTATATTAATTAGTAGGTCGCCCCAAAAATTCAGAAATTTTAAAATTTCACCCGCACAAATTAATCTGTTTCTGTTGTTAAAAATACATCTCCACACATTAAATTTTTATTTTTAGTAATGAAATAGGTTAAAAAAATTAAAATTTAAGTCTTCTAACAGATTCACTTGTACGAGAGCTAGCTTATGGATATTTATTTCTTTTGGTAATCCTACAGAAAAAGGATGGTCCATATAAAAACGACTTTCTTTACACAATATTACACATGAATAATTGAAACTTTTGATTAATCTGATGATTAAGAAATAACTGTTAAGTTAATGAGGCTTGGTTAAAATATACATTTTGAGTACCTATTTGTCTGTAATTTTATGTTGTTCTAATAAATAACTTTGAATTTAATTTAAAAAATTTTTTCGTTATTAAAAATAAAATTTTAAATAAAATATATTTCCAACAACAAAAACTGATTAATTTGTGCGGATGAAATTTTAAAATTTCTGAATTTTTGGGGCGACCTACTAATTAATATAGTAAAAATATGTTAAATTTGTTTCAAACACTCATCTTCTAACAAGATTTTAAATTTTGTAATTTGTTTTGGACAATAATGAAAGTTAAGCTGGAAAAATGTATTTACGGCAACAATTCGAAAAAGCAAAAATCAGTTCAGAAAAATCTTAATAACTTTTTTGTTTCAAAATGTATGGGTAAGTATATATACATCATTTAAAAGGGCATAAAATACCCTACAGTTTGAGATAAAAAAAATTGCTCTACGATGGTTTGCCCAAAGATGGCGCGTCAATCAATTTTTTTTTGAAAATATAAATTTTGGCGGCAATTTTGAATATTTGGGAATCAAACTTGGTAGGTTTATTAAGGATCATAAGAGGTACATTTTTCCTTATTTTCATCAAAATATTCATACTTGTTGCAAAGTAATTGAGAAAAATTAAAAAATCTGTTATATGCGCAGTTTGTAATTTTTTTTGAGGTTATAAATTAAATTATAGTATTCCGCCTCCCACAGATCGATAGAGGAGTTCTTTACGAGTGACCTAATTTTTTTTGGTCGATATTGATCAAGTAGAAGCGGAGATATTCGCGAAAAATCAAACCACAAACAGGAAAAATCGATGAATTTCCGGAAAAGTCGTGAAAAAAGTACTGCGCGGAAAACGGATTAATCCACAAACTCAGTTATGAACTTCTATTGATCCCTAGAACATTTTAAAATCATAAAATCGCTGTAGGGAGAGATTGTTTTATTAAAAAAAAAATTTCGGTTATATGACTCCACTATAATAGATTCGTGTTTTTTCACGTAGAATAAGATTACTAAATAAAAACTATAGGTTCGTATTTAAAAAATTGATGTTGACCTTCAAATATCCTTGAAGGCCACGTTAAAATAACAAATAAATATTACTATTCGATTACCCCCTCACAACCAAACATTTTTTGGTCTAAACATTTTTTTCAAATATGCTATGGTTCTGAGATACGAACCTGTAACACTTATAATACAAATCTAATACAAATAGGGTTTAAGACTTACACGTGTTTCAATAGCAATACTGTCATTATTAGAATCCATAAAGTGTTCAACTCTTACATTTTTTATGGTTATTGGATTTGTATATCTACTTAAAACAATTCCAATAAATTCGGAATTTTTAGAGAAATCAAATGCGAACGTATATTTTTATCGACGCGATATTATTGCTGACGATAAGTCGAATTTAATGATATCCAATTATTTGTATTTTCGATAGAATTCCAACGACATCGCAGGGTTTTGAAAGTCCAAAGATTTTTCAAATCTAATACTTGCACCAAATACCCTTACTTAATTCTAGGACTTCGAGAATGTTCGTAAAAAATGTGTATTTTTCAATATTAATTGAAGAAAATATAATTTAAATTGTAAGCGTCTAGAACAGGGTTGGCCAACCTGCGACCCACATATGACCAAATTATGTTTTATAACGTTTTTTTTTTTAAATAATTATCAGGTGTTCCAGAATGCCTAAAACTGATTTTAATTTTTCGTTGTTGTCTTTGAAATAACATTGTTTTATTTATGTAACTGAACATTTGTTAGTGAAGGCGTCAAGAAACATTACGTTTCAAAAACCCTTAGGAATTAGGATTCATAAGAGTTGATGATTTATCTTCAGAAAGACGTAAATAATGAAATTATAAAGGTTGTCAAAAGAAAATTCGGTAAATTTTTTAGCTACATTATAACTAGAGATTGGAAAAATATTTTTTCAACTATTGCGAAAAATGCAACTATCGTAATTTTTATAACATACCTCCATTGATTGAACCCAATTGAAATCAACTATTTGCAACTATTTTATCTTTCCAACTATTTTAAAACTATTTGCCTTTTTTATCAAACGTTACAAATGTTGCATTGAAAAAAAATCATAAAGACAAAGTTTCAAATAATTCTAATTATTAATATTGATTTTTTTGGTAACAATAAGTTATAGGCCGTTACAATTTACAATAGTTATTGTATACCTCAACCAAAAATATTATACGAGTTTCTAGAAAATAAACATTACATGTATTTACTACTGGAAAAACGGAGAAACTGTGACTTTTTAGTCACGTAAACTAAAAATATACACCTTAACCACAATAAAACAATGTCACTCGACACGTGTTTCAACATCATAAGAAGTCCACATCAGGTGTTGTGAAGTCGAAGCACGTGTCGAGTGATATTGTTTTATTGTGGTTAAGGTGCATATTTTTAGTTTAAATAATTTCGGATTTGACACTTTTTACTACTATGTTGACTTCACTAATTTATCGATTAAATCGAAAAAAAATATTATATTAAAAAAATTTGTAACTATTACACAACTATTTTGATTAAAAATAACTATTTACCAACTATTTTTCGAAAAAAATCAACTATATAGTAACTATTTCATTTAAAATAACAAATATTTTTCCAATCTCTAATTATAACGGAGTCATTCGATTTATAATCAAAATAAAAAGTAGAAATAGTACCGTTTTTAATTTTGATGAAAGTTTGGTAAGTTATTAAACGTATTAGTTCTCAGAAACTGTAATTAGAAAATTTTACATGGTCATAGATTGAAGTGGTAACCATTTTACCAGGGGTTATTTTAAGAAAATTTTACAACTGCACAGTTTCTTTATTTTTTTGCTTTCTACTTGTTTTTGAGACCGTCATAATTCATCCCGGAAAAAATACTGATACTTTGCCCATTTAACACATCTTCTAGCTCCAATAATAAGAGAAAATGTTATTTTCAATATTATCAATACAGGTGATTCAGCACTGTCGTGCCAAACTTGAACGGTACATCGAGAAAAATATTTTAAGCAAAAAACATTATATAAACATGTGTCCGGAAATTTGTCATGAGGGGGCTACAGCCCTCTAAAGATTTTACTCAAAATTAGTTTTTATTTAATATCTTGAGAACCTATTGTGCCAAAGTTATGAAATTTGATACAGGGTTTAGTATTAATAAGTGTTATATATATCCAGTAACAACCAATAGTAATTTTGACCAGGGTTGTATGGGCCCAGGAGGCCCGTCGATTTTTATCCAGTAATTTTTGATCTTCAATTTTTTCCTGAGTTAAAAATTTGAATGAGACTGTATGAAACAAAATACACAAAAATATACTTTACTCATTTATCATAGGATAAACCGTTTACGAGCAATAACGATGCAAAAGAAAGCATGCAGAATTTTACTTAATACGAATGCTTCAAATTAAACAAAATAAATTTATATTTCTGTTCTTTGATTAAAGGTAAGAAAGAAGTTCATGTAGATTGTAGATATATCACCTAATACGTGTCCTTTTAGACCTATAGCCAGTTCTAATAATGTTGCAGGTAATTTACTAACATAACTAGAAAGCGATACTTAAAATGACTATTTGTTGGTAAGGATGAATTTTTGGAGGTATATTGTTATTATCTTTTTGTCTTATTTTTTATCATAGAACAAGAATATAAAAATATTTTTTGTAATTTGAAGCATCCGTATTAAGTAAAATTCTGCATCCTTTCTTTTGCATCCATATTTCTCGTAAACGGTTTATCCTATGATAAATGAGCAAAGTATATTTTTGTGTATTTTGTGCCATACAATCTTATTCAAATGTCTAATTCAGGAAAAAATTAAAGAACAAAAAAATACTAGATAAAAATCGCTGGGCCCACTGGTCCCATACAACCCTGATCTATATTATAATTGTTCAATACTGGAAATCAATAACACTTATTAATACTAAACCCTGTATCAAATTTCATAACTTTAGCACAATGGGGTCTCCAGATATTAAATAAAAACTAATTTTGAATAAAATCTTTGGACGGCTGTAGCCCCCTTACGAAAAATTTCCGGACACATGTTCATATAATGTTTTTTGCTTAAAATATGTCTCTTAATTTACTGTTCAAGTTTGGCACGACAGCACTGAATCACCCTGTATATTAAAGTGATTAAAATTTTATCATATAGGAATTAGGTCACTCGAAACTAATCAAAAAACATAAATCGGGATGTAGTTGAATTTGTTTATTATCCTGTAAGGACAAAATATATATTCCCGTTTAAAAAAAAACTATGTATTTGTGAACAGCTATGAATATTGTTTTAAAATCATATTATATTCAACTTTTATTTGAAACTGAAGATATTTGGCCATAATTTTTAAATAGGACACACTGTATATTTCACGAGTAAAATTATTTTAAATTTTCTAAAGCAACTAGATATTTAATTATATTATCTATGAAACTGATTCGATAATAATAATCAAAATAATTAATATTTTGCTTATTATTAAGCCTAAAATCTTATTTTAGGTGAAAAGCACCTCCAACAACTTCAACTCTGTGATGCATTCATTTATAAAGTACAAACATACACTTTATGTTTGGCTTTATGCTGTAAAGTAATAAATTTAATATATAAAGGGTTACCGCAAATAAAGCTGTTTTTTAGCCTATTTTTTGGACCTCGCTAGCGACCTGGGGAAGAAATACATATAAAAATATGTTACAGCTACCAAGTTACTCGTCATTGATAACCAAAGTGAGCATCGCTTTTCGTTTTTTGAAAATTACAAAATATTACCTCTATTCAGGGATTGAAAAAATTCCAAAAAATTAAAAAATCAAAAATGCAACTAATTATAAAATCATTTATCATTGTATTTTTTCTATAAAATAAACCTTACAAAAGTGTAATCACGTATTTTCTTGATCGATGAAGGTTTATGTGGGTTAAAAAACTACCCCAAAGCTCTCCCATGGGGTGAAATCATCCCCAAAATATTTAAAAAAAATGAAACTATTTTTCTAAAATTCCGAAAAAATATTTTAAGTGCTTGAAATCATGAAAAATGTACTATATTATGTAAGTACCGATGAGAAAACAACCCCTGCGAAGAGTAAAACCACCCTTAATCAGAAGGAGATAATGAAAAATCTTAAAAATTATAAATAAATATGATAAATGATTTTATAATTAGTGGTATTTTCGATTTTTTAATATTTTGGTTTTTTTTTCAACCCCTAAATAGGGGTAATTTCTTGAAATTTTCAAAAAATGAAAAGCGATGCTCACTTTGGTTTTCAATGACGAGTAAGTTAGTACCTGTAACATACTTTTATGTTTTTTCCCCAGGCTAACTTTGCGGTCACTCTTTAATTTTCATAAAATTGCACAGGCCAACAAAAAAATACTTTTGAACTAATGTCTCTACTTCAATAAATGATTTCGGAGTTTTTTGGCGTGCTGAAACCGAATCCGTCACCCGAATTGCTCCATCAGGTTAGATTTTTGATATAACCTAACCTAAAAGTGTCCAAAATGACGATTTTGGTAATATTTAAGAATTTATTACCAAGTAGGTAAATTTTTTCTAAAGTTTTCGTTCGCGGTAAAAAATAGTATAGTATCTTTTCCCTTTAAAACAAATTTTTATTTTTTATTGTACGATTTTTTTTCACCGAAATTTACTAGTTTGATTATATGATTTTTTTTCTTAATAGACACAGTGACACAATACATTAAATATAACAATAACTTCAAACTAGTTTATTTCGGTGAAAAAAAACCGTACAGTAGAAAGTAAAAATGTATTTTAAAGATGAAAGATAGTACTACTTCTTACCACGAACGAAAACTTTAGAAAAAATTAACCTACTTTGTAATGAATTCTTAAATATTACCAAAATCGTTATTTTGGACACTTTTAGGTTAGGTTACATAAAAAACCTGACCTGATGGAGCAATTCCGTCACTCGAATTGCTCCATCAGGTCAGGTTTCAGCACGCCAAAAGCCTCCGAAATCCTCTGTTTAAGTAGATACATCAAAAATGATTTTGGCATTTGTTATCTTTACTGTTTTGTTTCTCTCAAATGTAATACATTTAAACACAATTTATAAGTACAGTCGCCTGCAGAACTCATCTGACACCCTAAAGGCTAGAATCGCTTACAACAGATTCCAAATTTAAAGACAAACATCATCGGTTATCTTTTTCTATCAAGTTTAATATATTTAAATACTAAAATTCGGAATATCAAATATTTATTAGCAGAAAATTTACGTATACAATTTTCAATAGATTACATAATAATTTAATTACACAAATATATATGAGTACTGTAAACGAAGAGGAGTTCTTTATCTAGCAAATGAATTTCTAAATATCTGTCTTTGTTTGATACATGGAGAAATGATTTAAATATTATAATAATCAAATGGGAGGAGCCTACTAAGTTTGTGATAAACGAAAATGAATACAAACTGTAAGACCATTAATGCAGGTGACTGTACATAAATACACAAAACAACGTATAAAACTACAATACATGTAAATATTATTGAACTCTTACGTATACACTTATGATTTGTTAGTTTAATTTTGTAACCATTTATGGAAAAGCATAATGGCGTCGTCCTCACTAGCAACAATCGGGTTCCAGGTAACCGTAGAACAGCAAGTGTACGTTCAGTTGGATACAGCGACCTGTTTGTGCTTAGTAAAAAAGATATGTGGGACGTACTAAAGGAATACCCGGCGGCCAGAGTCAGACTGGAAGCCATTGCTGTCAAACGGTTAGAAAAGTATAAACGAGCACCACTAGAAAAAGGTAATGTCCAATTTATATCACATAATGTTGACAAACACTATAATAATTAGTTAACTTTCAGGCAATATTATCAGTTAGAGATTGGAAAAATAGTTTTTCAACTATTGCGAAAAATGCATTTATTGTAATTTTTATTACATATCTCCATCGATTTCAGAAAACTGGTTTGATTGAACCCAATTTGAAATCAACTATTTTTAAATTATTTGCCTTTTTTTATCCAACGTTAAAAATTTTGTATTGAAAAAAAGTCATAAAGATAAAGTTTGAAATAATTCTAATTATTAATATTGATTTAAAAAAAAAAAAAAAATATATATATACATGTTTATTTATCTAAATAAACATAATATATGTATATTTGTTGTGATTTCCTAATAATACAATTCTTTGTAGATTTTTTTAGTTTTATATATTTTTATAAATACATTTTGTCTATTATACAGATATTTATCTAGTGTTTTTACATATTTATTTGTTTAATTTTTTTTAGCTTCTAAAATCTATCTAGAATCGACCATAACATGTTTTCCTCGAAAATTTCGGATTTGACACTTTTTACTAATACGTTGATTTCACTAATTTATTGATTAAATCGAAAAAAAATTATTATTGTAAAAAAATTGTAACTATACACAACTATTTTGATTAAAAAAAACTATTTGCCAACTATTTTACAGAAAAAAAATCAACTATATAGTAACTTTTTCATTTAAAATAAAAACTATTTTTCCAATCTCTAATTATCGCAGGCAAACTAAAATAATCTTATACTGAGTTCAAATAAACTCAAAATGCAGTAGACGCTGGTTACGCATTCCACCGAGATTGAAAAACTGTCCGTAAAATATAATAGCTTAATTTTTCCCAATATTACTGACTTATTCTAATATGTGTTTTAATTTGCTTACTTTTAATATTAACGTCGAAAAAATTGATACGAAAAGCCGCTGTGAAATTATTGAACACCAGTTCACCTTATCATATACAGGATGTCCAAAAATTCGCCTCCTCCACTTCGGGAGGTGATTTGGGATCCAAAAACAAGCAAAAAAGTTCATATAAACATAGGTCCGGAAATGAGCTGTTTGTGAGTTATATCCACTTTTATGTTCAAAAATCGTAATTTAGAATCCGCTTGGCATCCCTCTTTCTTAATTATTACTTAAATAAAAACATTTTTTAATTGTTATTTTTATATAATTTTTGAATTTTTTTAAATTTTAATTTTTTTAATTTAAAAAAAAATTTTTTTTAGTTTTTTTACTTTAAGTAGTCGTAAAAACAACTGATTTTTTTTTTAAATAATGTAATCGTATTTACAAATATTGAAAATTTGAAAAAATTTTAATTTAAAAAAATTTTAAATAAAAATTCAAAATAAAAGTAACAAATAAAAATGTTTAAATTAAGAAATAATTAAGAAATAAGGGATGCCAAGCGGATTCTAAATTACGATTTTTGAACATAAAAGTGGCTATAACTCACAAACGGCTCATTTTCGGACCTATGTTTATATGAAATTTTTTGCTTGTTTTTAGGTCCCGAATTAACTCCCGAAGTGGAGTAGGCGAATTTTTGGACACCCTGTAAATTAAATTTGCGTGATATTTTGAAAAATACAGGTAGGAAAGGGAAAGGAAAACGGGAAAATATATCGTGTTATTGCTTAATCGAATAAATAAATATTATATTATTATTTTATGATGCCGATTTTTTTAAGGTAAGTTTTATTTTTTGTTCAAAGATCTATAAAGATTTTTATTTAAATATTTAATAATAGGTAGTTTCCGGTTAATGTGATCATAATAACTCGCGTCTACTGTATGCTAATAGTTGTGTTCATAAAACAAGAATAATGCAATATCATATTCAATCTATGTATTGCAATTTTGTCTCACTATGGCTTTACCATCTCTATAATTATAACAGTGGGTTTAATAGCTTATAGCCCAACAATACCATTATTTTGCATTTATATCCTGGGTAAATTAAATAAAACTTTCTCAAACACAACAACTAAATCAATTTTAAAGTTAAATGTGAATAATGACAAAAGATAGGCATGGCAGTATCTCAATTATCAGCCCCTCCCTCCTTTGATGCTTGTCTAAATCATACTACAGTTGGACCCCTATAAGTTCGAACCATTTAAGTTCGAGTTCCGCTACATCGGAGTAGAAGTTGTTTCTTTGATTGCGTTGCAGGGCCGTAACTAGAGGCTCGAGGGCCCCGAGGCAGCAGGTAATCGAGGGGCCCCCCTTATAAATTTTTTTTTAACAATTTTGAAGTTTGTGACTATTTTCGAAAAAATAAGTTTTTCAATAAAAATGTGAATGCTTTCAAATTTTAATTATTAATATTTTTTGTAAACAATGAAAACTACACCAGTAAATACATTTTTTGAAAAAACAAAGAATAATTTCTCATATCGAGCTGCATTGTTGAAAAACGACAATTTTTACAGTTTTCCGTGTGCGATTTTTTTTTAAATATCTCCAATTCTATTGACCGGATCGCAAAAATAAAAAAATCATTTTAAATTCATGTTACGAATTTTCCTATAAAACAAAATTTTAAAAAATCTTATAAGTTTATTACAGAACCAATAAAATCAATTTTAATAAAATTTTGAGAAAAGATATTCCTTATGATTATAAATATGTAAGTGTGACAAGTTCCAAATCAAAACGGCTAAAAACACATTTAAAAATAAAAATTGGCTCGTTGATATCTTGTGAGCAACAAAGGGACATTCTTTTTTTGTAATTTTTTTATGTACGCTAAAGATAATTCTATAAATAATGTATTAACAATTTTATTTGAGTTTTTGTTTTTGAAAAATTTTCTCCGTGTTGAATCAAAATGAGTTTAACTCAAAACTTTTTTAATCCGATTTCGTAAAAAATACCTTCCTTTTTCGGGGCCCCGGGGCGCAGCCCCGACTGCCCCGGTGGTAGTTACAGCCCTGTGCGTTGGCTCTACATACCCAGTACGCTGTGCAATACGGTGGGAAAATAATTATTAAAAAGGTTTCACAATTATATAAATGTAAATATACGTACCATAGACATAGAGAATGGACAGTGCATTCTGTATTAACACATTTGTTCAAAAAGTGAGAGAGAGATGCAGTGTAGTTTGGAATATATCTATCTCTTTTTCTAAGAATCTGATTGGTAGCTTACTATAGTTCAGGGTAGTATTTCTGTCCGATATATTTTTATATATTTATTTTTGTGTAATAAGTTTTTTATTAGAAAAGTAAATAATATAAACAATAAACATACTATAATGGTTCATATTTCATCGAGGAAATAAAAAAAAAACTTCAATTGATCTGAAATTTGCAAAGTTATGAACGGATATTTCGGGAAAATAACATTTTTGCTACCAAAAATATTAAATATATATTAATAAAAAATAGTTTAAATCAATTCCCATGTGGTTGCTTTGCTACAAAATGATGAGGTGGATTGCTACACTTACAAACAGCACATACAAGATTTACTTAACAAAATTTTAAATATTTTTTTTGATATTAGGTTACATTACGAAGCTACGAAAAAGGAATAACAAGATATTAAAATTGGGTCAAAAAATTCGAAACTTTTATTATTTAGAAATCAATAATTGTTTTTTTTTTTAAATAAAATTTTTTCATAACGTAAATTATTTTGTTTTTTAACCTCTTTATATAAAAAAGGACAAGTATATTCCAAACCTGTTTCTATCTCTTTCTTTTGACACGACTGTTTTCGAGTCAGATGCGTGGTCCATTCTCTATGTCTATGGGCTTCGTAGCTTAGAACTTATAGGAGTCCTACTGTACCTACAATCAACTCGAATAGAAATTGTACCATATAAATAAATCTTTTAATTGTATTATTTCCGTAATATATTATATTATCATTAATAATATTGAAAATATATTTTTAGCCCATTTTACATAAAAATAACAATATAAAAGTTTTATTCAATCCATGTTAATAAAAAAGTTTAAACTTTTTGTTAGGTGGAAGAATATTTAAAGTTGCCTGAACAGAAAAAGTTAATTTTTAAGAGTTAATTAAGTTTTCATGTAGTATACAGTGGCGTATCTAGAATTAGGATGTATGTTTTGTAATTTAAATTAAAGTATAATTTCCTGGTATTGTTAATACCCAGTTTAATATATTCTGTGAATTTAAATCACTAGAAAAACATTTTATATAAACTAAAAAGTATTTCTGGATACACTACTGTGAAATATATTAGAATATAATATATCTAGTTAGGGCTTTACACGAAGTGAGACAAGAGTTAGGTAAATCTCGTATCGTCTCGTGTTGTTCTAGAATTTCGAGATAGAAAAAATGCTCGATCTCATGTAATTTTTTTTTCTAAAAAATATTTTTTCTATTCTTATTCTTATGTAATAAACAAAAAAATATATATAGTGCGTTCACGATGAAAGGAACAAATTCGTTTAAAATTCAGGTTATTATTTTGTGGAAAAACGCTCGGACCCGTCAATTAGTATTTTTAGTTGCGGATTTTTTGACACAAGAAAATTGTATACAGGGTGTCTCAGGAAAAACATATGCAGTCATCATTGATTTTTTTAAATGGAACACCCTATATATTATACCATTTTTGAATTGTGCGATAAATTCTGAACACTTTTTGTACAGCATATCATATCTCTAAAATCAGTGGTTTTCGGAATAATGACGTTTGAAAATTGACATTTTGAAATACACACAAGTCAAATAAAATGTTTAAATTGAAAAAATAAACTTTGAACATTTTTTTAAAAGCCAACAAAATCATCCTGGTATTGCAAAAAAAAGAAGAAAAAAAAAAAGAAAAAAAAAGGAAAAAAAAGTTCAATGTTTTTTCTTTTTGCCATACCGGGATGTTTTTGTTGGCTTTTTAAAAAATGTTCAAGGTGTATTTTTTCAATTTAAACATTTTATTTGACTTATGTGTATTTCAAAATGTCAATTTTCAAACGTCATTATTCCGAAAACCACTGATTTTAGAGATATGATATGCTGTACAAAAAGTGTTCAGAATTTATCGCACAATTCAAAAACCGGTATAATATATAGGGTGTTCCATTTTAAAAAATCAATGATGACTGCATATGTTTTTCCTGAGACACCCTGTATACAATTTTCTTGTGTCAAAAAATCCGCAACTAAAAATACTAATCGACGGGCCCGAGCGTTTTTGCACAAAATAATTACCTGAATTTTAATCGAATTTGTTCCTTTCATCGTGAACGCACTGTATATCGAATCTTATATACTTTACTTTAATAACACAGCCACACAAAAAAAGTCTGGTACTTTTGACGAGACACATGTATTCCTATGTATTTTGAGTCGCTGAATCCGAATTTGAAGTCAGAAAAGCACCTTTTACGTTTGGTTTTTGACATAACCTCAAAAAACCGCACTTTTGAGTATGTGATGGAAAAACATGTTTTTTACGGGATTCAAGCTGCTGATTACAAAAATATAGCCAGAATAGTTATATAACCTCAAAAAAATTCTTTCAACAGCAACTTGTAAGCCAGCATTGCATTTTTATGAATTTTGAGCCGCAGAACCCAGTTTTTAAGTAAAATCTGCATAGTAACGAACAAATCTGTTACATTATTCCAAGAACACAGTGGCATCGATTAGAGAGAGGTGAGGAGGGGGTGGACCGCCACGGGTGTCACCCTCAAAGAAGTGACACCCGTGTAATATGTTAAAAAATAAAGCCTTTTTACCTTATTTTTTTGTTATTTTAAGCATCCAGGGAGTAAAATGTGTAAATTAAAAATTTTTGTCATTCAATCATCCAAATTTATTTTAAAAAATGGATGTCGTTAAAAATCACAAGGGTAACACCCGTCTAATGTGTTAAAAATAAAACCTTTTGACTTTTTGGCTGGGGGAGGGAGCACTCTTGATTTCCGCCCCGGGTGTTACTCCTCCCCCCCTAGTGATGCCAATGTAAGAACATACTGTATTACAACAATTTTTTTTAACATATTACACGGGTGTCACCCCGCCTCTTAGCGACGCCACTGTGTTCTTGAAATAATGTAACAGATTTGTTCGTTACTATGCAGATTTGACATAAAAACTGGGTTCTGCGGCTCAAAATCCATAAAAATGCAATGCTGGCTTACAAGTTGCTGTTGAAAGAATTTTTTGAGGTTATGTCATAGAACTGTCAGTTACATATATAACTATTCTGGCTATATTTTTGTAATCAGCAGCTTGACTCCCGTAAAAAACATGTTTTTCCATCATATACTCAAAAGTGCGTTTTTTTGAGGCCATCTCAAAAACCAATCGTGAAAGATGCTATTTTGACTTCAAATTCGGATTCAGCGACTTAAAATACATAGGAATATATGTGTCTCGTTAAAAGTACCATTTTGCTTCCTCGCAATATCGAAGATACGAGAAGCTACGTGATCGTTTCAGATTGAGACAAAAAAAATGTTCTCCGATTTCAAAATTTTAAATTGATTTATCCGTTTCACGTCAAGACAAACACTTTTCGCTCCGTGTCTGTCTGTCTGTCCGTGTGTCCGTCCGTCCGTCTGTCCCCTGAATCCTATTCACACGCATAACTCATGAACCACTGAACCGATATTATTGAAATTTGGTCGGATGGTTGGGTCTGGTTTGAGGACGGTCCCATTTCAAAATCGTGTGTAAGGGGGAGGAGTGACATTCCAAAATATTGATTTTTTCAAGATATCTCAAGAACTACACATTTTACGTGAAAATTTTATAGAATCTTTTTTGTAGAGCATTAAATTTCCTATAGTATGGGTTAAAATGTTTGTTGTAAAATATTCCCTTACAAAGATTTATCTCAATTTATTTTAAAAATTCGTGTTTTGTTTTTCTGAATTGACATGTCAAAAAATTAAAAATATACGAAAAAATAATCAGGTGTGTCTTGAGAAAAATTTCGAACTAATATTTTTTAGTAAAATTGTATAAAAATTAAATGGTTAACCAATTCCAGGCAATTTATCTCAACATTATCGGTTTTCATTTAAATTGTTAAATAATTAACTGCCTTTGGTGAATTTAGCACGAGGAAGCACTGTGCATTTACTTGGCAAATGTTTTTTTTTTGGTGGCTGTGTAATTAGTTAATTAAAAGGTTACTATAAAATAGAAATAAAAAATAAAAAATTATAATCTTTTAAGAGATCGAGACCTAAGCGAAAAAGAGAAAAATCTTGTCTCGGTGTGCAGCCCTAAGTATAATAAAATTTTGTTTACTACAAGTTCTACTCTGGCACAAATGAAATTAATTTATACGTAATGGAAGTTGTCAGAGAAACTAGAAACTAATGGTAGACGAGATTTAATGATAGTTTCAATTATTTTTATTTTTATGCAAGAATATTTGTCTTTTTACACACGTTTTTATGTTGTTCTATTAATCACTTTTTAGTACACTTTAAGAATCCCTCTGTCGACTGTTTTTATTCTTTTATTAAATGGGCCTGATGGGACGAGCGCTGATTTCCGATTTTCCTCTTAAATTCAACTATTCTATATTCCGCTCTCAAAACAATTTTTTAAGAAATATTACCTACTTTTTATATTATTATCTTAAATTCAGTTATCATGTAATATTGAGGTAATTTCTTGATGTTTGATGTATAAATGTAAAATCTTATTATAATACGTATTTTTACGAGTAAATATTTTTTCTATATACAATACATATAATATACAAAATAATATAATATGGTATGTACGCTATTAGTAAATAATATATACGACAATGTACGTACTGGCAGTCAGTTAGTGTATTTATTATAAAGGACCCTGCACAAAAACAATGGAGAAAAACACTCGGTGGATTATGACCTGCGCCACGGAAATATAATAGATACTACATAATATAGTGATCAAAGTTGCCAATTGAACTTGGGTCCGCAAACTCGATCTTCAAGGTTATTTCAAGGTCATATTACCAAAACACCATCAAAAATCAATTCTGAGGTTTTCGGGGTCGCTGAATCCAAATCCGAGGTCTGCTTTTCTGTATCGAGTCAAGGTCAAGGTCGATTCAAGGTCAAATAAATAAAAGGCCATTACAAAAATTTGAAAAATTTACAGGTAGATTTTCGGGATCGCTGAATCCGAGGTCTGTTTTTCTGTATCGAGTGAAAGTCAAGGTCATTTCAAGGTCAAATAAACAAAAGGCCATTACAAAAATCTAAATAATGTACAGGTAGGATTTTGGGTCACCGAATCCGAGGTCTGCTTTTCTGTATCGAGTGAAAGTCAAGGTCATTTCAAGGTCAAATAAACAAAAGGCCATTACAAAAATCTAAATAATGTACAGGTAGGTTTTTGGGTCGCCGAATCCGAGGTCTGCTTTTCTGTATCGAGTGAAAGTCAAGGTCAAATAAACAAAAGGCCATTACAAAAATCTGAAATGTACAGGTAAGTTTTCGGGATCGCTGAATCCGAGGACTGCTTTTCTGTATCGCGTCAAGGTCAAGGCAGTTTTAAGATCAAATTAACAAAAGGATGTCAAAAATATCTGAAAAAATATACACTTAGGTCAAATCCGAGATCCGTTTTTTTTTTTGTATCTAGTCAGGATCCATAATAGTCACTGGTGTGATAAAAGTGATGTATGCACTTCGCGTTATATCTCGGATCGTATTTACTACGGTCAATATTTATTCGCATGGGCCTAATTTAATATCTACTTATTCAGGCTCTGGAAACTAATAATAGTCTCCATATTGCGAATGCATTCTCGATAAAATACAAAGTCGGTTTGAGCATCAGATAAGACACGGATAGAGAGGATATTTTTATCGGCATACCTGGTGAAGGGGATTATTAGCTTGGAGCATTATTACTTGCCAATACATGTGTAATTCAAACACTTATAAATCTATTTAGACTAACCTCACATAATGCTTTTGTACGTATCGTTTTGTTAATTTGACCTTGAATCGACCTTGACCTTCACTCGATACAGAAAAGCAAGTATTCGGATTCAGCGACCCCGAAAACCTCAGAGTATATTTTTTTAAGATTTTGATGGTGTTTTGGTAATATGACCTTGAAGATCGAGTTTGCGGACCCAGGTTCTATTAACAACTTTAAACACTATATAATGTAGTATCTATTTCTGTGACACAGGTCAAAATCCACCGAGAGTTTTTTTCCATTGCTTTTGTGCGGGGTAGTAGAATTTTATAGAATACAAAAATGTTCACTATAAAATGATTTCAATTTACAATACCAAGGAGTTTTTTATTAATTTAATTTTCTTACTTCTCTACTATGTAGTTAATAGAGTTTTTCTCTCCCGCAGTTTTATTTTGTTGCTTGACTACAAAGAGTTTGAAGCAAACAATAGGTACCTATAATTATGTTGTTATGTTAGCGATGCACCCCTGGCTTGTTTCCTGAGTTGTACATACATACATATGTTACATGCATATCTCGACATATCCCCTGAGAGCGGGTGTTGTGTTTGTCTCGCAGCCGCAATGGGGCGCAGCCAGTCTACGCCCGGTCTGGTCGAGTCGCGGGGCCGCGTTCCACTCGAGGACATGTGGGTGTCCCCGCTCGCCCCACCACCCTACAGTCAACACTCTCTGTTCTCCCCAGCCGGCAGTCCGTCGCACCATCAGCAGCAGCACCATCATACCACGGTGCCGTTCCACAGGTGCAGTAACGCCACGTCTGCCGCGACTACCAGAGAGAGGGACAGCCCATGTAGTATCACGTCCAGCGCTGCCCAGAGCCACCAGAATGTGCATCAAGCTGTGCATGCTGAAGCCAATGCCAGGTACGTTACATTATCTGACCTTCAGATACCCATTGAAGGCCACGTTAAAATAGCAAATAAATATTACTATTCGATTAGGGGGTAATGTTTGGTTGTAAGGGAGTTACAACCAAACATTTTTTGGTAGAAACATTTTTTTCAAATATGCGATGGTTCTGAGATAATAATATGTAACACTTTCAATGCCTCACTCTGTATATGTACATTAGGGTGGTCCTTATATGGGGTTTAGGCGAATTTTTACCGCCCCCCCCCCCCCCGAGTCAGCTCCAAATAATTCAAAAAGAATGTGGAAAAAATTTCAGCCCTCTATCTTATAAAATGGCTATTACCAGAGGGGGGGTTATTTTCCCATTTAAAATACATGTCGGAGCGTGTAATATTATTACATAAGATGGTGGCATCGCCACGTCTCGCGCAACATCACTAATCTGCTCTCCTTTCGTCGTTCATAAATAAAACAAACACAAATCAACAATATTGTCCTTTTATCAACATTAATCATCAAGTTACAATTACAAAATCACACATTGCCTTTTCATTAACATCACAAGATCTTTAAATTATAGAAAATAACACTAATCGAATGTCTTTATCACAATTATAAATACACAGAATATTATGCAACTGCCAAACACTGTAATTGCAGTTCAGGTGTGACGTAACACGTTTCAAGTGTGTCGTAACACGTTTCAAGACACGATAACGTAGGTCGCTGAGCCAGCACTGATTGACTGCCGTCTCTCTAAAATGACGATATCTTCTCTTCCCCTTCCAACCGACCTCCCACTTAGCGTGTCTCCTGATCTGCTGACTGGTTATTGGTGCTGACTTCTGATTGGTCTGCGTCATTTCCATGTATTTAGCGCCAATTTGAACTAAATAATTTCCGCGCGCCGACATACACGTGTTTTTTCGATTTTTCAAACACCTGCGTACTAGAGTGTCTTAAACTCTTTCTAAAAATCTAGAATATTCATGGAAACATTCCTAGTACTCATATTCTATATCTTGATGTATAAATTAAATTTGTGATTCAACGTTGACAGCTATATGGGTCATTTGGTCATTTTATCATGAGAAAATTTTTAACAATTTTTTTGTATAATTTCTGGTTAATTTTGTCAGAAAAACGTTTGACAATAAAAACATTGATCTTGAAATAAAAAAAAAAAAGATTCTAAAATCAAAAAAGATCATTCTATATCAATTTGTAACTGGAGCGATCAATTTTTTTTGTTATTTTTAAGTTTATAATCAAAATTTTCTATTTCAAGATCAATATTTTTATTTTCAAACATTTTTCTGATAAAAAAGTTAACAGAAGTTATACAAAAAAAATTGTTAAAAATTTTCTTTTGATGAAATGACCAAATGTCCCATGTATGTAGCTGTCAACGTTGAATCACAAATTTAATTTATCCATCTCGATATGGAATATGAGTACCAGGAATGCTTTCATGAGTATTCTAGATTTTTAGAAAGAGTTTAAGACACTCTAGTAGACATACTCTTGTAGGTCTTTGAAAAATCGAAAAAAACACGTGTATTTTAAATGGGAAAATCACCCCCCTCTGGTAATAGCTATTTTATAAGATAGAGGGCTGAAACTTTTTCCACATTCTTTTTGAATTATTTGGAGCTGATTCGGGGTGAGGGGGTCAAATTTGTCCTAACCCCATATAACGACCACCCTAATGTACATATACGGAGTGGGGCATTTTAAGTGACTCCCATTGAGTCACTTAAAAGCGTATTTAAAAATAAAATCTTTATTGCAACCGTCTATACTCTATTTCATTTAAGAATGCAGTGGTTGCCGTGGTTGTTGACGGTAAAATACACGATTCGTACCGTCAAAACCCCGGCAACCACTGCATTCTTAAATGAAATAGAGTGTAGTAACAAAATTTACTTATTCAGCTATCAATTGAGATCAGTTTTAGTCACTTTGGCAATCAATTATGGAAAAAATGACAGTTTAAAGAAAAACAGGTTTGACTTCCATTGCACCGAGGTGGGGGCAATGGTAGTCACCTCTGTGGGTACTCAGAGACAAACAAATTTTAACACATATCGCAGACATAAACTTTGGCTGAATACCATTCAGTGCAGTCCGCGTGAGTCCACAACCCACATGAAGTACATCTGTACCACATCTCGTTTTTTTTCCAAATTCGTTGCATATTAGACATCTGTTTTCTGCGACTCGTCAGTATTTACGTCTGATACAGAAGTATCGTTTGATTCCTCGAGAACTTGCCTCTTTGCTCTTTCGTGGTCCTACTTCTGCACCTTAGTCTTCTTTCCTTGGCCCTTACTTTTCCATTTATTTTTTTCTTTCCCTTTTCCTTTGTCTTGTTGAGATTTTTTAATTTTCTTTTTCAACCAGGTCTTCTTTGATTGGTGTTGAAGTTAAAACTGTAGCTTGCTGCTTCTTTCGGTCCTGGCTTGTATTGAGGACGTGTTTTTTTCTGGTAACTTAATGAAAATTTGGATTGTAGACACCTTACCACCTGACTCTGATTGCCCACAACTACACTAATGAGAAAAAAGTAAAAAATTTAAAAAAAGGAGAAATTACTATCGCAATCTAAGTGGCTCATCACTATTTTGAATGTCAGACTAAATACACATAAAAGTCTTATTTAGGTACATTATCAAATTCGACACTTAAACTTTATTTTATTTCGACGAAAATTTACATCGGTGAGGCGCAAAAACAAAAAACGACTGTCACTCCAAAACGCACGATAGTTACTAGCGCAAGTCGTTCGTAACAGTGGTGGGGGATCCAGAGCGGGTTAGAGAGGGCGTTTGCGCTACTCTTGGATGTATAGCTTTGCAGATATGTAGGTGACCACCATTGCCCGCTGATTCCCATTACCTGCTCTTCCCCTATACCATTTGATACCCTGTATATTTATAAATATATTAATTTTACAATTAAATTATTAGTATTAAGTAATAGTCCAGGCTGTGGAGGCTAAAACAGATTATTTTTGCGTACAGTTTTAATACTTACAGGATATGTTACAAAAGTGGTGTAGAATAATACCCTAAGTTTGCTCCGATTTTGGTCTCCGCGACAGGAGTTTACCACGGTTCAATAGCAAAATTCTTGAGATTTTTTGACTTTTGCTAAATAGCGATTTAAATAAGTATTATTAAAAAAAAATTTTAATAAAAGATATTCGCTACAAAATTCCCTACAACCTCCATTTTGAAAAAAGTTTAAAAAATCATTTGTTTATTCGATACGCTGATTAAAATGGCTGAAAACACACTTTTTTTAAGCTGTAATAACTAGTAAAGTTTAACGTTTTTTAATTTGATACCCCTTTGTTTCATAGAACCAGAAATATTAAAAAAATAATAGCCAAGAACCTGCTCTGAATAATTATTTATCTATTGGTGAAAACCGCATTAAAATCGGTTCAATAGTTTTCGAGATAAGCGGTAAAAGATACAACAATAAGCTTCTTTTTATGTAGGTAGAGTTAATTAATTGTATAAACACAATCAATTTTTATAAAAATTGTGTAGTGTGTAATATACATTAAATAACTCAAAAACTACTGAACCGATTTTAATGCGGTTTTCACCAATAGATAAAGAATTATTCAGAGCAGCTTCTTGGCTATTATTTTTTTGCAATTGAACCATGGATAACTCCTGTCGCGGACAACAAAAATCGGAGCAAAATTAGGGTATTATTCTACACCACTTTTGTAACATATCCTGTAAGTATTAAAACTGTACGCAAAAATTCCTATTTTAGGTACTTTTTAGCCTAGCCAGTCTGGACTAAAAATACATTTTCCACTAAAACGAGACGTTCGACTCTAATCCCGGAATACTTTCAGAAGCGGTAGCAGCGTGGTCCTGTCAGAGGGCACGACTCCACTTCTGGGCTCGCACGAGGTCCTCGAAGCGGAGATAAAGCGTCTCCGCGAACGCCTGCACACCGTCGAGACAGAGAACGCTGCCATGAGTCTGAAGCTGCACAACCAACAGTGGGAACTGGAGTCGCGATTAGCCGAGATAGAGATGCAGATATGCGGCGCTAGCTCGGTCAGCAGCATCGACGAGGAGAGGAACAAGGAGAGCGTCATTTAACAACGAAACGTGCTGCCCTTAAGTAATGCGGACATTTTCATTACTGCCAGGCATACGCTCATGTGCCAATATGTTATATAAGGGTGGCGATTCTTTATATTATGTATATCTACGTGTGCAAAGCGATCTTTTTATATATCACATTAAACATAGATCGAATCAAATGTATGTTTGTGTGAATGTCACAGTGGCGTAGTCAGACTAAATTTCAGGAGGGATAATAAATTTTTTGAAGGTGTTTTGAACTGATGTTTTCTCAAAACACTGAATGTTTCGGGGAGGGGGGTCGTCCCCAACCCCCTAAACCCCCGTTACTACGCCACTGGTGTATGAGTGTGAAAATTAATTATTTTATCAAACTTCGTGGAGTCATATGAATGAGAATTTATTTTGAAAAAAATATTATTTCATTTTACATAATCGAGTACGTTAATTAAATGAATAGCGTGCATTTTATTTTTTAATTGATTAGTGGTATCATATACTTGAGGATTTGTCATAATATTTACATTCCTATAGTTTAAATTTTCATAAACATTATCTTTTATATAACGTTTATAAAAGATCACATAACACGCATAGTAAAATTGTAAAATTATACTTTCGATATTATAGACGTTAGCCTATCCATTATTACAAAATATAAAATCACAATTAGAATTATAATTATTATACTAATATTTATAAATTTGGCAGCTATGGAAAAATTACAATGAAATTTTAGTCTATAAACATATAATGCAAGCTTAAACATTTGCTTTTTAAATATACATTATTATTTTTTTTAAGTAATTTCAAAGAAATTACTGCGTTTAGGCTTTTGTACAAAGAAAACATTAACTTCATACATCATATCATTTTCATCTTAATTTTGATCTCGTCATCATTTCACATAAAATTGACATTTAGTTCTATGTACATATAAAGGAATTGTGATTTTTTAATAAAAAAACGTTGAACCGTTAAATAATCGGAAAAATGTTTTTTTTTACCAAAATGATAGTCCAAATACTTGTATAATAATACATGAATGCATTTAATATATAATCAATGCAAATTCCTTGGATGGAAACATTTTTAAATAATATTAGGGAACATAAATAACAACTATAAGACAGAGGTTACACGATCAGTCTGGCATCAATTCAGTCCCTGACCTTAACCGTGAATGGAATGATACCAGACTGATGGACTGATGGAGGTATTACACGTTCAGTCCAGACTGACATCAGTCTTCTCGAGAACGCTGTTAAAACCAAGGCTTCGAACCGTTATTTTTTTCGTTTCGGTTTTCGTTCCGGTTCGAGTAAAAAAATATATTTCGGTTCGGTTCCGGTTTTCGTTCTGCAAAAAATAACGGTTTTTTCAGTTCAGCTCCGAGTGATTAATTAAAAAAAAATTATTTGTATTAAAAAAAAATTTTCTACCATAATTTAGAACATTTTATGGTACTTGTATGATAGTCCGAATGACAATTGATGTGCGAAACAAAATCATATTAAAAGCGTGTATTTTAACATGTACTGAACCGTAAAAACCGATATTTTTATTTCGGTTCTGTTCCGGTTTTCGTTCCGGCAAAAAATAACGGTTTTTCCGGTTTTCGGTTCAGTTCCGGTTCGAAGCCCTGGTTAAAACAAGACAACGATGGATTGTTATAAGGAAAAAGCTTGTATTGCAAATAATATATCAATAAATAAAATAATAATATAAATAAAGTTTGGCTACAGAAAAAAATATTTACAAAAATAATTTATTATCTGATATTGTGTAAATGTATTAATTGAGTTATTATAATGCAAAATTTCACTATACAAAATTCAATTATAATCTTATTGTCGTAAATTAAAAACAGTAGTTTTTTTCATTTTAATTCAACGTATTGACTGAACATTTTTTTTCGGTTTCTATAAATAAAAGTATTTTATTATCTCTTCATTTGTTTACTTTAACATTATTGATTGAAAAAAAATTATTTACCGAAATTTTAAAGATTTTTTAAGCTTTAAAACCTAAAACGGAATTACGTTCACTATTTTTTATAAAATCTTTAATTTCGTGCTGGGTCGCAAATATGGAAAATTATTGAAAATTAGTATTAAGATATAAAATAAAAAACTGACATAATGCCGTAGTATTTTATTAATCTAGTTATCAATATTTTAATTAATAATAATTGTTATGCTCGAAATTTTAATACAGTCCGACGTTAATTTTTATTATTTTAATATTTTCAATAATTAATAGTGAAATGTTGAAATATCTCATAGCATTTAATTTATTAATAGTTCGTATTCGTGACCTTCAGACGTCAGTCCATTCCATCAGTCCGTCAATCAATGCATTACACGCTTAGTCTGAATCAAGGTCACGGACTGAACTGATGCCAGACTGATTGTGTAACCTCTTATCTGTCTAAACTGAAACAGACGTACACACAATATTTTAATTAATGTATATACATGTGTTCAAAAACAACGTTATTAGTATGGTGATAGATACTTTAAACTATAATTATGTATTTATAAATTTTATATAGGTGCTGCCAATTATTAACCTCCTATACAAATTTCATTGATTATATATACAAAATATATTAATACTCATGGAAGTTTAATAATATCATTGAACGGATCGTAGGTATATATTTATTATGATAATAAATAATTAGCACATTATAAACCAATCAACTGTGGTAAATTTTAATAAATGTATCCAATCAGTAGTTTTTCTCATAGTTTACTTATGAGTGGCGTAGATAGGGGGGGGGGGGGGTAAGGTGATCAATCACTCCCCATGAGTGTACTTCATGAGAAAACTCAAAGACATTTTTTTAAACTCTCATAGTGTGAACAAAATAATAGAAGTAAATATAAAAAATTGGGTAAATTAAGAGTAAAAAAAAAGTTATTTTTCAATTGGATGACCTTTTTTTACTACTACTAAAATGTAGACATTGACAACAGTTTATATGATTAAAAAAAAAAGGTCATTCAATTCAAAATGATAATAATTTTTTTTAATTTTTCATATTTTAGAGGCCCCTCAGCCACCACTTGCTCCGGGGCCTCCGAGTTTTTAGTTGCGGTCCTCCCATCGCAAAAAGCTATCTACACCACTGTTACTTATGACATAATTTATACCAGCGATACTCGAAATATACAAAAATTGAGACTTGTAGTTTTTGGTTGATTCTTAAATAACACCTGTTTCTTGATCTTCGTACTTCATAGGGTCACTTTGCTGGTTTTTGACCAATTACTGGATTTATCAACTTTAGAAAGCAAAAAATATATTTTGTAATAATTTTTAACCAAACATATAATTTAGACTTGTGTAGTTCACGAACGAACCAGTTCAAAAGAGCGCTCCCACACGAGAACTAGAGGAACTAGTTCGTATGCGCTTCGCTCTTTTAGTTCAATAGTTCCCGATACATTTCAAATACACTGTTCTAAAAATGAAATTGTACGATTTTTTTGTTTTCAATACTTTATTACCAATTTTGAATTTATTTTACTAAAGATATTATATTTAATTTTTTTGTTCAAAAGAATGCAATATGCCTGTCAAAAGCACGTGATTTTTATACTATTTTATGACAATCAACAAAAAGGAATATCACAGATTTTAGTAAAATTGAAATATATTGTATAAATTAATAACGAATTAATAATTGCAGCAGTTTACATTTCTATTGTTGTCTAAATAGTAGTACAAAATTGCTAATTAAAAAATTTAATTATACATTAAAAATCCAACAATCCAATATATCTAATTCAATAAATTGTCATCGTATAGTCCGGAAAAAATTCTATGAACTAAAGGAACTAGAAGAACGAACTAGTTCATTAAAGACCACTAAACTATCGGGAGCGCTCTCTGTCATCAACTAAAATGCCCAACTCTAATATAATTTGAATATACTCTATTAACCGTTTAAAAACGTGGTTTTTTTCAATAAAAATTCTTAGGTTTCAATCGCGAATACTTCGAAAAGTATTGGTTTATCAAAAAAACTTCATGCTACATTTTTTGCTTAAAATTAATCCCTTTATTGATTTCCGGAGTTATTTTGGCCGAAAAAGTTTCCACCCCCGAGAAGGGGTGGGAACTACCCCTAAATAAAAAGCACGTCAGCACTGGGTCACTTTTGATTCTTGTGCTATTCTCTGCCACCTGTCAAAATTTCAAATCAATTCATTCATGTTCAAAGAATTATGAGGTGATAACCGTCATTTACTGGACTATATTCGATCTAACAGTTTGGTAATCAGTTTACTGATTTTTTTTAAATTTTATAAAAAGCTGAAAAACCCGATTCCGCCTATTTTCGACCAAAAAATCTAGCTTTCTTGTGTGTGTATGTGTGCTTCTAAGGCATTCTTCCAGGAATAGATTTTTTTTATATAATTATTTTTAAGAATGATGCGTTAAATGGTCGAAAACAGACGAAATGACCCTATACAACGAAATATTGGTCGATATAACCACGTACTAGAGCAGGGGTCCCCAACCCTATGCCCGCTGACCGTTTTACATATGCCCGCTACTGTGCACACATACAATCAAAGAATCACATAACGTATTACCAATTTAAGAAAAAACTAAAAATATATACACCTCAACACTCGACACGTGTTTCGACTTCACATGAAGTCCTCATCAGAAGCCTAACAGTTCCAGACTGATACAGTCTTGGTCAAACCTTATATTTATACTAAAAGGGCTTATCTCGCTTCAATTATTCTGACCAATCAACTGCAAGGTCTAGAAGGACTGAAGCTGGGATAGGTCCGGTACCACTATTAAAAATCCTAGTCTTATCTCTCAAGATTTCTAAACTTTCTGCTGCGTCCAATTGATTATGTTATTACTGCATGTTTTAATTATTTTTAAATTATTTATATCTGTTGTGTGATTTAACGTAGTTATATGATGAGCTACGCTGGATTTATCAACCCGGTTGTATTTTAGGTGAGCCATGTACTCTTTAAATCTAATATTTATTGATCTCCTAGTTTGTCCTATGTAACTGTTGTCGCAATTTAAGCAGTTTATTTTATAAATACTCGATTTTGCATTTAATTCTGTTTTATCTTTGGGGTTACCTAGGACAGTGAGAAACTGTCCTAGGTAAACTCAAAGATAAAAAAACCACAGTTTCTCCGTTTTTCCAGTAATTAAAGAATAGTAAAAATGACGTTTCCCGAATAGACCAAATTGTCTGTGACAGCTTTTTATGATTTTGCAATGTCGAATTTGTACTTCTTTGATTGTATGTGATGTTAAAATATCAAAAATACGAAATCAAGAATAAATAAAGGAATTTTATTTTAATTGATATTCTATTATACATCTATAACATTTGATCCAGCAATAAATTGTCATCGCATAGTCCGGAAAAAAATTCTATGAACTAAAAGAACTAGAAGAACGAACTAGTTCATTAAAGACCACTGAACTATAGGGAGCGCTCTCTGTCATCAACTAAAATGCCCAACTCTACTTCCAGCAGAACCTGCTTGGGTTGTAGTTTCAAGAATAGCATTTTTTACCTGCCACGGCTTGCGTAGAAAGAACTAAGCAATATACGAAAAAAAATTTAATGTCCCGGAACTTTTTTTGTAGATCACAAAATTTCCTATCAAAAAGTTAGCGAGCAGCGAGGGCATATGTCTAACTTTTTTAGTTTAGGCATGAGAGACTCACCCAAGTGTCCGACCGGTATTCAAGAATGTGCTCTTAAGTACAAAAAGGTTAGAGGCCCCTGTTCTAGAGAATAGAGAATAGAGGTGTAATCAGGTAAACAAAAATCGATAAAAAATACGTATTTTATCTAAATACAAAGCTGATATTTATTGTATTTAAAATAACAATGTAATCGAAAAATTTAGCAACCTCAATTAATTATTTATTTACTGCAGATTTGAACAAAAAAAAACATTTATTACTACTGATATCGAAAAATATAGTTTAGAA
Source organism: Sialis fuliginosa (assembly GCA_961205875.1). Taxonomy (NCBI): domain Eukaryota; kingdom Metazoa; phylum Arthropoda; class Insecta; order Megaloptera; family Sialidae; genus Sialis; species Sialis fuliginosa. The sequence goes on along the minus strand of OY540816.1, from coordinate 535,430 downwards.
TAATATTTGACAGCAGTGTTAGTAAAACGGGTCACTTTCCATGATTGGATTTTTCAGTAGTATAAACATAAATGGAGCTATAGAAAACCAATAGATTTGTGATAATCGTTATTTAAAAAATTGTTTCTTATAAATTAACTAAGATTAACCATTAATTCAAATATACACTATCGAATCCAGAAAAAAATCGTTCCTTGAAAATATTAAAACTATGTTAGTTTTTATTTAATTATTAAAGTTGAACAGTTTTTAATTTTCTGTTCTTACGCCCTCGTATGTAAAACTTACTTAGTTCAACCAGCGGCGGAATTAGACATAGGCAACATGGGCTACTGCCAGTGGCGAATTTACGTTAAGTGCCGCCCTTGGGGAAACAAAATTCCGCCCTGGGTAAAAAAAAATTCTGCCCTGGGTAAAAAAATTGCCGCCCCGGGCAAAAAAAAAGCCGCCCCTTCACCAAGGGAAAATATAATTTATTTTTGATAGTCAGAATTCCTAAATGAACTGAAAAATGAGAATTTTTACAAATAATGGAAAATATCATATAGGTAAATTAAAAACTGATTACCTTTTTTTTGGTCACGTCGTTTGAAATTTCTGATTTTATGAACTAAAAAGTTTGTAAGATAGGGAAATAAAAACTTGAAGACCCTTTTTTTTTAATCGCGTTACTCATTTTTTGTCTCCCTATTTTTTTTTAATTATACTATATTAAACTACAAAAATCTACCGCCCCTCTCAGCCTGCCGCCCTAGGCCATGGCCCCCAAAATACGCCTTTGGTTACTGCCCAGGGCGGCAGATTCTGGGAGAATCCAACTTTTTTAGTTTAATACACAACACAAAAAAAAAATGAATACAAAAAATTACTCATCTTGTAAAAATTCTCTGACGATTTCGGTTGCCCTAAGTAAGAGTACGTTTGTTTCTTTTCAAACGTTCCAACTGATGTATTATTGTTTTAATTATTGATCTATTTATTATTATTAATAATACATCACTTAAGTCTACTTATAAAAACAGTTACCACTTCTCAGTTCATATGATAAAAGGTATGATGCCTAATTTTGAAAAACTATTTTATGATGATTTTACGTGTCTCCTATTTCCAAAAAAATACTTATTTCTGTAGAAAATAAATGTTTAATCAGAAATATTGACTCTTTTAAAACTAATTTTGAATTTGACGCCAAAACGCTTGCTGGTGTCATGGCGCATTTGTGACGTCACGTCTATGTAAACACTCCTTGTCAATAATAATAAATCCCTGTTCCATCGCTAACATTTCTCGGTTTTAGTTTTTGTAACACAAAACTGAGCAAATTGATAATTTAAAACCACAAAATAGTTTATAAACAGTGCAGATATTAATGAAACAAAAATGAAGTTTACTTAGCCGTGACGTCATCCACTCTTACTGGTGTTTTATCTAACATGGCGGATTGCTGTATTTTGTGTTTTTATTTTAACAAAAATCATATTAATCTCGCTTTTAATATAAAAATAAATACATTTTTTAGAATCTTTTTAACCTATTTCATTATTTAAAATCATAATTTCAGTGACATTTTGTTACTGGCATCATGCCTATTCAGAAACTTATATCAAAAATAGGATATATTTTCCCTTGGTAAAGAGGCGGCAATTATTTTTTTTGCCCAGGGCGGCACTTAACTTAAATCCGCCGCTGAGTTCAACATTTCATTAATATTTTCACAAAGTATTTAATTAAATAAAATTAAAATCTCCCAACAAAAATGTATGAATTAGTACTGTATATAAATTACTGTAATTTCATACTATACATAAATCATCGTTTAAATGTCAACGTATGTATTCCCTTTTCAATATCACTGTACAAAATGCAATTAATATTCCAACAAATAGAACAAAATATATTAAACTCCTATGCATATTTTCAAAATGATACACAGTGTATTCCAAGTTGATTGAGACATAGGAAATTTAACATGGGGACAATTAGAAGTGTTGTAGTAACCTTTGGTCAAATTTAACGATGTGTAATTGGTGCATTTTGAAATGCCGCCTCAAAATTTAATAAAATAGTAATTAGTATTTTGTTTTCAAAATATCTGCCAAAAAATATTATTATAATTTTATCTAGGATGCTTTCTTTAATTTCATTATGTATTTTACTGTTGAAAACAAAATACTGTTGATTAATTTAAAATTTATCAGTCAGTTTCGAGGCGGCATTTCAAATTGCACCAATCACATATCGTTAAATTTGACCAAAGGTTACTACAACATTTCTAATTGTCCCCATGTTAAATTTCCTATGTCTTAATCAACTTGGAATACACTGTGTATAATTAACTAACCATTGTTTTATTTTGAAATGTGAAAACCTTAGACAAGGAAAGATAAAGGACAAATAACACATTACCTAGCGTTGTTACCATTAAATAAATATCAATTGTTTTGAATTTTAAAATTAATTAATATTAAATGTTTTATATTGTCTTTAAAAGTATTTCAGTGATAATTGATTAACAGAGAAATGTCTATTTGGAACTGTCATCTCTCATACATACTAAATTCAATTGTAATTTAAAGCATATTTGCATATTATAAATTTTCAACTGACGCCTCTAGAATAATATGCGATTTTGACAATTGAAAAAAGATGGCCGCCGACAAATTTTGGTAACACTTTCATATACGAACTAGCATTGGTTGTTATGTATCCATAGTCTTTCCTAATCTAAGGTGAAAACATTGGATATTTATAACATTCGTCAAACTAGTGACCGACCGAAGTAGCCCAATCATTTTAGATTTTTTTCACGAAAAAAACTGCCTAGTTGAAACTTTTGACGCAGTTGTGTGTCCCTGGCGGAGTAGATGATGAAATCACATTCTTGCCCATAAATTAGTTACCGGAAGTGTCTGCCATCTTGGATTTTGTGTTTTTGTCGATTTGAACGCGTATTTTGCATTTCTCGATGAAAAGGTTAGTAACAATTTTATAGAGAATTTAATTCTCTATAATTTTTATAAAGTAAATATTGTTGAAAAAACATTATTTATTGCTAATAATAAACAAAAAGTGTTAAAAATTAGAAGAGTGGCGAAGTTTTTTCAACTTTTATGCCATTTTTATTAAAAATAAGTGGCAGAGTTAAATGATAAAGTTGTAGAGGACTCAATTCCCAACAGCTTTTGTACAGACAAGTTTTTCGTACGACGTGTAGATGACTGCCGAGAACGCGCTCAACACAGCTACGATTTTTTATGGTTGAGCCTGAATATGGATTATTTTTCAGAAAAAGATAATTATTTGGCAACACTGTCACTGAATCAAAAAATTAAAAGACGTTAATGTAGAGGTTAAAAAATGACATTGGAAGACTTAAAACATTACAGGGCGTTCCATTTAAAAAAAATTTTGTATAGGGCAAATGAAAATAATTTTACGACGTTGATCTTTTCAAACCAATTATATTATGCACTAAACTTGTTTTTTTATCTCCTACGGGAAGTGCGCTAGGAAAGCCGGACACTATTGAACTATCGTGTATTAAACTGTGTTGTGTTCAACAGCGCGATTTCCCCCATACCGTTGTGTTGAGCGCGTTATCGGCCGTCATCTACACGTCGTACGAAAAACTTGTCTGTACAAAAGCTGTTGGGAATTGAGTCCTCTACAACTTTGCCATTTAACTCTGCCACTTATTTTCAATAAAAATGGCAGAAAAGTTGAAAAAACATCGCCACTCTTCTAATTTTTAACACTTTTTTCAACAATATTAACTTTATAAAGATTGTAGAGAATTAAATTCTCTATAAAATTGTTTCTAACCTTTTTATCGAGAAATACAAAATACGCGTTCAAATCGACAAAAACACAAAATCCAAGATGGCAGACACTTCCGGTAACTAATTTATGGGCAAGAATGTGATTTCATCATCTACACACAACTGCGTCTAAAGTTTCGACTAGGCAGTTTTTTGCATCTTATATCGAATTTGATCTAAAATGATCGGGTTAAAAATCGTATATTATGTAGTATATTTTGTGCTATTTAATAATTTAAACAAAATTATTTTTGATTTTAAATTGTAGCACGTTATTAATAACAATAACGATCGATCCACTCTATCGAGTTGTTCTCGAGCCGATCTCGGTGCGCTCTCTTAGTTTTCTAACTTTAAAACGTCTTGTTAGCTAGAGCGGATAGTCCTCGGTCCCGGCTTTAAATTTTGAAATAAAAAATACTCCTCTGAAACTTCGTGAGTGGATTCATTTTGGTGTAACCTACAACTTTTTTATCATCGAAAATTCTGAGAATTGGGCTGTTTTTGATGTGGCATGTTTAGGGCGTAGGTCTCGCTAAATACCCCAATATTTTTGTAGGTAAATATATTTCCCGATGTTTGCATTATAAAATCTCGTAATTCAAGTAAAAAAGAAAGGGTTATTCGTAAATTTCCTATAACTATCGTTAAATAGACATGTTTGACGCTTGCCACATCAAAAACGCCCCAATTCTCAGAATTTTCAAAAATAAAAAAGTTGTAGGTTACGCCAAAATGAATCCACTCACGAAGTTTCAGAGGAGTATTTTTTATTTCAAAATTTAAAGCCGGGACCGAGGACTAGGATTGGGAGCGGCTTGAAAGCGGATCGATAGGGTGGATTAAACTTACTAATAATAAATTATTCATAATTTGTTTCTAGTTGTTTTGAGTTTATTTTTAAACTATTATATTGAATTTAAACGAACTTCAAATGCTATATCCAGCGGCGTAGTTACGGGGGGGGGGGGGGGGGGGTGCATTTGTCTTACTACGCCATTGCATACAGGGTGAGTCAATTTAATCAACACAGTCAAATATCTCGAAAAGTAAGCGAAATTGAGAAAAACATTTCAAACAAAAGTTGCTTGGTTCAATGGGACCAGACAATAGTGATCTTGTGGTTGACCTTCAAACCATTTTACAAGGTCAATAAAGGTCAACTTTGATTTTTTAAATAAAAATCTATCTTTTTATTGCATATTCGTATTCTACGTGAAAAAGTTAGTATCTATAGTAGGAAAAAAATTTCTTAAAAATGCTTTCTTCTCTCGGTGGAGGGCGCTGTAAGATTAATCAACAAACTCAAATATTTGAAAAAAAAGTTGCACCTAATAGCTCAAACTACTTTTAGCATTACCCAGAAACAACGTCGTGGACTTAGTAGTTGAATGTTTCCTTTGGAGTGCTTTTTTAATGTGAGTCCACGTAAAATACGAATATGCAATAAAAAGTATAGGTTTTTATTTAAAAAATCAAAGTTGACCTTTATTGACCTTGGAAAATGGTTTGAAGGTCAACCGCAAGGTCACCATTGTTTGGCCCCCTTGAAACCAAGCAACTTTTGTTTGAAACGTTTTTCTCAATTTCGCTTATTTTTCGAGATATTTGACTGCGTTGATTAAAATGACTCACCCTGTATATCTATACAATTTTGTAACTAAAAATGAAAAAAAAACTTAAGTAATTCTGTTCGGTTTCCCTTACGGTTCAAAAATTGGGTTCGGTCGGTCACTACTCAAAACCATTACTTTCTAAGTTATTCGTTTCAAACAATTATTATTTTATTTTGGGATATTTTATATTTATTAACCTAAAATGTATATTTGAGAGATGTTAATTCGATACAGTCAACAAATGGTTTTTTTTAATTATTATTTCTACATATTATAAATTATAATAATGATAAGTTTTCTTTTTAAAATAATATATTAATATTTTTATGGGGGTTTAATAAACACATGCACATTGATTTTGAATGGGTAAAAATAAATTACTTACATTATACATACGTACTTGTACAAAAAAGAGTATAATTCGAAATCAATAATTAAATTTTACTGCCATTTAATAAATATTTTTAAATACCATAATTGGTAAACAGTAAAATTATAATAGTTTAGCTTTGTCCAACCTATGGTTCGCAGGCCGCGATTCGAAGCTTTTCTGCGGTCCTTCCGAAATTTCAATTGAACTAAATCTAATTAGTTTTATAAATAAATATTAGAAAACATACATGTGCATAATTATCTATATTGACAATTACCGTTTTCATTTTATTATCTATAAAATTAGGATTATAAGAAGTACATTTCCCCTTATTTTCATCAAAATATTCATATTTGTTGCAAAGTAATTGAGAAAAAATGAAAAATCTGTTTTAAACGCAGTTTGTAAATTTTTTTTGAGGTTAGATATTATGTTAAAGTATTCCGCCTCCTACAGATCGATAGAGAGGTTCCTTAAGAGTATCCTATTTTTTTTGGTCGATATTGATTAAGTAGAACCGGAGATATTCGCAAAAAAAACACAAACAGGAGCGTGAGTAAAAAAATAGAATTCGTGAGCGTGCGTGATCGTGAGCAAAAATTACTCACGCGCCCAGCTCTATATGAGTCCACTAATTTGAAACAATTGGCAATGTGTACATTACAGCCGCAATTTAAACTTGGGAACCATCTATCGCTGTGAATCTTTCTTCTCGAAATTGAACTTTTTTGTTAAATGAAAACATGATAAACGTCGTATATAGAGGTATTTGCACTAAAAAGTTGGCCAAAATTATTTTTTGAATTAAAATAGTTTAAAATTGTATCAAGCACTTACTTGAGGTATTTTATACCAGTTACCATGTGATTGTGATGAAAGGGTCGATTACATTGAGCGAGTTTACAAGCTACAAGCCGGCTTGTTTACAAGCGAGCGAGTCAGATAGTAAGATAGTGATGATGACACACAGAACTTTCCACTCGCTCAGTAGCCAACAACTAGCTAGCGAGTAAACCACATGTTGTGAATACATTTTATAGACACAACCCAGGAATCACCGAGATACTAGCAGCTAGCGAACTAGCTACTATGATGACACACGGCTAGTTTACAAGCTAACAAGCCTACACGCCAGCGAGTAGCGAGTAAAGTAGCCCGGCTTTCAACTTTTATAGCAGATTGTTTAGAAGCTAGTGAACATGATAGCCCAATCAAATTGTATATTTGTTCTTCATTGTGCTACAGAGTAATTTTTTTTATTTTAAATTGTTGGGGGGGGGGGTTCTGAGTATTACATTAATTGACGCGGTATATGACCTTGAGCGTTGTCCGCTATAAGCGCGAAAACTTTAACTACGATAAAATGTATTACCACCTTTTTTGTTCAACAGACTTGAATCTATAAATTTGTTTACAGGTCTAACTATCTATCATCAATTGGTAACGATATACACATATAATGTTGGAAGTTAACAAAAAACGATTTTTTCGTTATATTTCAAAAACCATAATGTAACCTTCAAAATATGTAATGACAAAAGTGTAGATAACAAAATTCTATATTTGTTTTGTTTGAAAAAAAATTTTTTGTTTGTTAATAAACAAAAAAAAATAATTTCAAACAAAACAAGTATAGAATTTTATTATCTACACTTTTGTCATTACATGTTTTGAAGGTTGCATTATGGATTTTGAATTATAACGAAAAAATGTTTTTTTTGCATTGCTTTAACTGGCAAACCATGAGTTTTCAGAAATAATGGCTGTAAGAAAAAATATTGCAAATTGAAAGTTCTAAAAGACTGTCATTTAAGTTTTATCAATACAATCGCTTTTTTACGAAATAAATGCAAAAAATCGTTTTTTGTTAACTTCCTTGCATTATATCTCGTTACCAATTGATGGTAGACAGTTAGATCTGTGAACAAATTTGTAGATTCAAGTCTGTTGAACAAAAAAGGTGGTAATAAATTTTATCGTAGGATGAACGATTTACGAGATAATTACAACTTAATGTAATACTCAAAATACACCCCTCAACAATTTAAAATAAAAAAAATGACTCTGTAGAACAATGTCTTACGAACTACTTTATTTTGATAATTTGATTGGACTATGATTACACTGAGCGAGTTTACTAGTAGCTTGTAAAAATTTGCATGGTCCAATTTTCCGACGCGAAAATGCATTAAATTTAATTTGTTATTAATTTTTCAACCCCCCAATAAAGAAGTTTGGTTGGACATAGCTAATTTAGTTAATACGTTTAACATATTGTATTCTTGTATTTTTAATTTCGTAATTTTTTTTTAAACTACTTTAATAACCTTTTATTTTATAATAGTTTAATAAGATTCGATAGAATGTAATAGAAATATAAATAACTATTTTACGTTTATACCGAAATACTATATGTAATATCATACATTTGTTAACCAAACTATTTAAAAAAGACACAAACAGCAGAATGAACTGTAATAACTATTATACCAGTAGTTCTAAACCAACAATACATTTACTCCAGACAGTAAGTAGATATACAGGCTGAGACATTTATCCTGAGACTACTTAATATCTGGAAAACTACGGATTTTTACGGAAAATATTTAGTACAAAAGTTTCAGATTTGGAGGGGCAAAACTAATGAAGATAACAATTTTGACCTTGAGTGGAGGTTTTAAGGTCATTTTGGGGTCAACTAATTTTTTTCAAATGGAAACCTATTTATTTTTTTGCAGATTTGAATTTTGCAGAAAAATGAAACAACTATTGCTTGAAAAGTTTTTTAAAAAATTTCTTTTTTTTTGTTTTTTTTACATAAAACATTTTGTAACGCAAAAAAAATTTTTTTATCTAAAAAAATTACGTTAAAATTGAAGTTTTTAAAAAAAACTTTTTAAACAATAGTTGTTTCATTTTTTTAGCAAAATTCAAATCTGCAAAAAAATAAATAGGTTTCCGTTTAAAAAAATTTAGTTGACCCCAAAATGACCTTGAAACCTCCACTCAAGGTCAAAATTGTTACCTCCATTAGTTTTGCCTCCCAAATCCTGAAACTTTTGTACTAACTATTTTCCGTAAAAATCCGTAGTTTTCGAGTCTCAAGATAAAAAACTCACCTGTAGATAAAATATGTAACTACCAAGAAAATTATTCTGTAATATTATGTTAATAAAACATACGGGGTATATGGACAAAAAGTTTAGAACCATTCACGGTGCTCTGGAAGCCAACTTTAATAAAAAAATTGATTACCTCTGATTTTTTTGTACAATTCAATTCTTTAGTATTTAAGGAACATTTTAAGACCAAAAATAAAAAAATCGTTTTGGCGCTTTTTTAATAATTCATAAAATAAGAAATCGTATGCAGAATTATTACGCGAATTTTATTTAGCATTTATTGTTTATTAACTTTTTACTCTACATAATAGACAAATAAATAAAAATAAAAATAAACATATATTGGGATTCGAACTCGGAACTCTTAGTTTACAAGATTTGTTATAATTTTTTGTAAAGTTTAAAATATCAACCAAACGGTACTTTATATCGAAAAATCACAAGAGATACAATAATTTGGTTTTATTGAAAGGATTCTAAAACATATTTGATATTATCGATCCAATAATTAGTACTCGAGATATGAACTATTTTCAAGCCTTTATTCTCTAGCCTTTCAGGTATTCTTCCGATCTTTTTGAAATTTGGTAGAAAAATCGATTTTGTAAATACCTCAGTTAAGTTCGTTAGTTAGCGGAATTCCTTTATGAATTTCAAAATGGCGGCCGTTCAAAATTGAAAATAATTCATATATCGGGTATTAATCATCAGATTGGTAATATAAAATATGTTTTGGAATCCCCTTAATAAAAGAAAATTATTGTGTCTCTTGTGATTTTTCGATATAAAATACCGTTTGGTTTATATTTCAAAATTTACAAAAAATTATAAAAGATCTTATAAACAATGAGTCCCGAGTTCAAATTCCAATAATTTTTTTTTTATTTTGTAGAGTAAAACAATAAATAATTCAAAAAAATCGCGTTATGACCTGTACACGATTTATGTATTTTTTTGTTTTATGAATTATTAAAAAAGCACCAAGGTGATTTTTTTCTTTTTGGTCTTAAAATGTTCCTTAAATACTAAAGAATTGAATTGTAGAAAAAAATCAGAGGTAATCACTTTTGTAATTTAAGTTGGCTTCCAAAGCACCTTGTACTATTGTTACAACATACAATATTCGCATTAACTTTAACCGAGACGATCATTGAAAACTTTTCGAACATTCGTTCGTGTTCGCTGAAGATTGGTGCTTCTATTCATATTGTGCGATCATGTCATAAGTGTTTTACTGCCAATATATTCGATTCCCGATTTTATATATACTAATACGACTTCAGTTCTCATTACATATAATACATTCAAGTAAATTTAATACGAGTTTAAAAAAGGAACATAAGCTTTTCAATGCTTTAACACATTGTTATTTTTCTAGAGCTAACACTCAAATTCAATTTAAATTTTTACTTTCTTATACTAGTCTAAGATCCGACATAAGAACGACCTTCATCCATCTGTTTAATGGATGAGAAGTATTTTAGTATGTTAAAAAATATATCGCGAGTGGGTTGGCTAAAAAAATCCTGTCAAGGCTATAATTATGATATAATAACATTGCACTCATGTGCGATAGAAGAGGACACAGCATTGGAGCTGCGCGCGGAAGGCCGTCGGGAGACAGAGAGTGCGCATGCTATTTGTTCATGCAATAGAGAAGGAGAGCGATACACTTTTTTTCAATTTTTAATTAATCATAGCCTTGACAGGAATTTTTTAGCCAACTCACTCGCAATATATTTTTTAAGATACTAAATTTGATAAAAAATACTTTTCATCCATTAAACAGATGGGTGAAGGTCGTTCCTATGTCGGATCTCCTACTATACCATGTATATGAAATATACATATAGTATAAATAAGTATAGTGAAGCCGATTTTTTTTTGAAATCCGGATTTTGATGGAATTATCCATTTTGACCTTCCCTGAATCCATTATGACGATTTTCGCCATTATGTCTGTGTGTCTGTCTGCAAGAGCTTTAACTCAAATACGATTTGTCGTAGAAGGATGAAATTTTATATTTAAGATTAATTTTTGTTTGGGAAGAAAACGTCCTATTTTTGAAAACGATCTTTCAACCGGATACGGATGTTTACCTACGTCGACGGACTCATACGGACTTCACCCCCTTGTAGAATTTTAGAAATGAAAATTTCAAAACTATTTGATGATTGTTCTATTCTTCCAAAAATTATAATTAGCTACTTACCGCATTAACGCCCAAAAGAAAACTAAAATTTGCAGAAGACTTTTTTAAATGAAATTAAGTACACTAATGTCCGGTATTATAAAGGACCTAACAAAATTTGCTAGCTAGCAATTACATTCAAATGGGGTATTAATTCTGTACTAGTATCTATGGATTAGTTATGGAATTTAGAGCAGTGACACTTCAACTAATTGTAACACAGTTGGCATCTTTCACCGTACAAAATAATTTTTATGTTATATTTAACATGTAATTCTGATGCCGTGTTCAGACCGAAAAAACAAAATAGCAACATCGTGTCTTTTTGACAAAAGTGCAATAAAGCCTATGCATTTTTAAATACGATGTGTTTTCAAACACCGTGTTGCTGTTTTGTTTTCTTTGGTGTGAACACCGCATGAGAGTTACAGCAGCAGTGGTTGGATTTCTAGAGCAATTGTCCCAAGGTAAAATCATCCCAAGGTACAACCCTTTCGCCTATAATAATTTTTTTGGTTATGAAAATTTGCCTTTATACATTTACCTTATAACATGAACAATTTAAACTATATTTAATATTACAGTATATTATTTTTTTTAACATTATTTTGTTCGAAATTTCATCAGCTTTAAGATTTATAAAACCTATTTTATCCTAAAACTGATAGCCCCAGTGTTATTCCCAAACAACTGATTTTAAACAGCTTTACTACCAATTTAAAAAAATATATATACTCCGTCTTTTTTTTAACATGTAATTCTAAGAATTACAGCTACAGTGGTTGGATTTCTAGAGCAATTGTCCCAAGGTAAAACCATCCTAAGGTACAACCCTTTCCCCTACTGTATGGATTTAACACTTTCAAGAGCTTGTCCATGTGTGTGGAGGAATATTGTGAGTTTCCAATAAACAAATAAATTTCGCACAATTTTTTTCGTAAGCTCTTGTTTGATATTGTAGACCTATTCACCAGATACTAAATTATAATCGTATTTTTTCTTGTGGTAAAATAAATAACAGATCTTATTACCATTGTGCCAAACAAGATAAATGAGCCAAACTTTTATATTTAATATTTATAATTGAGTTTGAGTGTTTTTTTTTTTAAATTATTTATATATTATATACTTTCTATTAGCTTCTTGTATCCTTATTGCTAGATAAAATTAAGTTTGTTATATTAATCATTAGACTTCATTATAAGACATATAGACAATAAAGAATCTAGATAATTCACTAATAAGAAAAAATTGCAAATCTTATGTTCAGATAACCATTTTTATACATTAAAAATTTATAGAATTACTGAATTAAAAAATAAAAAATAACCAAATTTAATAATATGAATGAATGAAATAAAAACAAGGACTAAATGAAATATAGATAAAAAAACATTTTCCTTAATTTTAAGTGTATATTAAATATCTATAAAACAAAAATATTAATTATACATACAAGAATATATAAGAACAATATTTGATACTTAAATGTGAGTAAAATCACTGTAAATAATGATTTAAAATAATATTATAAATAGTATAGGTGTACAGTCTTTTAGATAAGAAAATAAAAAAAATATGCAAAATGGCATTATTAAAATAATTGTTGAATTAAATTTATATTATATATATAAAAAAAAATTCGTTATTTAGATATATGGTGAACAAAACGGCGGACATTTTAACTTAACGGTTCCAATCAAGTGATGTAATTTAAATAAAGAACATGAAGTTAAAATTCAGACTGGCTACGAAAACTCTGTTATGGGACCAAACACTTTATAAAAAACAAAAACAACCACCGCAGAGCGATAGAGAGAGAAAGTGAGAGAAATATGCAACTATAATAACTCTGGGTCATTATTTTTACTTTTGTGACATATTAAATAAGAATTAAATCATAGGGACAACTCAAATGTGTATATACATATACCTACAATTGAGTCTACTGAAAAGTATTCCTGGTCTTACCAAAAAACAGAACAACGAGCTTTGATTGGTTGATTCATACAATTTCTGGTGGAATGCACCAGAAATTAAAATAATGTCATTTTAAAAGCGTGTAAGGAAGTGAGAAAGAAGTAACTAGAAAGATATAGAAACTAGTGACCAGGCTTACCAAAGAACTTTGTTGAACGTTTCTGCCAGAATACTAGTTCTGGTTACTTCTTTCTCACTTCCTTACACACTTTAAAAATGTCATTCTTTAAATTTCTAGTACATTCCACCAGAAATTCCATGAATCAACCAATCAAAGCTCTGTTTTTGGTCAGTCGTGAACGTGACCATTGTTTTAGTTTTTATAACATCGGTTTTTGACAAAATTGTGATTTAAAAGTGAATTAAATCTTACAAGAGACTTAAATAAAGATCCAGTTATTATATTCGTCGTTATGAATAACAGAATCAAGATCTTTTTCAACAATGAAATATTTTTCACGCACATTTTTATATCGAAATTATACAATTTAAAAACTTAGCAAATATATGAAAAACAAAGATATTACATAAGACGAAAAAATTGTATAAATACTAATTAATAATTATATTAATTATGTTACTGTTTTAGAATCTAGTTGATTAAATATTGTAAACTTATTTTGTTTGCATTGTTTTTTAAAGATAATGTCCAGTATTATAAAGGAGCTAGCAAAATTTGCTAGCTAGCAAGCACTTTCAAATGAGGTATTAATTCTGTACTAGTATCTATGGAATTTAGAGCAGTGACACTTCAACTAATTGTAACACAATTGGCATCTTTCACCGTACAAAATAATTTTCATAATATCACCACTGTTTTAATACCGTTGGTATTTACCTACAACGCTTGCGAGAAACTTGTCAGTCTTCAACAAGAACTGTCATATGAGTTTGATATCTCATTTGAAAATGCTTGCTAGCTCCTTTATAATACTGGACATGACAGCTACAAATGTTTAAAACATTGTTGAATATGATCTGAACCTGTTAACATTTACCAGTAAACAACTGCCAATGTTTCTGTAGTCTACCGACATATTTCCAACATATGTAAACTGTAAACAATTATCTATTATTAAAATATACAAATAGTTTTAATTATTCACAACAATGTTTTCAAATTCATGGTAAATGTTCATTAAAGATGATATCCATTCTTGTATATTTTGTTACTGCATCTAAATCAGAAAGTGGTGTCAAATAATTTAATGAATATGTTAAATTATTTCAATATTGGTTGTATTTGTTAAATTGTCAACAAACAAACTATAATACATTTCATTTTTATGTATGAAATTTATAGAAACTTCAAATCAAATTTTAATACCTCTAAAGATAAATTTTCCTTTTCTGATTTTTTTTATTTAATACCACTTTTATTTGAATAATTTATTACTCTATTTTTTATTATTATTTATTATAATTATGTAAACAAAAATTATGTAAGTTAAAAAGCTTTACGCTTATTTCTAATGCCAATGAATTTTAGAAATGTTATTCTTCCATTTAATACATTTTATTATATTGATAAGTTGTTTATTAACACCCAAATATTTAAGTATTGTTATATTACATTCCTCTTTAATTTTTAATGTAATTATTTGTATAGCTTTCAAAACTTAAAAGCAATGGTTGTGAAATTTACAGAAAAATAAATTATAGCTAAATATTCACTTGTTTCATTTACTTTATCACCTAGTGTTTTGCTTCCAAATATTCATTTCTGAAATCAACAGTGCTGGATTAACCATATACAGGGTGGGGCATTTAAAGTGTTACAGATTATTATCTCAGAACCATCGCATATTTTCAAAAAATATTTCAACCAAAAAATGTTTGGTTGTGAGGGGGTAATCGAATAGTAATATTTATTTATTATTTTAACATGGCCTTCAAGGATATTTGAAGGTCAACATCATTTTTTTAAATAGCAACCTATATTTATAATTAAGTAATCTTATTCTACGTGAAAAAACACGAATCTTTCATTGTAAATTTTACCTTTCCAAGGTATCTAACAAAATAATTCGAGATTTTGAACTTTCAAGAATTTTTTACTCAAAAACCATAAACTTTAGAAAAAAAGTACGAGATACAAAAAATGTTTATTTTGGTCTAATAAAGCTTGGAGAGTTATTTTAAAAAATTAAAGAACTTTTTAAAACTTATTCTATTTATTTTATTTTAGCAAAAACAAAAAAAAAATACTAAATGTTAATAAAAATTTTAGAATAATTCTACAAGTTTCATTAGACCAAAATAAACATTTTTTGTATGTTGTACTTTTTGTCTAAAGTTGATGATTTCTGAGTAAAAAAATCTTGAATGTTAAAAATCTCGAAATTATTTTGTTAGATATCTTATAAAGTTTAGGCCATTCAAAAAAAAGTTTTCAATGAAAGATTCGTGTTTTTTTTACGTAGAATAAGATTACTTAATAAAAAATATAGATTCCCATTAAAAAAAATGATGTTGGCCTTCAAATATCCTTGAAGACCATGTTAAAATAATAAATAAATATTACTATTCGATTACCCCCTCACAACCAAACATTTTTTTCAAATATGCGATGGTTCTGAAATAATGATATGTAACACTTTAAATGCCCCATCCTGTATATAGCAGGAGCAGCAATGCTACGGGTCCCGCGTCTCTGGAGGCTCCGTGGCCTTACGGAAAAATAACTCTTGTTGAATTTACCATCTACCGACCAATGATTGATATGTGGTGTCCAAATCTACAGTAATTAATAATTTAATCTCGATTTGATTTAATCGAAAAATCGATTTTTAAAGCTCCGATCTTTAATTTTTTAATCGCTTTTTCTAAATTTACCCACAATAAACGCCCCGAGTGACAACCGCCTCATTTGTTAATAAAATAAAGCCTATTTATCTCCTTTTTTTGGTTATTCAAAGCTTCCAAGGGGTAAAATGTCTAATAAATTGAATCAATTGACTTCTTTTTTGGTCATTGTCAAATCTATAAGGGGTGATTACCGTCCAATTTTTTTTTTTAAAATAGAACCCACTGATTTTTTTTGTTGTTTAAAATTCACAGGAAGTGACATTCGCTTAATGTACAAAAAAATAAATCATATAAACTTTTTCGGGGGGGGGGGGGGGCACTATCAATTTCCGCCCTGGGAGTCACCCCCCCCCCCCCCTATCGAGGCCACTGCCAGTGGCTTATTTGTATTTATATTTAATCCGGCACTGGAAATCAGATCTAATTCGATCTCATTCGATCAGGATATTTTCAAGATCTGGACAGTTTAAAAAATTTAAAATGTAATCCTATTTCTAAATCTAATGTAACCTATAACCATCTTGGGAAAATCAACTTTTTTAAACACATAATTCATTTTTTTGATCGGGGATTAAAACCGATTATTTATTATACCAAGTGGAACAAACTTGAACAGTTGAACGCGAAAAATATTTAATATTTTATTCGTACTCCCCCCCCCCCCTCAGAAAAAATTGATTACGATGCCACTGCTCCTGAAGAATATTTTTGTGATTACAGTTGGACTCCTATAAGTTGGAACCATATAAGTTCAAGTTCCCCTACATCGGAGTAGAAGTTGTTTCCCTCACTCCTTACCGTCTTTTTTAACTTAACGAGTTTAACGCGCTGCCGACGCGCCCGGTTGCAAGATTTTGAAGGCTGGTTATGATAAAATTAATTAAAATAAATTTTAAAATTAATTAAGTAAGATACTTAATATACTGCTTACAAATAAATTTTCAGATTTTATAAAGTAGTTGCAACATTTTTACAAAAATAAAGCCGCCCCTGCGCCAAACGCTAACGAATCTAGCTGACTGACGGCAGGCTGTATCTCTACACCACAAATGTGACGTCGTATAAAAAAATCAGCCTTTATAAAGTAGTTGCAATTTTTGTCGCTCACCTCTCGGACTATTATTTTTTTCGATTTTTTTTTCAATTTTAATAACAACAAAACATTTACATATTTAATTTTTAAAATGAAAAGTTAAAAAAAGGTCATTCACTTTTACACATTGATTTTATTTCATTTGTGAAAATTTTTAAAAATAAAAGACGAAAACAAAAACCTTCGGCTTCGGCCGATGGTAACGAGAAAAGCCGAAGTTTGGCTTCGGCTTCGGCCAAAAACTGACCTTCCGTCGGACACTACTTAGAACTTATAGGAGTCCTTACTGTATTGTGTAAGGCGACTCCTCAACTTTTGATTGAGTGTTTGTATTTATTTAAATAAACAATAATGAATATTAATAATTAAAAACGTGATTTTATTTTGTTATTCAATTTATTTTGGAAGTACAGCGTATTGTTGGAGCTTCCGCGGTTTTGCGCTGGTTCAATTCTAGAAACCCTTATAACATTTCCCATATCATTTTTATAAAATATGCTTAAATACGCATAGGACTGAATAACCTAGGTTCGCGATGAGTTGATCAATTTATACACCTTCATAGAGAAAAACAGTTCCTACCTTTAGATCGGACTGCAGCGTTCTCCCATACAGCATGTAGGTTTCAGGGATTAAGATTAAAAGGATACCTTTTTTTGCTGGAAGTTTTCCGCAATGACTCTCTGGATATCACATTAGTTTCAACGTTGAATCAGAAGTTTAATTTATCCATCAATATATGGAATATGAGTACCAGGTACCAGGAATGCTTTCATGAGTATTCTAGATTTTTAGAAAGAGTTTAAGACACTCTAGTACGCAGATCTTTGAAAAATTGAAAAAACACTTGTATTTTAAATGGGAAAATCACCCCCCTCTGGTAATGGCCTTTTTTTAAGATAGAGGGCTGAAACTTTTCCCACATTGTTTTTGAATTATTTGGAGCTGATTTGGAGGGCGGCCCGGTCAAAATTAGGCCTAACCCCATATAAGGACCACCCTAATAAACATGTATCGAACCGAAAAAAACCGATATTTATTTTTCGGTTCGGTTCCGGTTTTCGTTCCGGCAAAATATAACGTTTTTTCCGGTTTTGTGTCCAGTTACGGTTCGAAGCCCTGGCTGTACGTATTGTAATGAAATCCATTTTAGCTTGTAGTCCAGGAACATTAGGTTTTCACTGGGGAAAATTTCGCAATAAGCTGAATTTTTGTATACACCTTCATTTTGTCTTTATAAACAAGGTACCAAAAGTCCCCAACAATCCCATGCGAGCATACTTTTTTACAGCCCACAAAAGGTGCTAACAATTAGTTTTAAGTAAATATCTCTATATCTATTGGTTCTATGACTAAAATAGTTATTATCAAATATAAAGTTTAGAAAATTACCTACAATAAAGATCTTACAACTTTTTTCGTACAATACATAGCTGGCTATTCAATGCTATGCATCATCTTCAAATCGCTGTAACTCCGTCAGTTTTTGGAATTGAGGTATAGCGTTTTAAACACACTAAATGTTAGCACCTTTTGTGGGCTGTAAAAAAGTATGCTCGCATGGGATTGTTGGGGACTTTTGGTACCTTATTTATAAAGACAAAATGAAGGTGTATACAAAAATTCAGCTCCTTGCGAATTTTTCCCCAGACACATCTATTTTTCTGGACTATTGATACAATCAGATTTTATAAGAAAGAGTAACAAATTAAAAATATTTTATTTATACTTTTCAACAAGCGACATATTTAATTATAACAACTAAACTACTAACTAGGATTAAACTGAAACAAGTCAATCAAATCAAGTCCCAATGCCGAATTAGATATCGGTGGAGCTAATTCTGCAGCCGTCATGTTTTCCAATCTCTCACTGACCAACTGATCAACATTCATTATATCATCGGAAGCTCCACTGGAATCTAAAACACTCCTTTGTCCTGTATCCACCGGCATTATTAATTCATTTGATTCTGAATTTGAATCCATATTAACATTTAATAATTGCTCTTCAAGATTTTCACTTTGGTGATTCTCAATTCCATTTTGCTCAGTTATATTTTGATCCACTATATTCTGATTAAGTATTTCATTTACGTTATTTTCAATACCATTGTTAACAGCAGCTATTTTTTTAATCGGTTTTGACTGTTTTCCAAAAATCTGATTTTCATCTATTATATAAAAACCAACAGGTACATTTAATAATAATGATAAATATTCATCTACTTCAACCTTAGATTCGTTGTCAGAACTGACTGGCTGTAACAATGATGTGCATTCTTTTTGTACAGTCTTAACCAACGCACTTAAGTCATTTAACAATGCTAAAACTCTTCTACCAGGTTGAGCAACTCTTGCATTTCTCACTGCAGTTTCCCATAATGGCGTTACCTTTCTCCTTATAGTCAATGGCCCGTGATCAGGATTAAGTTTAATATGTTTTTCAATACGAGCGTAACCTAAGTATGCCTTTTTACATGTAGGACACCTGAATTGCTGTGCCACATTACGTTTGGGAATCGGAGGTTCGGAAAGTACAATTTTGGGACGTTTTGCAGGTTCGAAAACTTTATCAGAAATAATTTCAACTTGTTTTTCAGTTTCATTTACATTTAATTCTATTGTACTTTTTGTTACTTTTTCTTGTTCAGGTACGGCAATGTTATCATCGGTTTGGAAGATGTTTATCATATGTTTTGGTGGTTTTGTAACTCTACCTGATCTAGTCCGTACTGATTTAGTAATTACAACTGGCGGTGGAGATGGAATTCTTTCAACTGTATTGCTTTTTCTTGGACGTCCACGTTTATTTTTCTTGGGCATTTGTAGATCTAAATCTTCTGGATACACAGTTCGGTAAACAATCCTTGTATTGGTTTTTGAATCAAATACACTTTGAGATTTTGTAGAATCTTTTACGGAATTTCTTTGATGAAGTGTTGATTCTATTTCTTTCAACTGTTGTTTGTCCAAGGGGGCAACACTGTAAAAATATATATTACTTTATATACTGCTATATTTATTGCCGGAGGAAGGTGGGTACGATGCATGATTTTCATGCAGGCGCCAATCACCGAAGGTGGCAAAATTTCAATAAAATTAACTTAACGCCACTTGCAAAGTTTATTAAGGGGGCAGACCCAGTTAAAATTTTGTAAAAATCAATTTTTTTTTGCATTTTCTCAAAGTAGAATATTTCAAAAGTTATTCTCTGAAAATTTCAGACAAATGTCCTGTCCATAGACGATTCAGTGTAAGTTCCAAAATAAAATTTTTATCTGCATGCAAATAGTACTCAAAACTTTAAACGCATTTTTCTCGAAACCATGTTTTCGAAGTCGGTGATCACTGTAACTTGAGAACGGCTTTGCCAATCGGTTTGAAATTTTTTTCACTTATTCTATACATAATTGTCCTCCAGATGAATGAAGGATTTTTTTTGGGCGATTATTATTTTTTTATAGTCGAAAATGCAAGTGAAATTTTTTGGATTATTTGGTCTTTTTAATGTTTCCAATTATACAACCTGAGAGATAGTAATCAGAACGGCCGATGGTGACTTATATGTTTCAAAATCGTAATCATTTATCTAATAAACTTCGCAAATCGCATTAAATAAAGTTTTTGAAACTTCTGCAATTTTGTCCACCATTTTGTATTTGACATTCTGAATATTGATAATGTCAAAATCGTCATTAGCGATCTCAAAAAGATAGAAGAGCCCTGAAGATGTCCACTGCAATGTGTGACGAAACATTGGCCGATAACACGACCAAACCGACGCGGCTTACACCCAGAAGCCAAGATCCACGTTACAATTATGTCATAAAATATATTCTAAAAGTTTATAATAAACAGTACACATAAGTAAACAAAATAGAACATTATTTATAATTTGAATATATTTTTCACGGTAATTATGTCATTTTGAAGTCAAATAGTGAGTTTTTTCACGATAAATAGGGCTCCGATGTGAAAACTTTAAGTGCCAAACCCAAAAAACTGACAAAACTGACCATTTTCCTAAAAAACTAACTTTAACTGACCGTGTTAGAAAAAACTGACTTTGACTGATTTTACTGACCAGTTTTAACCCGGGCTTCGAACCGTTATTTTTTTCGTTTCGGTTTTCGTTCCGGTTCGAGCAAAAAAATATATTTCTGTACGGTTCCGGTTTTCGTTCCGCAAAAACTAACGGTTTTTCCGGTTTTTTCGGTTCAGCTCCAAGTGGTTAATTAAAAAAAAATTATCTATATTAAAAAAAAATGTTCTACCATAATTTAGAATATTTTATGGTAGGTACCTACTTGTATGATAGTCCGAAGGACAATTGAAGTGGGAAATAAGATCATGTTAACGCGCGTATTTTAACATGTACTGAACCGTAAAAACCGATTTTTTTATTTCGGTTCTGTTCCGGTTTTCGTTCCGGCAAAAAATAACGGTTTTTCCGGTTTTCGGTTCAGTTCTGGTTCGAAGCCCTGACCCATGAAAACTTTATTTGGGTATATTTAAAAAACTTGACGTGATCAATAAATGTTTGTGATAAGAGGTTGACAGAAATTGAATTCAGTATAAACTTATGTTTGGGTAAACGTAAAGTAGTGTTATTGATTATAAAGAAAAGAAAAATACCTAAGATACGTGTTGCCTTGCTGTACAAGTTGTATTGGATTATCAGTTGTGCCAAGCGGTTTATCTGCATTAATATTCAACTGTTTAAGATATTCAGTTGCAGTTGGAGGTATAACAACATTACCACCACTATTCAATACTATTGGAATTGGTGTAGGGTTTTCTATAATTTCAGGCTCGTCCTCAATTAGTTCTTCTTTCTCTGTTTCTAAATGCAGACCCAGTGCAGCTGCCTGTTCAACTGTCAATTGGATTGTGTGTGTTATATGATCGTTCTAAAAAAAATCTTATATTAATATACGAGAAGCTTTGTGATCGTTTCAGATTAAGACAAATAAAATGTTCTCTGATTTTAAAATTTTAAATTGATCTTTCCGTTTCACGTCAAGACAAACACTTTTTGTTCCGTGTCTGTCTGTCTGTCCGTCCATGTATATTATATTTTATATAATATTTTTTTATGTCTTAAGAGATCTAATATAATCACAGTCTATGTTCCAGCTGTCAAAGTATAGGCTAATACGAAGTGTATGGTTGTTCGTTGTCAGATTTATCAATAATCACGTAAATAGTAATTCAGAATCGAGTTGATGCTCTAATAATATACATGTTAACTGTCCTTGGTTAGGGCAATCTATTGGGGCGAAATCGAGTTGATTAGTTTTGTGTCAGTTAGGTTAAAAACAGAGAATCAATCTCCGCCACAACAATATATATATATAGACATTGACAATAACTGGACGGTAAGTTATCCGACAATGAGACATAAGAGATTCAGCACGAAATAATTGCAGGCTAAAACAATAAATAACCTAATTGATAATCATAACTAACCTGTAGTATATTAAAAAGTGTATTATTGTCTAAAGTTTGTGGATCAACTGAATGTACAGTACTGTCACTTTCAAAATCTGTAGTTTCAGCTAATGCCCGTTGTAATATATCTACGCTTCCATCCACATTACCATTATGGCTTAACGGCATCAGCTTTTTTTGTAGTATTTGTGTATTTTCCATGATTATTATTATCTAATAATATATAAAATGAAATTTTATATATTACAAAAAAATGTTTGGTTATGTTATAAGGATACAAGATGAGAATAGTTAGTATAGTAAGTTAGTAAGCAACGAATTAATAATTATCTTAAGAGTAACATCAATTGGTAAACAAAAAAATATACTGACATAGATTTTTTGAACGTTTTTACATATCTAGTTTATCTTTTTAAAACCGCGTATTAAAAAATTATTTAAATCTTTACTTAATTCGGTCGATATAACAGTTACGAAACTTATCATAATGTGAAATTATGGTAGAATTTTAAAGATTTTGTGTCTTACTTAAAACAAATGAATCCCGTTATGTCTATCTTTTTCTTATAAAAAATTGACTACTAGGGGTGCGTTCCATTTGGCCCATTTGGCACTCGTAACGTTACGATCGTGGTGAGTACCAAATGGAACGCACCCTAGAGGGACCCAGGATATTGATAACGACATCTGTCAAAAAAATATGTTATTAATGTTTAGCGTTAAATAATAAATATATAAAACACAAAGATAAACATGGCGATTAAAAATTGTGTAGTTTTAACTTGTAAAAATAATTCTAAAGACAATCCAGATCTTAGATTTTTCAGTTTAACTAGCAAACCAGAATTACGAAAATTATGGTTAAGAAATATAGGAAATACTGAGTTACACAAAATTACAGAAAATCAACTGAAATGTAAATTGGTATGTCAAGATCATTTCCATGAATCACAATATAGAACATCCGAAAGAATTAAATTGAATTTGGATGCAGTGCCAACATTGAATTTGCCAAATATTCTTAATTACACAGGACAAACTATTGAGGATCATGACTATTTAAAACGTAGTATTTCTTCAAGTTTTAATGATTCAACAGAAAGTTTTAATTATGTGAAAGATAGAATATACAACACAAATGTACAAATAAATGAAAATAAACCAATAGAATGTGATATTACAGATGATTGTCAAGTACTTGTATCTATTTGTGATGATCTGTCAGGAAATCAGAAAGGTAAATTCAAATAATTGAAACGTAGGCTAATACAGAGAGTTTGATGGTCCACTGTCAGATTTGTGAAAAATCACGTATATAGTTATTCAGAATAGAGTTGACGTGCATGCGTGATTAGATTATACGCATTTTATAAAGCGACGCATTTTATAAAGCTGTGTTATACGAATTTAGTTTAAGTTAGAGTAGTCCTACTAGTTTCAGTAGGTTAGGTTAGGTTTATGAATTTCTGTTAACAGATCGAAATACTACAACACTAAATTTTTCAATCGGGTGATTTGATTGTTGCCATTTTATAAAAACATATTAAATATATTTGCTTCAAACATTTATTTCTAATTTATTTACAATACATTACATTGATATATCTTGGATAATTTCTCTTCTGTCCAGTATTATAAAGGAGCTAGCAAAATTTGCTAGCCAGCAAGCACTTTCAAATGAGATATCAAACTTATGACAGTTCTTTTAGAATTTGTTGAAGACTTTGACAAGTTTTGTGCACGCGTTGTAGGTAAATACCAACGGTATTAAAACAGTGGTGATATTATGAAAATTATTTTGTACGGTGAAAGATGCCAACTGTGTTACAATTAGTTGAAGTCTCACTGCTCTAAATTCCATAGCTAATCCATACATACTAGTACAGAATTACGGACATTATTCATTAATTAAAGCAATGTGTTAAAAAAAACCTACATCTATGCACTAAATAATATATTAACATAGATACAGCATAATCTACTCTATTCTAACACATCAACACGTGATTTTCAGAATTTTTGACAGGGGACCTCCAGACTCTCCATATTTACTGAAACATAAATTAATCAACATCACTTAGGTTATCTTTTATTTATCTTTAAGTTTTCATTATGGGTTTTTTTAAACAAACGTGAATTTATTGGACCCATATATATGAAACCGGTTAAATATTGTTTTAGTGCTCCAAATTATTTAATTGAAAAGGACCCTGCAATATCCTTATGGGAAACTGCCTTCCACTAAATTGATTGAATTTTTGATATGTTGTGTATTTTGTCCCTCAAAAATGTTTGTATTTTATCCATAGATAATAGTACGTCTAGTTTGTGGAAAATAAAGCCAAAAAGCTGCACTTTTTGATTGGGGTATGCAACTTTCGGTGGTCATATATAAGGTCAAAAGAAAAATTTTCAGATAGGAAGCCATCCGTGTAGAACACTGTTATATCAGCTATTAAAGATGGCCCCCACCGTTTTTATTAAATTGGCTGTATCTCAGCTTCTAGTCATCCGATTTTAATTTTCTTTTGTTTATTTTAAAGTTCTTATTAAGAAAATTATTTTTTATCATTATTCATTTTTCTCGAAATATTAAAGGTTCCCCACAATTCTCCGAAATCTGAAGATTTCACTTTTCTTACGAACTTCATTGTTATATAACTTTTTTATTGTGCCCAATATCATTTTTTTTACCTCATATAAAAAAGAAAGATATTTTTTTCTGCTTTCCATTGATAACAAGATAATACTGTTTTAATTAACAACTTCTTTGGAAATAGCGTGTTAAACTAAGAAAAATAGACTATTTTTGGATCATTCCATGTCAAGTTTACCTGTATTGGTTTCTCGGATTCGAGATTTTGATGGAAATGTACATTTATACCTTCCCTGAAACAATTCTGACTATTTTTATCATCATGTCTGTCTGTCTGTCTGTCTGTGTATCTGTTTGTCTGTAAACGCTGAAACTCAAAAATGACATTACATAGAGGGGTAAAATTTTATATTTAGGATTAATTTGTTTTAAGAAAGAAAATCTGTTGTTTTTAAAACCGGAAACTGATGTTTACTCTTGTAATTTTTATAATTATTCAAATTATTTCTGAAACGGTACGTGTTGAAAAAAAATGTTTTAAAATTTGTTTAGAATATTATTATTTATAATTTATGTTATGTTTATTTTCTCCCAAAAAAAGTTTTTGAGGTTATAATCGATTTTTTTCAATTATATTTGAAATGGTTTAAAGCAGAAATAAATCATTGAAATAAAAGTTGTAGAGTATGTTATTTTCTATAGTTTATGTTTCATAATTTTTTTTGTATCTCTTACCAATTAAAAAAATAATCTTTTTTATTATATTTTTAATTTTTTTCCACTTTATTTGAAAAAGTTTATAATAGAATGAAATGTTTATAACAAAAAACGCAGATAACGTTATTATCTATAGTTTATGTTCCATTAATTTTTTTATGTCTGCCATCAGCAAGCCAGAATTATTTGTTTTATATAAGTAGATTGACGCACATTTTTTTATTGTATAAGAAAGTTAAATGACATCCATGATAGAATTTTCAATTTTTTTAACTATGCCATATGAGAAAATTGATCCCAACATAAAATTTCATATGATAAAAGGTAAACTTGACATGGAATGATCCAAAAATAGTCTATTTTTCTTAGTTTAACACGCTTTTTCCAAAGAAGTTGTTAATTAAAACAGTATTATCTTGTTATCAATGGAACGCAGAAAAAAATGTCTTTCTTTTTTATATGAGTAAAAAAAATGATATTGGGCACAATAAAAAAGTTATATAAAAATTAAGTTCGTAAGAAAAGTAAAATTTTCAGATTTTCGAAAATTGTTGTGAACCCTTAAGATGTAGAGAAAAATGGATAATGACAAAAAATAATCTTCTCAATAAGAACTTTAAAACAAACAAAAGAAAATTGAAATCAGACGACTAGGAGCTGAGCCAATTTAATAAAAACGGTGAGGGCCATCTTCAATAGCTGATATAATGGTGTTCTACACGGATTTTTAAGTGGCTCCCTATCTGAAAATTATTCTTTTGACCTTATCTATGAGCACAGAAAGTGTCATACCCCAATCAAAAAGTGCAGGGTTTTTTTTACGTACCAGACGTACTATAAGAACACATTTAGATAATAAATAATAAAAATTTTATTTTTACAGAAAAACAGAAGAATTTTGAAAGTAGTTTACAATTAGATCTAAATCAATGTAGAACATGTTTAAGTAAAATACATTTGAAATCAATATATAACTATGCAGATCAACTGGCAGAGTGTGCTTCTATATATGTAAGTGCTTATAATTCATATATCTTTCATGAATAACGTATATCAACTTATTCATTTGGTACTATTATAAAGGATAAACATGCAAAACATACCTTTACATGGATTTGGCTGATTAAGTCACATTCTATTTAACATTCAACCTGCCCAAATATTAACTTCCAGAAGTTTACAGTTTTCAAAAAAATATTTTTTTTTTGATAATCTGTCAGTCGAATTTGATGGTGCTTGAAATATATTATAGAGGTACTTATGACTCATCAGAGGTAATTTTATTATGATCCTCTGTACATAGTTAACTAGAAAAAAAATTAATAAAATTTAAAAAATAAGAAAATACAATGTATTTTGAGGGCAATCACCATTTTTTAGGGTTCCGAGAAAACCCTATTAAGGGGGTATTCTGGTCTAGAAGCCAAAATCTTAGGCATTTTTCAAACTAACATAAAAAAAAATGAAAAACATTTTTACTATCCATTTTTTGGTATGATATTTATTGACATTTTAAGAATATAAAAAAAAATTATAAAAAAAATCAGAAATTCGACAATTTAGTGGGGGCTACAAAAAAAATGGTGCACCCTGGTTGACATGATTCCAGCCCTTATAGTGATCTGAAACAAAAAAATTTGAAAAATTCTCAATCTGTAAAGATGTCGCTATCGCATTGACCTTAGCCAAAAAAAAAAAATTCACAAAATGGCGTCGATATGAAAAAAAAAAATTTTTACCCCTTTTTTTGACCTTTTCGAATTTTTTAAAAATACTCCAAATTGAATTTTTTTTAAAATCCAAGGCAGACGCGATAGAGAGATATATAAAAAATATTTCCACCAAATTTCAAAGGAATCGGTGGGGTAGAACTTGAGATATCATGTCAACCACTTCAAAAAAAGTAGTTTCGAGAAAAACGCGTTTATTGTGTGATTCGTTCCACTCGGCTGACTTAGATGCTACGTCACAAAATCCACTGTATCTCCGAAAATAATTCGAATTTTGAAAAATCCATTTAAGGACATATTCTTAAGGGTCTAAACTTTGAAAATATGCAAAAAAAATTGATTTTTTCAAATTTCTAGACCAGAATACCCCCTTAATCTAACTTTGTCGTCTGTCCATCGATCCGTCCGTCCTTTTCACTCAAAGCTAAATAGCTCGTAAACTATCGACCTGAGAATTTCCCCTAGACCCCACATTTTCCCCCTAGCCTAGGGGATAACAAGGAAAATTTTCAATTATACACTTTTCTCCTAGGCTAGGGGGAAAATGTGGGGTCTAGGGGAAATTCTGAGGTCGGATTCGGATTCAGCGGCCCAAAATCCATCACATGTAAAGTTCAGACCACTTTTTTTATTTTGTGGGCCTGTGTTATAAAAAAAATTTTGGAAGTTAATATTTGGTCAGGTTGAATGTTAAATAGAATGTGGACTTCCAAAAAAATAATCATCCAAATCTATGTAAAGGCATGTTTTGCATACTTACCCGGCTATAACCTTTAGATTTAGATTGAAATTGTCAAAAAATTAAAAATATACGAAAAAATAATCAGGTGCGTTTTAAGAAAAATTTCGAACTAGTAGCGTCGATTTATCTGAAAAAAGGCTGTTTCGTGAAATCTCTTAGTAGTGAAATTTTTTTGACTAAATCGCTTGCTTTTGGGTTCAAGAATATGTGTGTAAGTTTTCCGGATTCTCAGTGCTCCGGAACAGGGTCAAAAATGCCTTTGTTTGTAACAAATTAAGGTTTTTTGACGATAGTTCGGCTAATATTTTGAATAAAAAAAATTAAAAAATATGAGATGATGTGCTATGAAAATACAAACAAAATGACACAGGGTAGAGGTCAAAAGGTCATTCCGTTCACCCGTAAAAAAATAAAAACCGCGAAAAACACGATATTTTTAAAGTTAAGATAGAAAATAAATAAAACTCTTAATTTTTTTTAAATGTCTTCAAAAGATAGCTTTTAATGGTACAAACTGATGTGCAACATTTCATGTCATAGTTTTTATTTAAACGGTCACAATAAACAAATTTTATTCAAAATATTAGCCGAACTATCGTCAAAAAACCTTAATTCGTTATAAACAAAGGCATTTTTGACCCTGTTCCGGAGCACTGAGAATCCGGAAAACTTACACACATATTCTTGAATCCAAAAACAAGTGATTTAGTCAAAAAAATTTCACTACTAAGAGATTTCACGAAAAAATATAATTCGACGCTACTATAAGATTTTTTAGTAAAATTGTATAAAAATTAAATGGTTAACCAATTCCAGGCAATTTATCTAAAAACAATCGGTTTTTATTTAAATGTTCAATAATTAACTACCTTTGGTGAATTTAGCACGAGGAAGCACTGTGCATTTATTTGGCAGATGTTTTTTTTTTACAAGTAACATTAAAATTATATCTATAAAATAAATGCTATTTATGATAGTTAAAATATTTTGATTATTATTATGAATATTAATTTGTTTTAAAGGTACATGCTACTGATGAATTTCCAAAAAAAATTTGTAAAGTTTGTATCACAAAATTGAAAGAAATTTCAGCATTTCGAAAACAGTGTGAGAATTCAGAACAAGCATTTTCACTTACATTGAAACATCATAAAAGACATATTGACAATAATATATGTCTGCCAATGGACACCACTGAAATAACTGATATCGGAAAACAGGATTGTACTATTAATGAATTCATAATATTTGAGAATAAAACTAATGTTGAAGATAATATTAATATTTCTATAGAACAAATTGAGAATATTAATAATATAACAGAAAATCAAGATATGAAATGCCATTTATGTGGTGAGTATTAATTAAAGGCTATGATTTAAACGGGCGGTAATCAGTGGCGTAGATAGGGGGGGGAGGATGATCAATCACCCACCATGAGTTTATTTGAGGCGTTTATTTTGAAAGTGGCCTAAGTCCATTTATGTTTAAACTGAGATATTAAAGAGTTTGCGTTTCAATAAAATTAAAAATATACGTGTAAGATATCAATGTGCCACATTGATTAAGTGTTTCTAAGGGAGTTCAATTTATAATTACTATTAAAATAACCCCAATTATTAAATCAATAATATGTGTTTTTTTACCACAAATGGAGTTAGGTCACTTTCAAAATCAACAATTACGTTTGTTATTAATTTAAAAGAACTCAACTCCATTTGTAGTTAGTTAAAATGCTTCAAATTAAAAAAAAAACACTCATTTTAATTTATATTATTTCTTTATAACTCTTAAAAAAATTATACAATTCAGGAATGATTTTTAAGTCTTGTGATTGCTTAATATCTGGAAAACTATGGATTTTTAGGGAAAATATTTGGTACAAAAGTTTCAAGATTTAGAGGGGCAAAATCAATTGAGTTAACAATTTTGACTTTGAGTGGAGGTTTGAAGGTCATTTTGAGGTCAACAATTTTTTTTCAAAGGAAATCTATTTATTTTTTTGAAGATTCGTATTTTGCAGAAAAAAATAAATAACTTTTGTCTGAAAAGTTTTATAAAAAATTTTAATTTTAACTTTTTTTTTTAATTTTGTAACATTAAAAAAAATTTTTTTGCTTTAAAAATTTATGAAATTATAAAAAATATTTTTTTCAACTGCATTTTTCCTCAAACATTTAAGATAATATATTCAAAATTTTTGAACACAAAAAAAATTTTTTGATATAAATTTTTTTTTTAAATTACGTTAAATTTGAAATTTTTAAAAAAACTTTTCAAACAAAAGTTATTTCGATTTTTTTGCAAAATACAAATCTGCAAAAAAATAACTAGTTTTCTATTTAAAAAAAATTTGCTGACCCCAAAATGACCTTAAAACCTACACTCAAGGTCAAAATTGTTACCTTCATTGGGTTTGCCCCGCCAAATCCTAAAACTTTTGTACCAAACATTTTCCATAGAAAGCTTTCGTTTTCCAGCTATTGTGATAAATAAAACAACATTATTAATAATGAAGTGGACTTAGGCCACTTACAAAATAAACGGCTCATTCAATGAGAAAATTTAAAAACATTTTTTTAAACTCGTCTAGTATTTGTTTTATGAATGATTTAACATAAAAAAATTAGAGTTAATTATTTTTAGATTAAATTATTTACAGGAAAAGAATTTACTATAAAATCTAAATATAAATACCATATGATTGCTCACAATCGACAAGGAGAACACCTTTGTCATATTTGTGGAAAGCGGTTTACTTATATGAAAGCATTACTAATTCACACAAGTATTCATAAAGACATTAACACTGTTAGTTGTCCTATTTGCCCAGAAAGGTAAGATTAGAATTAGGGTCAACTGGGGTAAAAGTGAAACAAAATACAAATATAATATGTTTTTTGACAGTTAACAATACAAATTCATACTTTAATTTACTCCACTAGATGCCCTTATGAATAACTTTTTTAAATATTTAGGTCATTTGAACTGTACGATTCCACACGGACTTTAAAAATAAAAAAAGTGTATTTCATTTTTTACCTCTAATTTGGGATAAGTGAAACAGGCCTCTAATGGAAAATATTTTAGAAAAATTAAAAGAAAAGCTACTTTGGCAAGTTTGATTTATCTTCTTTGTGGCATATCAATGTGAAATTAATTAATATCTGAGCTATACAGAAAGTTATGTGCAAAAAATTAACTAACATACATTGACTAACAGGGTGAAGGGGTGACACATTACTTATTAATGTATATAAAGTTAAGCAGGTTACTTTTAGCAGGATCAAAAATCATTTTGTCACTTTTTTGTCGCTATTTTGTACCGCCATTTTTAGACCTTATTAAATAGTTAAGTGCCTTCAATAAATTGTTTCCAGAATCATATTATTTTTATGTAGGTTTATATGAAAAAAAGATAGGTCAATTTTAAATATTAAAACGAAATTTTAATTTGTTACTCTCAGCAGACTTACTCAAACGAGGGTCATTGTCTTTTATAGACCTTATTTCAATAGTCGAGATCCTGAAATAATTTGTTTCCGGAATCATATAATTTTTATGGAGGTTTTATGTAAAATAGATAGAATATTCTTCAATTTAAGTTTAGTTGTTTTTAGTCACTAATTTTCATCAGAATTCACTCATAAATGTGTACTAGATACATTGGCTGTAACCTACATGTACCTACTAACATTTATAACGCAAAAAAAATAAAAAATGTTTACTCTACCATTAATAGCGGCTGAGATATCGCGAACCCTGCTAACTTTAGATTAAAAAAAATCTTAGTTTTTTGAAAATGGCTCAAGGTACAAAATTAATTCTGGCGGTACAAAATAGCGACAAAAAAGTGACAAAATTACAAATACTTTTTTTTGATCCTGCTAAAAGTACCCTGCTTAATTAACTTTATATACATCACTTATTAGGCGATTCATATTTTCAGGTCGCTTTAACAAACCTTTAATGATGATGTCAGTTTTTATAATTCTCCTATAAACAAATTAGTTTTTTAGTTGCAAGCTTGTTTCACTTTTACCTCTTTTTTTCGTGTTTCATATTTACCCCCACTCGACCCTAATAACAATATGATTTTTTATTTTTATTATATTTATTTAAATAATTTTCTTAGAGTTTTTATACAAAGTCAAGATCTGCATAAACATATGAAAATAGATCATGGAAAAAGAGAAAAATATATATGTAGTTTCTGCGGTTGTAAATATAATAAAAAACTAAATTTTCAAAAACATATTCAAAATAAACATAATAAATTAAATGAGGATTGCACAAATAAAGAATTAGTAAGTGTTGAAGGAAAATCTATTGAAAATGAAAATATTAATGTTTCTAAAGAACAAACTGAGAATACAATTAATATAATAGAAAACCAAGATACACAATTCATTCATGCTTCTGGAAAACTGGAAAATCTGAAAAATAAATGCCATTTATGTGGTGAGTACATACATATTTATTAGGGTGTTTTATTTTTATTTTTTCGGTCCCATTGGCCCATGTTTTAGCTTTGGATTATGATTAAATTTGGTATACGAACGAAAATTGATAACCCAAAAACAGAAATGATAAGATTTTTGGAAAAACAATGTTTTTGGACCCCTTTCCATAGACTGAAAATTATAATCAAAAACAAAATTTTCATTTAATCCATTAAGTAGGGTGTCTTGAGATAGGTCTCTTAAAATGCAATAAAAAATTGTGTATCACCTTTCGATTTCAACCCTTCAGTCACGATATATTTGCGTTCAAAGTCAGAGCGTCCCCCCTCCCTTATATTCTCTAAACTATCAATATAAAAAATCTGAAACTATTATGGATAAATGAAGAGAGTATATTTTTATGTATTTTGTGTCATTTTTAATCTTTTACAAGAACCCAACTCAGGAAAAAATTAAAGAACAAAAAAATAGTTAATAAAAATCGGCGGGCCCACTGGCCCAATACACCCCTGGTCCAAATTATTATTATTTGATACTGGAAATCGATAAAACTTATTAATATTAAATCCTCTACCAAATCTTATAACTGTATCACATTGGGTTCTCTAGATATTAAATAAACACAAATTTTTGGTAAAATTGTTGGAAGGCTGTAGCTCTCTCAGGAAGAATTTCCGGACATACATAGGTTCACATAAAGTTTTTTGCTTAGAATTACATCCTCAATCTACTGTTAATTTTTTTTAACTAGTTGTAAATCAGATAGGTCTCCTAAAATTCAACAAAAAATGTTATATGACCTTTTGGTTTTAACACTTCGGTCACGATATATTTGCTTTTCAATGTGGTTACCAGAGCCCCCCCCCCTTCTAATTTCTTAACTATTGATGAAAAAAAATCTAAAAAAAATCCAGAATGTAGCTTTTAGTATACTAAAAGCTACATTCTGGATTTTTTTTAATCTAGCTATAGCTAGATTAGTTTATAAAAAAATTTGAAATAACTTTTGCTTCCTCGCAATATCGAAGATACGAGAAGCTATGTGATCGTTTCAGATTGAGACAAAAAAAAAGTTCTCCAATTTCAAAATTTTAAATTGATTTATCCGTTTCACGTCAAGACAAACACTTTTCGTTCCGTGTCTGTCTGTCTGTCCGTCCGTCTGTCCCCTGAATCCTTGTCACACACATAACTCATGAACCACTGAACCGATATTATTGAAACTTGGTCAGATGGTTGGGTTTGGTTTGAGGACGGTCCCATTTTTTAGAATATTTTTACATTTTTATAAAATTTTATAGAATATTTTTTGTAGAGCATTAAATTTCCTATAGTATGGGTCTACAACGTTTGTTGTAAAATATTCCTTTACAAAGATTTATCTCAATTTATTTTTAAAATTCGTGTTTTGTTTTTCTAAATTGATATTTGATTGAATATCTTAAATGTCATATTGACGTTTTAAATGTCACTTTGGCGTTTTAAATGTCACTTTGACGTTTTAAATGTCATTTTGACATTTGCATAAATTTAGATTTAGATTGAAATTGTCAAAAATTAAAAATATTTGAAAAAATATTCAGGTGCGTTTTAAGAAAAATTTCGAACTAAGATATTTTAGTAAAATTTGTATAAAAATTAAATGGTTAACCAATGCCAGGCAATTTATCTGAACACTATCGGTTTTAGTGAATTTAGCACGAGGAAGCACTGTGCATTTACTTGGCAGATGTTTTTTTTTATAATGACTACGTAACCCTATCATGTGTGTGCCCAACACTCACTTGGCCATTTTATTATATATTAAGATAATACTTCAGCCCTTTGAATTAATTTTAAATAAAAATGTTTTTTTTGGTCTGCATGTTTTTGAAGATTATTGTCTGAAATGTATGATTTTAATTTGGTTTAAGTTTAATTAAATAAATTTGATTTATTTATAGGTAAACAATTTGTTGGGAGATCTAAATATATGCGTCATATGAATACACATAATCAAAACTTTTGTCAAATTTGTGGAAGACCATTTAGATCATTAAAATATTTAGAACGCCACATTAAAATTCATAATGAGATTAACATGATCAATTGTCCAGTTTGTCCAGACAGGTAAAATTAATAAAAAAATAAAATTAGTTTAATATTACATTCATTTAAATAATATTTTTTTTAGAGTTTTTATTTAATGGCATGTAACAGAATACACATATGGATCATACAAAAATATTTATTTTGTGCTTTACAAGATCATTTACTGCCTTAAATACTCTATAATCTGTTATAATCCAAATTATTGGATCAAAATATAAACTTAGATGTAACTGAACACGTTTAATAATAAAAATAAATTAGAAATTACTGTAATATGTCCATTTTAAGCAGGGCTTCGAACCGGAACTGAACCGAAAACCGGAAAAACCGTTATTTTTGCCGGAACGAAAACCGGAACAGAACCGAAATAAAAATATCGGTTTTTACTGTTCAGTACATGTTAAAATACGCGCGTTAACATGATCTTATTTCCCATTTAAATTGTCGTTCGGGCTATCATACAAGTACCAAAAAATATTCTAAATTATGGTAGAAAAAAAAATTTTAATACAAATAATTTTTTTTTAATTAATCACTCGGAGCTGAACCGAAAAAAACGTTATTTTTTGCGGAACGAAAACCGGAACCGAAATATATTTTTTTACGCAAACCGAAACGAAAAAAATAACGGTTCGAAGCCCTGATTTTAAGTATTTATTTTTTTAATTTGACCTTTCATAATATTTTCCATACAATATCATCAAGTTCATATCATATCAATATCATCTTAGTTTAGTAAATTGTTTCATAACCTAACCTACATTTTTATTATTGAACGCCTATAACTAATGAACAAAGGGCATAGGGAGATAAAGATGCTAAAATTGCCCCCAGAGCATATCTGAACGATACTTTCAGTGGATGTTTGTACTATAATAGTACATTAAGTCTGAAATTTTTAGACCTCAAATCGAACGGATTTTCGAATACCTAATAATTAAAAAAGCCGAAAACAAAAAGCATTTTTTTTCTCTTAATTAGGTGCACCGATTTGAATAAAATTTTTATGGTATTCTGAAATCTATAGAAGCACTTTATAAATAAAATTACAACCGTTAAAAAAAAATGTTTTTTCTATTAAAGAATACAATTATGAAACTATTTTTTTCGAATTCCTCATCAAAAAATACATAAAATATATTTTATTCAAATTTTTCCTAATGGTACGCTATATTAAAAAAAAAATAGTATTCTTATTGTGAAAAATTGGCCTTTTTACAACTTTCGCAATGATATTTTTTTAATTCGTTTCTTACTATTACTATTACTGTGTTGAAAATGAACAATATGTATCTTATAATTTAATAATACAGTGAAGGGCGTGATGGACAGGCACATGATAGGGTTCCGTAGTCATTCTCACTACGATTTATAAAAAAATAGTTATTTCAAAATTTTTCAATGTTTGTTATAAATTTCTTTGAAAGTATTAATTAAAAGCTACAATCTGGATTTTTTCCAGATTTTTTTAATTGATAGTTTAGAAATTAAATGGGGGGAGACGCTCTGATAACGACATTTAAAAGCAAATATATAACGTTTTTTGTTGCATTTTAGGAGACCTAACTATAGACATTCCACTCATAGTCCAGGCTGGCTAGACTAAAAAGTACCTAAAATAGGAATTTTTGCGTACAGTTTTAATACTCACAGAATATGTTACAAAAGTGGTGTAGAGTAATACCCTAATTTTGCTCCGATTTTGGTTAATGGTTGTCCGCGACAGGGGTTAACTATGGTTCAATTGCAAAATTCTTAAGATTTTCTGATTTTTGTTAAATAGCGGTCTAAATAAGTGTTATATAAAAAAAGTTTCAAATAAATGTTAAACGCTACAAAATTCCCTACAACCTCCATTTAAAAAAATTCATTTGTTTATCCGCTACGCTGATTAAAATGACTGAAAACACACTTTTTTTAAGCTGTAATAACTAACTAAGTTTAACGTTTTTTAAGTTGGTACCTCTAGAAAATAAAACTGTTTCTGTTTTATTAAATTGTTAATAGTGGATATCATAATATACAGGGTGAGTCATTTTAATCAATGCAGTCAAATATCTCGAAAAATAAGCGAAATTGAGAAAAACGTTTCAAACAAAAGTTGCTTGGTTTCAAGGGGGCCAAACAATGGTGACCTTGCGGTTGACCTTCAAACCATTTTCAAGGTCAACTTTGATTTTTTAAATGGAAAGCTATATTTTTTATTGCATATTCGTATACTACGTGAAAAAATGAGTATCTTTAGTAGGAAAAATTTTTCTTAAAAATGCTTTCTTCTCTTGGTGTATGGCGTTGTAATATTTATCAACGAACTCAAATATTTAAAAAAAAAGTTGCACCTAATAGCTCAAACTACTTTTAGCATTACCCAGAAACAACGGCGTGGACGTAGTTAGTTGTATGTTTCCTTTGGGATGCTTTTTTAATGTGAGTCCTCTTGCCTCTTACTTTAAAAAAGCACCCCAAAAGAAACATACAACTACTACGTCCACGCCGTTGTTTTTGGGTAATGTAAAAGTAGTTTGAGCTATTAGGTGCAACTTTTTTTTTAAATATTTGAGTTCGTTGATAAATATTACAGCGCCATACACCAAGAGAAGAAAGCATTTTTAAGAAAAATTTTTCCTACTAAAGATACTCATTTTTTCACGTAGAATACGAATATGCAATAAAAAATATAGCATTCCATTTAAAAAATCAAAGTTGACCTTGAAAATGGTTTGAAGGTCAACCGCAAGGTCACCATTGTTTGGCCCCCTTGAAACCAAGCAACTTTTGTTTGAAACGTTTTTCTCAATTTCGCTTATTTTTCGAGATATTTGACTGCGTTGATTAAAATGACACCCTGTATATATTGGATAGTTTAGATTCGTTATGAAAGGGTACGCTTTGATAACGAATCTAATCTAATCTCTATTTTCTAAATTATTAATATAAAAATTTAAAAAAAATTCAAGAATGTAGCTTTTAATTACCGTAAAGTGCCCCAACTATTTCGGACAGAAAGAGCTCTCTAGCGGAATTGGTTGTTGAGATAAAGCTTCCAAAAAAATACTCTGCGAAAAGTAAACTTCCACATTCCCAACCTTATCACTCTTATCATTTGATTACAAAAAATATTACGGTGATAGTGTTGTTTTTCCAGTTATCCAAATCTTCGGGGAAGTCTCCTCTGGAATACATATTTCGGATTTTTTTTGATTCGTTGTGAGTTCATGATTCTATTCCTATTCTATTAAAGGTGAAATAACCGAATCGACGATTTCTCAAGTTGTATTTACTTGTAGTACCAAGGTTTTCTAAAAATGAGAGAAACGTGTTCCATCTGTTCTCATCACTGAATCCGTACTATTTCAATAGTTTTCGTGGGTTTCGTTGTTTTTTGTGAACCGCATCAGCTTCGACATCGTTCGTACCGCAAATATTATTGGTTTTAAACAAAGGGCTAAATAATAAAAATTAAAAATACGGGCGATATCAAAAAAGTTCCAAAGTGGGTATTTCTAATTTGGATTGTTTAATAAATTGTTTATCATGTGTGAGTGTTCATTTGTACCACCAAGGGTTATTTTTTAAGTCTAAGGGCTCGTAGGGAAAAACAAATAAAACATCGTAGACTATGTAATTTTCGGAATACTTTAAATCTGTAAACGGCATTGGATTCAGCGTCGTTTGTACTCATTTGTGCCGTAAAAATATTTGTTTGTACCTCAAAGGGCCAAAAGGTACAAACGATTGGACATATGATAATCTAAATTCATTGTTATTTCATGTTTGGTATATTAAATAAATTGTTTATCATATGCAATCGTTTGTACCTTTTGGCCCTTTGAGGTACAAACAAATATATTTACGGTACAAACGTGTACAAACGACGCTGGATTTAATGCCGTTTACAGATTTAAAATATTCCGAAAATTAAAAAAATAACCCTTGGTGGTACAAACGAACACTCACACATGATAAACAATTTATTAAACAATCCAAATTAGAAATACCCACTTTGGAACTTTTTTGATATCGCCCTAATTTTTAATTTTTATTATTTAGCCCTTTGTTTAAAATCAATAATATTTGCGGTACAAACGGAAACAAACGATGTCGAAGCTGATGCCGTTCACATATTTTTAATATCATAATGTTGGTTGCTACCC
The DNA here is from genome assembly GCA_961205875.1 of Sialis fuliginosa. NCBI lineage: Eukaryota > Metazoa > Arthropoda > Insecta > Megaloptera > Sialidae > Sialis > Sialis fuliginosa. The sequence continues at coordinate 496,482 of OY540816.1, read as the reverse complement.
TTTTAAAAAAAATTATATCTCGTAGCCCTTTGAGGTACAAACGAAAATTTTGCGGTACAAGCGGGTACAAACAAATGCATATAAAAAAAAATTTAATTTCCAAAATCAGTTGCCAATTTCACATAGCCCTGTATGTCTTTATCAATTTTTTAAGATTGTCGTTTGAAATCTTTGTTTTAGGAATGATTTAACATAGAAAAATTAGAGTTGATTATTTTTAGATTAAATTATTTACAGGAAAAGAATTTACTATAAAATCTAAATATAAATACCATATGATTGCTCACAATCGACAAGGAGAACACCTTTGTCATATTTGTGGAAAGCAGTTTACTAATATGAATGCATTACAAAATCACACAAGTATTCATAAAGTCATTAAAACTATTAGTTGTCCTATTTGCCCAGAAAGGTAAGATTAGGGCTATGTTCCGATATACACTGCGACCACTGTAACTTCTGAGGTCATTCCTCTATATTGGATTGTCGTTCCGTTTTGGATTTTTTACTTGAAATTTTCTATAACGGAATACTAGTTTACTGTACACCGCCATTTTGAAATTAATGTCAAAATGAAGACCAGATATATTTTTAACGATGAAGTGGCCAGATTCATAGTATTTCTATGCAGGGCATCACTTTTAATATCCTCTAATCATATAAAGTAGAATAATAAATAAATAATTCAAATATTATTTTCAATAATGAAAATAATAGCAAATCAAAAAAATTTTATTGTTGCGAAAATTTGCTTAAGGATGTATTGGATGTATTTCAAAATGCTACCAAATACATGAAAATTTGTTGGAATGTTCCCATTAGCATTCTTATGCAATAGACAAAATATTAAATTGATTCAATAAGCCGTTTAGGAATTATATTGATTTAAATTTAACATGTGTTCTTATGGGAAACTGATATTTTTCGGCATTTTTTTTTAGGTAAAACACATTGATAAAATGCTACCGATTTTCTAATTTTTTGAGGGAGTGTAGTATTTGATTAGTTGAACAATTATGCAAAATATCATATGTTTTCACTAAACCGCTTCCGAGAAATAAATTATAATACAACAAAATTTTAAATTTCCCGCTCTACGATTGTTATGCATGTAAATTTGATAACAATGTAAACAAAGTATTTTTTGAAAAAACGATTATAAAAGATCTTTGTTTTTTATAATTAGGTCATATATTATGTTTCTTATAGAGAATTAAAGAAAAATTTAGTACATAGTGCAATTAAAAGTGCATAAATAATAAAATATCAAGATATTCTATTAGTGTTTGACAGCAATATTAACCAACCTGAAAATGACAATAGCGTTGTGAAAACTGATAATTAGAATGTGAAATATTTATGTTAATAATGATAAATAACAATAATTGTTATATTTATAACACAGGATTGCGTATTTTTAATAATTATATAAACTATATTTATTAATTTGCAGCTATAAATAACGTAAATTATGTTTAAAATATATTTTTGTTAGGTTCAATTTGCCGTATAGTCAGTGTCAAAATAATAAACTATCTTTATTAGAATTTGTATAAATTTAACAAAATAGTCATTGGAGAGGAAAAATTAGCTTCATATATGTAAGTTAACGACTCTAGTTATAATTTGTATTATTTATAACATCTATTACGATATTTATAACGCAGATATTTGTATATTTCAAAATTTAGCTAGTTTTGTATCTGATTGTCCGTCCATATAACCCTTAACTATATTAGTGCATTTCTGTTTTTTAATCACTAATTGAGAAGAAGCCAACTTCAGTTCATTAATATCGACAAGGCCGGCTACATTCATACAGAAGCCAGAATAAAACAATTCAGCCAGATTATTGTAATTTTGAGTGATAAATAAATACATTCTAATATTTTATTTAAGCAATCATTTTGTAATCATCGAGTAAACTAAACATGGTGTCAGGTGAAATTAAGTGGTAATCAAAGTGTAAAGCAAAATAAACAACAAAATGGAAAATATAATTGCAAAGTTCGAAAAGCAAATAAAAGACTTGATACTAAAAATAAATGTGCAAAATAAGCAACCCAGCAACATGAACATTCCACTACCGAGTGCTATTAAAATTAGTGAAGGTTACATTAGCGAAAATTTAAAATATTTCAAGTTAACATGAGACAATTATTTAATAGCAAGTGGATCACAATACAAGTCAGAACAAGAAAAAATAGCAATATTATTAACTGCAATTGGAGAAGATATTTTTAAAAGATACGACAATTTACCGATAACGGAAGAAGATAAGACGACAGCAGACAAATTACTTAAAGCAATCGAAAAAAATATACCAGAAGTTAATAAAAGATATGAAAGGGCTATTTTTAACCGAGCACAGCAAGAAATACAAGAGAGTTATGACGATTATTTTAATAGATTAAGAAAATTGTCAATATGGGCAAATGGCAGACGACATTTTATTGGATAAAATTATATGTTCAATAAAAAACATTAAGATTAGAGAATCATTATGGATGGACAAGAATATTACGCTTGAACAAGCCATAAACAAATGTAAGTCAAAAGAACTCTCAGATAAGCAACTAAACAATCTGAAAATGTCAAACAGCAATGCAGAAAACACTGAAGCAGATATCAACAAAATTAAGAAATACAAAGACGTCAATAAACGAACAAACGTATTTTAATAATATCAATACAATCAAGCTAGTACATCAAGAAGAGAAAATATAAAATGTAAATATTGTGAAATCATACACAAACATTTTAAGAAATTTTGTCCAGCTTTTGGTGAAACATATATTAACTGTAGAAGTCAAAACCATTTTAGAAAAGTGTGTTTACAAGATAGCAAGCATAAAAAGCATAGACATGGGCGCCGGCAGGACTTCTTTCAGGGAGGTGTATCTATAGGTATATAAAATTAAATTTATTTAAAATTCATATCACGCGGGTATTTTAATATGCATCTGTGGAACGAATCTTCGCCTCTGAGGATAAATTTTTTTTCGAAAATTATATTTTTTTGGAAGCTAATATTTGGTCAGGTTGAAAGTTACATAGAATGTGACATCCAAAAAAATCAACCAAATTTATGCAAAGGCCGATTTTGTATGCTTACCTGGCTATAGTCTTTGAGATAAATAAAAAGTTTTGTGCCAGGCATTTCTAACAGGCACTGACATGGTAATTTTCATTTGGTCATAGTTTGAAGCTGTTACTGGATTGGTATGGTAATGAGTAAAAAAAAATGTTTTAAATGTTTTGTACCAAAATATTACAACAGGATTTAATAAGCCACAAATATAATACTAAATTTTATCAGTGATTTCAAACTGTTACTTTATTGGTATAGTTGCGCATGCTAGTGTTCACCATTCCATGCCGAAACATTACGAGCGTATTTTCCGATTAATAAGTTGGAAGGAGAATTGAAATCTCAAACTTGATTTCAAATTGTACCGCGCCGCGCATGCGCATTTCAGAGAGGGTACTTATCTGCATCTCACTCTGATGTCTCACGTTCCTCTTACAGGCTTAAATGGACTACTGGTCATATAGGAGTATTATATGTATATACAGTGCGTTCACGATGAAAGGAACAAATTCGTTTAAAATTCAGGTAAATATTTTGTGCAAAAACGCTCGGACCCGTCGATTAGTATTTTTACTTGCGGATTTTTTGACATAAGAAAATTGTATATAGGGTGTCTCAGGAAAAACATATGCAGTCATCATTGATTTTTTTAAATGGAACACCCTATATATTATACCATTTTTGAATTGTGCGATAAATTCTGAACACTTTTTGTACATTATATCATATCTCTAAAATCAGTGGTTTTTGGAATAATGACGTTTGAAAATTGACATTTTGAAATACACACAAGTCAAATAAAATGTTTAAATTGAAAAAATAAACTTTGAACATTTTTTTAAAAGCCAACAAAAACATCCTGGTATTGCAACAAAAAGAAAAAACATTGAACTTTTTTTTTTCTTTTTTTTCTTCTTTAATTCTTTTTGTTGCAATACCAGCATGTTTTTGTTGGCTTTTAAAAAAATGTTCAAAGTTTATTTTTTCATTTTAAACATTTTATTTGACTTGTGTGTATTTCAAAATGTCAATTTTCAAACGTCATTATTCCAAAAACCACTGATTTTAGAGATATGATATACTGTACAAAAAGTGTTCAGAATTTATCGCACAATTCAAAAATGGTATAATATATAGGATGTTTCATTTAAAAAATCAATGATGCCTGCATATGTTCTTCCTGAGACACTCTGTATACAATTTTCTTATGTCAAAAAATCCGCAACTAAAAATACTAATCGACGGGTCCGAGCGTTTTTGCACAAAATAATTACTTGAATTTTAAACGAATTTGTTCCTTTCATCGTGAACGCACTGTATAGGTATGACCATAGAGAATGGACCACGCATCTGACTCGAAAACAGAGCCGTGTCAAAAGAAAGAGATAGAAACAGGTTTGGAATATACTTGTCCTTTTTTTAAACAGGAGTGTAACTATTTCATTGTTGGCCCCGAACATTAAAAATATTCATAGATATACTATATGTATGTATATAAAGAGGTTAAAAAAACAAAAAATAATTAACGTTATAAAAAAAATGTTATTAAAAAAAACAATTATTGATTTCTAAATAATATAAGTTTCGAATTTTTGACCCAATTTTAATATCTTGTTCTTCCTTTTTCGTAGCTTCGTAATGTAACCTAATATCAAAAAAAATATTTAAAATTGTGTTAAGTAAATCTTGTATGTGCTGTTTGTAAGTGCAATCCACCTCATCATTTTGTAGCAATCACATGGGAATTGATTAAAAACTATTTTTTATTAACATATATTTAATATTTTTGGTAGCAAAAATGTTATTTTCCCGGAATATCCGTTCATAATTTTGTAAATTTTTATGAGATCAATTGATGTTTTTTTTTTTAATTTCCTCGATGAAATATGAACCATTATAGTATGTTTATTGTTTATATTATTTAATTTTCTAATAAAAAACTTATTGCACAAAAATCACAAGATAGATTTACAAAAATATATCTGACAGAAATACTACCCTGAACTGTAGTAACCTACCAATCAGATTCTTAGAAAAAGAGATAGATATATGTCCAAACTACACTGCATCTCTCTCTGACTTTTTGAACAGATGTTACACCATTGTGTTAATACAGAATGCACTGTCCATTCTCTATGTCTATGGGTATGACTGTGACCGCCGCATGTATTTAGCACCAGCACTTACAGTAGTAAAATGGCGGCAAACAATGACGTCATTGATGTTGCTAGGATACTGTAACAGAGCACTGGAAGCCATAACGGAACGAAAAATCTAGTAACTGTCACCACTGGCCAGTACTCACTGTGTATATCGGAACATAACCTAGAGTTATTAAAACGATGATTTAATATTATATTTATTTAAATAATTTTCTTAGAGTTTTTGTGCTAAGTCAAGATCTGCATAAACATATGAAAATAGATCATGGAAAAAGAGAAATATATATATGTAGTTTCTGTGGTTGTAAATATAATAAAAAACTAACTTTACAAAAACATATTCAAAATAAACATAATAAATTACATGAGGATTGCACAAATAAAGAATTAGTAAGTGTTGAAGGAAAATCTATTGAAAATGAAAATATTAATGTTTCTAAAGAACAAACTGAGAATACAAATAATATAATAGAAGACCGAGATACAAAATTCATTCATGCTTCTGGAAAACAAGAAAATCTGAAAAATAAATGCCATTTATGTGGTGAGTACATACATACATATTTATTAGGGTGTTTTTATTTTTTCGGTCCCATTGGCATATGTTTTAGCTTGGGATTAGGATTAATTTTGGTATACGAACGAAATTTGATAACCCAAAAACAAATGATAAGATTTTTGAAAAAACAATGTTTTTGAACCCCATTCCATAGACTGAAAAGTATAATATATATTTTTCACTTAATCCATTAAGTAGGGTGTCTTGAGATAGGTCTTTTAAAATGCAATAAAAAATGTTATATCACCTTTCAATTTCAACCCTTCAGTCACGATATATTTGCGTTCAAAGTCAGAGCGTCCCCCCTCCCTTCTATTCTCTAAACTATCAATATAAAAAATTCGAGAATGTAGCTTTTAATTAGTACTTTTACTGAAAATTATAACGAAAACTATCAAAATTATTTTGGTCCTCCCTCCCATAAACTGAAAATTGAACTCACATTTTTTTTTCACTTACCCTATTGAGTGGAGTGTCATTAGATAGGTCAGTCACGATATATTTTCATTTAAATATCGTTATCAGAGCGTCTTCCCTCTTCTAATTTCTAAACTATGGATTCAAAAAATCAGAATGTAGTTTTTTATAATTACTTTCACTGAAAATTATAACAAACACTATCAAAAATTGTTGGACTCCCTCCCATAGACTGAAAATTGTACTAACATTTTTTTTCACTTACCCCATTCAGTGGGGTATCTTTAGATAGGTCTCCTAAAATTCAACAAAAAATGTTATATGACCTTTTGATTTTAACACTTCGGTCACGATATATTTGTTTTTCAATGTGGTTATCAGAGCCCCCCCCCCCTCTAATTTCTTAACTATTGATGCAAAAATACCTTTAAAAAATCCAGAATGTAGCTTTTAGTAGCTAGATTAGTTTATAAAAAAAATTGAAATAACTTTTTTTTAATTAATTTATTTATTATATTAAGATAATTCTTCAGCCTTTTGAATTAATTTTAAATAAAAATATTTTTATGGTCTGCATGTTTTTGAAGATTATTGTCTGAAATGTTTGTTTTTAATTTGGTTTAAGTTTAATTAAATAAATTTGATTTATTTATAGGTAAACAATTTGTTTGGAGATCTAAATATAAGCGTCATATGAATACACATAATCAAAACTTTTGTCAAATTTGTGGAAGACCATTTAGATCATTAAAATATTTAGAACGCCACATTAAAATTCATAATGAGATTAACATGATCAATTGTCCAGTTTGTCCAGACAGGTAAAATTAATAAAACATTAAAATTAGTTTAATATTATATTCATTTAAATAATATTTTTTTTAGAGTTTTTATATAATGGTATGTAACAGAATACACATATGGATCATACAAAAATATTTATTTTGTGCTGTAACAAGATCATTTACTGCCCTAAATACTCTATAACCTGCTATAACCCACATTTTTGGATCAAAATATAAATTTAGATGTAACTGAACACGTTTAATAATAAAAATAAATTAGAAATTACTGTTATATGTGTATTTTAAGTAGGTATTTATTTTTTGAATTTGACCTTTCATAATATTTTCCATACAATATCATCTAAAATTTACTTTTTCTTAGTTTAGTAAATTGTTCCATAACCTAACCTACATTTTTAATATTGAACGCCTATAACTTATGAACAAATTTTAATAACCGAACACAAAGAGTGACCCTAAAAATCGACCGTTCGGGAGTCCCTAAATATTTAATTAATTTGTGGTCTAAATAATGTCTTATAGTGAGACATTAACGGGTAAAAGTAATTGAACCATGTAGAACGTTCAAATGAACAAAATTATCTAAAACTATAAAACAATGTAAAAAATCTATTAAATAGTAGGAATTAATTATCTATCCATAACATCGACGATTCAAACTAAACGGCGAAAAAACACCTATTTTTAGAGTCACTCTTTCAAGGCAAGTTTTGAAAGCTGAAATTCTCTTCAACGTCCTTAAATTGATGAAAATTTTTGCACAGGTTATAGCCGATTTGCTATAAACAATGTGCCTAAGCTCCGATTTCGCTAATTGCACACCCCAAGCAAGCTATGGCTTGGAATGTGGTCTATTATCGTCCTATTTATTTTTTGCATATATACATTGATAAAATGAGCATTAAATCTTAAATTTATTCAGTAACCCACTTAAGGGGGGGGGGGAGGTAAGGTTTTAAAATGCATTTTTTTTTAAATTTTTCTGAATGTACAACATGTCGAGAGTATTGTGTCAAAATTTCAAGTAAATCAGAATCAAACTAACGAAGATACAGCGTTTCAAGCGACCGACCCTCATGCTCAAGTAAAGAGGGTAGAATCCAACTTAGGCAAGAGTAAAAAGATGCATTGGACATCCTGAATGACAGTGTTTCACTGTACGGAGATGGCATTGATGATTCTGTGTAAGTATAAAAAATTATAAATCGAACCCCAGTCTCGATAATTGTTTCCAATTTGGTTCAATAGGATCGTTAAGTTAGCCTTTAAGTCGCAATGTACCTTCTCTACCATATTACCTTGAGGCCGATATGAAGAAGTAGTAACATGTTTTATACCCCATTTGTAGACATCAAACCCTTTCACATTTCACCGGCTTTCAGCCGACCCAAAATGAGGTTTATTTCCGGGCAAGTTCGTTGATGTTCCTTGAGATTAACAAACGACTCAGGAACGGTATGCAGTACGTTGCACTGTTCGCTGGTTTCTGTCTCCTCGGTATAGGGAAGGCGACTGAGGCAATCTGCCACCGGATTATTACGTTAGAATTTGAGATTTAAAAATAGTTAATTGTAGTAACGGTTTGTGGCAGTAGCTTGTATTTAAAAATTTATTCTAAACAAATACCAGTCATTCTATATAAGATAGTGTAATGAATAAGTTCTTTGTTATAAATGATAAGTGTATAACAAAATAAAAATTTATAATAACTAAATTCTAAAATATTACAGCCTCGAATATGTTCCACGGTGAATTGTAACCGAGATGATTTTAAAACCCACCTGCCAATCGTTCCCAGTTGTTTAGGGTCTTGGAACATCCAGGTGATTGCAGTATTATCTGTCTGTAGAGTGAATGGTCTTCTTTCCAATACGCGGAGAACTTTTCGATAGCCCAAACAGCTGCGAGACTTTGTTCATTTTTCGGCTGGCGTATTGGACTGGTTGCAACTCTTCATTCACTCGTTATAACAATACTGCTCCAAGCGCAATATCCGAGGCATCTGTTTGTAAGATAAATGTTGCGTCAAAATCAGGGTATATTAATATCGGGGGACTTGATAACATCGCCTTTAATTTCTCTATGGCATCAACTTTTTTCCATGTTGAATCGAACTCGTTTCTTTTTTAATACATATAGAGGTGCAGCGATCTTTGCATATTCTGGAATAAAGCGTCCAAAATATCCTACCATGCCTAAGAATCGTTTAAGTACCTTCAACGCACTTGGTACAGGGAACGCTCGGATGACATCGGCTTTGGTTGGGTCGACGTGAATCGCCTCTTCCGAGAGTACGTGTCCGAGAAACTGCACTCTACTTTTGCAAAGCTTAATCTTCTGCGGATTCACTGTGAAGCCGACCGTTCGAAGTCTGTCGAAAACCTCTCGCAAGTGATTCAAATGTGAAGATAGGTCATTGCTATATACAAGGACTAACAAGGATGTCGTCAAAATAAGTGTACAATAGTACACATTGTAACAGTCACATTTAATATGTGAGTTACAGTGTGTATATATTTTATATTGTTTAAGAACCTCTGTTTTTGATTTGAAAACGTTTGTTTAAAAAAATATAGTTCGGCGATTTTACGATAGAAGACGATTCAGTAGCCCTTAAGTGGTGAAAGAAGATAGAACTGATTTGAGATATATTAAAATTAATAACGAAATAAAGCGTCGTATTAATAAAATATAGTATTTAGAATATAAAATAGTGAGTTTTGAAGTTAGAAGTTAATAAGAAGTGTTAAGAAAAGAGAATTTAGTTAATAATAATAAAGATCATTTTGTAACAACGGAATTATTGAAAGAATAAGTATAAGTGAAATAGCAAGAGTAAGAGATATAGTATATTATTAGTCAGTGGAAGAAAGAAAGGGTGATATAAAGCAAATTTAAAACATGTGTTAATGAAAACGGAGCTCAAGTTTAAACAATAATATTTAAAGTAAACCAGTAAAATTAGAATTAAAGCAGTGTATAATTTTAAATGAATATTGAATAAAGTATTAAAAAATCAAGAAATAAAATTTTAACCATAAACAAATATTATGTTGCAATAATATAACTAAAAGTACTAGAAAGAGACAGAACGTGAAATTGTAGTGAAATAAACAGAAACAGTATTTTTTTGAATCTATAAAGAAATTGACTGTTGAGGTTGTTGAATATATTGGAATAAAGTTTTGGTATGAAGAAATACTACAGGATACAAGGAATAAAATATCGTTCAAGATAAGTTAATAATATTAGTTATTAATTAAGTTTGGTTATTGGACAGAGGTTAAAATTTTGAATTTATGTTTATAAATATAATAAATAAGAATTTGGTTAAATTATATGTTTATAAGGGCGAATTTATATGTTTAGTCTTATTATTAGTATTGGACTGTGGAATTCCATTGCGATATAATTTCATAAGTAATATTAGTTTTGAAAATAGAATTTTGTTGTAAGAGTTATTTTGAAAAGAAGTTAGATATTATTAATGAATAAAATAAATATATTAAGTATAAATAAATTCAGTTTAGAAGGAAATCCTTTTATTATTGAAATAATCCCAAATTTTTCAGATCATTATTATCATTTTTTTTATTATTTGTACGGTACTGTCAAAATCATACCCTGTAGAAAGACAGGACCCTTACAACATACTGGTAACGAAGATTGGCAAACTAAAAAAATGATTCTGTTTAACGCCTGAGGCAACACACACAGTCCAAATGGTGTGAATTGGTAGGCACCGTTTGGAACCAGAAATGTCTTGTAACCCTTCGAATCGTCGCTGAGAGGTATTTGATAGAAGACAGAGCTTAAGTCGATAACAGAAAATACGGATGGTATGGAATATAGAGTCAACAGAAGGTGTAGGAAAGGAATCTTACACAATGATCTTATTCAACTCTCGGTAGTCGACACAAAATATCCTGCTGCCATCTTTCTTAGGTATTAACCCATTAACGACCGTGATCGTTGATTTTATAACATGTTTTTAAATCTAAATTTTATGTAAGTAACAAAGTAGTAAATAGATCAAAGGTGAGTTTCTTTATGTTTTTGGGTGTGCTGAAACTGAATACGGGCTCAGAATTAAAAAAAATTGACGAGAAAATTAAATATGGCGGTTTTTGCACACAAAAATGACAAAAAGTTCGTTATTTTCAATATTCATGATTTTTTTTCAGACATAAAACGCGCAGAAATCTGGAATGTTTTTCAACCATCGGTGCATAGAATTATTGAAGTTTAACAGGAAATTTTTTCCTTTACATATTAATGACCTTTCTTTTCAATATGGCGGCCAGAGTGTAAAAATCTCCTAAAAATTGCGTTTTTCATTATTTTTTCTTGTTTATCTAATCATTCAACGCTTATAATGACATTAAATGATAATTATAAAGTTTCCCAACGATTTCCAATGCATCGTTTAATTTTCAAAATGGTGGATTTAATATGGCGGCCAAAAAGTAGTACAATTCAGCTATTTTTTGTATTTTTCGTATAAATCATATTTCTCGGACTTTTAAACGAAATTGGATCGAAAAATTGATATCCAAAATGGCGACCATAAAACTGAAATATGATGTTTTTTCAACTATTTTTAGATTTTTATGGACGCGTTGAAATTGAAACGTATGACATTTATATGTTCTTTAGGTTATTTGTTCAAAAAAAAATACAAAATGGTGGATCAAATATGTCTACCTTTGAATTTACATGATTTTACTCTTAGCGTAACCCAGAGACAATGACGTGGACGTGGTAAAATTATGTTTCCTTTGGGGTGCTTGATTATAGTGAGTCCCCTTGCCTCTCACTATTCGGGGTGCTTGATTATAGTGAGTCCCCTCGCCTCTCACAATGTTCTAATGATCCTCTGATATTCTAGTGGTTTATTTTCATGCATGAATTGCAAAAATATAAATTGCAGTTTACACAGAAAAGTACTGTTCGTATTGGACAATTAGAGCAGCGGTTTTGTTTATCTTGTCGAATCGTTTCTGTTTTTTCTGGGCACATTGAATATAACTTTTAGCTATCGACATTGGAAATCGTTGGGAAACTTTCTAATTATCATTTAAACTCATTATAATCGTTGAATGATAAGTTAAACAAGAAAAAATAATGAAAAACGCAATTTTTGGGAGTTTTTACACTCTGGCCGCCATATTGAAAAAAAAAAAAAAAGTCATTAATATGTAAAGGAAAAAAAATTCCTGTTAAACTTCAATAATTCTATGCACCGATGGTTGAAGAACATTCCAGATTTCTGCGCGTTTTATGTCTGAAAAAAAATCATGAATATTGAAAATAACGAAATTTTTGTCATTATTGTGTGCGAAAACCGCCATATTTAATTTTCTCGTCAAATTTTTTTTATTCTGAGCCCGGATTCAGTTTCAGCACACCCAAAAACATAAAGAAACTCACCTTTGATCTATTTACTACTTTGTTACATACATAAAATTTAGATTCAAAAACATGTTATAAAATCAACGATCACGGTCGTTAATGGGTTAAGAATGCTGGTGCGCCATATGGTGACTTGGAAGGTTCTGTTACACCTTATGTTTGTTTATTCATTTCTTCGGCCTTCGGTGGAGTTAGCGTATATGGTGCCTCCCGAACTGGAAATTGGTCTTTCAATAGAATACTTTAAGTGTAATCATTAGTCCGTCAGATGTTTTCTGTCACCACATCTTCGTATTCCTGAAGAATCATATCAAGACTTTGTTTATGATGGCTTGATAAAACATGTTCTTCTTCGGGATAGGAGGCATAGCAGAAGAGTTCGGTCGTCAGACTCTCATTTCAGATTCGAATTGAAAGGTTATACATGAACTACACAAATTCAGGACGGCTTGTACTGAAGTGAGAAAATCCACTCCCAGAATCATGTTGATAATCGAGGTGCAACAAGAAAACGTCTTCTCCAAAAATAATTCTCTTTAATTTTTATTGGCATTGTTGCACTTTGGTGAATTTTTATCAAGCTGCTATCTGGTATCCTGGTAGCAATAATAATAATTTATTTCGAAAGGTACATAGTACATACAAAAACGACAGTTAAGAAATTACAAACTGAAAGTAAATGTAAATTCATAATAATTTTAAAGAAAGAAAAAATGCATGACTGAAAAGTAAGCAAATATACATATAAACATAAACACAAATGCACATATTATTATATGTACATTATACCATATATTAATCTACTAATATGTCTCATCCTGAATTTTTTGATTAACCAACTGAAATGTAGGTGGCAGTACCAGTACTGAATATTGTATTTAGCCAGCAAACAAACCTTCAAGGTCATATATTTATTTGAATTGGTATTCGTTCAATCATGTTCAATGTTTGTATACCTTAGTGAGCGTTCAGTAAATATCTATGTAAAAAATGCTTAGCATATTCAACTATATTATTAATTTATTTTGTTTATTTCTGTTGCTTCTTACCATTTTTATTTGATTTTTACCACTTAATTTTGTTTTAAATTTTATTAATTTCCTTTTCACGTATAATAACTTGAATTTAAGTACTTATAGTTTTACTTCGATAAAGTTCGATAGTTTAATTATACGAGTATATTAATCTACTAGTAGATTAATATATGGTTTAATTAAACTTGTTAAGACTTATCAATCACATCACAATGAAATACTTGTAACTATGTTAATCTATCCTTAATATATAAATTTATTAATTTAATAATATAAATTTGCCGTCGGCGCGCTGTTTTGCAATACGCTGCCTAAATCGTTCAATATTGAATAAAATAATGTATAGAAGAATTGTGTAGAATCAAAAGATCTACAATAAAGTCCGCGACACCAACTTTTGTATTTAAGCCACAATGACTGCTTTAATGTAAAAAAGAAAATTAAAAATATTTTGGTTCTGTTTACGTGGACTTATGACCTGCAAAACATTAATCCTTATCGAAATAAATGATTTCATCGCCATAAGTACTTAATATAGATATAATTTGCCCTTTACAGCATCCAATTTGGTCGTATAGTTTTAATAGTTTAGGAAATATCTTAAAATAAATTTATATACTTACTAGCAGTGCCCACGCGGCTTCGCTTGCGTAGACTACGGAATTATTGTTTAGGATTTTTGAAAAATATAGTTTAATTAATTAAGTACAAACACGATTAGTTATTATTGTAATAAAAACCAAACAACACTTAAATTACCTACCTAACAAAAACGAATCGGAACAAAAAGTAGAAATAATTTTTGTTCTATTTAAGCGTCTACTTGGCACGCTTCCTCCTTCCCGCACGCCGCGACAGGGGTCATCATCGCGCGAATAGTATGTTCCCGTATATACATATATTTCGATATTTTCAAAACTACCTATACGACCAAATTGGATGCTGTAAAGGGCAAATTATATCTACATTAAATACTTATGACGATGAAATCATTTATTTCGATAAGGATTAATGTTTTGCAGGTCATAAGTCCACGTAAATAAAATATTGTAAATTTTCTTTGTAACATAAAAGCAGTCATTGTGGCTTAAATATAAAAGTTAGACATATGGTGTCGCTGAGTTTATTGTAGATCTTTTGATTCTACATAATTCTTGAATACATTATTTTGTTCAATATTGAACGGTTTAAGCAAAGTATTACAAAATAGCGTGCCGACGCGACGGTAAAATTTTTTCCGACTTGATTTACTATATCGTCACTGCTTAGTTGTTATGTTACCTAACGTAACAAAATATAGCCTATAATCTAGCCAGAGAATGTACCTATGAATTAAAAAAGAAACCAAGTAAATCTGATAAGTGGTTCTCGAATGATAAGCGTACTAACGGACAGACAGACAGACAGAGTTAGACATTTTATTGCATTTTAGGAGACTTCCCTAAAGACACCCCACTTATTGAGATAAGGGAGAAAACAAAATTTGAGTAGATTTTTCAGTTAACAGGACGGGGTTAAAAGCTACATTCTGGAATTTTTTTGATAGTTTAGAACAGTGGAGGGGGGGGGGGATCTAATAACGACTTTAAACGCAGATATATCGTGACTGAAAGGTTAAAATCAAAAGGTCCTAAGATATTTTTTATTGCATTTATAAGTTACTAGCTGGGCCCGCGCGGCTTCGCCCGCTTGCACTACGGAATTATTGTTTAGGATTTTTGAAAAATATAGTTGAATCAAATACAAACACGATTAATTATTATCGTAATATTAACTAATCAAAACCTAACGTACCTAAAAAAAAAACAAATCAATTAAATTACAAATAATTTTTGTTCTGTTTAAAAAAAGTTAATAATTGAAAACAAAATAAACAACTGCCGGCCGAGCGCTGAATCATCCCTCTCCCCGCGACATTTCATCATAGTTCGCACGAATTGCCGCGAATAATATGTTATTGTATTTATATTTCACGATATTTCCTAAACCAAAAGACCAAATTGGATGCTGTAAAAGGCAAATTATATCTACATTAAGTACTTATGACGATTAAATCATTTATTTCGATAAGGATTAATGTTTTGCATGTCATAAGTCCATGTAAATAGAACCCAAATATTTTATGTTTTCTTTGTAATATAAAATCAGTCATTATGGCTTAAATATAAAAGTTAGACATATGGTGTCGCTGACTTTATTGTAGAACTTTTGATTCCACACAATTCTTTAATTCAGTATTTTGTTCAATATTGAACGGTTTAGGCAGCGTATTGCAAAACAGCGCGCCGACGGCAAATTTTTTTCCGACTTAAACCAAGTCGGAAAAAAATTTGCCGTCGGTTAGTTGTTATGTTACCTAACGTAACAAAATATAGCCTATTACCTGGCCAGAGAATGTACTTATGAATTAAAAAAGAAACCACGTAAATCGGATAAGTGGTTCTTGAGTGATAAGCGCACTAACGGACAGACAGACAGAAAGAGAGACGTTGAGCTTTATATATATATTAAGGAAGAAAATGTGAGTATACTTTTCAGTATATGGGAAGGGGTTTCAAAAAAAATAATTTAAAAAAATCTCATCATGTTTTTGGGTTATCAATCTACGTCTGTATACCAAATTTCATCTTAATAGATATAAAATTTATATAGACAGACAGACGGACGGACAGAATCTTAAAAAACTGAAAATTATATAAATTAAATATCGAACTAAAAATAAGGAAAATGTAAATACGATATAATATGAATTTAATTATTTAAAAGATTAGCAACAAAAATTAACGAATGCAGATCAGTATTAATCAGAAATATATAAATATTATCATATATTAATCTACTAATAATTGTTATAAGGTAAAGGCACCAGTGGTGGCCACTATAAGAGCAAGTTTTCAGTTTTTTTGGATTAATGAGCTTGTTTTTTGTAATTTTCATGAACTCATGTTACTAATAAAACAAGTAACTCTTTATTTAATCAATTTCATTACCAAAATCCGCAAATATAGTTTTTTTCTTTAAATTATAGCCTTTTATTTTGATCATGTTTTTTCTCCAGTAGTGGCAGAGGTAAATCCAGTTATGGCAACCCAGTGATGGCAAAATGATATTTCTAGTACTTTGTTATAAAAAAATTTTTTTTAAACTAAAGGTAAATATCATGAAATGTCATACAATAAATAAATAAGTAAATAGATTACATTTTTATTTAGAGCAGGGTCGTATTAAGTAAAATTTATAGTTAATATTTAATAATAAATCATAAGTAATTAAATACTAAGCAATGGAACTTTTGATATCGATGTAATTAAACCGATAATGTTATTGAATATTTAAGCCAGGCACGTATTAAGAAGAATTTACAATTAGTATTTTCTCATAAAATTTGTGTAAAAATGAAAATGTTAACCAATGGAAGTTGTTATATCTATGTAATTAAACTTATAATGTATATTGAATATTTAAGCCAGGCACGTATTAATTAGAATTTAAAATTAATTTTTCCAATAAAAACTGTATAAAACGAAACCATTTAGTAATAAGTTATGGAATTAATGTAGTTAATACGAAAATGTATATATGAATATTTTAGTCAGGTACGTATTAAGAAGAATTCATAATTAATATTTTCCAATAAAAACTATATAAAAATGAAACAGTTATGACATTGATGTAGTTAAACTGAAAATGTATATATGAATATTTTAGTCAGGTACGTATTAAGAACAATTTATAATTAGAAAATTTTCTGATAAAAATTCTATAAAAATGAAAATATTAAGTAACGGTAGTTATGACTTTGATGTAACTAAACCAATAATGCAAATTGTATATTTAAGCCAGGCACGTATTAAAAAGAATTTATAATTAATATTTTCTAATAAAAATTGTATAAAAATGAAACCGTTATAGCATTGATGTAGTTAAACCAAAAATGTATATATTAATATTTTAGTCAGGCACGTATTAAGAAAAATTTATAATGAATATTTTTTCATAAAAATTATATAAACATGAACATGTTTACCATCCGCAGTTGTTATATTGTGATTTTTGAGTCAGGGGCGTATTAAGAAAAATATACAATTAATATTATCTAATATAATTTGTGCAGATGCTTTAGTAAAACACATGTGTGATAGTTACACAATAAAATTTTTTTTTTTAATTAACAAATTATAAATCACAAATAATAAGCAAGTATTTAACTAACAATTAATTATAAAAATTTATAAATTATAAATTTATAGTAAGCAAGTTAATTAACAGTCGTCTTTATGTTAACCACACTTTCTTCTGATGATGAATTCACATCACATATGTTATGCCAGTATCTTATAATGAATAAAAAGCAAAAAATATAAAAAAAATTAAATTTCACCGAGCGAAGCGGGTACGTCCAACATAACTATCATTAATTTTTCTTTTTTTGTATTTTTTACGATAAAAATCATTTGTAAATTTTCGTTAATACAGGCCTGCCTAAACTGCACAGTTCTATATTTTATTTAAATTATATCAACATAAATGTCTAAGTTTTTCTTTAAATTTTTGTATATTTTAAATAGGTATAAAATATTATAAATTTTCGTTAATACGGGCCTGCTCTAAATTTTCAATATTATAATTTATTCAAATACTGTCAATATAACAACTATTTTTTTACCTTATAACTATAGAATATAGTTTTTTAGAAAATATTATTTAAATTACTTCCTTAATACGGATCTGCCTTCATTATTCAATATTTTTTTGTACATTAAACAATTCAAACAAACATAACAATTACCTTAAATTTGACTTTATGTTTTTATATATTTTTGCATAAAATAATATCAATCGTAAATTTTCCTTAATACTTACCTGACCAAATTTGAATATGTTAATTGCAAATTTATCTTTAGAATTATAATTCACTATATATTAATAATTTCAACCCGTCTGCTTAACATTTTTCACACCTAGTAATGAAAACTACATTTGAAAACATCGCTGCCACTACTGGGTATTAGTGAAAAATGAATACCCAGTAATGGTTATTGAACACAAAACCCCTCCTAGAACAATAAAATTAAATTTAGTGGTGACCTTATCTTTAAGATATGTTCAAGAATGAAACATATTAATTTCACTTCAAAAAAAAATTTTTAGCAGCATAAAAATCACTAATAATCAAACTCGCTCCACTAATCATTTACATAAGAAAATACACACTACGTAAATTTCGACTGATCCGCGATGTTTAAATGTCCACCATTTTGACACCTATTGGCCAATTGTCATCAAATCACGCTGTAAGACAGTTAAATATACATAGATTAATATTCAGAAATGATTATAATCAAATATCAACACATATTTCAAATTCAGGACATTTAATTAAACATTTGCCATTACTGGGGTGCTTGCCAAGACCGGTGCCGTTACCTTAATGAAATCAAATATATTTTAATTGTTTACTATAAATGACAACAATAAACATAAGAACGAATTCCATACATATACAAATTAAACTGACGTGACGTATAATTCCATATTTTTCACCCGCACCAACCCGGCTTTCTTCTCTAATATTTATTTTATTTTGCTTTATGCTTACTTACAATAGACAATAACTGCTCTATGTTCATACCATAGATAAAATAAAATATTGAGAATGCTGACCATAGATGGAATTATATTTCAAGACGTGTCGCCATCTAGGTATTTTTTTTGTAATCATATTCATAGATTGGAACCCTGTGTGGCGCCATCTAGTATTCTGTATATTTGAAACTCATGATGGGACATATTAGTAGATTAATATATGATTATACATACTTACATACATGTAGACATACAAATAAAATAAAATAGTACATGTAGAATTTCTACTCTTCAAAAAATTCATTGACACTATAATGACATTTGTTTATTATGTGTCGTTTTAAATATATTTAAAGTTCTTTTATAAATTTCGGTATTTTATTAAATATTTGTATACAGTTATTAATTACATTTTTATAAACTATTGATTTTTTTGTTTGTTTTATTACCATATCTTATTTGTTCCTTGTATCATGGTTATGGTCAGGAAAATACATTTTAAAAAATTCTAGATTGTTTTTAACAAATACTGAACACTCCAAGATATGAAGGTCTACAACTGTTAAGATATTAAGATTTCTGAAGAGAGGTCTACAATGCTCACGTGGTTCAGTACCCGCAATGGTTCTTAGACATCTCTTTTGCAGTTTGAGTATATTAACTACGTTTGAGGAATGACCCCAAAAGATAATTCCATAAGTAATTATTGCCTGTATGTGGGCATAATAGACCTGTATCAAAACATTTTGAGAAACCATGTCTCTCAGAACTCTTAATGCTTAACTAAATTTTGATATTTTTTTGTATAATATGATTAATGTGAGAGACCCAAAACAGGTTTCTATCAATTATCAGACCCAAAAATTTAATCTCTTCCGAGACTGGAATTGGGTCATTATCCTCAATACTGACAAGGTCAGTGTTAATATTTTTCAAACAAATGAGTTGGGTTTTATTCGTATTAATTTTGAGGCTATTGTTGTTAAACCACGTTATAACACGTTGAAAGAAGGTACTTATATTTTTTAGGAGCATTTCCTTATTTGGGTCTCGAAAAAAAATTGACGTGTCGTTAGCAAAAAGAACCATTTTTTCTTGAATTATATTTGGAAGATCGTTTATGTATAATAAGAATAGTGTAGGCCCAAGAATTGATCCTTGGGGGACACCTTTGACAATTTCTTTATAGACAGAATATTGCACGTGTTAATAGTGATTATCTTGGTAGATAATTGTGACAAGGTATGAGCCGAAATAAATGATTTGAAAGTTTCAGTATCTATTAAGACGGCGACAGCAATGTTTTGTACTAACACTTGGACAAAATGAAGGTGAGTTAGGTTAACGGTATTCACCCCCTACAGTTCAGTTGTTTGAGGACGTCGGTTTCATCGACGAACACTTTGCCTCCGTAGTTTGAACACTTGCAGGAAGAGCCACTTGTGAGGCAGCAAATAGTTGTCTTCGTTTATCCGCAGCTTGAACTAATTGTCCTGGTGAATGAAGCTTATTAAACCGAAGCGACATTCAGATTCGAATAAATTCCCCTATTCGAATCCGAATGTCGCACTTTTTAAATTTTTGAAAGATTCTTATACTTTATGCATTGGTCACAGGTATCTTTTCTTGGGATGTAAAAACTTAAATTAAATTTATAATTAAATATTTCTCTGAAAAAAATGATCAAAAATGGATGTCTGATTTTTTTCTGATATCCAATCAAGGTACATACTGCAAACCACGGTGCCAGCATTCAATAATGAGTATTTTGTCTATGGAAATTGTAGGAAATACTTCCATGTATGCATTAACAGCAGTACGTTCTAAGTCTGTCAGTATACTAGTGGAGTTTGCTTCAACTCTTTAATTTTTTTCTAAAAGTTTTACTTATCTTGATTGGCTTTTATTCGGTGACAAAGCATAAATAAGAGGAAAACATCTTTAAAATGATATGTAACACTTAGTACTTTGGGCGACAACTTTAAGAGAAAATAGTACCTAACTCTAAGCATAGAAAAAACATGTATTATTTTAGCAACATCCTAATAAACTCAGAGATGATAATATATTCCGTTGCTGCCAACCATTCTTTCGAATTTTTGTTCGCTAATGCTTCGTTTACATTACTTGGATCTTCTTCAGGTTCATTATTATTTAATGTGCATTTACAACACGAACATGGTTCTTTTACTTTTCTTTCTCTTTCTGATCTTCTAGGTTTGAAATTTATTTCTGCTTCATCTTCGTCTAATTGGTTCAAAATTTGTCCTTCATATAATTCTTCTTCGTTATCCTAATCTTCATTTTGAATTATATCATTTCCAATAATTACGAGTACATTATTAATGTCTTGATTCTTTAACTTCTTTTATTTCTTCTATTTTTATATTTTATACTTTAGGTAATTTATTTAAATGTCCAAATCTTTGATGCCATGTGATTGCTAACACACACGCTTTTATAACTTCCCTTGATTTGCACGTTTCTAGTCCGAACAATGACTTAAACTGAAATAACTTGGTGAGCAAACAAGGGACAGGGTTGTCAATATTACATGTAATTCTGAGAGTTACAGCTACAGTGGTTGGATTTCTAGAGCAATTGTCTCAAGGTAAAACCGTCCCAAGGTACAACCCTTTCCCTTATTTCTATTTTGTCTACGTAATCTTTCATTCTTACTTCGCTACTTTTTCTAATTGTTGCCAATTCTTCTAACATTGTTACCATTTGTAGGATTCCGTAGTTACAATGAATTTGCTCTAGTACGTTCCATGCTTCTAGTGCTCTTGTACATGTGTCTATGTCCTCTTTGTCATTTACGTACTCATCATCTACAGCTTGAATGAGAAAATTCAAAGCACCCTCGTTACTGCACCTTTGTTTAGGTGTTAATTCATCATCAATTAATTCTTCATAACGTGTCTATGGCTTCCTACCATCGTCTTTGTTATTATATTGCCTTCGATTTCCTGGCCCACGTAAGATAATTTTCATCATTTAACAGAACGAATTTAAAATTTTCAACCGTCTTGATTGTTCACTTTTCCACACTTTGCTTTTTGTGAACTTTTGCAAACTTTGTTTACTTCGTCTTTTGCAACCGTTGTTTACGTCGTCGTCTCCGAGTCTAATAAATCTTTTCACTTTTCGGCGTTCCTGGAACCATAACCTATTAAAATCTGCTGGATTTAAAGCACGTCGTCTTTACTCAGTGAAGATTTTATTCAAACTCTAATTTACATTTGTCAACAATTACATTATAAACTATATCCATAATACAGTTTTCTGTAACATTCAAATATAATGTACGCCACTTTAACACATTATTCTAACAGAATATCTGTTATTTATCAAGAAAATTATATTTAAAGACTACATAACAGATCTCTCTTAATAATTATTAAAAAAAAATTAACTCTTCTAGTATGAACAAAATCAACTTTTAAAAAAATGCAATATTTAGTACGAAAAGAGTCTAACCGAATTTTATTTTCAGTTTTTTAGTCGGTTTTTAAAAGGCAAATTAAAAAAAAAAAGTTTTTCTTTCATTAGAGTTTTTAGTTTTACATAATATGTAGGTACATACAAAGAAAACAAATCAAATTAGTTTTATGAATTATTTAATATTAATAAAAATACGATAAAAAGTATTATTAGTTCAGGAAACAAAAACACAGCTCCATATAAACTTCTAAATAATTCCAATAGAAATGATACTTATACATATTGTTCCCAGTACTTAGATGCATCTTTTCAGAAATATCCCCATATGTAGGTGTTGAGCAAAAAAAGATACACTTATTTTAATTTTGGTTTTTGGTATTATTTTTTTTAATGAAGTGCTTTCTTAATATGGTTGTATCTTTTGAACTAAAGAACTGACAAACTTTTTTCATGGACCTAAATTGTTTAAAATCGAATGATTTAAATGAATATCATTTATTATGTTATGTCTTTTATAGTACAAACGCTTAAAAATGCATATTATGTCGAATATTAAAAAAAAAAATCAAAATGGAGGTACTCTCTTTAGGTTCTTACATAGGTATATTTGAAAAGAAAATATTATTTTTTGTTTAGTCATTTAAGTGAACCTTTCTGTCCAAAAACCAAGTTTTAAAATTACCCCGAAAAATTTATTTACCTGCCTGGGAGAAGATATTTAAATTTGCTATACACATTATTAGTCAAGTCAAATAAACATAAATTTAAACAACTATCGGAAACTAATTCGGACAAAAATGATTTTTGGTAAAAATGTTCTACTAATGACTCTAGTTATTCTCCAAAATGTTCAAGTTGATCCGAGTTGTGCTACCGTCGCCATCTTAAAAAAATGGCGAATGGGTCACATTTTTCTACAGTTTTTCGCGTTTTTATCTGAAACCGTACGTTCTACGAAAACATAGCAAATATCTTTTTTTGTAGAGCATATAATTTTCTTTAAAATAAGATCAAGAACATTGAGATCGGTTAAATATTAATGTTAGGAGAGCTGGGTTTTTGAAAAAATAGTGAACGAAATGTAATTTTTTTACAATATTTTCAATTTTATTTCAGTCTCGATACTATTAATTTAGAAATACTGTGCAAAAGTACTAAATAATTCCAATAGTTATGAAACTTTCCAGGGTTTTAGAATTAGTTGTGAGGAGTATTTTCGTAAAAGTCCCCATTCATAAGTGTTGAGCCAACCCTGCAATCATGGTTGGAAGAAACAGCTTAAGAGATTATAAAAACTGAAATAGCACCTGAACGGTACATAGAACCAATTTGCAATTACCCTTAAATGACGCAGAATTAAATTTTGCATAGATAATATACATATATTTTTTTAATTGTGACTAACCTAAGCGGTGATATCGCTGCCATCGTAAATAAATGGCGGACGGGGCACAATTTTCCACGGTTTTTCGCGTTTTTCTTTGAAAATATTCACTCTACGAACACGATGCAAATAACTTTTTTTGTAGAGAATATAATTTACTATAAAATAAGATCAAGGTTATTAAGATCAGTTATGTACTAGCGTAAGAAGCATTGTGACTTTAAAAAAATATAGTTAACTAAAAAACATTTTTTTGCATTTTTTTCGATTTTAGTTGACCCTGATGCTATTTCGAAATTTTTTTGTAGAATCTTATTCAAATATCAGAAATTTTCGCGTATAATAAAAACCAAAAACATCAAGATAAATGCAGTGGTAATGGAAAAAAGGTTATTTTTTTAACTACTACATTGCTGTATACCAGAACAGATACGTTCCTATTACAGTATTGATGTAAAAAATTCAAATTATGAACATATTCCATTAAATATATTATAGAGTATTATTATAAGTATTACTTAAACAACATTACAGAGTATATGGTGTATTATTAGAAACGGTTTAGGGAGGAATTTCGGTCCGGGTATTTGTGAAAAATTAACCGATTCACTGCAAATATTTGCGTGTTTATTTAACTATATTAAATAGTTAATTTCAGTAGCCAAACAATATACTTGGATCAATTTTTATAGGATCGTAACAAGACAGGTACAATAGATCCATCTATTTTATAAACAAAAGGCATACAAATAAAGGAGCAACTAATTCATTAATAGTATGGAATCATAATTATTTCATATTCTATAATATTTAATGTTCTTATTACCTTAATGTGAGAACCCCAATCCTTACATTTTAATCCTGTAAAACCGATAAGGCCTTAGTATTCATATTTTAGCCTGAAAATGTTACTATAGTCCAGGGAAGAAAAACACAGCTTAATTTATTAATTAACACAGCTCCATATAAACATTCAAATGAAATGATACTTATACATGTTATTACATTATTTTATTTTAATACATAGATGAATATTTTCACAAATATCCCTATATGTATCTAATTGTAAGTGTAGAGCAAAAAATTATATCGATATTATTAGTTTTGGTTTTTAGTGATTTTTAGGTTTCCTTAAGATTCTTAACTAAAGAACTTGTTTTTACAAAGGGAAATTATTTAAAATCAAATGTTTTAAAATTATAATATTATAAAAAAGAATCGCACGGACAACATGTTTGTAGCCTAAAAATATTTATAATTTTACTGTTTAGTCATATTTATAACATAAGTACACATAAAATTTTAAAAAGGGTGCATTTTATAATAAATTTTTTTTTTTTTTTTCAATTTTTTAATTTTTGACGTACCTATTGTTAAATGCAGGTCAATTTAACACATTTTTTCTCTCTTTTCTACTCAATATGTCCTAAGCTTATTTTAGTAGAACCATTAAATAACTTTGAAAAAGCTTAGGTGTGGATTTTGAACACAAAATTGAACAAGAATGGTAAATTTTCATAAATCGCTATGTTTGTAGTTCTACTAAATGTGATTAAAAATGTTTTTTTAATATATCCGAATGACACACCTTATAGATTATTTGCTACTCTTTAATTTTTGTCCTGTAATTTTTTCACGTACAAATAGTTATATGAAAATAGTCAATTGCCATAGAGTGCGGCATACCGTATGCAAATATATAGCCATACTTTCTCCGCGCTCTACCACGAGAACGGTTGTTTCTTTTTAAAAATGGAAAGAACCTTTTTTCTTAAGAATTTTATAACACACCATTTATATAATAACCCTTATTGACCTCCGAGTAATAGGAAGCGAGATATTCGTTAATAACTATTTTTCGTCACGTTAGACCTTCAATATCTCGCAACGCCGACACGATATCGTTGGGGGCTTTTTTACACGTTATTTATAACACTGTAACGAAGATGTATACAAAAATTCAGCAAACTGCTATTTTTTTCCCATATTGAGTGCATTTATATCTAAAATTACTGGACTATTTATGAAATTGTTCGTTACTCTGACTACTACTGTTTTAACCAACAATTTTTCTAAGTTTGGAATTAAAAAAAACATATCTCCTGTATGGTACATAGTACAAATTTGCAATTAGGCTCAAATGACGCGAAATTAAATTGCGCACAGACAAAAATAACATATTTTTTTAATTTGGGCCCGCAAAGTAGGTTATATTTGTGGTACAAGATGGAATTATATATATTTTTAATGTTTAACTGCAAATTTAGCATATTTAACGGGACCACATTTAAAAAAATGTTCACTGTATCTATAAAGAACTTAGTTCTGCGTCATTTGGGCCTAATTGCAAATGTGTAGTATTTATCGTTTCGGAGATATTCCGATTTTTATAAACACTCAAAATTGTTTCTTTCAACCCTGATTGTAGGGTTTGCTCAACACCTAGGAATGGGGACTTTTCAGAAAATACTCCTCACAACTATCTCTAAATCCATGAAAAATCCCTGTACTATTGGAATTATTTAGAACTTTTGCACAAGTTTCCTGAACTATATAAGTTTAACAAACATATAAGTAATTTAAAAAATCTTTAATTTTATGAAATATAATATTTTATTCAAAATTTTCATTATTTTCTAATTGTGGACGAGGTAACAATCTTAATCTATTCAACTCTTTTAAGGCATCTTCGTTACAAACATTTTCACCAATCAATCCAGAGGGAACTATATCGTCTATTTCTATTGCTTGTAATGAACAGGAACGACTTAATGCAACGAATTTTTGTCCGGGTATGAAATATTGCTTTCCCTAAATTCACAACTGCGCGATTTACAGTAGTGCCTTGTAGTTTATGTACTGTAACAGCATAACACGATACCGTTGGCAACATACGTCTTTCAGCAATACCATAACCAAATTTGGCTTCAAATGATACAGTTATAGGTGTTATAATATGTATCCCAATATTATTATCAAATTCCACTTCAATACTAGGAATATCGTTTTCATAAATCTGTCCTCTACGAAGATTTGGCCATATGATTCTACTTATCTCACCAATGCTACCATTACATAAACCACGACTTACATTCACATTATACCTTAACATTATTTTTAAACCAATATATATGATAAGTTGTTTTGGAATGCCTGCGGTTATATTGATATTTTGAGGTATCAATTGATCGATTGGGATATTTGAATTTTTTACTGCTGCATCTTCTACTAAACGATCTTGAGACACAGTAGTATATTTAGTAATTGATGCATCGGTTTGTGCCATAACTAAATCATTGTGTTTCTGCATCATGGTGTTAGTCGGCATTATGGAGCAAAATCATCTTGCTGAAAACTTTCTTCGTTTCGTCGAACTAATATGTTTAGTTGTTCAGCTGTTAAATGACCTTCTCTTAAATTATTAAGAAGATTTATGAACGTTATATCACCTCTTTGTCTCATATTTTCTGTTAATTCACAGAAAGAAAATTCACGAAACAAATGAATTGCTCCTTCCATGGATGTTGGCTGACAGTAAATCGGATGTCCTGAAACGGGTGGCAACTGCATTAAATCACCATAAAATAATATGTTTATGCCCCCAAAAAGTTCTTCAGAGTTTTTCAACTCTCGAAGACGCATATCTATGCAAATCAATAATTCATAAGGAATCATAGATATTTCGTCTATTATAAAAAATCTAATTTTACGCCACTCTCATTGTTTCCAAATATATGCCTGTTAAAGGTTTGCATCTAGGTAGTCGCCTATCTTTTTGTACAGGAAGTTTTAAAAGACTATGCAGAGTCTGGCCCTTTACTAAAAGAGCTGCTACGCCGGTTGGTTCTGCTATTTTAACAAAAATTTCATTGTGACCTAATGGTCTATAACAACGGCGAATTTGTTCTGCTAACAGTCTTAAAGTAAAGGTTTTCCCTGTATATGTACCACCAGTTTTAAGAGGTAAGGAGTTTTTCTCTTTTATCACTTCTTCTTTAATGTGTTTAGTGATGTAATTAAATATCATGAAGTAACTAATTACTAATTACCCATTAATTTAATATTTTTTTATTTTTTTCATTTTCGCATTTCAACTCTCCTAAGCTTTGACTCATAGATCGTTGAAGATCATTCCACGTGTAGGGTAAACGATCTCTATTTTTATAAAAATTTTTCCACCCATAGCATAGTTCAAAGCATACTACTTACTTAATTATCGTGGAGTTTTAACCTGTTATTTCTATTTCGACGGTCCTTGATCACGAGCTGATTGCCCAGTAAAAGTGCAAGTTAACAAAGCTCGCCGTTGTTATTTATTAGGAAAATTATAATTAAAATCTTCAAGAACTTGTGTACATTTGGAAAAAGTGTCTTATCTCAAAAATTCAATGCATCAATGAATGTGCGTGGGCGTTTTTCCACTGCAACCCACCGTTGCCTCCACAATAAATCTTCTTTTTCGATGAGGGATCCAATTGACGTTGTTACTTTTGGCCATTGTGCTAATAGTACTTCGACGGTTTCGGAAAGGGTCTTTGAAATTATTTTTGCTAGATAAGTTTTCGATAATATTACTTACTTAATTATTGTGGTTTTAGCTATTCTGTGGAGAGTTTTAACCTGTTCTTTCCGTTTCGATGGTCCTTGAGCACGAGCTGATTGCCCAGTAAAAGTGCAAGTTAAAAAAGCTTGCCGTTTAACTAATAAATTGTTATTAGGAAAATTATATTTAAAATCTACGTAAACGTCAAAATGATTTGTGACTGTCAACATGATACGAATCGTAATTAGTCGTGCTACAGGTGCATATATTTCAGAGTTATCTATTCCTTCCTTTTGTTGAAATCCCTTTGCAACTAGTCTAGCTTTATAACGTATATTTCCAATGCTAACTGTTTTATTTTTTTTTCCAATAGGTAATTCTTCCATATGCCACGTATGATTTTTCTTCAAAAAATTCATTTCTTCATTAATCGCTTGTTGCCATTATTTTTTCTGCGGATATGATAATACTAGCTTGTAGTCTGTAAGTTCTTCAAAAATAGCATTTGATGCCAAGAGTGTCGTATCGTAGTCTGTAAACCATTTCGGTTCCTTCCTGCCACGAGTATGTTCTACCCTCGTTTGTGTAATAGCGAGAAAATAAACAATATGGCTGGAATTTTAAAACATTTATTGATATATATAAACTTTACAACGAAATATATACAATTGATGAATGAAGGGCTTTTCTTGTTCCGGCAAGGGGGCGACGGGGATTCCGGTGTCGTCAGAATCTGCGTGGCTGGTGTCGGCAATCGCGCTCCCGGCGTAGGAGTTAGCCCTCCAGGGATGTCGGCTTCCGGCGGTGTGTGCGGTGGTGTCCACTGGGTCGGAGTGTACGGGCACCCTCGGGGTGGACTGGATAGTAGTAGCAGACGCCAGAGGACTGGTGTTTCGGGGGAAGGTGAGCGGCTCGGTCTCGGTGGTGCTGGCGATAGTATCGGGTTGTTGGGGAGTCTTCCGCGGTGTGATGTGGACGTCGGGTGTTTGCGTCGCAGCGTCTACGGTCTCAGGTGGCCGGGCAGCGATGGACGTCCTTCGGGCGTAGAACGTGAGGTGGCGCTCCTTTTCCTAGGGGCGTCAACGGTCCGGACTGTCAGAGCGGCGTTGGGCGGTCCTCGACAGTGGAGCGGCGCTGGACTTCCGGTCGGCGTCCACGGTCTTAGGTGGCCGGGTAGCGATGGACGTCCTTCGGGTGGAGTCGTCGGTCTCGGTGTTGCGTTGCTGGCACGGCGTCGTGGGATTTCCGTGACGGCGTTCGGTTTAGCAACCTGGTATGTCTCCCAAGGGGACATATGTCAGCTTACCAACAAGTAGGAGAATAGGTGTTTCCTCAAACAAGGGTATACAACAAGTGTTGAAAGGTACTTGTCCCTTGGAAAATATATTGGATTTTACTAAACTTTCCTAGTGAGAGGCAAATCACAGCTCCACAACTTATCGCTCCCTTATTCCTGTTTCCCGGTTTGCCGGAGTCCCGTTTGGGCTATAACTTTGGGAAGGGTGTCATTCGCTAGCTGGGAAGATTCTCCAGTGCATGTATCGTATTCGAATCTCTTATGTACTACTGTGTTTTTAACTTTTGATGTTTAGAATATATCGTAGTAATTGAGAATGATATGTAATTGGAACTACTGTACGTACATGATACATTCAAGATGCACAGATAATTCGTTTTTTCGACGGAAATACGCAGTTAATTCCTGTGTGTTGTGAATATTATTCCACCCTGACAATATAACCAGCTTTCCGTTTCAGTAGTATTCAGTATTTTTGATTGAATTTCTGAAAATACTCTACTGAAAGATAAATATTTTGTATCGAACTCGACATCTTCACCCGCAGACAAACGAGAAAAACCATTAACTTTAGCAAATTTTTCACTTGGAAGCAAGGAATTGTCTTCGGCTAGTGCTTTTAACTGATTGGAATGTTTCTTAACTTCTCGACCGTCTATTTGCACTATCCAGACTCTGAAACCACATTTCTTTAGTATTACTGCACTTCGCAAAGTTCCTTTATTGTTTTGATATGTTCTGGCCAGTACTCTTTGACCTTCATAAAAACTTTTATGTATTTCTATTGAAATGATTTTCTGAATTGAACTAGTATTTCTATACTTTGTTTTGATATGTAGGACGTAGTAAGTCAAGTGGTGTGCGCATACTTCGATGCAGGAATAAATCACTTGGTGTACAATTTGTCGCGGAACAGGTAATTTTATAAAATTTCCTGAATACTCCTCCCCTCTTTCTCGAAAATTATTTTCTTCATACCGTATTTAAAAAATTGTACCATTCTCTCTGCTTGTCCGTTTGATCTTGGGTGATAAGCTGGTATCAGTTAGGGCATGTAAACCGGTTTTAACCGACACCGGTTAACCGGCTTTTTGTTAAAATTTACCAAAACCGTAAAACCGGGTTTTTTCTGAAAAACCGAAAGTCAATTATATATATATTTTTTTGTTTCTTTAAGTGACAAATAATTTTATTTTTTTTACTGTTATTCATGAAGTATTTATGTTATGTTTTATTAAAATTAAAAAAGGGGGACATCTATAAAATAACGCGTAATGTGTAAATAAAAATATTATAGCGGAGTAAATGGAATTTGAGGGTCATTCCTGAAGTATATAATAATATGTTAATAAAGGAGATTATACCATTTCAAGTTTAAATTTAAAATAATAAATTTCAAATTGAGAATTGTAAATTCCACATTTGAGATGAAAATAAATAAACAATTTATTTCAATATAATATAATGTTTTATAAAACAAAATATATTTGCTATAGCTGCAATTATGGCCTCCACATACTATCACGAGCTCCTGTTGAATTATTGGCGAACCCCATAAGAAATTTTTTCTTGTCCAGCTTTTTTTTCGGTCATTCAATTAATAATTTAAATACGTAAATATACCATTCGCTGATTTTTATTTTTGCTCGCCGGGCCAGATCCCCCTTAATCCTAGACTCCCAGGCTAGAGCCTTGTAGTGTATAGGGTTGCAATTATTATTTAACTTATTATTGTTACGAATATTTATTAATTAAGTTAACATATATTAAATATTTTTAATTTCTTAATTTTATTTAAAATCAGGCCCTCAATTATTTACTATTGTCCAAATTAACAAATCATAATTAATGCATCATATAATTATATATCATGAGTGACATATCGAATATAATTAACAATAATTTTCGTGATATTTTCTCGTACAATATTTTTTAGCTACTGTAAATGAAACTCAGTTTGAGTCATATTTACTGTCTTCACCTATATCACTTTTAATACTAGCTTTTAAACTATCTTTACCAATTTAAAATTAATAGTTCCCAATTTGCAGTTGATAAGTCTCAATTTGAAATTGATTATTCCCAATTTAAAATTGAATAGTCTCAATTTGAACTTGAAAAGGTATAGTTAAATAAGTTTTATTTTTTTAATATTAAAATATTATTTTTTTTAAATAGTTTAAAACATTTTTTAAACTTAATTGAAAAACCCGACTAAAAACCGGTTAACCGGTTTTTTACTTTATGAAAAACCGAAAACCGGTTTTTGAAATTTTATCGGGTTTTTGTATGCCCTAGTATCAGTGTATGTTTAATTCCGAATCTTTAAATTCTTGAGAAGTGAATGATCTACCGTTATCAGTTACGAGTTCTTGACAACCCGTTTCGAACAAATAACTCTTTGAATATTCATATTACTATACTAGTAGTTATATCTTTTACTTCAATAATCTCAGACCACTTTGAATGTGTACAAATTATTATAAGAAACATGTGGTCTAAGAATGGACCCGCGAAATCTGCATGAATTCTTTTCCATGGCTCTTCAGATATCGGTCATGAACCATGAACCTAAAGTTACTTTCTTTGGATCAGGAGACATCGAAGCTCCACACTCTCTTTCTGTTTTCTCAATATCTTCATCAATCGATGGCCACCAGAAATACCTTCTGGTTTCAGATTTCATCCCCACCATGCCTTGATGTTTAGAATGTAGATATCGTAGTAATTGAGAATGATATGTAATTGGAATTACTGTAAGTACATGATACATCTAAGATGCACAGATAATTCGTTTTTTCGACGGAAATACGCAGTTAATTCGGGTGTATTGTGAATATTATTCCACCCTGACAATATAGCCAGCTTTCCGTTTCAACAGCAATCTGAGTAGCCTTTATTAGAATCCCCTCTTGTATTTTTGATTGAATTTCTGAATATACTCTACTGAAAGATAAATCTTTTGTATCGAACTCGACATCTTCACCCGCAGGCAAACGAGAAAAACCATTAACTTTAGGAAATTTTTTTCTCGGTACGTATTCTATCTTATATAATAGATAGATAAAAAGGGAGGTGGAGTGAGGCTCCTTCTTAGGTAGTCGTTGGTGTCATTGATTCTTCAAATATAATATCTGCGCAACACATCCATTTGCTGGATAACCATCAAAAACAATAACCGAATTTGATTTGTATTTTGCTTTTACAAACTCTAAATAATTTGTGCATATTGAATAATAAGACTCATTTCGATTTCACAATACTCGGTGCAATAGATATCATCCATCTATTACGTGTACAGAAACTCCAAATTCCACGTCTTGTTCAATCGGTGTAAATATTTTATAGAGAGTTGATTTTGTACTCTTTCGCATTCCGTTTTCTAAAAATAATGATAGTGGAAACGGGGCGAGTTCATATTCAAAATGTTTTTTAATTTCATCTTGAGATTATTTCAACATGCACATTCGTTGAAAAATTATTAATGGGTCAATGGGTATTGTTTCGTCGTTGATTTTTATTTTCATATTCACAGCAGATAAGGGAAGTACTCTGTCATGGCGTTTGAATTTTATTTCGGCAAAGTTTTCCAGTTAGCGATAACATTCCAATTTTCTGCGCTTCGTGACAGTTAATGGAATAATCTCCAATTACTCCAGTACTTATGGACATGATATCACTTCTCAATGAGAATGAAGGATGCTGCAAAAACTATTTAGTTTTTCCAGATCTGCATTATCTCTATTTACACGTGAACATCTGGTATCGATGTGATGTTCTGATGATGAAAATTTCACATTGCAAAATGTTTCAATATCTTCACAAATGTTGTACCCAATGTAAACCTAGCAAGTACACTTGGAGTGATGCCTATTGCCTCGTCCGTGTGTAAGACCCCCAATACTTTTCATCGTCTTCATTAGCTTGTTCTATAGTCATATCTGTCCAGATTTTTGACAAAAACTTATCTGTGCGTTTAATTATAAAATATCCTTCAGCAGTAAACTTGTTATACAGGGTTACTGGTAATTCGATACATTTCTTTTAAGGGGTAATAGTAGAGATAACAAGTAACCATTTGAACCCAATATTGCCTTATACAAATGTTAACCATTACTGAGATATTTAAAATTTTAGAATTTTTCAAAAATATCTCAAATTTCAACTTTAAACTCATTTTTTTTTTAATACACAGTTTTTTTTTATTTTGCTTCTGATACTCAGACAATATGCCGGTACTGTGTTAGAAAGAACAAAATTAGTACAATTTACTTAAACTTCGACACAGTGCCTCGAAACTCTAACACTTCGATATTTTTTATAAGTTTTTTTTTGTTTAAAATGCAAATTCTCCAAAAAAATCACTAACTAATTGAATGTACAAAGTCTTTTAAAAACTGCCTTATCTTTCTAGCTATCCAATGAGATACAAATGTTATTAAAAAAAAAACTCTCTACTTAGGAGGAATAAGTCTCAGAAACGAAACAGACCGCAAATTGTTAAAATAGCACGCGGGGGTTATTTACACAAACGTGTTGATTTTAACAAAATAAAACAAACATCTGGTTTGAAAAAAATAACTTTTATTATTTTTACAAATCTTGCTCAATTTGAGAACCTCTATTTCTAATGCAGGCTCTACTTCTACGCCGTACTTCAGTCCTGGTGACTCTTGATATCAGATTATTTCTAGCTATCCATCGAAATAAAAAAATTTACGCATACAATAATAAAAACTACTATCACAGCTAGAACATATTAAGATATAACTTTTTATGAAAAGGATGAAAAATTTCACTACGCTCACCATAGCGCTGATGTAGTTGTATTTTGAATTTACCGCTGTCTGTATGCATGTGAAATTTTTAATTGTTGTGATTTTGTGCGACAATTAAAATGTGTTTTCGTTTGTTTGTTTACTTATCTATGATAGTATCAGTTTTGTCATAGTAGTTTTTATTATTGTATGCGTAAATTTTTTTATTTCGATGGATAGCTAGAAATAATCTGATATCAAGAGTCACCAGGACTGAAGTACGGCGTAGAAGTAGAGCCTGCATTAGAAATAGAGGTTCTCAAATTGAGCAAGATTTGTAAAAATAATAAAAGTTATTTTTTTCAAACCAGATGTTTGTTTTATTTTGTTAAAATCAACACGTTTGTGTAAATAACCCCCGCGTGCTATTTTAACAATTTGCGGTCTGTTTCGTTTCTGAGACTTATTCCTCCTAAGTAGAGAGTTTTTTTTAATAACATTTGTATCTCATTGGATAGCTAGAAAGATAAGGCAGTTTTTAAAAGACTTTGTACATTCAATTAGTTAGTGATTTTTTTGGAGAATTTGCATTTTAAACAAAAAAAAACTTATAAAAAATATCGAAGTGTTAGAGTTTCGAGGCACTGTGTCGAAGTTTAAGTAAATTGTACTAATTTTGTTCTTTCTAACAAAGTACCGGCATATTGTCTGAGTATCAGAAGCAAATTAAAAAAAACTGTATTAAAAAAAAAATGAGTTTAAAGTTGAAATTTGGTATATTTTTGAAAATTTCTAAAATTTTAAATATCTCAGTAACGGTTAACATTTGTATAAGGCAATATTGGGTTCAAATGGTTACTTGTTATCTCTACTATTACCCCTAAAAGAAATGTATCGAATTACCAGTAACCCTGTATACTTCAGGATCAGAAATAGTGTCCTTGATCTTAATCATATCTTGTAAATAAAGATGACACGTTTGGCATATAAATAATGACCACCAGCATGGAAGTAAGGTACTCGTATCATCTTCCACACTAGTGTGTTCCAAAAAAAGTCGATAATTTTTTTTTTTCGATTGCATGTGAAATTCTTGTTATATATGCTATAAAAAAAATTCTGTAAAAATTTGAGCCCTTAATATCAACTTGAAGAACTTCATCACCGAATTTGAAGATTTACCATTGATTTAACATGGAAAAATGATTTTTTAACGTTCATTTCTCCTGCAAACTATGTAGAACATTATTTTTCGGAAAAACCATGACTGATCCTTCTTCAGTATTAAATTCTGTAAAAAAAAGCTCTTAGGGTCCAGTCTCTAACGTCAACCCTCTCGTTTTTATTTGCGTTAAAAAATACAGATTTTTTGAAATTTCGATTTTTTCCATTTAATGTGTAAAATTTTGATCTCAGACCATAAAGTTTGAGGAAATTTTAGTAGATCGTTCAACGTTTCACAAATCT
The DNA here is from genome assembly GCA_961205875.1 of Sialis fuliginosa. Classification (NCBI taxonomy): domain Eukaryota; kingdom Metazoa; phylum Arthropoda; class Insecta; order Megaloptera; family Sialidae; genus Sialis; species Sialis fuliginosa. The sequence goes on along the minus strand of OY540816.1, from coordinate 460,523 downwards.
GTGCCAAGAAAATTTTTTGTATCACTTTTGGCTCCTAAATTGTGAGGTTTGCAATATCTATTTTAATGATTATTCGCTATAATAATAAATTTTACAAAAAATTTTAAAATCTATCAACAAAATATCAAAATTTCTTTATAAAAGTCAACAAAACACTGTATTTAGGCTTTAATTCTTTCAATTTTTTTTTTTTTCCATTTAAAATAACAGTTTTTGGCTGTAACATATAATTTACACAATTTTTTAATTTTTTTTAAGAATTCTACGAATTACAACACTTATTTCATCTATTATTTTCAAACGAATAACGAAGAGAAACCATAAAAATTTTAAGTTTCGAAAAAAATTTAAACCATTGTAGACTGAAAAAAGTTTTTATTAAAGATTAATTCAATCAACAAATTTATTTAATAAAAATCTTACAATTGTGAAACAATTAAAACTAAGAAACAAAAAATACCGAATAAGATACAAGAAACAAGAAACTCTTGATGATAATAACAAATAAATTTAATAACATTTATCGGAAACTAAAGTCGATTTTAATTTTATTCAGCTGCATATGATGAAATGATATTTTGCTTCGAAATGCCTGGGAATTTTTTCCTGTGGTTCTCTACTACTTGGAGCAAAAATTGTTTTTGTTCCTCATCTCTCGTTAAACAATTATTGAATTGTGTCATTAATGCAACTCCCCGCTCAGCAATATCGTTAGTGACTTTTAAATACGAAAGCACGTTTATGCAATGAATATAATCATCATCAGTCGACCACAGTATTGGATCTTTGTCAAAAAATTTATATGATAATTTAAATTGATCAAATAAAAAAAAGAGCGCTTGCTAGCAAAATCACTAACGTTTTTAGTTAACAGTAAATTAACATCTTTAACTTCTACTCTTTTTAAGAATGACATCCTTTCTCTAGTTCTCATAGCCTTCACTATTAATAATTTTTGATCCCGTGAAACTTCGTTGTCAAAAAGAGATAAACCTACGAGCTCCTCAGATAGATACCAGAGATGATTCGCTAGCTTCGCACTTGCTTTTTGAGAGATCAAGGCATGAACATTACTATACCTGATCAAGTTTTTAATTAAGGTTAAATCTTGATATGGTGACTTTATAGCAGAAGTACAATTAAACCACGCCACTACATAAAAATTGATAATAAATAAACATATATGCTTCAACCCACTGATTTCTGCGGCTCTTAATTTAAACTGTTTTTTAAACATATAGATTTTTAGCGAGTAAAGAGCTTTTGACATCCATCTTGCGTGATGGTTTGGTCCAGGAATTCTAAATCTTGCACCATTGTTTAGAGTACCACCTAAAAATATAAGTGATAACTCTAGTAATTCTTTGTAATCATCTCTGTCATGTTTCTCCTGAAAAATTTAAAACCAACAATTTAACCCGTAATCGTTTTAAAACATTTAATTTGATTGAAATTCACCACAGATAAAAATTTAACGGTAATATTTCCTCAAAAAGAAATATTCTAGTACCTGTAATCGTTCTTCAATAAAGCTGATGAGTTCGTTTTTTTTTTCGCCAATTGTTTCACAAATAAATTGATCCTGAATACCAGTCTCATATTCATCCTTATCAATTGTATTCCGAGACTTTTGAAATCTGGCAAAAACTGGTACGTTAGGAGAATTTGTTACTGGCCAAACTGTTTCAATAACACTTCTTAAAACCAATTCATAAATATGGTGTCGACAGGCCAAATACAACATTGATCTTCCTAATATATTTTCTAATCGAATACATGAACCATTGTAAATTCCTAAAATATAATTATTTCATAATTTTCAACCTGATCATTTACTTTCTTTATGAATAATTTCTTTTGAATTGATTTAATGAACAACAATTCAAAATTATGTCGAAAATAAGTAGTAAAAAAAATTATACATTTCTCTAAAAATTATAATAATAATATCTCTAAATTTTGTCAAAACAAACTTGAATTAATAAAAAAATCATAAGCGAAATGGAAAATAAAGGATTTTGAAGTACTAAGTTAATATCTACTGACAGTTTAAAATATAATTTTGAGGTTAAATCATTTGTCAAAAAGAAATGTTGAATTTAAACTATAAATATTGAGTGAATGAAGACAGTCTCGATACAAAAAGCTCAATTTTTTTTAACTAAAAAAATTGTATTATAATAAGTAATAACATTTGGAAATTTTATAGAATAAATTTTCAGAGAAATGTATTGATGTGATATTTTTATTTTCTTTGCTATACCTGTATTTACGGCGGTTGTATCAAAACAGATAGCTTTTATTCTATCAGAGATGTTCCATTCATTAATTGTGTCGGTAATAGCTATAGCTTGATTTAAAGAGTCTGGTGTTTCAAGCTTTGGGACTCCTAATAATTGTTGAGTATTGTTTCCTGATAGAATAATGGCAAGCCTTTCAACTTTTTCGTGACCAACAATGTCAACCAACATCTTTCCATCCCAATGAAGAACAACACATTGAGCAATACGTAATTCTTTTTTTATGTCATTAGCAATTTGCTGTCGAACTTCCTCACGGTTACGATGAATTGTACTATGACTCACAGAAACATCCTCTAAATTAATACCAAGAGCTAGTGCAAAAGCAGAAAAAAGATGCATCGCTTGTCTACTGGTAACATTAACTCTATCCATTGCAGAAACCACAGATGGTGTCATTTATTTCATTTTCTTAGGCTTTGATTGTATTGTTAACTCATTAGCAAAATCTGAAGTGGCTGAATAGTTCGATGCAGTTGTGTCGATGCTGGACGTGGACTTTTGAGAAAGTAATGGGAGTTCTAAAAAGTAAAGAAGTTAAAATATTGTATTGTAGCAAAAGTTATCAACTGAATTCTTTTTAAATAAATTACACTGAAAAAAATATTGTTTTCTGATAGTACTTTATTTTATTTTACGATTTTACCTTGCTCCGTTGTTTCAATAATATCTGAATGATAAGACATAACTTGTATTGTTTCACTAGTTGATGGTATATTACAATTTTCAGTAGATTGTGACGTTGATTGAAAGCTTACTTCACTTCGATACATGTCCATATTTGACTTAAGGAGACTTGATTTTATTTCTTGTCGGTTATGAAGAAGAAATGTTATTTGTTCAGCAGCTAAGTTTTCATTTGCATTTGTAGGTGCTATGTCAAATAATTGACTTAATGAATTGATAAATTTTGTTTCGAGCAATTTTTGACTCAGAGATTCTTTTCCGTTTTTGAAATGCATCGATAGCAAGAAATTGTGGATAACTTAAATTTAGTCAATATATTTATAACCTCTAAAATGACAGCTTTTGCACTTTCGCGAAGATCAAGTTTCAACGTACGATGTTGATAATAAAAAAAAGATAGTACATCACGATTTTTAGGTAATATATGATTGTGCAAATTTTTAGATTCGAATCCTACTAAATTAATATAAGTCAATTGTTGCGTTTTATCCGACATGGTTACGTGAGTAATTAACTGACTGAATGCAGTAATAAAATGATAGTTGATTACCTAACCTTCATCAAACGTAATTGCAACGTAAAAAATAGAGCCCACCAGAGACTAAAACAAAGCCCAGTTTTGGGAATCACAATAACTTCGCCGTGGCGCTAGTAGCAAATTTTGGAAAAGATTCGAATTCAAATTTGAAAATTAATTAAGATATATCTCAATTGTTATAGGATAATATTGATTTAGACTTAGAATAAAAAAAAATTACAAAATAAAAATTTGTCATTTATCACATAGATTTTATTTAAAACAATTGTTATCGTTTTTGGGTAACCGGCTTATTACAGAAATTTTAGATAATGGAATTTTTTTTCTTTCTATTAACTGTGGTAATTCGAAAAATTCTTAAAAAATTAAAAAATTGTGTAAATTATATGTTACAGCCAAAAACTGTTATTTTAAATGGAAAAAAAAAATTGAAAGAATTAAAGCCTAAATACAGCGTTTTGTTGACTTTTATAAAGAAATTTTGATATTTTGTTGATAGATTTTAAAATTTTTTGTAAAATTTATTATTATAGCGAATAATCATTAAAATAGATATTGCAAACCTCACAATTTAGGAGCCAAAAGTGATACAAAAAATTTTCTTGGCACAGATTTGTGAAACGTTGAACGATCTACTAAAATTTCCTCAAACTTTATGGTCTGAGATCAAAATTTTACACATTAAATGGAAAAAATCGAAATTTCAAAAAATCTGTATTTTTTAACGCAAATAAAAACGAGAGGGTTGACGTTAGAGACTGGACCCTAAGAGCTTTTTTTACAGAATTTAATACTGAAGAAGGATCAGTCATGGTTTTTCCGAAAAATAATGTTCTACATAGTTTGCAGGAGAAATGAACGTTAAAAAATCATTTTTCCATGTTAAATCAATGGTAAATCTTCAAATTCGGTGATGGAGTTCTTCAAGTTGATATTAAGGGCTCAAATTTTTACAGAATTTTTTGATAGCATATATAACAAGAATTTCACATGCAATCGAAAAAAAAAATTATCGACTTTTTTGGAACACACTATTCCACACAGTATTAAGATGTAGTTGCCAATTACCCATTCTTTCAGCTTCAATAAACTGTTTTATCAAGGTGACTAACCGAAAGTATTGAACCCATAGTTTAGCAGTAGGACCATGCATTTCTAGGTTCTCGAGTGTCTTTTTAAATTTTTCTGCAATCTCTATAAAGGGTTTCTGTTTGTCTGCTGTAATGACCTCTGACCTGTTAATATTGTTAAGAAATGATTCCATAATATCTTGCTCGCTTGAAGTAAAATCAATTGTGTCTAGTATTATTGTTAGCAAAGAAAGATGAGTTAATGTATGAGCTCTGATCGCTCTAGCATATGCTTTTCCTTTCAACATCTTTTCAACTGAAATTTCCGCATAAATATTATTCCAAAGATTTTGAAGCCCACTTCGTTACATTATGGACATTAATAAATGAAAACCTCCTAGTATGATAATCGTGTTTTTCAAATCAGATTCTGAATCACTTGAAGCGATAATCTCTCTAGCTTTTATATGCAAGGCTTGATCAAAAATAACAAAACAAGTTTTTTTATTTCACTTTTGAAATGCAGATTGAAGAACAGTGAAGATAATATCATAGTTACTAGGAGGAGCGTTAATGAATGGCAGAGCAAGAATATGTGATTTTTGAAATGGCTTATCTTTCGTTGCCTGTTCCATAAAACCATTCCATCCTGGTATGTCAGGGATATTTGCCCACTTTCCATATAACCACAATAAATCTGAAGAAGACGGTAGTGTTAAATTATTTATGTTTTCATCTGGAATTTCTAGGTTATTTAAATTTTCTACTTGTATTGATTTTAGTCCACATTCTCTTTCTTCTCAAAAAATGTCAATGGTATGGCTCCAAATTGTCCTATGATGATATTTGCTAATGGCGTGGTTATTAACCCTCCGTTGTGTGAAAGTTTTTGTACCCTTCGTTGTGTGAAATGGCCTGGCCAGGCCACATATGAGAAAAGGCTATTAAAACGTGTTTTAGATAAAGGATGGTGTGCAAATAGACTGTGTAAACAGGTTTTTATCTACTATATATAATGAAGTGCCCTGACTCACTGATAATCATTTTTTTGACCATTTCCACTCATCGGAGAACCTTGAAATTTGGTATATATATTCCTTGGGGGTAAAAAATAACAACTAGTGGGCCTTTTTTGAAAAAGTTCATAAATGGGGTGACAAGGGGCCCCCAATTTTTCAAAAAAAAAGTTAGAATTTTTTTATAATTTTTTCTATATTCCTTGGGTGATATAATGTAAGGTTCAAATTTCAGATTTAAAAAAAAGGAAAAAAAAAGTTTTGATGTAAAAAAGTATCAAAACGAAAACCGATATTAGATTTTTTTTAATTTTTTTCAAATACTTTGGTTAATTGACAACCATAAACCCGTGTCTGATTTTTGAAAAAGATATGTTAAAGAGGAGAAAATAAACAAAATACGTTTACATATAATGCGCTTTAAGCATTTACTAAATTAATTGCAAATGTCGTAACTATGGATACATTATATTTTATTGATTATTTTAAAAAAATTTAAATGTCAATGGCCATTTAAAATTTTGATGTGAACAATAAAATATAACAAAAAAGAAATATAAAGAACATAACGAATGAAAAAATATGCACAACTCTAATGTAATATATAATTAAAATTTTCATAAATAAATTTGACAAAAAAATTGAAGACAAACAATTACAGCATTCGGACACAATTCGACCAACATTCGGCGATAGATATGTGTTCCCGGTACAAATAAAAATTAAGTATATAATGACATTTTTTTAATCTTAAGTCATTGAATTATCAATATTTTTACTTTCATAGGTATAGGTATTTTATTATATTTATTTGTAATCATAAATATCAGAAGAATTTATATAATTTCAAATTAACATTGTAATTTTAAATGATATTATTTTAATTGTTGTTTGAAACTGTATATCTGTCATCTTTACCCAATGTACTAACCTAAAATGTACATTTACAAAATTAAAACAAGATGTTGATTTATTGCAAATTGTTACGAAAGCTTCATTCAATTGACAAGACCTATATTTGATTGTAATTAATTAATTAATTGTACAAAGGGTGTACGAGTATCTACAAGAGCTAATAATGTATTTATATAGACACATTGATGAATTTTTGAAAGACACGAGCAGAAAAACCAAAAATGAAATTATTTTTAATATTCATAAAATGTTCAAATCATGTAAGTACATGATGTAATACAATACATGTACCAGAAGTCATAAAATAATTTTTTGTCGTTGTCATATCAGAAACAAATGTCATAATATGTATTTAGTATGCAATATATTTTCATACGACAAGAGTTGAAAACGCATCGTAAACAAATATACAGGTAATCCTCGACTTATAATTGTCTTTGTCTCTTTCTTACATGCACATATTACATAAATGAAACAAACAGTTCCGGGAATTTCCCAAAAATGTAATTTATTATTATTTATGTAGATATTTTTGGGAACCCGCAACTGTTTGTTATGTATAGAAAATGCGATTCGCTTCACATCAAGGAAAACGTCCAAAGCAAAAATATGTACATATTGTACGTGTTAACTTACAACTTATTCTATTTACGATCGATGTTTAGAAACCTATCTCGGTTGTAAGTCGAGGAATACCTGTACTACGATATATAACGTATGTCTTATCAGTTTAAGCGTAAAAAATATCAAAGTTAATATTCAATGTTTTTAAATGCTGCGAGAAGTTCAAACATGCTTGACTGATTTAAATTTACTTTTTTCCTTATTTTATATATTACTTACAAAATAACCAAGACGTTCCATTAAAATTTCAGGATTTGTGAAGTGTTCTGTCGTAGGAAAAGTTTAGGAAGCACTGTTCTACATCATACTTCAATATCAACCAAATTGAGTTATTGAGGGTAAAAAATATATTGAAAAAACCTCATAGAGAAACCATATTTAGTTTGTGCAATAAAGTTTTAACAGGTACGATTTTTCTAAAATATCTTAAAATTAATAAAATTAAAATTGATAAAAGCCCAGCTCTAATGAATAAATAAGAAAGCACTCCGTCACAGCACTATATTATTCCGTCGCGGGAAAGTACCTACCATATAGGCCAGTCAGGATCCACTCAGGGCTAGCTACGTCACTGGTTACGATACTATATTATTGTTGGTTACGATATTTCATAAAACAGATATCGGTGCTTAGAATACATTGTCTGGAGGAATACGATAAAAGTTTTAACAGATTTTTTAGCGGAAAAGAGAATTTTGTCGCTTATATATGAGATTTTTAGAATCGATAACTCAATTTCGCAAAAAGTGTATCTTACGATACTTTGCTTTGGAGGGGACGATATAGAAATAATTTAACCAGGTATGTTATAATTTAGGTATATAAAAACATAGTACCTAGCCATGGAATACGGAATTTTATAATTTACGGTTTCAATATTTTATTTTATTAATTTAGGTTACTATGATTATGTCTCTTTAAAATATTTTGTCGAACAATTAAATGATTTTTGACACATATTAACAATTAAATATTTTGAAATGCCTATATTGATTGAAAATTTAAATATGAAGAAACATTTCACTTCTATGAAAGGTAAAATATCGAAATTAATTATTAGGTTTGGTGTAAATTTTTCGAAACACAATTTTTCGAATCACAATTTTTTGAATCAAAATTCTTCGAATGAACAATTTTTCGAAAAATTTAAGTTTTATTGTTCAAATTTTAATTAGTTAATAAAATATTAAGTAAAGTAATATTTGGACATTTTACGATATCCATACTAATATTATAAATGCGAAAGTGTGTTTGTCTGTCTGTTTTCTGTTTGTTACCTTTTCACGGCTAAACCGCTTTACCGATTTTGATGAAATTTGGCAGTGAGATAGCTTGCATCCCGAGGACGGACATAGGCTATTTCGTATCTTAAAAATTCAACCCCTAAGAAATTGCAAGGGGGTGGAAATTTTTTATTTTTTTTTAGTAATTATTATTTTACCCCCCGATACATATGAAGGGTTGTAAGTGGTTTTATTCGATCCGGCGGGAAAAATACCACGGGGGCGTAGGTTTTAGGGGGCAAAACAACCCTCTATCTCGCATAGGAGCCGAGATATTTACGATTTTGTATAATGAAAGAAAACTAAAAATAAGAAAAATTTAATATTTTACCCCCTGTCACATATGAAGAGTTGTAATTGATTACATTCGATCTGGCGGGCAAAAATACTACGGAAGAGGGATTATTAGGGGGACAAAACAACCCCTTATCTTACATAGGAGTCGCGACTTATATTATAAATGCGAAAGTGTATCTCTCAGTCTGTCTATTTGTTACCTGTTTACGACTAAACTGCTTTACCGATTTTGATGAAATTTGGCAGTGAGATGGCTTACATCCCGAGGACGGATTAAGGCTATTTCGTATCTCGAAAATTCAACCCCTAAGGAATTGCAAGGGAGAGGAAAATTTTTAATTTTTTTTAGTAATTAATATTTTACCCGTTACATATGAAGGGTTGTAAGTGGTTTTATTCGATCCAGCGGGAAAAATACCACGGGGGCGGGGGTTTTAGGGCGGAAAAACCCCTCTATCTCGCATAGGAGCCGACACTTTTACGATTTTGTTTAATTAAAGAAAACTAAAAATCAGATAAATTTAATATTTTACCCCCTGTCACATATGAAGGGTTTCGAAATCCACGCGAGCGAAGTCGCGGGTAGCAGCTAGTGTCGTCTATATCAAAAAATTGTTGTATGTGTCTATGAATATAAGAGAACAAATAAAAAATATATAAAAAAAAATTCATTTTTTTTTTACTACATAGTTACAGAGCTAAAACAATGTAAAACACTTAGCATCTAAAAAATATTTATTTGTTCGATGGTCCTGCGGCTAGACATGCGTTGCAAACCAAACAATAATGAAACTCCAAAAAGTTCAAACAATGCCAATAATAATATTTAAAAATTTCTACTTTTCGTCCGCACTCGATAAATAACTAATTCAAACTAAAAAACAAAACAAAAACTAGTTATACAATTTATACAGAGAAAACCTAAAAAAAATCCAAGAAATACAAACAATGCCAATAATAATAATAGATGTGGCCTGCGTAGGCCATTTACCCTCACATATGAAGTTTTTGAGTAAAAACAGTTTGTTTTTTTTACTTGATAGCCGGATATGGTCATAAAATTCAAAACCTCTTCAGTTCGTAGAATGTGATGGTATATTTTTTCCTTTTTTGGATAAGACAACGAAAAAAAAAAGATATATACCTTTGAAAATCGAAATGGCCTGCGTAGGCCATTTCACACAACGGAGGGTTAATCGAACAATTCTTTGATCTGGAATAATAGTGGTAGCGGGCGTTATACACTGGATACCACCCATTGCATGAAATGTATTTAGGCCATCTATAGTGTTTGTATTCCAATCGGCATTATCAAATACAAATTGAGAAAATGAATTCTCTTAGATGGAAATTCCTGGACGTAGTATAGCAGATGATTCCAAACGTTGAACTTCAGAGTAAGATGCACAAAACCCTAGCGATGAAAGAATACCCATGTATAAAAGTAGCAACAGTGATTTGCAAAGGTGGCAAGAACGAACGAGGTCTTATTGCAGAAATTACAGCCTTTGGACAATTTTCAACATAACTAATAACAGATTTTAAAAAAACAGTTTGAATCTTTTTGCTGTGATTTTACTAAAACTCTAAAGCTTTCAACATTTTTAAATGCTGTCGTTATAACTTCTGTAATCGAGTCAAACAGATATGTATTATTAAATGTATATTTTTTACCATTTATGAATCTTGCTGCAAGAAGATTTCTATTCCTAATTATTTCTTTAGATTTTTTATTTCCTAATGATTTTTGGTGAAGTATTTTCACTTCTGGAGACGGACACACATATTTTCCTCGTTTTTTCACTGGGGACTGGTGAAAATAAGTTCATTCTACTTTTTTGTTCTTAGTAGATCTAAATATTTGTTTTTCAGTGGGAATTAATTTTTTCTTTTTCCCCATTTTCAATGAATGCTCGTTTTGCATTCGCCTTTACTGAGGTGCGGTTATCTTTTTTTGTATCGATAATGTTTACGACCGATTTTATCGTACAAATACTTTCTTTTTTTTACATTTTTTGAGTCAAATGACGGAACTGTGTCTGTAGAGATAGATTTCACCAAGATTTTTGATTGGTTTATATTTGGTAATATATCAGAATCAGACGAATCACTTACAATTTCAGCAAAATCATTGGTAGAGGCCTTATTTCACCAATTTTCCGCAACAGGGGTTATTCATGGTTCAATTGCAAAAATTCTTAAGATTTTCTGATTTTTACTAAATAGCGGTCTAAATAAGTATTATACAAAAAAAAAATTTAAATAAAAGTTATTCGCTACAAAATTCCGTACAACCTCCATTTAAAAAAAATGATTTGTTTATCCGCTACGCTGATTAAAATGACTGAAAACACTTTTTTTAAGCTGTAATAACTAATAAAGTTTAACGGTTTTTAAGTTAATACACTTGAAAAATAAACATATTGTAGGACAGAACATTCACTGAAAATTAAGACTTGATATCATCCACTGTTTTTGTTTTATTAAATTGTTAATAATGGAATCATGCTTGTCTTTGAGTAACAATAAAAGTTTTTGTAAAACATTTATTTTTGTACAACTGTTTGTATGTGTTCTCAAAGACTTATATAATCGAATCCCACCATAAAAAAGTAACATTTTTCAATTCTTTGGCAAATGGTAGCACTAAAATCTAAGTGTTGAGTTTTTTTTATTTTAAACCAATTCAATTGTTTCATAGAACCACAAATATTTAAAAAAATAATAGCTAAAAACCTGCTCTGAATAATTATTTATCTATTGGTGAAAACCGCATTAAAATCAGTTTAGTAGTTTTTGAGTTATTTAATGTATATTACACACTACACAATTTTTATGAAAATTGATTGTTGATACAATTAATTAACTCTACCTACATAAAAAGAAGCTTATTTTTGTATCTTTTACCGTTTATCTCGAAAACTACTAAACCGATTTTCATGCGGTTTTCACCAATAGATAAATAATTATTCAGAGCAGGTTCTTGGCTATTTTTCTTAAATATTTCTGGTTTTATGAAACAATTGAATTGATTTAAAATTTAAAAAACTCAACAATAAGATTTTAGTTTTTGCCAAAGAATTGAAAATTTTTACTTTTTATGGTGGTAATCGCTTATATAAGTCTTTGAGAACACATACAAACAGTTTTACAAAAGTAAAGGTTTTACAAAAACTTTTATTGTTAATCAAAGGCAAGCATTATTCCATTGTTAAAAAATTTAATAAAACAAAAACAATTGAAGATATCAGGTCCTAATTTTCAGTGAATGTTCTGTACTACAGAATGTTTATTTTCCAGGGGTATCAACTTGAAAAACGTTAAACTTTATATGTGCCACCATCTTTTCTCATTTAAAATGTGTGTTAAACATACCCTGGCTCAAAGTTGTCACACTCCAGTTATTCACGATTGAAAAGAGTATAAAAAAGTTTTAATTATTTTTCCCAAGTTATTGGTGAAATAAAAAAAATTCACTTGAATATCAACATTTTATTAATCTGTATACATTTAACTGTCTTACAACGTACCTAATTAATGTAAAATTCAAGAAAGTTGTATAATTGATATAATTAAACTAAATTATAATATTAAATAATTTGGACAGGCCCGTATTAAAGAAAATTTACAAATGATGTTATTAAAAATATATAAGGAAAAAAAGAAAAAATAATGAAAGATATTTACGATTTTGTATAATAAAGAGCAAAAAAAGAAAAATTTAATATTTCTTCCCCTGTTACATATAAAGGGTTGTGATTAGTATCGTTCTGTCAGGCGGAAAAAATACTACGGGGGAGGGGGGTTTCAAGGGGAAACAACCCCCTATCTCGCAAAGTACCGAGATATTTACAATTTTGTATAATAAATAAAAATCATATTCATTTTCATACAATTTTTAATCGAAAATATTGACTATAAATTCTCCCTAATACGTGCCTGACCTAATTTTTTAAGATTAAATTTTGGTTTAATTAGTAAGTTCGTCAATATCAAAATTGTCGTTGTTAAGCATATTCATTTTCATACAATTTTTATTTTTTTTAAATATATTTATTTATAGAAACTTACATCGGCCCTGTCCTAAATATTAATGTAATATATTTATTAATTACAGATGATATTGTAGAGGGATAATTGGTCAGATAATAAACTTTTATATAAATTTATTTATTGCATTACATGTTTCAGCCAATTCGCCTTCTTCAGATATTGGTACATTGGTATTATACTATCTCTATCATATATTTTCTGGTGTTTTGAATTTCATTTTTTATCGTTTCATTGTAGAATTTCTTTATGAACAAATTGAATCTCCTTCCATTCCCTGGAGCAGTAATGTTAGAATTTGTATAGATGACCATTTTATTATAGATGATATTGTAGAGGGATAATTGGTCAGATAATAAACTTTTATATAAATTTATTTATTGCATTACATTATTAATCATAGCATCTAAAATATATTGTTTGAAAATTTACGATCTTATATTTGTGAAGTTTGGTAATTAAATTGATTTAATAAAGAGGTAGTTGTTTCATTAGTAACATGAGTTCATGAGAATTACAAAAAAGAAGCCCATCAATCCCAAAAAATTTGTCAAGACATACACGAGTGTATGCCATTAGGGTTCCTCAGATAGGTACCATATCATTCAATTAAATTTATATTTTTATTATATTATTAATTCTGTAAATTTGATTTCATTTACGATTCATGTAGATATGAATCGTACCGAAACCATAGAGGTCTATGATAACTGTAAAATGATTCCAATACACCTGATCTACCGTTGATGTTTGTATAAATGTTATCAATTTGTGTTCATCCTCGAGTGGAGTAGTCCAGTTGTAATTGGGATCTTAATCCTACTGAATTAAAATAACTTTGTAATGAGGCGCTATTACTGTTCAGAAAATCTACATTAAAATCTCCACAGACAATGGTAGGTGTTATGTCTGCGGGAACTATAGGATTTAAAAATAAATTTTGTCAAAAATTTATCAGATAATTTATAGTACATCGTGGAGACTTATAAGCACAAATTATTTTCACTTTATCTAATTCAAAAGAAACCGCTTCACAATGCCCATCCTGTCTACAATTTTCGACTATCAGCTTCACGGAAGACAGTGATAATTTCCCTGAACTTACAATGCTATTTCTAACTATCGCTATACAACCAAATCCTGGATTTTCCAATGTTGCCCTGGGTCCATTTGTTCTCGCTATTTCAGTAAAATTTTCTATATTAAATACATCTTGAGGTGAACTCCAAGTCTCACAGAGTAAAATAATATCCGAAGCTTGGGCAATCGTATCACAACGTAGGTCAGGTAAGTGTTTTCGTAGACTCTGTACATTTTTAAAAAATATTTGAATCATTCCTGAAGGTCGTTCATTTCTAAGAAAATAAAATTTAGGTATGAAAGGTTTTTCACGTAAACGTCGCATTTCTGTCATTAAAGGGTTCGATTCTGACGGAGAATCAGATGCTTTGAAATTATCTACGATACGAAAATACCTTGTGTAGTTGTCGCTCTAGAGCAAGCGACATACAACATTGACTTCTTAAAATATGAACTTATGTGAACGACAACTTTGTCCATTGTAGCTTCCTGGCTTTTATGAACCGTGATTGCTTCAGCTGGAACTATTGGAAACTGTGTTCTTCGCACTTGAAGGTTCGATGCTTTCCACTTTTTTATTACATACGACACTGACGGACACTGATTCAAGTTTTTCTTCAATCGGTCTGTAAGCCGACTTCCTAGAATATTTGTTGAACTTCTTTTGTTTTTTCCAGCATTTTTTTTCATCAAATTCGATCCATAAACGTAGTGGCCTCCTTTCATCTGTAGTTTCATTAATACCAAAGCCAATAGCCCGCAATCTTCCAGTTGACCCATTAACGATACCATCACTAGTGTCCACGTTGACAGTTACCATATATCTAGCAGATACCTTTAAGGACAGTGTATTCGGAAGTCCGTATGTTTGATTTGTTGATAGTGATGAGACACTATGTAAGGTCTTTTCTTTAGCAAATGCATTAGGCTCTCCATAAACTTGATCTATTGCTAAAACAACTGCACCTTTGGTTGCCATTAAATTAAGAACTTTGGTGTTATACGCATCAACCAGTTTATTCGAGCTAAATAAATGTATAGCTCCCTGGGATTCAGATAGTAAGTTTTGAATCTTAAAGCAACGGCTCTTCAACAAATTGACATCCTCTTCTGTCTTATTACCTGCAGCTAGATTATTTAGAGCGATGGCGAAAGATAGATCATCCTGTTGTCTCATCACTTTCTTCAATTCATACATTAAAAACAACTCAATGGAGCGCCAACAATAATGGAGCGCCGGCTAAAATTGCTAACGGGTTGCCCGTAGAGGCAGGCTGAAATATCTGAAATATCCAATTATCTCCCACTGGTGATAACTGATTTAAATCACCCACGACTATAAGGGAGATTCCTCCAAAAAAATCTTTCGAATGAAAGATTTGCTGTAATCTTCTATTAACTTGATCAAAGGTTTTTGCACTTACTATGGATATTTCATCAATTATTATGAGGGTTAACTTTGAAAACTTGACGTACATAGTATTTGCAACGCTAGGTGATAAATTTGTCACCCGGGAAAAAATGATAATATATTAGCATATATTATAAGAGCCAACCGGTAAGATATGCTGAGGGCTTCATTTTGGCACGATCCAAGAATATATTAGTATATATTATATTATATTTTTATATATTGTAATATATTAATATATATGACAATATATTATTATATATATTTATACCTTGTTATATATGTTAAGATATAAATATATATTATAATATATACTAATATATTCTCGGATCGTGCCAAAATCAGGCCCTCAGCATATATTAGTGTATATTATAATATATACTTATACCTTGTTATATATGTTAAGACATTAATATATATCATAATATATACAAATATATTCTCGGATCGTGCCAAAATCAGGCTCTGAGCATATATTAGTATATATTATAATATATATTTATACCTTGTTATATATATTAAGATATAAATATATATTATAATATATACTTATACCTTGACATATATAACAATTTATTAAAATGTATTTTTATGTTTTGTACTATATGCTGGGGGATCCAACAAATTATTATATATCCTGACACCCCCAACGGAAATCGTTCACACACACGAACCCTGGAACTCGCACTGGACCTATAAATAATGAAAATAGAAAAAAAATGGATTTTTTAAAATAAAAATAGAATTTCCCTGAACTGAATTTATTATACTGTGAAAATATTCATAAATAATACCATACAAATCTACATTCATAAAGTTAGACATAAAAAAGTTATAATCTTAAAAACTAATAAATACTTAATTTGTTTTTACTTATATCTATAAAAAAACTATGTTTTAATGGAATTACATATATTAAAGCAAATACTGAATAATAATAAGTATTTAAAAAATATATCTCATTTATATTAATAATTCAATAATAGTAAAATATTATAAATGCACACTCGGTTCTAATTGGTCTCAATCGATCCGGCGGGAAAAATACTTCGGGATTGTAGGGTGTGGGGGGCAAAACAACCCTCTATCCAGCAGAGGAGTCGAGATATTTACGATTTTCTGTAATGAATACCATAAGTAGGGAATCAGAGAAAAATTAAATATTTACAGTAAATACAGCATAGAAACATAAGATATTATTATTAAATTTAATAAAATGAAAAAAATACCAGACACGTATTAAGTGATATTTTAGGCCCGTATTGTTAAAATAACAAATTCACATATATAATATGTGTTTATAATTTAATCAAATAAAATAAATGTACAGAAGCGTATTGAGTGATATTTGAGGCCCATATATTAAATTAATAAATTCACAACTCGCCCCATATCACAGATGAAGGGTTGCAATTGGTCTCACTCGATCCGGCAGGAAAAATACTTTGGGATTGTAGTTGCGTGGGGGGAAAAACAACCCTCTATCTAGCGCAGGAGTCGAGATATTTACGATTTTCTGTAATGGATAAGTAGCGAAACAGAGATAAATTTAATATTTACAATAAATTTTATTGTAAATATTAAATCGTAAAAATGTCGACATCTGTACGAGATAGAGGGTTGTTTTGCCCCCCACACCCCTATATTATTTGTTTGTTCTGAGGGATATTCTATACTACACAATGTTTATTTTCCAGGGGTATCAAACTAAAAAAACATTAAACTATTAGTTATTGAAGCTTAAAAAGTATGCTTCAGCCATTTGATCAGTATAGCGGATAAACAAATGATTTATTTTCAAAATGGAAACCCTAAAATCAGCTATTTAAATGTTAAAAAAATATTTGCGGAGAACGAGATTAAAATGTAATTTTTTTTACAGATGATATAAAGTAAGCTTCAATGGCCAATAGGTTTTTTGCCGATATTTTTATTTTTCTAGCTAACAGTTTAAAAAACCGATGAAAAATACGATTACATAAATAACATATATACATACCAACATTATGTTTTATATTTATTTTAAAATTCTGATGTATTCTAAATTAGAGGTTGGTAACATTTTTACTTAGAAGGGCACTAACAACAAAAATTAAAAAGGTAAATATGAATATATTTTCAGAACTCATGACTAGTATATACATATATTATGTATATTATTATTATATTATAATAGATGATTATCTATAATCATATATATCTATGTGCAAATATATACAGTGTATTCCAAATCGATTAACCCATAGGAAATTTAACATAGGGACAATTAGAAATGTTGTAGTAACCTTTGGTCAAATTTAACGATATATCATTGGTGCATTTTGAAATGCCGCCACAAAATTTTATAAAATTGCCATTAGTATTTTGTTTTCATTTTTATATCTGTCAAAAATTACTAATATTTATTGTAATCACAGAATAATTAAAACATTATTCATTCTGATATTATAATTAACTAGTACACGATTAAAGAAAAATTGCAAATGGATACATTTAGGTGTTATTTCTAAGTAAGAGATTTATTTAGCGTCGAATTTGAGAACTGACCAATACCATTGAGTAACAATACTTCATATTTCAAGCATAGGTAATAAAATAAATAATAATAACTAAAATTAAATTAAGTAACGAAAATAAATTAATATGTTTTAGAGGGAAAAATATGTATCGCAATTTTGAAGAAAAGAGCTGTTTAAAATCCAAACTTAACGTCAGAAGAATCTATAATATAACCGATTCATAAACACAATATATTCAATAATTTAGAAGAACTGAAAGAACATTTGTTATACTTTATTTATTCTTAATGTATTTTTAAAATTAAATATAGTTCTTTTTATGTATCCACTGTTTACTGATTTCGTTCCAGTAAAATTTTGTAAGTTTAAATTAGAAATTAACATACAATCATTTAATTTGTGTGTAAAAAATAAAAACTGGAGTATCATAGAAAGTGAAGAATAAAACACAACATAAAATTAAATAAAACATCCCAGATAAAATTACAATAGTATAATTAATTAATAGTTTAATTCGTTACTTGCACCAATATGTTACAAATTCTGCGATTAAAATGTTTTAATTATGATTATTTTCATGATTTTGACAGATATAAAATTGAAAACAAAATACTGATGACAATTTTATTAAATTTTGTGGCGGCATTTCAAAATGCACCAATGACACATCGTTAAATTCGATCAAAGGCTACTACAACATTTCTAATTGCTCCCATGTTAAATTTCCTATGGCTTAATCAATTTGGAATACACTGTATAACAATATATTTTCGGAACTGATGGCTAATATATGTTAATGTATAATAGTATATTATCAGATATGTCTATATATTAATATATATAACGATATATTTTGAGCTCTGAGGGTTGATATATATATTAAGACATCGCTATATATTATCAGGTATGTCAATATATAAATATATATAACGACATATTTTCAGCTTCGAGGGTTGATATATATATTAAGACATTGTTATATATTATCAGATATGTCAATATATTAATATATATAACGATATATTTTGAGCTCTGAGGATTGATATATATATTAAGACATCGCTATATATTATCAGATATGTCAATATATTAATATATATTACGATATATTTTCAGCTCTGAGGGTTGATATATATATTAAGACATCGCTATATATTATCAGATATATTAATATATAATTATATATTACAATATATTTTAAGCTCTTTTTATTAAGATATTACTATACATTATCAGACATATCGACATATAGTAATATATTTTTGGCTCAAAAATTAATATATTACCATATATAACGATATGCGAACATATCTTATAATATATCGTTATATATTATCATTTTTTCCCGGGCATTGTATATCCAACTTGTGAAATTGGTAACGCACTGTGTAATGTTTGCCCACCGATTCCAAAAGCCGCTTTTCCGGTAGGAGTGCATAGAAGAATTTTTAAATCATCTGGATTAGACCCCGGTTCTTTACTAAAATATATTTTGAGACTCTGGTATAACGCTTTGATTAAAACACTTTTACCGACACCAGCTCCTCCAGTTAGAAACACATATAATGGCGGAGTAGAATTTGAAATTACTTGAAAGTGATGTAAGATATGCAAAACGATATCTCTATGTTTACTGTTGAGTATTCTGCTAAAATTTAAAAAGTTTTCTTCTGACATCGCTGGAAGCTGAGCAATGACTGCTACCTCACTCTGTACTTCATTGGCTCCTATATTTTCTCCAGGAATGATATCATTCGCTACATCAGCTTCTTCTATTTCAAATTCGAAACCGTCTAATGGTCTATCTTTGTTACCAGTATTAGCAAGATCTTCTGCTCCGAGATTTTCTTCATTATCTATATACATATAATCTTTAATATTTGCTAAGAGAGCATTATATACATCGTCTCCGCCTATTTTATTAAACTGAACACTCTCTGGTTGAATTCGCTCTAATTCGCGATAAAATTTTGCTTTCAGATCTAGTGTAATGTCTAATATTTCAGTTTTTTCGTCTCGACATGGTATATATAGCATTATATGCTCTCTATAATATTCATCTGGATTTTCTAAACGATTGTACCTACAAAATCTAATAATTTTCGGCATTTTTCTTCTTCTTATGTATCCATCTTTATTTATTAATGGTATCCAATGTCCCGTTCAGAATCATAATTTCGGTCGTCATCATCATCACTTACTACTATTTCAGCGTCTTCGTTTTCGGCCACGCGTATATTTCTAATCTTTGAATAAGTGAAATAAGCAGAAAAGTAAGCCAGGCTCATTTTTTCGAAATCCAACGTTTTTGGCCTATTAGAATAATGATCTGTTTTTTAGCAGTGTTTTAGAATTGACGCGTAAAGCTTTTTTCCGGTTGAGATTAGCTTCTCTTACTTGTTTTATAGAGTTATCAATAGAACTAGTGGCAGACCTTTGAGATACAGTATCTTTGAGATTCTCTATGGTACTATCATTAGATATTTGTGTTTAAAAATATTTAATCCAATATAAACGAAAATATTATTCAAACTATCGATGTAAAAGCTGTTACGAATATTCGAGAACACTACCGCAATAAATGAATCAGATTGTCAACATATAAACAATCGCGAAGGTTCTAGAACGTTGAAATAAACAACAGTTTCTAGAAGGTGCTGGGACTCAGCGCGTGACCTTGATCCTGTATATAAATACCGCAGCGCGCACGCCAGTAAAAAAAGTAGCGATTTAACTTCAACCATAAAACCAGTGGCTTAACAACAGCAGTAGATAAGAGTCCTTAGCGCCAGCAGCAGAGGATAAATCAAATACCTTCAGATGAGTCATATAGTCGAATTATTCTCCATTCAGTCACTGAACAAGATAGAAGTTATCAATTGAGTAGTGCAGTGAAAATTGGAGTATTGTGAACAAGTGATAGTTCAGTTGTTGTGAATATCTCCTTACTGAGATAAATAATGGCATATATCTTCTTGCTGAGATTAATACGGGTGCATGTCTCCTAGCTGATTGTGCATATCTCCTTGCTGAGAATTATAATGGTATATATCTCCTCGCTGAGATTAATACGGGTGCGCATCTCCTAGCTGAGATTAATAGTGAATATCTCCTTGCTGAGATTTACTCTTGGGCACATCTCCTAGCTGAGATTAGTAATTGCATATATCTCCAAGCTGAGATTAATTAACTACGTATATCTCCATGCTGAGATAAATAATTGCGTATATCTCCTTGCTGAGATTCATAATTGTGTCTATACTGGCACGGTATCAATAAAACTAATTCTTATTTTATTTCAGCTAATTTCAAGATCCTGAACCTGGATTTCGACTTATAACATCTTTGTTGCAGAACCGTTGTTGGTCAATAACTTTTGTCAAGTCGATACTTTTGTTAATTGGAATAGTTAATTACTATCATTGTACTTCAATATGTATAATTGAGAATAAATTAAGAACAACTACATAATTTATAATTTTGTCTTTACTCGATCCTAACTTCCCCCATCCGATACTACAGCACACCTTGAACTTTTAACAATTTGTGTTATACAAATATCACCAAACTCTGATTGCGTTTGACGCTGTCGTTTCTTTTTCTCTCGTTCTTTTAATTTTAATTCTTTATTTTTTCTTTCTGCGAATTTTTCCTTCTCGATTTTGTTTTTACATATATTTCTAACAGGATGTCCTTTTGGCCTTCTAGGCGTCGAAGGGAAAGGTTTCAGTTGACCAGTGGTAAGAATACTATGTAAATGAGAGCGCATGTCTTCAAGAATATAGTTTTCGAAAGTAGGATTTTTTTACAATGCCAACGATGTAGTAAATGCAATTGCAAATAAGCCAGAATCTATACCATTAGGCTGCTTTTGAACATCAATGAAATTAACTTTTGGTTTAAATGGAAATAATTTATTGACGTAGTTATTTTGTAGAGTCGACAGGTCTTTAAACAAATAACTATCTCTCAAAATCCCATCATTATAAAACACAGTACCCCAGTGACCTATACTCCTATAGCACCAATATTACCTCGGTATAAGATATGAATATGAGAGCCATCTTGAGGCACCGGATCTATTAATTCGGGACAATTAATGCAATCCAAAGAAGATTCATTCCCGTATGGCGAGACAAAATTCCATGAAATGTTCGTATACAGTTGTCGTGAACCGCCCCTGTATTTTCGGTAGCGTGAAAGTTGGTAAATATACAGGGTGTGTTCACTGAGTTGGGTTCGTTTAGCGTACGAGCCTAAAAGTCGTCAACTGGATTTCAGCGTATAGCTGTCCAGTTGGATACCCAAACCTGTAGGATAATTCTGGAAAAAAATAGCTAAGATATTCATAGGATCGATTTCAATGACTACAATCAATTTAATGACTATTAAATTATATTAAACAAAAAAAACAAGTTATAAATTAATTAACGAAATTAATACAACAATACATATTTAAATTAAAACCCCAAAATTATACAACAATTGAAATCGATACACCACAATATAAAATTTACTTCAGCGTCAGAAATATAAACAATCATAATTAAAATCATTAACACCCCTTAAGTAAATACATGAATGGAATTCCCTGAATACATTACTATAAACACTCATTCCATAATAAATGTTCATTTAAGTGAGGCAAAACTTTAAACTCAAAATATTACAACAATGTAATTAAAAATTAAAAATATAACCCTGATATGTGTTGACGAAATGGGCATTGCTGCTACGGCAGTATTATAACTGTACTTAATATTTGACAGATAATAAAATGACTACTTGAAAATATACTTCCCCCCCTTCGACAGATAATTACGTTTGACAACAAAGAATTAAAATCTTTTAAAACTTCCCTTCAGTTTAAAATTAATATGCATATGCGTATGTTATTATATTTATATAAATTCTCCATCTTGAATCTACCTTGCCGACAATAACCATCTGGCCAACATTTATAATTCTACCACGAACCCTAGTGTTAAGTATAATAACTATTGTAGCTTGGCTACGAACCCCACAACAGAAAAGGACAAAGAAACACGGAACATCCGCGCCATTTATATATTTAAAAATAATGCAACTCTGGTATAAAATTATATATATGTTATATATTATAATAGTACTGCTTTACATTCAGTTATCAGCGTTCCCAATCGTCCGTTATCCTTTGCGTTCTTAGGCAAAATATTAAATTAAATAAACCCTACATTTTAATGAATGAAAAAAATTATATAAAAACCCAATACAATAATATAAAAAGACTTACCCCTCCCCCTCTTGGTATTCCAGAACGGCAGTACACACTTCACATCACATATTTAACAATAACTTCACAAACACCCTCGCGCCCCCCCTTTTATTACCCAAAACATCCCATCGCGAAATTTATGCGGAAATAATTAACCCATCATACATGCAGTTCTCAGCCCTGACACTCCCCGACTCTCTCTGTATTTGCAACAACGTTACAGTCGCTAGCCCAATTCTACCGTCTCAGCAAAATCTTATCTTACTCAGCGTCTGGTTGTAGCTGACAACCAGTGGTTCTCAAACATGGAACCCGCGATCGTTACACAGTCATCTTCAAAGTAATTATTTTAATCAAAAATATAATCAAAATTTAACGAAATATTACCTAAATCCATATTTATTTTGTTCTAAAGAAAATAGTTAATAGGTTAATATTCAATATAATTTCGACTATGTATGTATATAACGACCACAGAATAACAAAATAACACAATCATAAAGAACACTCAATGTAATTTTTCTGTACCTACTCGATACATAACAGATTCTATTCCAATACATATTATTATGCCCCCGTGTTGTGTGTTACGGGAAAATAACCAATGTTGGTTGGAATTTAAAAAAAACATTTATTGATATTATAAACTACAACGAAATATATACACTTATGTTATGAAGGAGTGAGGGGGTCGGTCTTGGTGGAGGTGACCACAGTATCGGGTTGCTGGGCAGTCTTCCGCGGTGTGATGTGGACGTCGGGTGTTTGCGTCGCAGCGTCTACGGTCTTCGGTGGCCGGGCAGCGATGAACGTCCTTCGGGTGGAGTCGTCGGGCGTAGGACGTGAGGTGGCGCTCCTTTTCCTAGGGGTGTCAACGGTCCGGGCTGGCAGAGCGGCGTTGGGCATCGTTCGGCGGTAGTCAGCGGCCCTCGACAGTGGAGCGGCGCTGGACTTCCGGTCGGCGTCAACGGTCTTTGGTGGCCGGGCAGCGATGAACGTCCTTCGGGTGGAGTCGTCGGGCGTAGGACGTGACGTGGCGCTTTTTTTCCTAGTGGCGTTAACGGTCCGGGCTGGCAGAGCGGCGTTGGGCGTCGTTCGGCGGCAGTCAGCGGTCCTCGGCAGTGGAGCGGCGTCCACGGTCTTCGGTGGTCGAGCAGCGATGGACGTCCTTCGGGTGGAGTCGTCGGGCGTCGGTCTTGGGCTGGCACGGCGTCGTTGGATTTTCGCGACGGCGTTCGGTTTAGCAACCTGGTATGTCTCCCAAGGGGACAGATGTCAGCTTACCAACAAGTAGGAGAATTGGTGTATCCTCAAACAAGGGTATATAACAAGTATTGGAAAATATTTGAATTTTTACTGATACTTATATTAATCAGTACTACCCTTCCCTAGTGAGAGTCAAGTCACAGCTCCACTACTTATTGCTCCCTTATTCCTGTTTCCCGGTTTGCCGGAGTCCCATTTGGGCTGTGACTGTGGGAAGGGTGTCCTTAGATAGCTGGAAAGATTCTCCAGTGCGTGGCGGACGAAATTTCATTGTCCGATGAAGGGAGGGGGGGCATATCAATATAAAACACACGCTTTCTTAGATATGATATGTTCGTTTATATTTTAATAGCGTCCCAAAATGCAAATTTATTTTGTTCTAAAGAAAATAGTTAATAGGTTAATATTCAATATACAGGCTGGGGCATTTAAAGTGTTACAGTTGATTATCTCAGAACCATCGCATATTTGAAAAAAATGTTTCAATCAAAAAATGTTTGGTTGTGAGGGGGTTATCGAATGGTAATATTTATTTGCTATTTTAACGTGGCCTTCAAGGATATTTGAAGGTCAACATCATTTTTTTAAATAGGAACCTATAGTTTTTATTTAATAATCTTATTCTACGTGAAAAAATACGGATCTTTCATTGAAAACTTTTTTTGAACAACCGAAGCTTTCCAAGGTATCTAACAAAAGAATTCGAGATTTTGAATTTTCAAAAAAAATTTACTCAGAAACCATAAACTTTAGAAAAAAAGTACAAGATACAAAAAATGTTTTTTAGTCTAATGAAACATGGAGAATCATTCTAGATTTTTTTTTTAATTTCGTGTTTTTTTTGTTTTTGCTAAAATAAAATAAATAGAAAAAGTTTTTAAAATTTTTAAAATAATTCTCCACGCTTTATTAGACCAAAATAAATATTTTGTGTATCTTATACTTTTTTTTAAAAAAGTTTGTGGTTTCTGAGTAAAAAATTCTTGAAAGTTCAAAATCTCGAATTATTTTGTTAGATATCTTGAAAATCTTGGGTTGTTCAAAAAAAAGTTTTCAATGAAAGATTCGTGTTTTTTCACGTAGAATAAGATTACTAAATAAAAATTATAGGTTTCTATTTAAAAAAATGATGTTGACCTTCAAATATCCTTGAAGGCCACGTTAAAATAGCAAATAAATATACTGTTCGATTACCCCCTTACAACCAAACATTTTTTGGTTGAAACATTTTTTTCAAATATGCGATGGTTCTGAGATAATCAATTGTAACACTTTAAATGCCCCACCCTGTATATTATATAGAAACCTTGTTTTCTAATTTAATCAATTTAAAAAAAATGTACAAATGCGTATTGAGGGATATTTGAGGCCCGTGTATTAAACCAATTTATTAACTCACAACTCACCCCCTGTCACAGATGAAGGGTCTCATTCGATCCGGCGGGAAAAATACTTCGGGATTCTAGGGGTGTGGGGGGCAAAACAATCCTGTATCTAGCACAGGAGTGATATTTACGATTTTCAGTAGGTAATGAATACCATAAGTAACGAAACAGAAAAATTCAATATTTATTATACAGGGTGTACAAAAAAGCCCGGTACCCCGGAATAACTCTTTTTCTTTGCCTTGAACCAAAAAATGTTCGAGGAAAAAGTTGCGCGGATGCCAATTTTCTTGTTATCGTCCAATATTCGTTGATTTTGGCTTCCATTATACGGAAAATATAAAATTTAGTAAAAAATAATTGAATGTTTATCATTCAAAATTTTATGGCGATTCTATTCTTTTAATTTGAAGGTTTGCATATCAAATAGGAGCTATCAAGAGATCCTGCGGTAGTATGAATATAAGTATTTCTAGCAAAAAAATAATAAAAAACATGTTTGTAGCCTACAAATATTTATAATAACATTTTTTTTCGATTTTTTAATTTTTGACGTACCTATTGTTAAATGCAGGTCAATTTAACACATTTTTTCTCTTTTCTACTCAATATGTCCAAAGCTTATTTTAGTAGAACCATTAAATAACTTTGCAAAAGCTTAGAAGTAGATTTTGAACACAAAATTGAACAAGAATGGTAATTTTTCATAAATCGCTATGTTTGTAGTTCTACTAAATGTGATTAAAATTGATTAAAAATGTTTTTTTTAATATATCCGAATGACACCTTATAGATTATTTGCTACTCTTTAATTTTTGTCCTGTAATTTTTTCACGTAGAAATAGTCATATGCAAATAGTCAATTGCCATAGAGTGCGACATACCGTATGCAAATATATATGTAGCCATACTTTCTCCGCGCTCTACCACGAGAACGGTTATTTTTAAAAAAATATGGAAAGAACTTTTTTTCTAAAGAATTTTATAATACACCATTTATATAATAACCCCTATTGACCTCCGAGTTATAGGAAGCAAGATATTCGTGAATAACCGTTTTTCGTCACGTTAGACCTTCAATATCTCACAAC
Organism: Sialis fuliginosa; assembly: GCA_961205875.1. Classification (NCBI taxonomy): domain Eukaryota; kingdom Metazoa; phylum Arthropoda; class Insecta; order Megaloptera; family Sialidae; genus Sialis; species Sialis fuliginosa. The sequence goes on along the minus strand of OY540816.1, from coordinate 433,737 downwards.
GTCGGCATAATATCGTTGGGGACTTTTTCACGTTATTTATTACATTGTAACGAAGGTGTATACAAAAATTCAACTCACTGCTATTTTTTTCCCAGATTAGGTGCATTAATATCTAAAATTACTGGACATACAATCCTATTTATAAGTGTATTATATCAGTGTAAATGTAAACGTGTATTTTATTTTTTATTATGTCAAAATGTATTTTATTGCCTTTCTTCCAGTAAATTAAATAATAATAATAATAAATAAATTTTATAATAATATTTTTTTCTCGATATACTCGCGCCCCCATTTAGTTTTATCGGGGGGGCTATCGTGTGCGTGCCCAACACGAACTTGGCCATTTTATTACCGTCAGGAAGTTAGCGCGGAAAAGTGAAAAACCAAATTTTTTTTTATCTCAAAAAATTGCTCCTTAATTGCTCCTCATATATCTGAAATTGCTCCAACTCTAATAAAATATAATCAAAAGTTATTAACTAAACAAAGAAAATTATCCTTATATGGTATTTTTCAAAAATTAATCGTTTTTCGAAATAATTTTTATGGTCAATCAATTGCTCCTAAATTGCTCCAAATTGCTCCTCACTTAGTTTTTGAAAATTATCAATATTTTTAAATCAAAATCAAATATATATATGTTTACTTAAAAGGCTATCGACGTTCCATTATGAGTAATATGGCAACGTTGTCTAGGTATATAAAAGGCGGCAAAATTCAAATGTTGCATTTGATATTCTTTTGTTATGCATAATTAGTTCGTGTCAACAGTAGGTAGTGTTAGCAGTAGGTAGTTAAAAAAAATCTTATATATCTAACAATAAGTGTTCATATTTATATTTTTTTATAAGCAATATAATAAAATACATAAGACAAATTAAAACATTTATATAGAATAAAAAAGTTTTAATGTATACAAATTCATATCTCATACACATATACATTAAGTTGATCTATTTGTACAAACATTAGTTTTTCAAACGTATTAATTCTAGAGATTGGAAAAATAGTTGTTATTTTCAATGAAATATGTACTAGTTGATTTTTTTTCCAGAAAATAGTTGGTAAATAGTTTTTTTTACGATTTAATAATAATTAGTGCAAACGAAGCAGTAAAAAGTGTCGCAAATAGTTTTAAAATACACGTAAATACAACGTTGCCATATTACTCATAATAGAACTTGAATAGCGGTTAAAGTAAAAATACATATATTTTTGATTTTGATTTAAAAATATTGATAATTTTGAAAAACTAAGTGGGGAGCAATTTGGAGCAATTTAGGAGCAATTGATTGACCATAAAAATTATTTCGAAAAACGATTAATTTTTGAAAAATACCATATAAGGATAGTTTTCTTTGTTTAGTTAATAACTTTTGATTATATTTTATTAGAGTTGGAGCAATTTCAGATATATGAGGAGCAATTAAGGAGCATTTTTTTGAGATAAAAAAAAAATTGGTTTTTCACTTTTCCGCGCTAACTTCCTGACGGTCATTTTATTAAATATTAAGAAGACATTATTTTGCAACAAATCAATTTTACGCATTTGTAATTCAATGATTGTAAAAGTTGTTCATTAAAATTCTTTGAATATATCTTATTTTCATCTTCACCTTTTAATTTTATAATTAAGTGTATGTAATACAAATTTAAAAAGCATTTAATGGAGATATTTAAAGAAGATACTATAATCAGAGCATAAATAATTGTAGTAATTATTTAGTGTAACTAATTGTAGGTATAAAGAAGTCATTCTAACTGTTTTCATATAAATATGTATTTTGCAAAATAATGGGTCAAATAACTAGAAGTTTTTCTAATATTTAATTTTTGATTACTGGCTTGTTATGTCATCAATGGCGCACCCAGGTGGGGGGGGAGTACTTTAGGGGTTGAAAAACCCGAATTTTTCAATATACATTATTTTATTTAACAATTGTGATATATAAAAAATAAAGAGTACCTGCATTTTAAAATTTACCACCCCCCCGATTTTTTTTCTGGGTGCGCTAGTATATGTCATCATATTAATCGATCTTGTTATTAATAATAATTAATTAATAATATAATTACAGATCAAAATTTATTGTGTGGGATCATTAAAAATTCAGATTTATAAGACGTAGTGCAGCGATTCTTAAACTTATGTAATCTAGGGACTCCCTTTTGAACAATTATTTTTCAGGGACCCCCTCCCTGTAGGGGTTATTTTTAGAAAATTGTACAACTTTATTCTTTTACTCCATACTTACAATTTTTGCTTTTCAACTGTAATGACCTTTGTTTTTTTCATTACATTTCTTACCTTTTTTGTTTTTACAACTGCAATGACTTTTTTGCTCTACAATTTTTGCTTTTACAACTGCAATGACTTTTTTTCCACACATTTTATTATTTTATTTATTTATTATACATTTTTTCAATTTTTTACACTACACAAATTAGCTTTTACAACTGCAAAAATAAGTTACAACTACACTAAAATAACCCCTGCCTCCTTGACAGAAAAAACAAAGAAGGTCGTTACATACTAATTGATCATTGGTAAATAGAAATATAAAAGTACTTTAATTTATGCCAAACATATTTCATGGACCTCCGGCAAGAGTTCCGCGGACCCTAGTTTAAGAACCGCTGACATAGTGTATTATTTATTATAAAAAAATGCATAAATGTTACCATAATTAACATAGCTTTCACTTTTTACTCATTGTCAGAGGGTGAGAATTCCGGATAATACAACTGAAATATTTTTATTTTTCAATATTTTTTATAAATTAATTTAAAGAAACAAACTATATTTTTATAAGTATACAATCAAAATAGAAAGTGCACAGCCCCGATCCCCCCTCCCCCCCAACCCTTGAGTTGGTGCCGATAAATATTACGTAATTGTTCATAACAACAGCCAGTCAGTAGCCTCTCACAAAAGACTGGGTAAATTCAAGTATTCAATGGCGTATTATGATAGTTGGGAGTCTCAGGCAGAATAAATTTTCGGGGCACCCCTTCTTTTTTGGGGGGGGGAAATGTAGAAAATTTCAAAATTCATACCAAAATTGGAAAAATTTGATCACACAAGATCTGAAATAATTTTTTTTGCTCAAATTATTTTCGTAACGTTATTTGCCAAGAAAGCAAAAAAGTCTTCACTAAAATTATTCTGTTCATCTCCTCCCCACCCTTAGGGCCCTAGATAGATGCCTAAAGAGCTTACTGTAGTATACACCACTGTTCGTATTGTATGATTAATATTCACAATCTTAAGCAGATGACAAAAATAAAATGTCAGTTGCCTTCTCTAAAGTAAAGCCGTACTAAATAAGGCGCCTGGCACTCAGAAATGAAATTATAATTAGGTATTATAGGCATTATGCCTAATTTTTAAAAACTATTTTATGATGATCTTACGTATCTCCTATTTCCAAAAAAAATACTTATTTCTGCAGAAAATAAAGGTTTAATCACAAAAATTGACTCTTTTAAAACTAATTTTGAATTTGACACCAAAACGCTCGCAAGTGTCATGGCGCATTTTTGACATCACGCCTATGTAAAAACTTCTTGTTAACAATAATAAATCCTTGTTCCATCGCTAACGTTTTTCTCGGTTTTAGTTTTGGTAACAAAACTGAGAAAATTGATTATTTAAAACCACAAAATAATTTATAAACAGTGCAGATATTAATAAAACAAAAATGATGTTTACTTAGCCGTGGCGTCATCCACATTGACTGGTGTTTTATCTAACATTGCTGTATTTTGTGTGTTTGTTTTTTACAAAAATCATATTAATCTCGCTTTTAATATAAAAATAAATACATTTTTTAGAATCTTTTTAACTTATTTCTAGATATTGGAAAAATAGTTTTTCAACTATTGCGAAAAATGTAACTATTGTAATTTTTATTACATATCTCCATCGATTTCAGAAAACTGGTTTGATTGAACCCAATTTGAAATCAACTATTTGCAACTATTTTACCTTTCTAACTATTTTAAAACTATTTGCCTTTTTTTATCCAACGTTAAAAATTTTGTAGTTTTATATACAGGGTTACTGGTAATTCGATACATTTCTTTTAAGGGGTAATAGTAGAGATGGCAAGTAACCATTTGAACCCAATATTGCCTTATACAAATGTTAACCGTTACTGAGATATTTAAAATTTTAGAATTTTTCAAAAATATCCCAAATTTTTAACTTTAAACTCATTTTTTTTTTTTTTTAATACACAGTTTTTATTTTATTTTGCTTCTGATACTCAGACAATATGCCGGTACTTTGTTAGAAAGAACAAAATGAGTACAATTTACTTAAACTTCGACACAGTGCCTCGAAACTCTAACACTTCGATATTTTTTATAAGTTTTTTTTTGTTTAAAATGCAAATTCTCCAAAAAAATCACTAACTAATTTAATGTACAAAGTCTTTTAAAAACTTCCTTATCTTTCTAGCTATCCAATGAGATACAAATGTTATTTAAAAAAACTCTCTACTTAGGAGGAATAAGTCTCAGAAACGAAACAGATCGCAAATTGTTAAAATAGCACGCGGGGGTTATTTACACAAACGTGTTGATTTTAACAAAATAAAACAAACATCTGGTTTGAAAAAAATAACTTTTATTATTTTTACAAATCCTGCTCAATTTGAGAACCTCTATTTTTAATGCAGGCTCTACATTTACGCCGTACTTCAATCCTGGTGACTCTTGATATCAGATTATTTCTAACTATCCAACGAAATAAAAATGTTTTAAATTTTTACGCATACAGTAATAAAAACTTCTATGACAAAACTGATACTATCATAGATAAGTAAACAAACAAACGAAAACACATTTTAATTGTTGCACAAAATCACAACAATTAAAAATTTCACATGCATACAGACAGCGGTAAATTCAAAATACAGCTAAATTTTTCATCCTTTTCATATAAAGTTATCATATCCTAATATGCGCTTTCTGTGATAGTAGTTTTTATTATTGTATGCGTAAAAATTTAAAACATTTTTATTTCGTTGGATAGTTAGAAATAATCTGATATCAAGTCACCAGGATTGAAGTACGGCGTAAATGTAGAGCCTGCATTAAAAATAGAGGTTCTCAAATTGAGCAGGATTTGTAAAAATAATAAAAGTTATTTTTTTCAAACCAGATGTTTGTTTTATTTTGTTAAAATCAACACGTTTGTGTAAATAACCCCCGCGTGCTATTTTAACAATTTGCGATCTGTTTCGTTTCTGAGACTTATTCCTCCTAAGTAGAGAGTTTTTTTAAATAACATTTGTATCTCATTGGATAGCTAGAAAGATAAGGAAGTTTTTAAAAGACTTTGTACATTAAATTAGTTAGTGATTTTTTTGGAGAATTTGCATTTTAAACAAAAAAAAACTTATAAAAAATATCGAAGTGTTAGAGTTTCGAGGCACTGTGTCGAAGTTTAAGTAAATTGTACTCATTTTGTTCTTTCTAACAAAGTACCGGCATATTGTCTGAGTATCAGAAGCAAAATAAAATAAAAACTGTGTATTAAAAAAAAAAAAAAATGAGTTTAAAGTTAAAAATTTGGGATATTTTTGAAAAATTCTAAAATTTTAAATATCTCAGTAACGGTTAACATTTGTATAAGGCAATATTGGGTTCAAATGGTTACTTGCCATCTCTACTATTACCCCTTAAAAGAAATGTATCGAATTACCAGTAACCCTGTATCTTTAGAAATACATTTTGTCTATTATACAGATATTTTTATAGATATTTATGTTGAGTTTATACATATTAATTTGTTTTTCTTTTTTTTTAGCTTCTAAAATGTATCTAGAATCGACCATAACATGTTTTTCTCGAAAATTTCAGATTTGACACTTTTTACTAATACGTTAATTTCACTAATTATTGATTAAATCGAAAAAAAAATTTGTATTGTAAAAAAATTTGTAACTATTTTGATTAAAAAAAAACTATGTGCCAACTATTTTACACAAAAAAAATCAACTATATAGCAACTATTTCATTTAAAATAAAAACTATTTTTCCAATCTCTACTTATTTCATTATTTAAAATCATAATTTCAGTGATACTTTGTTATTGACATCATGCATATTAGTTTTGTATGATTATATGTATTAGAAAAAATATAGATTCTATACTGAGTAAATACATATATAAATATACCAGTGGAGTATAATTTTTGTATTGTAAGAGAGGGCATTCAAACATTAACACAATCGTTTTTTGTTAATGAACCTATGTCCGAAAATTAGCTGTAAATCAAAAGAAAGGTCACGCTTTCTGCTCCAGGGGGCATCGAAATATTGTATGTTTAATTAATACATGATTTTATGTTTATATTCATTTTTATTTTTATCTTCTAAAGGATCAACTTTTAAAAAATCTTGCAAAGAAAAAAAAAGTGCTTCGAATCAATATCAAAAACCTAATTAAATTTAAAAATATTTTTTTTTATTCTATAGTCATTCTCAAAAATACAATAAATATTTGTGTTACTTTATGTTAGTTGATTAATAAATATATTTTATAAATAAGCTTGGGTTGGGGTGAGACCCTTTAGGTCCACATAATCAACTTCCTAACACAGTATGATTATAAATACTTGAATATTGATTATTTATTGTTTCTAGTTTATACGAATATTTTTTTAATATGTATATAAAAATTTTAATGGAATTGGTCAGAAATAAAACTCACCTTTGTATTATGAATATTAGTTTTCTAATATCCTAATGTCAATAAAATAACACACATTTCTAGAATAGCTAATTTGCCAATTTGAATTAAATTGCATTTGTTTTTAGAATAACTAATCTGACAAATTAAATTTAATTGCATTTGTTTCCAAGGCAACATGAATTGTAGACTTATTTATTAGTATTTAAAATTCAAATTTTGAGGGTGGTTTTCGCCTTTCACTGCTGTTTAGGCACGTATGACAACAAAAATACTGAAATACATTTTTCATTATATGTATTGTAGAATATTTATGCTAAGTTTCAAGTAAATCCGATAAAAAAAAACTACACCCCTTTTACCCCCTTAGAGGTTGAATTTCAAAAAATCCTTTCTTTTAGATAATAATCACGTCAAGACGCTTCGATTGGCACTCCAACGAAGTCAATAGCATTTTTTATTTACGAGATTTCGTGAACATAAAAAATGTCACGCACATACGTACGTACACACACACACACACACAGACATCTTTCTGAAAAAAGTTTAAATATACTATAGTGACCTTAAAACATACAATTATGTTGAAATTTTTTATTTTGATTTTCGGACCGATTACATTATACTTTATATAATTTTTTAGCTAATATAATATATTATGTATCTCTTCATTTATATTAATGATATTATATCGATATATACATTTTTAGCAATATAGAATATATAATTTTTCACTTAAAATATATGCACCTACTAACTTCATAGCCCAATAATAATTATAAAATAAAAGGCCAAATATATGTATTACATTTATATTTGAACATTATTTAGCAAAAGAAAAGAAAAGTGGGGGTAAAACAACACCTATATATATATCTGTAGAAACATAATTTTATTATAGTGTGTTGAAGAACATCAAGGTACGACTTTATATATTTTAAATAAATAATTAGAGTACATTTTACAGTTTAATGAACTAATCTAGATTTTCTTTACGCTGTGCGAATATACTCATACATACATACATTAAATTATGTGAATATATTATAGTGAACTCATTATTTTTTTAATTGCTAATGAAGGTTTAATTTATTGTTTTAACTTTTAAGTCAATATTTTTTATAATATAAGTAGTAGTTTATATATCTTTATACAGTGTATTCCAAGTTGATTAAGACAGTAAATTTAACATGGAGACAATTAGAAGTGTTGTAGTAACCTTTGGTTAAATTTAACGATGTGTGATTGGTGCATTTTGAAATGCCGCTTCGAAACTAACTGATCAATTTTAAATTAATCAATAGTATTTTGTTTTCAACTTTAATAAAGAATAAAATACATTAATAAAATTAAAGTAAACATCCTAGATAAAATTATAATAATTTTTTTTTGACAGATATAAAGAAAACAAAATACTAATGACTATTTTACTAAATTTTGTGGCGGCATTTCAAAATGCACCAATCACACATTGTTAAATTTGACCAAAGGTTACTACAACATTTATAATTGTTCCCATGTTAAATTCCCTACTAAATAAAAACAACTTGATTGTCTAAAAATTGAACTATAGACTATTTAAAACCATTTGAAATTTGTAAAATTAGAAAAAAACATTAACTAATTCTGTTTGTTAAAAGAATTGAAATATTTTGGAGAATCACTTAATGAATATTGTTGAGATAACGACATCGTTCTTACATTTTGTTCTTTATTAATAGGTATATTTCTGAATTTTTATTTTAAAATATCAATATTTTTCATTATATGAATTGTTATTTATTATATTTTAGCCTGACGATGATTCTGTGAATCGAAAGCTTGCGTTTATAAATTTTCTCAATATATAATTTCTGGCGTTCAGAAAATCAAGTTGTTTTTTATTATTTATATATATGTACCTATAATAAATATATTATTTTTAGGTATTTTTTAAATATTTAAATAAAGTATAAAAATCCATCATGTGTGACGATGACGTAGCTGCCTTAGTTGTGGATAATGGATCAGGCATGTGTAAAGCCGGCTTCGCAGGAGATGATGCACCCAGAGCCGTATTTCCAAGTATTGTGGGACGTCCACGATATCAGGTTTCTATTATTTTATCAAATAGTTATACATATTTTTTTCAATAATTTATTTAAATATAGATCTGAAATAAATAATAAATTAAACTTTTTGTAAGATCCACGAACAAATGATACATAAAACTTTAATTCTTCTGAAAAATAATTAAGTTGTACTTGCTATAAGTTATATGGACATTAGGGTGGTCTTTATATGGGGTTAGAACGAATTTTGACCGGGTCACCCCCCAAATCAGCTCCAAATAATTCCAAAAAAAATGTGGAAAAAGTTTCAGCCCTCTATCTTAAAAAATGACCATTACCAGAGGGGGGTGATTTTACCATTTAAAATACACGTGTTTTTTCGATTTTTCAAAGACCTGCGTACTAGAGTGTCTAAAAATCTAGAATACTCATGAAAGCATCCCTAGTATTCATATTCCATATCTTGATGGATAAATTAAATTTATGATTTAATGTTGACAGCTATATCATTGGGTTATTTCATCAAGAAAAAATTTTTAACAATTTTTTTTGTATAATTTCTGGATAATTTTGTCAGAAAAACGTTTGACAATGAAAATATTGATCTTGAAATAAAAAATGTTGATTCTAAAATTAAAATTGAAAAAACAAAATTGGTCGCACCAGTTTGAAATTGATATGAAATGTTCTATTTTAATTTTAGAATCAATTTTTTTTTAATTTGAAGATCAATGTTTTTTAAGTCAAACGTTTATCTGACAAAATTATCCAGAAATTATGTATACAAAAAAAAATTGTGTTTTCTTGATGAAATGACTCAATGACCCTTTTAGCTGTCAATGTTGAATCACAAATTTAATTTATCCATCTATGTAGATATGGAATATGAATACCAAGGATGCTTTTATGAGTATTCTTAGATTTTTAGAAAGAGTTTAAGACACTTTAGTAGGTAGGTCTTTGAAAAATCGAAAAAACACGTGTATTTTAAAGAGGAAAATCACCCCCCTCTGGTAATGGCCATTTTTGGAGATAGAGGGCTGAAACTTTTTCCATATTTTTTTGAATTATTTGGAGCTGATTTGAGGGGCAGCTCGGTCAAAATTCGTCCTAACCCCATATAAGGACCACCCTAATGTACGTACTTATACATTGCATAACTTTTGGATATACATATTAAAGTCTCAAATGTAGCTAGTGTATTACAGTCAACATTTTCAGACCATACCAAAAATGTTTCAAAGATCAAATTTTTACCAAGATATAGTAAAAATCGAAGGACAAAAATAATAATCATTATATATATTTTTATAAAATCTTATATAATAAATGACAAATGTTACAGGGAATTATGGTAGGAATGGGTCAAAAAGATTCTTATGTTGGTGATGAAGCACAAAGTAAAAGAGGTATTTTGACTGTTAAATATCCCATCGAACATGGAATTGTAACAAATTGGGATGATATGGAGAAAGTCTGGCATCATACTTTCTATAATGAACTTAGAGTAGCCCCTGAAGAACATCCAGTTTTATTAACAGAAGCACCGTTGAATCCTAAAGCCAATCGAGAAAAAATGACTCAGGTAAAAAGTCTATATTATTATAAATAATAAATATGTAGGTAGAAAATATGTCATATTTCTTTACTTGACGTTTTGACTCTCATGTTGGAATTTTCTTTAGTAGTGTTTCAGTTTTTAGTCTAATAAAAACTCTGACTTGAATCAAATTGCCAAATAAACAATTTAAGGTATATCTCGGGGAGAAACAAGGTACGCTATATATTAGAAAAGGAAAAAGAAGTGTACTATAAAATCAAGATAACCGTGGTATAAATTAAAATAATGCAACGTTGAGCATATATTTTCTATTGCGCATGCACGACTTTTGTATTCCCGATGACAGCTACATATTATTTAATGTTTTGATGTGATAACGTGTACTGATATTTGCAGCTGAATTTGTTATATATTATAAGTTTATAATTAAGAAATGGCTTTTATTATTTTTATTATTCCTTGAAATTAAAAGAACAATATATTCAGCAAGTACGATTTTTAAATACCGCGGCAATTGTCAATATTTTGCGGCGTTGTCATAGCTAGTACCGTGATATTTTTTATCAGAAAATAAGTTTTTATTTTACTTATAACTTAAAAACGGGGTGGTGAAAATATTTAAGATTTTTTATATTAACTCCAAATATATTAATTTAGTTTTTCTCAAAATTTCATAAATTTCTTGATCTTCCTTCGCATAAAATTATTATATACTTGAAAATCCGCTTAAAATATCGTAATCCCTATACTCGCAATGTAAAATTTTTTATTTTATTTTGACGATATCTTCGCTCATAGATGGTCAATCATTTTAAGATTTTGAATGGAGCTTCTAATAACCTTTTTTTAGTTTTTTTTACAAAATTTGAGCTTACTCTTGAATCTTTTAATTTTTCCGAGAAATACCTTAATACTATAGACTGTAGACAGCCACAAAAGCCTACAGAAGGAAGATTAACATATTAGTTGTCTTAAATCAACATTATGTTTTAAACAGTGATATGTACTGAACTAAATTGATTATGAAAAATTGAACTGTGAACTATTTTGAACCATTTGAAATTTGTAAAATTACAAAAAAGCATTAACTTTTTCTAAAACATAAAGAGCAATCCATTAAAACAATTCTGTTTGTTAAATAATGAAATAATTTGGAAAATCACATAATCTATAAAAATATTTTTGTTTCCTTAAATTAAATATATTTTTAATGTCAAACTATCCTGCTGTTTAGATAATGTTTGAAACGTTCAACACACCAGCAATGTATGTAGCAATTCAAGCTGTTCTTTCACTTTATGCTAGTGGAAGAACAACTGGTATCGTAATGGATTCAGGAGATGGTGTTTCACACACTGTTCCAATTTATGAAGGTATATTACTTATTCAAATCTTATGATTTTGTTTAACCCTTTGGACGCGTAAAGCGACTAAAGTCGCTTGTTTTTTTATTATTTTTTTATTTTGTATGGTAAAAAATATTTGTTTTGGTAATTTACTTGAAACTTAAAAAAACTACAAATAATGGAACACATATTTAAACATTTCCCAAAATTCAACCACTGAGGGGTTGTAAGGGGGAGAAAACTTTTTTTTGTTGGATTTACGTGAAACTTAATATAAATACTCTACCATACATATAATGAAAAAGATATTTCAGCATTTCCCAAAATTCAACCCCTAATAGTGTAGGAGAGGGCGAGGGTGGGTTTTTGATATGTTTATCTGCATAGCTGTTTAATTTATAAAGATGAATTCGGGCAAAATAATCTTCAATAAAAAAAAAAATTTCGACATTCAACCCCTAATGGCGTGGGTAGACAGGGGGAGGGGGGTTTTAGGAGGGAAAACAAACCTATATCTCGCATAGGAGCCGAGATATTTACGATTTTGTATATCGCATAAAAATTAAGTAAAGGAAAAATTATATATTTCACCCCCTGTCGCGCATGGAGGGATGTAATTAATTTCGTAATACATTTTTATGTATATGTATGTTCATACTGTTACTATAATAAAGTTCAATTTATTTAATAAATGCTGATTTTCTTTCTTTAATTAATTTTTTTATTCATTGTACCCCCTTTAAAACTAAAACCATGCGACGCCCATGTTTTATAAAAATTTCATTTGATGCCTTACATTAAGTACATAATAAAAAACATATTTTTAAAATTTTATTTTTGGTGGCAAAACTGCATTTTTTAGAGCATATTTTTTTTCGTGTTACGCGTCCATAGGGTTAAACTGAAAATTTTAAATATTTTATATACTTTAATAATACGTAAAAGTATCATAATTGAAAAAAATATTTTTTAGGATATGCATTACCTCATGCAATCTTAAGATTGGACTTAGCTGGAAGAGATTTGACTGATTATTTGATGAAAATATTAACTGAACGTGGTTATACATTTACAACTACTGCTGAAAGAGAAATTGTAAGAGACATCAAAGAAAAACTGTGTTATGTAGCACTTGATTTTGATCAAGAAATGGCTACAGCTGCTAATTCTAGTTCATTAGAAAAATCTTATGAACTACCTGACGGACAGGTAAGCATATCAATTTGTTTATCTCTTTGTTTTTAGAAATTTTAATTAATAATAATATTCATTTGGCCTTTCATTGAAAAAAACATCTGCCAAGTAAATGCACAGTGTTTTCTCGTGCTAAATTCACCAAATTATTGAACAATTTAAATAAAAACCGATGCTCAGATAAATTGCTTAGAATTGGTTAACCATTTGATTTTTATACAATTTTACTAAAAAATATGAGTTCGAAATTTTTCTTAAGATGCACCTTATTATTTTTTCGTATTGCTTCCTCGCAATATCGAAGATACGAGAAGCTATGTGATCGTTTCAGATTGAGACAAAAAAAAAGTTCTCCAATTTCAAAATTTTAAATTTATTTATCCGTTTCACGTCAAGACAAACACTTTTCGTTCCGTGTCTGTCTGTCTGTCCGTCCGTCCGTCCGTCCGTCCGTCTGTCCCCTGAATCCTTGTCACACGCATAACTCATGAACCAGTGAACCGATATTATTGAAACTTGGTCGGATGGTTGGGTTTGGTTTGAGGACGGTCCCATTTCAAAATCATCAAAATCGTGGGTAAGGGGGAGGGGTGACACCCCAAAATATTTATTTTTTCAAGATATCTCAAAAACGACACATGTTACGAGAAAATTGTATAGAATATTTTTTGTAGAGAATTAAATTTCCTATAATAAGGGTCTACTACGTTTGTTGTAAAATATTCCCTTACAAAGATTTATCTAAATTAATTTTAAAAATTCGTGTTTTGTTTTTCTAAATTGATATTTGATTGGATATATTAAGTGTCATTTTGACGTTTTAAATGTCACTTTGGCGTTTTAAATGTCACTTTGACGTTTTAAATGTCATTTTGACATTTGCATAAATTTAGGCTATGTTCCGATATACACTGTGAGCACTGGCCAGTGGTGATGACGTCATTGATCGCCGCCATTTTTCTACTGCCAGTACTGTAGCTTTATTGCATCTGTGCTCACAGTACTCTGATCACGTGATCAAAATTTGAATGCAACTGACAGAAGCAGATGCATTTAAGGTTAACTTTGGATGTATTTTTTATTATCAGGTTATTTGAAGATGAATTAATAACATTTATGGTATATATAATCAAAAGTAAGTATAAATAAGAATAAATAATTTAGCCTTAATTGAAATGCACTAATATAATTAAGCAAATTGACGCAACAATATAAATTTTTTGAATTGATATTTTTTTCATTATTGAAAATAATATTTGAATTATTTATTTATTATTGTACTTTATATGATCAGAGGATATTAAAAGTGATGTCCTGCATAGAAATACTATGAATCTGGCCACTTCATCGTTATAAATATATCTGGTCTTTATTTTGACATTAGTTTCAAAATGGCGGTCGTTTCCAGTACAAAATCTAAAACGGAACGTCAATCCAGTAAAGTGGAGTGACGTCAGAAGTCACAGTGCTCGCAGTGTATATCGGAACATAGCCATAGATTTAGATTGAAATTGTCAAAAAATTAAAAATATATGAAAAAATATTCAGATGCGTTTTAAGAAAAAATTCAAACTAAGATTTTTTAGTAAAATTTGTATAAAAATTAAATGGTTAACCAATGCCAGGCAATTTATCTGAACACAATCGGTTTTAGTGAATTTAGCACGAGGAAGCACTGTGCATTTACTTGGCAGATGTTTTTTTTAATTTCAATCTAAATCTAAATTTATGCAAATAAAACGTCAAAATGACAATTAATATATCAATTAAAGAAAACAAAACACGATTTTGCTTCCTCGCAATATCGAAGATACGAGAAGCTTTGTGATCGTTTCAGATTGAGACAAACAAAATGTTCTTCGATTTCAAAATTTTAAATTGATTTATCCGTTTCACGTCAAGACAAACACTTTTCGTTTCGTCCGTCTGTCTCCTGAATCCTTGTCACACGCATAACTCATGAACCACTGAACCGATATTATTGAAACTTAGTCGGATGGTTGAGTCTGGCTTGAGGACGGTCCCATTTCAAATTCATCAAAATCGTGTGTAAGGGGGAGGGGTGACATCTCAAAATATTTATTTTTTCAAGATATCTCAAGAACGACACATGTTACGTGAAAATTTTATAGAATATTTTTTGTAGAGCATTAAATTTCCTATAATATGGGTCTACAATGTTTGTTGTAAAATATTCCTTTACAAAGATTTATCTCAATTTATTTTAAAAATTCGTGTTTTGTTTTTCTAAATTGATATTTGCTTGGACATATTAAATGTTATTTTGACGTTTTAAATGTCATTTTGACGTTCGTCAAAAAATTAAAAATATTCGAAAAAATAATCAGGTGTGTCTTAAGAAAAATTTCGAACTAATATTTTTTAGTAAAATTGTATAAAAATTAAATGGTTAAACCAATTCCAGGCAATTTATATAACACTATCGGTTTTTATTTTAATTGTTCAATAATTAACTACCTTTGGTGAATTTAGCACGAGGAAGCACTGTGCATTTACTTGGCAGATGTTTTTTTTTGTCTCAATCTAAAACGATCACAAAGCTTTTCATATCTTCGATATTGCGAGGAAGCAAAATACATTATTGTAACTTCGACAATATTAAAAATTGTTAACTTTCATTACAAATACAAAATTTTCTAATCATTCTATATAATTTTTCTGAATAACAGGTCATAACAATTGGAAATGAAAGGTTCCGATGTCCAGAAGCAATGTTTCAACCATCTTTTCTTGGAATGGAGTCTTGTGGAATTCATGAAACCACTTACAATTCTATTATGAAATGTGACGTTGACATTCGTAAAGATTTGTATGCAAATACTGTGTTATCGGGAGGCACTACCATGTACCCTGGTATTGCTGATCGTATGCAAAAAGAAATTACTATTTTAGCTCCGTCAACTATGAAAATCAAAATTATTGCTCCACCAGAACGAAAATACTCTGTTTGGATTGGAGGTTCTATTTTAGCATCGCTGTCAACTTTCCAACAAATGTGGATTTCTAAACAAGAATATGATGAATCTGGTCCTTCTATTGTTCATAGAAAATGTTTCTAATTTAGGTAATTCTATAATTTCACAAAAGCCAAATATTACAACTACATAATTCAATATGAAAGATTTTTATGAATATGTTAATCCACGACTTATATATAATACATGTATTACATACGTAGTTTTTACTATAATATATTGCTATATATTTATCCCAGAGGGTATAATGGTCATTATACCCTCTTGTGCACCAATCACAATTTCTCAAATTAAATAATACCATGGAAACAAAATACACAAACTCTAAAGTCTATTAAAATGAGTGCAATGTAATATTGTAACAAGATAA
Organism: Sialis fuliginosa; assembly: GCA_961205875.1. Lineage (NCBI taxonomy): Eukaryota > Metazoa > Arthropoda > Insecta > Megaloptera > Sialidae > Sialis > Sialis fuliginosa. Next base: position 417,516 of record OY540816.1, on the reverse strand, counting down.
TTTCCCTAGTGGCTGTTTGCGGAACTATCGTTTGACATATACTTTCAGTTAGCTGTGTGATAAACAGAGCGAGTTCATTGTAATTTTTTATTCTTTAAAAAAATTCTACTATGATTTCATTATTAGACATTTACGAAGTAGTGAAAAATACTATAAGACCTCTTCGCGAGGGTGAACAGTATTTTAAAAGTGGAATATTGATGTGTAAGTGTTTCCTTTTATTTTATCATTATTCATATCCATCTTAACACTTCAATTATCGTAATTCACCGCACAATTTGTTTGTTTATGTAAAAACATGAAAAAAATTATGAACAAAACGATAAGTTGTGTGTATATTCGTATTTTTATCTGACATACGTTAGTTCTGCCAATAGCGTAGATTGTAATTCGTATATTTGACAGTTGAGTTTTTGTCTACATGACGTTTTGTTGAAGCTTGCATTCCTTGTATTCAGTTGTGTTTTATGAAATTCAAATAGTCGTGGATTAAGTACAATATACTACGCGCAATAATGGCTATTATTACCTCGAATTTTTTTTTCCCTCGCCGCTTCGCGGCTCGGTTTGAAAATTATCCTCGGTAATAATAGCTATCATTATTGACTCGTGGTATAATATACTATTATTGACCCCGTAAATTAATTAAATAAATATGGATCAAAATAACTACAACGGTAAATTTGTATAGAAATTATGAATTATTATTAAATTACATTCATTTTTCATTTATAGATCATTATGAATAATATCTCTTGAGGACTTTTATGTTAAAATAAAAACATTTAAACACAGAGGGTAGTTGCCCACATATTCTATATATGAGAAATTAATGTATTTTATATTACAAAGATATAGATATTGTACTTAATGGCATAATGATAGTGATTTTTTTTCATTACCATTACCTCTGTAATATGAATATATTTATATATAAAATATTTGTTTGTTAATGTTATATTTATTATTTTTATTGTTAAATAAATATTAAAACAAATTTTGAATTTGCTTCATTTAAAAAATATTATTATTAACTTCCCAACTGGAAGTTATTGTAATCGGTCCGAAAATCAAAATAAAAAATTTCAACATAATTGTATTTTTATGTGCACGAAATCTCGTAAATAAAAAATGCTATTGACGTCGTTGGGGTACCAATCGAAGCGTCTTGACGTGATTATGATCTGAAAGAAAAGATTTTTCGAAATTCAACCCCTAAGAAGGTAAAAAGGGGTGTACAGTTTTTTTTGGTCGGATTTACTTGAAACTTAGCATAAATATTCTACAATACAAATAATGAAAAATGTATTTCAGTATTTTTTTGTTATACGTATCTAAACAGCTATAGAAGTGGTGAAAGGCGAAAACCACCCTCAAAATTTGAATTTTAAATACTAATAAATAAGTCTACAATTTATGTTGCCTTGGAAACAAATGCAATTAAATTTAAATTGTCAGATTAGTTATTATAAAAACAAATGCAATTTAATTCAAATTGTCAAATTAGTTATTCTAAAAATTGTGTGTTATATTATTGACATTAGGATATTATAAAACTAATATTCATAATACAAAGGTGAGTTTTATTTCTGACCAATTCCATTAAAATTTTTGATACACATATTAAAATAATATTCACAAAAAAATATACGGAAACAATAAATAATCAGTATTCAAGTATTTATAATCATACAGTGTTGGGAAGTTGATTGTGTGGACCTAAAGGGTCTCACCCCAACCCAAAGCTTGTTATAAATTATGATTTCAATTTGATTGAAACAAAAACATAATATTTAAATCAAAATATTTATTAACATTTTTGGTAAATGATACACGATAAAAAAATACATTAGATACAACTCTTCAAATTTAAATTAATATACATAGATTGGTGGAAGTCATATATGTACAAAATGTACATCAACTCATTGTCTATGTAGGAATAATATCTACAATATTTACAGAAAAATATTATCTTTATGAATTCCATCAATTCATATACCTATATAATTATCTTCTGTTACCATTAAAAAAAATATTTATATTTTCTAATCTAATGGTATTTCTATCTATAGTGAAATTACAAAATATGTGAATGTATATAATATTATTTAACATTACTTTTAATTTCAATATAAAGACTGGTTAAATTATTCATTTTTTACGATTTTTAAAGTTTATTTAATACAATTTGTAAAAAAATTGTTAATAAAATATAACATAAAGTATAAAGTGAGAACCATAAAACTAATTCTCACAAATTCATAAATATTGTGTTTTGTATTACAATATACAGGGTGTTCGCTAGAATCGAGTAATCATTGCTAACTTTGTTATTATTGAAGCTAGAAGATCGGTTAAATGAGTAAAGTATCATCCTGGGTTGCATAAAACAAAATAATCCAAGATTAGTTAATCAGTTATTTTCAAACCATAATTAATGTTAATTCTAAACTTAATCTCAATTTATAAATGAACAATTCACTAAATATGATAATTTTTTACCTTATAAAATTTATCATAACCGTAATTGTTTTTTAGAATTGATATAATAATAATTTAAAAACAACTGATTAACTTTTTTCCAAGATGAATAATGGCGGTTTCAAAAAAAAAACAATTGAATGTCGAATGTTGAATGTATCATCCTGTATATTATTATTGTATTTTATAGCTAAGAATGTTATCTTTATAAAAGTCTTATACATATATGGTAATAAAATTGTTATAAAATAAATAATAAATTAATAGAAAATATCAAAAAATAGTGTGCTATGCAAATTTAATTAAATAAAACAAATATTTAAAAATTTTAAAACAATAATTTCAGGTATTTTGCCATTTTTTCGAAGAATTTTAACGTTTTTGAATTTTATTGGTAAAGAAAAATATTATATTTAATTATAAATTTTTATCAATAATACTCAAAACAGTTAAAAATCTGCGAAATAAGGTATAAATACCTGAAATTATCGTTTTAAAAATTTTATTTAATCTGCATAGCACACTATTTTTTGATATTTTATACTTGTCATAACTTGTTTTCTAACTATTTTACTACCATGCATCTATAATAATATAATTATAAAGAGAACATTCTCAGCTATAAAATCCATTAATAATATACAGGTTATTCCATTTAAAAAAAAGTTATATTTCAATATATCTCTGAAATTCGGCATTCAATTGTTTTCTAGCTCCAATAATAACAAAGTTAGAAATGATCACTCGATTCATTACGCTTTATTGACCCTCGCAGTCACCTGATGCAATCTAAATGAGAATGTGTGGGTGTACATCTAACACAAGCTTCGTGAAAGAAAAGTGTTTGATTTGAATCAGCTATCTCGAGAAATTCGTCGCATTTGGAGGTCTCTGCCTTGTGAGTACGCTGAAACCTGGTCAGAGATGCCGGGCCATTATTGACTCTGGTGGCGACTAGACGAAGTATTAATGAAATTACATTTTGATCCAAATTATGGACAATCTATTGATGCATGAGATAAAAATTCAAAATAATTGTTTAAACAAATTAAGCTGTACACACTCTTACTTGACAGATTGTATATATATGTAATGACCGACCGAAGGTTCGGTTTCAGTTTCGGCCTAAAATACGGGTTTCGACCATGTTTCGGTTTCGGCCAAAAAATGGCCGAAACAGCTTTTACATTTCGCCGCGCACTCGGCTATACTCGACTTCATTCGTACGAATACCTGGCGACCTTGGCGTGAATTATAAAAAAGGATAAATATACTGCTTTTTTATAATTTACTATGTAGTATCTCAGTTACACTTACACATATATAATTTACTAGCGCGTTGGACTCGGTGTTACCCGGGTTTATAAATTTAATCTGTAAAGTAGAAATTATTTAATTTTTTTCAGTTAAATTATTTTTATATTGTTACCCCATTTATAAACTTATTCAAAAAAGGCCCACTAGTTGAGCCTTTGAACCCCTAGATAATATATATACAAAATTTCAAGGTTCTAAGATACGTAGTTTTTTTAAATCCTGATAGATGAGTGATGCATTTACACTTATACCTATCAAGACTATTTTTATACATTTTCTTACAAAGTTATCATTTAACTTATTACAGAATTCAATTGCTTACGATTTCAGAATTTTATTATTATTGTTATGTCTCTTTCAAATATTTTGTCGAACAAATAGATGATTTTTGACACATGCTAACAATTAAATATTTTGAATTATATTATTTTAAAACTGAAACATGAAGAAACTTTTCACTTCTAAGAAAGGTATAATATCGAAATTAATTATTATGATTGTTGCTAACCTATTTATTTATTTATTTTTGATTTTCATACAAATTCTAAGACAAGACCTGGTATTTCCTGGGAGTTTGAAGACATAATTTTACACGATTTTCTCAATAACTACTAAACGGATTATATTTTGGTTTTCACTAATGGATAGGTAAAGTTTAGGTGTATAATTTTTGTAAAAAAAAAAAAAAAACAATTCGCGATGAATCGTGTATTGTAGGCATGTTGGGTGAGCATGTCGGGTGGGTATGATTACCTTATGTTTAACTGAAATAATATCCCCGGGTATCACCGGGTCCAATACGTTTGTGTAGTATTAAATAACTTACAAAACTTTCGTAGGCAATGATAATTTGACCGGTCTTTTTATTATCAATACTAGTTTTTATTATACTAAAAAAATATCATTTATTTTATATACACACATATCTAACTATGTGCAAATGAATATAAATTTCAAACAAGTGTTAAAGATGATAATATTATAGCTTTCTAGATTTGTTTATATTTTTATTTTATGAAAACGAAAGTTCGATTGCAAATATATTATACGGCTTATTAGTTTAAGGGTGCTGTATAATAGTAGTTAGGTACAGTGCACAAATATTACCAATGCTTAATTACGCTGTTTTACCTCTACAGTAGTATAGGTGACATGCTGGAGCCACTACTGACAAGGGGACATTCAATCTAGGGAAGTTGTGATTTCAGTCAGCTTTGGAGAGGTGAATCTAGACCAAAAATAAGGAGACACGTGTTCGAGAACTCATCTGGGTAGCCCTTATTAGTAAAGATATTAAATTTTGAAAATTGGTATATTTCTTAAGCTCTTATGTACTGTAATAAGCATCTACGTTAAGAATCCTTCAATGGCCGCGCGTGTAGATCGCCGGCTTATGATCCAAAGAACACAGTTGTTTATTATGTACTTTTTATTTTTTTTACATATAGACTACCAAAAACTGCTATTTATAGATTATATTTTTTAGGTAAACATATCGATAATATATGTTTTTGGGTTGAAATACACATGTAAAGTTTTAAATAGTTTATTTATGATGTTATTTTTTATTGAAATTATCGGTCTTCTATATATAGAAGACCGATAATTTATTTGAATGAAAATATTTCAATAAAAGTAAAAAATAATTTATTTAGGTATCAAATAAATTTGATTAATTCCAATATATTTTTAATTGGTAAATTATATACGTAGTTTAAACCCAATGGACAAATGATTGAGTTTCAAATTTTAATTTAAAATATTTCTCATTTTTAACCAAAGTGGAGATATATGTATTTTAAAAACCCTCCTTACCGAAAGTAAAATACTTAAAAATTAGAAAATAAATTTCTATAAATTAAGACAATCTCTACTACCCTTAATCTCAGATTTTGAAACGGGAGTTGGGGTTTATTTTAAATAAAAATGTGTGTTCAATCTCCGTCACACAACAAACTGTATTTGAATTCTCATTTGTGTAGTGTTGGTGTACAGTACATAATTAACAAAATTCACATATTTATTTAAATAATTATACATTTGTTCTAAATAATATTTTAATTTTAATTAAGGGTCGATTACATTGAGCGAATTTACTAGCTACAAGTCAGTGAGTTTACTAGCTACAAGCCGGTGAGTTTACTAGCTGCTAGTAAACTCACCCAGTGTAATCATGTTCACTAGCTAACATGATTATATTGAGCGAGTTCACTAGCAGCTAGTAAATTCGCTCAATGTAATCAACACTTTAGATAGAAATTTTACTACCTATATTAATTCTTCTTATATATTTTTTTCTCCAAATAGTGGTTCGAATGAAAAATGAGAAAAACTGGAATAAAATCCACTCTGGTGTTCGTTTTTCATGTAAAAAGGGATGTTCCATTTACGATTAAGGTGGAAACTTTTCAAGCTCCTATTCCGAACACTATCGTGGACAAAGTATCAAAACTATATAATTTTTTTTTTAATAATAATTATAGGCCTTGCTGCATTTCCACATCTTACGAGTAAAAACTATGATATTCACATATTTGCTGTCCAAAGGTAGAACTAACGCTATCCCAAGGTAAAACCGTAGGTTGTACCTTGGGACAAAGATCGCCAACTTATTAAATAATGAGTAGTGGTGTACACTTTAATGATAGCAAAATTATTGTTTGGTAGTAGCTCCCTATAGTTATAGCCTCTACAGGGCTAAAAGATTATTGTATTCGAACGAAATATGTCAGTGCAATAATTAAAAAAGTAAAAAATGTCCCAAGGTATAACACTTTCCCCTACTATCTTTACTGTAGTATTTCTCTTAAACGGTTGATCTTATGACAAATTAAGAAATAATATTTATGTGTATTTTGTGTCATATGATCTTATAAAATCACGAAACATTTAAAAAAATTTAACAACAAAAAAAATACTAGATAAAAATCAAAGGGCCCACCCCTGGTCTAAATAATCATTGGTTGATATTGGAAATCGATAACATGTATTAATACTAAATCGCGAATCAAATTTCATAACTGTATCACTATCGATCCTTCAGATTTTAAATAAAAACTAATTTTAGATAAAATCTTTGGGAGTCTGTAGCTCCCTCATGTAGATTTTCCCGACACATGTTCATTATTTTTCATGTGAACTTTTTTGCTTGAAATATTTTTCTCGATCACTATTCAAGTTTGTTCCACCTGATATGAATCATCCTGCATATATACAGGATGTCCCGTAAACATACCGTCAAACTTTTAGGAGTTGTCAAGGACATTAAAGCTATCGCTTTTTGTCAATAAACCTTTATCTGTAAACGAGCCGTTTTAGCAGTAGAGCAAAAAAAAGACCTCGCGCAAAAATAATTAATTTTGCCTTTTGGTAGAAATGAAGCTGAATGCAATGCAAAATATTTCATAAACATCGGTACATAGAGGTATTAAGAGGTGTAAAGCTAATTGCAGAAGACTTCGTTTTGTGAGTTTTTGATTTATTAAAAAAATTATATATTTTGTTTATTATATAGTAGGGGAACATTTTTTACTTTTTAGGGTTCCGAAGAAACCCTATTAATCTTACTTTGTCGTCCGTCCGTCCGTCCATCCGTCCTTTTCACTCAGTCAAATAGCTCGTAAACTACATATATATAAGCTAGAAACTTGAAATTTTTGTAAAATGACACTCTCTAGTAAAATATGTACGAATTTATTAAATAAATAATTTTTCAGGGAGGGCATTAAGGAGCTAAAGCTAGGTAAAAAAAATATTTTTTTTATACCAAGGCATGTGGCACGTTAAAATGTATAACCAAACAAGTGGAACTTGACCCTTTTTCTATTTTTTTTCTAAATCAAAAATGGTGCCTGTAGGAGGCTTTAAAGCAAATCCAAAAAAAACAAAAAAATTGTATACCAAGACGTCAACATGTACATATCAATTAGTAGAATTTGACCATATTTTTTATTTTTACTTAACTTAAAAATGGCGCCTGTAGGGGGCTAAACGCAGTATTTTATTTCCCCCCCCCTCCAACTCTGTAACTACCATCTCAAAAAATCTGAAAAAAATTTGTCAACGAGGTATTGTTGGGACTACCAACGACAAATACTAAAGTCAACAATTTAATTTTAAATTTTGGAATAATAGGGAGGGGTGTAATAGAATTTTGTATTTTGATATCTAGGCAAGGGGGTGTCAAAATATAGATCTCAATTAATAGAACTTGACACTTTTTTATGTTTTAACTTTAAACTTAAGGCATACACTCGTGTATGTCTTGCCCGAATTATTTAATTATTGCACTGATATCTTTTGTTCGAATACAATAATCTTTTAGCCCTGCAGAGATTACAATTGTAGGCAGCTGTTACCAAAAAATCATTTTGCTATCACCAACATTGTTTAATAAGTAGGTGATTTTTGTCCCAAGGTATAACCTACGGTTTTACCTTGGGACAGCAAATATGTGAATATCATAGCTTTTAAGATGTGGAAATGAAGCAAGACCTAAGTAGTAAATGTTTTTTGTTATGAAAATAATTATTATTAATAAGGTTCAGAAGAAGAAGTCGAAAATTGCACAACTCTTTTTTTAACAACTTCTTTCTTTGGGCATAGTTTACCTTTTTTGTATACGTTTCGGAAGTTGCAGCAAAATTTTACTTTTAAGGTACAAGAACTATAATCTAATAGTTAAAGCTTCGAACAATGACTGAAACTGAAATAACTTGACGAGTAAACAAGAGACAAGGTTGCCAATATAATATGTAATTCTGAGAGTTACAGCTACAGTGGTTGGATTTGTAGAGCAATTGTCCCAAGGTAAAAACGTCCCAAGGTATAAGCCTTTCCCCTACAATAAAAATATTTTTCATCAATGAAAATTGGTACATATATATTTTTATACCTACACTTTAAGAAACCGATGAGCGTAGTTGACCAAGGGGTGCAAGGGTAGTTTTCCTGTTTGACAGAGCCTTTAGGGCTCGAATGGAAGCTAACGAATTTTTTTTAAATAAAATTAAAAATTTTCTTAACAAAAGTTGTTAATTTAAATATATTTTTTAAGATAAAGTACTAATTGATATATCATTCCATTTAAAAATTTTGAACTATCCCCCTTTGAAGTTTTGAATTTTTTATATGTCGCGTATGACACTTTAAATTATCCAAATCTCAAATAATCATACATCATTAAAAAGTTCGTTATTTCTACTTTCAAATAAAAATTAAAAAATAAAATTTACTTAATATTTAACGAAACTAGAGCACTTTTAGTAAAACCCTAAAATTTGGGAACAAGTCGCCATATTTTCTAAACAATTGAATGTATGAAAAAAATTTGTTTATAAAAGTTTCTTACTTTTTTATGATCTTTAAAATTATCTACTTTTGGATATACCGTTCCATTTGATTTTGCTGAGAAACAGGCATGTACCCCTCAAACTACCCCCCAAGGGGAGTTTTAGGGGGTTGAAAATATTTTCCTTAAATTTTTTAGGGTCGATATATACAGTGAATTTATCATAAAACTCTATCTTCAATAGTTTAGGCGTAAAACATAGTGGACGGGTGGTCTGGAACACCCGATAGAAATAATTTAATTGAAAAAAATATTAATAGTCCAGTCATTAGAAGATTTGAGCTAGATTTATTGGTAGATTTAGATGTTTAGAACATGGCAATAACTTTTCCCCCCTTCGAAGGGGGGTGCAAAACTTTCTAGGGGCTTACAAAGCTGTCTAGAATCAGTTATTTGGGAATAACACTGGGGTTATCAGTTTTGGGATAAAATAGGTTTTATAAATCTTAAAGCTGATAAAATTTCGAACAAATTGGTGTTTTTAAAAATTATGTGTCATAAATAGTTATTGAAATAGAGCCCGCGGAAAAATCATTTAGTGACGTCGAGTTTGGAAACCGTAATGTAGAGTTCCGTTCAACCGCTGTGTTTAATACCTGTCTTTAATTGAATTTCAAAATGATATTTTAAGTAATAATAGAGAAAAGAGTGCCCTAAACAATGCTTTGCATCCAATGTCGTAATATCGAAAAATGTTTCAGTTATAAGCACTCAAAATTATTGTTTACAGTTACTTGAAAAAGTCATCTCGGCAAAGAATGGAATTAACTCGTGAACATTTTCGTGCGATTATTTTTCATAACTTTCGACGTGGATTATCAAGGCAAGAGTGTATCGATGAACTTAATTCTTTATACGATGATAAAGCACCATCCTACAGCACTGTAAAAAACTGGTATAACGAATTCAATCGTGGCCGATGTTCGTTCCAGGACGAATTCCGTGAAGGTCGTCCAAAATCGGTTGATGTGCCAGAAAACATCGATACTGTGCGTGAACTGATAAAGCAAGATCGTCATGTGACATACCGTGAGATTGAGTCATCTTTGGGCGTTAGTATGACAAGCATTAATAATATATTGCATAATCATTTGGCCGTAAAAAAGATTTGTTCACATTGGATCCCGCATAATCTGACAAACGCTCATAAGAAGCAGTGGCGTAGATAGCTTTTTACGATGGGGGGCGATATGACAAGTGGTGACTGAGGGGCGTCTAAAATATACGAAAAAAATATATATATAATGTAATTTAAAATTGAATGACCTTATTTTTTTTGATCATATAATTTGTATTAAGTTTACTTTTTATTACTAAAAAAAAACAAAAAGGTAATTCAAAATTAAAAAATAACTGAAGACTTTTTTTTACTCTTAATTTACCAAATTTTTCCCCATTTTGTTCATACTTTGGAAATTAAAAAAAAAAATCTTTGAATTTTCTCTAACTAAATTCATGGGGGGTGATTGATCATCTCAATCACCTCCCTATCTACGCCACTGATAAGAAGGCTTACCTCAATCGGAGTGGAAAAAGTGCTTCGAAAATTGGTTTAAACGCATGCAAAAGTGTATTGATCTTCATGGAGAATATTTTGAAAAACAATAAAATCAATTTCGATCATCAATATTCGTTTTTTCATTATTAGGCCAGAAATATAAATAGCAACCCTCGTATAATTAGTAAATCTTAATTTGTATTAATATAGACCAGAAAAAATAATCAGTTATTTGTTGATAAACATAATATGTTTATTAATATTATATAACAATGTATTGGCGGTCGCATATATTCCACTGTTTGAGTACTGTCCAATCACTGACATAAATAATATGCGCGCGCAACACCCAAATAATGTATTACCAACAAACAAAAATATGAAATCTGTGTGTACGTGGTAAACTAAAGTTTCACCTGAGTTTGTTGGTATGTTTACAGGACACACTGTATATATATATTTGCAATCGGACTGTATACATATTTTGCACAGCCTTTCAAATTAATTTAGTACAGATCATTTTCTTCACTAAAGATATTATTAAACATAGAAATTTTACTGATATATATCTAATATTTTGTGGTGTATCCAGAGGAATTCTGGAGGTTAATTCTCACTGTTCATAATAAATAAATATATATAATTATATTTCACAGGTTTACTTCCCCATCATTGAAAATCTAGTCTTTTATTATTAGAAATCAATTATAAAGTATTTCTAAATTTCTATAAATAATTTGTATAACAACTTTACCTCCTCATAGAAAATTCTGAATACTCCACTGCTGTTACGCACTACTGTTATGCACAAATGATATAAATACAAAACTAAAATAAGCATTTTAAACATGTATGTAAAAATTACAATAAAATACATTAAGACTGACAAAAATAAACATAGATTAAATAAAGAATATCTAGATCACTAAGAATAATTTTTCTGGAGTAAAAAAATCGTCAGCATTCTTTGTAAATAATAATTCTTATTACAAGAAATTTCTTCCAAACAAAATCAAATAATTTTTTTTGTATTGTTCCAATCTACAGATTTGCTCTAACTGTGTTGAAATTTTCTTTATTGTTAAAATCTATACAGGGTGTTAAAAAGTGTTATAGATTATTATCTCAGAACCATCGCATATTTGAAAAAAATGTTTCGACCAAAAAATATTTGGTTGTGAGGGGGTAATCGAATAGTAATATTTATTTTAACGTGGTCTTCAAGGATATTTGAAGGTCAACATTATTTTTTTAAATGGGAATCTATAGTTTTTATTTAGTAATCTTATTCTACGTGAAAAAACACGAATCTCTCATTGAAAACTTTTTTTTGAACAACCTAAGCTTTCCAAGGTATCTAATAAAATAATTCGAGATTTTGAACTTTCAAGAATTTTTTACTCAGAAACCATAAACTTTAGAAAAAAAGTACAAGATACAAAAAATGTTTAATTTGGTCTAATAAAGCTTGGAGAATTATTTTTTTAAATTTAAAAAACTTTTTACTTTTTTTTCTATTTATTTTATTTTAGCAAAAACAAAAAAATACGAAATGTTAAAAAAAATTCTAGAATAATTCTCCAAGTTTCATTAGATCAAAATAAACATTTTTTGTATCTTGTACTTTTTCTCTAGAGTTGGTGATTTCTGAGTAAATATTAGGTCATTCAAAAAAAGTTTTCTACGAAAGATTCGTGTTTTTTCACGTAGAATATTATTTTAAAAAAATGATGTTGACCTTAAAATAACCTTGAAGGCCACATTAAAATAACAAATAAATATTACTATTCAATTACCCCCTCACAACAAAATATTTTTTGGTTGAAACATTTTTTTCAAATATGCGATGGTTCTGAAATAATAATATGTAACACTTTAAATACCCCACCCTTTATATAACATAGCATAACTGGCGATATTTCGTATAAAGATTTTTATTTTATTTTACTTGCAAGTAATTTCTTTATAATATCGGCCACGTGTATATGAGTTTTTTTCCAGTAAAACTAGATTTAGATTTTAGATAAGAATCATTACATTATGTTGTTAAATATTTGAATCAGGGCTTCGAACCGTAACTGAACCGAAAACCGGAACAGAACCGAAATAAAAATATCGATTTTTACGGTTCAGTACATGTTAAAATACGCACGTTAACATGATCTTATTTCTCACTCCAATTGTCGTTCGGACTATCATACAAGTACCATTAAATATTCTAAATTATGGTAGAAAAAAAATTTTCAATACAAATAATTTTTTTTCTAATTTATCACTCGGAGCTGAACCGAAAACCGGAACTGAACCGAAATATATATTTTTACTCGAACCGGAACAAAAACCGAAACGAAAAAAATAACGGTTTGAAGCCCTGATTTGAATGCTAACTATTCATCTTTCTTTAATATGATGAAAATGTAAAGTGCTTTATGGTGTTTCACATAGACCTGTAACACTCATATGAAATAGTTCAGATTTTCTCTGAGTTAGAGAAAAATTATTATCACATTAATTGTGAAGAATTTACTACGTAAATCTGCTATCAATTTATTTCAGTTTATTAAAGAATCGATGAGCCTAAATATAGAAAAGATGAGTTCAATAAAAAACAAAATGAAAAAATTGTGTAAATTAAAATCTGGTTGCTAAAAAGTTTTTTTATTATTTAAAATCAATATATAAATCAATATAAATCAAAAAATAAAATAAAAATCCTAATATAAGAAACATCTCTTATAAAAAATATCTTCAAGATATTTGTAAAATAAATATAAAATATATACATACAACAATAAAAATAAATACAGTAAAACATTGATTATACAGTAGGAACGTGACCAAGAATAGATGGACAACAAATTCACAATAATCGTTACATTTTGTTTTAATAAAAAAACATATTACGACAAGGCAGAATAGCAAATGCACAAAATATAAAATATAAATATGTTATATCGTTATGCTGTGTTTGACAATCAAAGTTTCACTGTAAAAAGTTGTTCTTAATTTGTTATAAAAGATTAAATATAGGTAATAATATAAATACTATATGTATAATTATACTGGCGATCTAGTTTATGCATACATTTAATCTATGTTCTTTTTAGTAACCTAACACCTGTAAAAAATATCACTGCATATTACAACAAAATTATGTGATGATTAAAAAATGCATAGTGTTATTTTATTCAGTGCATTCAATATAATGAGTAATATTTATACTTTTCAAAATGTACAATATATGTAATAGTAAATAGACAATTGTGTAGAAACTAGTCAATCATATTTATGTTAAAATAAGAAACCTATCAAATAGGTTCCTCTTAATAAAATATATTCAAATTAATACTAATTTAAAATATTAATAATAAGCTACAAGATACAGCCACTTGCTCGCATTTCTGTTTTTCACATAATAATATGCTCTTTTCTTTTTATACAATAAACCTCTGCTATTTAACCCTTAACTGGTCATGTGCTATTTGTGAAAATGGTGATTTTAGGGATAGAAAAAAACGAGATTCTGACAAAATATCATAAAATTCTTCTTAACTAATATAACTTAAACTTCATTCTTCTTTATCGTTGATAACACTGCTCCGCAAAAAAACAACAACTTTTATTCACATTGATTCGTAATCGAGCATTCTGAAACCGAATCAGGAGTCCAAATAACCCCATCACGTCAGGTTTTTTTCCTAACCTCAAAAAAAAAGTCATAAAATTCAATAAAAACCCAAACAAAACCTCATAATTATATATACCAGCAACCCCATAACCTTAAAACCCCATAATCCTAAGCCTCATAACCTCAAAAACCCCATAACCCCACAACTCCATTGATGGGGTTATGGGGTTTTAAGGTTACGTGGTTGAGGGGTTAAAGCGCATAGCTCTTTCAAATATACTGATTTTCACTGCTTGAACGCGCATAAGTATCTTTTTAACTGGGTTATGGGGTTTTAAGGTTATGGGGTTTTAGAGTTTAGGGTTATAGGGTTTAGGATTATGGGGTTTTAAGGTTATGGGGTTGTGCTGTTGATGGGATAGATGGTTATGGGGTTTTGTTTGGGTTTTTATTGAATTTTATGACTTTTTTATTTTTTGAGGTTAGGAAAAAAAACTGACGTGATGGAGTTATTTGTACCCCGGATTCGGTTTCAGCACGCTCGATTACATACAGTACAGTGGGTCAGATCCCTGCAAACAAAAGTTATTTTTTTTTGTGGAGCTGTGTAATCGACATTTAAACTTATTTCGATAATACATAACATCATTTATCACCATAAAATATAAAAAAAAACAATATCTACTGACATTACTTACAGTTGATATTTCAAGTTCAAGTATAGGTAATCCAATAGAGCAGCGGTTCTTAAACTTATGTAGTCTAGGGACCCCTTTTTGAACAATTATTTTTCACCCCTGACAGAAAACTTGAATTTATGCCAAACAGTGTTGCCAGTATGAACTCCCTAAAAACTACGATAGGTTTACCAAAATGGTACGGAATTTGACAAAAACTGTTGTGATTAAATAACTTTTTTTGTCGCCCCCAACCCCTAATACTACAAATGTTAAAATTGTAAGAAATGTATTTGAATTATTATTTTTTATTTAATTATATTTTTTATTTTATTTTGTGTTAAAAGACATCAATTATCAAGTAATTAATGGACGCCCCTCGAAACGCCCTTTATGTTTCGTTAAAAAAATACTGAAAAGTAAATATAGACGAAAAATTAAAGAACGTTTTGTTTACTTTTATTTTTATTGGTGTTATTCATAATAAAAAATTATTTTTACTTTCTTATACCATGTATATGAAATATATGTACATTAGTATAAGTAAGTATAGTGAAGCCGATTTTTTTCGAACTCCGGATTTTGACGGAATTATCTATTTTGACCTTCCCTGAATCCATTCTGACTATTTTCGCCATGATGTCTGTGTGTCCGTCTGTCTGTCTGTCTGTAAGCGCTGTAACTCAAATACGACAAATCGTAGAAGGGTGATATTTTATATTTAAGATTAATTTTTAGCTGGGAAGAAAACGTCCTATTTTTGAAAACGATCTTTCAATCGGATACGAATGTTTACCTACGTCGATTTTTTAATTTTTCGAATTACTCTGAAACAGTGCTAAATAGAGAAAAATGGTCAAGTTAAAAAATGTAGGTAATATCTATAATCTATAATTATATTATAATTTATGTTCTATTCATTTTTTTGGAAAAACGAATTTTTGAAGAAAAAAATTTATTATAATTCAAATGGTTCATAACAGAGAAAAAAATGTATGGGGAATAAATAATAGAGAATAAACATACTCGACATTTTTATCTAAAACATTTTTTTCCTATTTCAAAAATAATTAAAAAATCCAAAAATTTACGAGTAAACATCCGTTTTCAGTTATTACGTTAAAAAAATCACTTGTTATATAAATATAAAATTATTCATTTTGTTCTTTCTTGTTAGTTTGTTAGAAATGTTTTAATAAACAAAGAATCACGTATACAATTCACTGTTAGGTTAGGTTAGGTTAAGTATAAGAAAATCCCGTGGTTCACAAGGCAGATATTTTTACGTAGTGAAGCTAAATAAAAGCTTGTAAAAATCTTTGTGGGGCAAAAGGTATGGTCTTTGCTGAGGTACGATTTTGGTACGGTCGGGTCATGAAAACCGTACTAAAAAGTACGTTCCGGCAACACTGTAAACATGGTTCACAGACCCCTAGTTTAAGAACCACTGCAATAGATAAATGATTAGATGAAGTTACAGGTTTCAGGATCAGTTTCCTTTCGAAATACTAAAAAATGTATAAACAAAGCAGTCTAACAGACAGCATGGAAATTGTATTTTTAATAAAATATTATCAAAATATGTACAGTAGGGTGGAGTGAAAAAATGTTTTTTTTGGAATCTTCGAAACGCTATATGCGCAAAATGTGCATTTGTATATCCTTAAAACACCTTATGAAGGAATTTGTAATTGGATATCATCCTGAGGTTCCTAAATGATTTTCTTTATAAGAAAAAAACATAAATTTTTGGGCATTATATCTCAGTAACGGGGTAAGATATTTGAACGCGCAATAGTTTAAATTAAAGAGCAATCCAGTGTCTTTAAAATAATATGTAACTGTAATTTTTTTTTATAGTTAATCATTTTTTTTTAAATGTTTATTTTTTGGTTTTTTTATAAAAATAATCTTATTTTGAGAGCATTTTTCAAACGATTAACTATAATAAATGTTTGACTGTTATATATCATTTTAAAGGTACTGAATGTCTCTTTAATATAAACTATTGCGCATTCAAATATCTTACCCCGTTACCGAGATATAATGCCCAAAAATGTATGTTTTTTTCTAATAAAGAAAATCATTTAGGAACCTCAGGATGATATCCAATTACAAATTCCTTCGGTAGGTGTTTTAAGGATATACAAATGCACATTTTGTGCATATAGCGTTTCGAAGATTCCAAAAAAAAATTTTTTTACTCCACCCTAATATACAATAACACTCCACTGAGTGTAGTTCCAGGAAATGCCAGCGTTACATGAAACAGCGTTAAAGGAGGTTCTCTTAACATGTAAATAATGGGGATAAGTGAAATAACAGTTAAATAACCATTTAAAAATAATAATTCGTAATAATACATGTCGTAAATATTTAAATGTAAACAATGTTAATGTAATGTCAAAATATTTTTTTTAATACTTTGGTAACTTTTATTTTTAATTAATATCAATATTTTAATAATCATGAAAACAAAAAAATATTTGAGTGATTGACATTTGACACTTTAGTTTTTTGTAAAGAAATCATCTAACATTGTTTGCCTGCGGCTGTTTTGTCACGCTCAGGTACTTGATGTTCATACGATATGAAAAATTGTGCTTGAGCGATGAAATAAATGTAAACAGGGTGTCCACTGTTTTTTGAAAATAAAATTCCCTGACCGCTAGAGGCTCAGGGGCAAGAAGTGATCAAGAGGCCCCCAGAATGTGCAAAAAAATTTGAGGACCTTTTTTTTGCTCGTTAACTTAAATTTATACACTTTTTTCTTCTTGACTGACTTCTGAGATATAATAAATTCCCTGATTTTTCAGAATTTTAAAGAAATTCCCTGACTTTCCCTGACCAATTTAGGCTTCCCTGACTTTCCAGAAAGTGGACACCCTGGTAAATGAAAAATTAATTTAAAAAAATAATCAGAAAAACCCACGTTAAAACCGAAACAGCGTTAATTAAACAGGGGTAACGTTCACGATTGACCAAAAACAGTGAACAACGAGCTTTGATTGGTTGATTCATGGAATTTCTGGTGGAATGTACCAGAAATTTAAAGAATGTCATTTTTTAAGCGTGTAAGGAAGTGAGAAAGAAGTACCAGAAAGAGATAGAAACTAGTGATCTGGCAGAAACGCTCAACATGAAGTGAACATAAAAGTTCTTTGGTTAAGCGTCGATTACAAGCCAGCTTGTTAGCTTGTAAACTCGCTCAGTGTCATCATGTTCACAAGCTAACAAGCTGCTTGATAACAATCTGCTACAAAAGTTTAAAGCCGGGCTACTTTACTCGCTGGCTTGTAGGCTTGTTAGCTTCTTAGCTTGTAAACTAGCCGTGTGTCATCATAGTAGTTAGTGAACTAGCTGTGAGTATCTCGGTGATTCCTGGTTTCAGTGTCTATAAAATGTATTAACAACACGTGGTTTACTCGCTATCTATACCTTTTCAACTTCAAATTGAGACTAATCAATTTCAAATTGGGAATAATCAATTTCAAATTGAGACTAAACATTTTCAAATTGGGAATAATCAACTTCACTTTGAAATTGATTATTCCCAATTTGAAATTGTTTAGTCTCAATTTGAAATTGATTATTCCCAATTTGAAATTGATTAGTCTCAATTTGAAGTTGAAAAGGTATAGTTGGCTACTGAGTGAGTGGAAAGTTTTGTGTGTCATCATAACTATCTTACAAGCTACTTGTAACAAGCTGGCTTCTTAGCTTGTAAACTCGCTCAATGTAATCGACCCTTTAGCCTGGTCAGTATTTTCTATCTCTTTCTAGTAACTTCTTTCTCACTTCCTTAAACGCTTAAAAAATGACATTCTTTAAATTTCTGGTACATTCCACCAGAAATTACACGAATCAACCAATCAAAACTCGTTGTTCCATTTTTTGGCCAGATGTGAACGCTCCCAGGGTCTTACTGTATATTGTCTATCTTGAATGAATATAAATTGATTTTTTTAAATTGAAAAACAAACATTGTAATATTTAACGCATTCATTTTGGATATTGATTGTTGCATGAATACGAGCAAATATAACTGGTTAACAATATCTTCTAATTTTAAATCAATCAGGAATGTAATAGTGACTAATTTTCATACATAAATAATATTGTCATCGTTCAACAAAAAGCCGTTCATTTCACTCAAAAATCATCAACTTTAAGGTATTTCTCGGAAAAATTAAAAGATTCAAGAGTAAGCTCAAATTTTATAAAAAACTAAAAGAAAGTTATTAGAAGCTCCATTCAAAATCTTAAAATGATTGACCATCTATGAGCGAAAATATCATCAAAATAAAATAAAAAATTTAACATTACGAGTATAGGAATTACGATATTTTAAGCGGATTGTCATCGTTCAACAAAAAGCCATTCATTTAAAATTGATAATGAAACTCCAAAAATTACAGACTTTGCCTAGTTTAATTTAAAAATGATAGCTTTATGTCCGGTATTATAAAAGAACTTGCAAACACTTTCAAACAAGATATAAAACATATATGACAGTTCTCTTTGAGTTTTTAACAGATAGTTTCATACGTAGTAAGTTTATTTTTACCGTTTTTACTCAAGATAAGTAAATACACTTTACTAAATATCAGGGCTTCGAACCGGAACTGAACCTAAAACCGGAAAAACCGTTATTTTTTGCCGGAATGAAAACCGGAATAGAACCGAAATAAAAATATTGGTTTTAACGGTTCAGTACATGTTAAAATACTCGCGTTAACATGATCTTATTTCCCACTTCAATTGTCGTACGGACTAACATACAAGTACCATAAAATATTCTAAATTATGGTACAACAATTTTTTTAATACAAATAATTTTTTTTTAATTAATCACTCGGAGCTGAACCAAAAACCGAAAATACCGGAAAAACCGTTATTTTTTGCGGAACGAAAACCGGAACCGAACCGAAATATATTTTTTTACTCGAACCGGAATGAAAATCGAAACGAAAAAAATAACGGTTCGAAGCCCTGCTAAATATGCTTTACATATTTTTATTTTTACTTCCTATGCATGAAATAATCTCTCACAAATTCCAATAGAACTGTCATATAAGTTTGATACCCCATTTGAGAGTGCTTGCAAGCTTGCAAATTTGCAAGCTCCTTTATAATACCGGACATACATTTTCCATAAGTGGTGTAAAATGCATATTTAACAAAAATCGACCAAGTGACTTTTCATTGAACTATGACGATATTACACTATATAAATTTAAATAAAAATTTTATGATTCATAGTAAATATGTAATAATATCATATAGGGTCGAGCGGGGTAAATATGAAACACCAAAAAAATGGGGTAAAAGTGAAACAAACTTGCAACTAAAAAACTAATTTGTTTATAGGAGAATTCTAAAAACTGACATCTTCATTAAAGGTTTGTTAAAGCGACCTGAAAATATGAATCGCCTAATAAGTGATGTGTCACCCCTTCTATACCCTGTTAGTCAATGTCTGTTAGTTAATTATTTGCACATAACTTTCTGTATAGCTCAGATATTAATTAAAGTTACAATTTCACATTGATATGCCACAAAGAAGATAAATCAAACTTGCCAAAGTAGCTTTTCTTTTAATTTTTCGATAAATATTTTCCATTAGAGGCCTGTTTCACTTTTTTCCAAATTAGAGGTTAAAAAAGATTTTCCGCAGTCTGTGTTGTATCGTACAGTTCAAATGACGTAAGTATTTAAAATGGTTATTCATAAGCGCATCTAATATGAATTTGTATCGTTAACTGTCAAAAAACATGAAAGATTTGTATTTTGTTTGACTTTTACCCCAGTTTACCCTAATAAATGAATTCATTTCAGTATTAAAATGCATGAATAAAATGACACTATTTAGAAAAGTAATTATAAATACAATATTATTTATATAAGTAATTTGTACAAGAAAACATTGCATAATCAAACCTCTATTTCATTATAATTCAGCGGCTATGTCAAACATGTAGTAAATTTAATCTTATCTCCATTATTTAGTTGACGTAATATCAAGAATACTTAAAGATGTGTAATATAGACTTCTATATACGTATCACCATTTGTTTTATGATAGTTTACTAAGGACTTCTTCAGCTGTTCTTGCTGACATCATAAAATATTAGTTTAAGACCGTGGTCACCATATATGTAATACTCCTATACAGGGTGGGGCATTTCAAGTGTTACAGTTGATTATCTCATAACCATCGCATATTTGAAAAATATGGTTCAACCAAAAAATGTTTGGTTGTAAGGGGGTAATCCAATAGTAATATTTATTTGCTATTTTAACGTGGCCTTCAAGGATATTTGAAGGTCAACATCATTTTTTTAAATAGGAACCTATAGTTTTTATTTAGTAATCTTATTCTACGTGAAAAAATACGAATCTTTCATTGAAACTTTTTTTTGAACAACCCAAGCTTTCCAAGGTATCTAACAAAATAATTCGAGATTTTGAATTTTCAAGAATTTTTTACTCAGAAACCATAAACTTTAGAAAAAAAATACAAGATACAAAAAATGTTTATTTTGGTCTAATGAAACTTGGAGAATTATTCTAGATTTTTTTTAACATTTCGTACTTTTTTTTGTTTTTGCTAAAATAAAATAAATAGAAAAAGTTTTTAAAAGTTTTTAAAAATTTTTAAATAATTCTCCACGCTTTATAAGACGAAAATAAATATTTTGTGTATCCTGTACTTTTTTTCAAAAGTTTGTGGTTTCTGAGTAAAAAATTCTTGAAAGTTCAAAATCTCGAATTATTTTGTTAGATACCTTGGAAAGCTTGGGTTGTTCAAAAAAAAGTTTTCAATGAAAGATTCGTATTTTTTCACGAAAAATAAGATTACTAAATAAAAACTATAGGTTCCTATTTAAAAAAATGTTGACCTTCAAATATCTTTGAAGGCCACGTTAAAATAGCAAATAAATATTACTATTGGATTACCCCCTTACAACCAAACATTTTTTGGTTGAAACATTTTTTTCAAATATGCGATGGTTCTGAGATAATCAACTGTAACACTTTAAATGCCCCACCCTATATAGCCAACCGAGAGAGAAGTTCAAAGCCAACACTAGAGTGCAGACAATCGTTTCTCACTCGCACAGAAGTACCCGTTCGCGTCCTTTTGCGCATGCTAGTGTTCATCATTCCATGCCCAAACATTACGAGCGTATTTTCCGATTAATAAGTTGAAAGGCCAATTGAAATCTAAAACTTGATTTCAAATTGTATCGCGTCGCGCATGCGCATTTCAGAGAAAAGCTGCTTATCTGCATCTCACTCTGACGTCTCCCGTTCCTCTTACAGGCTTAAATGGACTGCTGGCCATATAGGAGTATTATATATGTATATGAAAAGAATACATATTATAGTATTTAATATAACTATTACAAGTTTTAACTTAAAAATATTCACAGTAATATAAAAAATGTAAACATACAGTTAATATTGTATTAAAAATTTGATAATATGTTAGAGGTTATGTTTTTGTTTGTTATAATTTCATTTGTATAATGCAAGTTCTACATGACACGGTAAACTTTTGCCATTGGCATTTGTTTATGATACACGCCTTGGTGATACTTCTTCTGAACAAACGTACACGAGTGCAAATACCAGCCAGGTGTTTATTGTAAACAAATGTCATGTAAAGCTAGAATTTACAGTTACAAAAGTGAAACTTGTAAAGATCGCGCTGTTTTAACATCATTAAGTATACTTGATACTGCATTCTGTATATATTAGATAATGCATTAAAAAGTTGACCAGGTTTACTCTGAAATATAATTAAATTAAGTCAAAATTAATCTTACTTTTATCTTCTTGCTCCTTTTCGACGGGTGGTTGATTTTTTTGTACGAGTATTTTTCTTTATTGGTGCTGAGTTACTATCAAACCATGGAAGTGTAAATTCACTGAAAATTATAGTACAATTAATTCAAGAACATCTTATAACTTTCACCAGTGATTAGTGTCCGACGTCCGACTGAAGGTCAGTTTTTGGCCGAAGCCGAACTTCGGCTTTTCTTGTTACAGGTTTTTGTTTCCGTCTTTTATTTTAAAAATTTTCACAAAAAAAATAAAATCAATGTGTAATTGAATGACCTTTTTAAACTTTTCATTTAAAAACTTAAATATGTAAACGTTTTGTTGTTATTAAAATTAAAAAAAAAAATCGAAAAAATATTTTCCCCCCCTGCCCATAAGTTATATCTTCGAAAGTAAAAGATTTAAAAAGAATGGGATTATGTATAATATGAATTTTCAGAAAAAAATTTATGTGATTTTTGGTTTATTTAAACTCATTGCTTTTTTATTTGATTTTAGGTACGTGGTTTTGTTTTTCTAAATTGATATTTGCTTGGCCATATTAAATGTCATTTTGATGTATGCATAAATTTAGATTTAGATTGAAATTGTCAAAAAATTAAAAATATACGAAAAAATAATCAGGTGCGTTTTAAGAAAAATTTCAAACTAATATTTTTTAGTAAAATTGTATAAAAATTAAATGGTTAAACAATTCCAGGCAATTTATCTAAATTTAATTTATCTAACTTTTTATTTAAATTGTTCAATAATTAACATTTGGTGAATTTAGCACGAGGAAGCACTGTGCATTTACTTTGCAGATGTTTTTTAAATAGGAACCTATAGTTTTTATTAAGTAATCTTACTCCATGTGAAAAACACAACCTAAACTTTACAAGATATTTAACAAAATAATTTAGAGATTTTGAACATTCAAGGATTTTTTACTCAAAAATCATCAACTTTAAGGTATTTCTCGGAAAAATTAAATAATTCAAGAGTAAGCTCAAATTTTATAAAAAAAACTAAAAGAAGGTATTAGAAGCTCTATTCAAAATCTTAAAATGATTGACCATCTGTGAGCGAAAATATCGTCAAAATAAAATAAAAAATTTAACATTACGAGTATAGGGATTACGATATTTTAAGCGGATTTTCAATGAAAAAGTAAATAATTTTATGCGAAGGAAGATCAAGAAATTTATGAAATTCACCACCCCGTTTTTAAGTTATAAGTAAAATAAAAACTTATTTTCTGATAAAAAATATCACGGTACTAGCTATGACAACGCCGCAAAATATTGACAATTGCCGCGGTATTTAAAAATCGTACGTGCTGAATATATAGTTTTTTTAATTTCAAGGAATAATAAAAATAATAAAAACTATTTCTTAATTATAAACTTATACTATATACCAAATTCAGCTGCAAATAATAGTACACGTTATCACATCAAAACATTAAATAATATATAGCTGTCATCGGGAATACAAAAGTCACGCATGTGCAATAGAAAATATATGCTAAACGTTGCCAAATTTTATTTTGATCTATACCACGATTATCTTCATTTCATAGTACACTTTTTTTTTCCTTTTCTAACATATAGCGTACTTTGTTTCTCCCCGAGAAATACCTTAAAGAAAAAATACAAAATGATAATTACCTAGGCATAAATTCTGGTACTGGGAAACCAAACGCAGAGACAGGTATTTTATCTGTAATTTCTATAAACTCTATATCATCTAATGAAGGCCATAATGTAGCTGTCTGATCAGGTAAAGGTTCGTCTGACCTAAGACCTGCCTCTATCCTTTCTTGTCTCTGCTTCAGTTTCTCTATATGTCTTTGCTCTCGTATCCTTTGTACATCCCATCGTTTTCTTCTACGTTCATCGTTTTCTAATCTCAGGTGACGTTTATTAAATACGTCGTCGTCTAAGTTTTCTGTTCCCTCCATAGAATAACAACTTTGAAATTCTCTATTTCTCCAGCTTGGCACCTGTAATTCAATTCAATTATGATAGTGATAAATAACATATGAGCCGTTGATTTTGAAAGTGGCCTAACTCCATTTTTCAAATTTTTTTTGTTGACTGTAGTAACGTGTATAATTAGAAGTAAACTATCATAAATATATTCAAAGGAAAAAAATTTTTTTAACACATTAATTTTCACAATTAATTTCAAGTTAAAAAGTTTATTTTGAAAGTGGCCTAAGTCCACTTCATTATTAATAATGTTGTTTTATTTATCACAATAGCTGGAAAACGAAAGCTTTCTATGGAAAATGTTTGGTACAAAAGTTTTAGGATTTGGCGGGGCAAACCCAATGAAGGTAACAATTTTGACCTTGAGTGGAGGTTTTTAGGTCATTTTGGGGTCAGCAAATTTTTTTTAAATAGAAACTTAGTTATTTTGTTTGAAAAGTTTTTTTTTAATTTCAATTTTAACGTAATTTAAAAAAAAATTTACATCAAAAAAATTTTTTTGTGATCAAAAATTTTGAAATTATCATCTTAAATGTTTGAGGAAAAATGCAGTTTAAAAAAATAATTTTTTTATAATTTCATAAATTTTTAAAGCAAAATATTTTTTTTTAATGTTACAAAATTTAAAAAAATATGTTAAAATTGAAATTTTTTATAAAACTTTTCAGACAAAAGTTATTTATTTTTTTCTGCAAAATACGAATCTTCAAAAAAATAAATAGATTTCCTTTGAAAAAAAATTGTTGACCCCAAAATGACCTTCAAACCTCCATTCAAGGTCGAAATTGTTAACTCCATTGATTTTGCCCCTCTAAATCCTGAAACTTTTGTACCAAATATTTTCCCTAAAAATCCATAGTTTTCCAGATGTTAAGCAATCTCAAGACTTAAAAATCACCTGTATACATACTTAGATTTCCTGAATGGTATAATTTTTTTAAGAGTTATAAAGAAATAATATAAATTAAAATGAGTGTTTGTTTTTTTTTTCAATTTGAAGCATATAAACTAACTACAAATGGAGTTGAGTTATTTTAAATTAATAACAAACGTAATTGTAGATTTTGAAAGTGGCCTAACTCCATTTGTGGTAAAAAAACACATATTATTGATTTAATAATTGGGGTTATTTTAATAGTAATTATAAATTTAACTCCCTTAGAAACACTTAATGTAGCACATTGATATCTTACACGTATATTTTTAATTTTATTGAAACGCAAACTCTTTAATATCTTAACTTCTATTTGCCAGTGGTAGTAATTAACGACCGCTGAGGTACACAAACCTTTCATATGACTGCCAGTTTTAGGATTACTAATTAAGGGGGCAGACCCAGTTAGAATTTTCAAAAAATTCATTTTTTTTGTTGCATTTTCTCAAAGTAGTATATTTCAAAAGTATTCTCTGAAAATTTCAGACAAATGTCCTGTCCAGACGATTCAATGTAAGTTCCAAAATAAATTTTTGATCTGCATGCAAATCGTACTCAAAACTTTAAACGCGTTTTTCTCGAAACCATGTTTTCGAAGTCGGTGATCGCTGTAACTTGAGAACGGCTTTGCCGATCGGTTTGAAATTTTTCTCACTTATTCTATACATAATTGTCCGGATGAACGAAGGATTTTTTTTTTGGACGATTATTTTTTTTTTATAGCCGAAAATGCGACTGAAATTTTAGTAAAATAAAGAACTTTGACTTTCAATATCCGTCATTTTGTGAAAATTCAAAATTTTTCAAATCCCTTCGTTCATCCGGAGCATTATGTCATTAGCTAATGATCCCTTTTGTTTTTTTTTATTTCAGATGATCTAGTGATGAGCAGCAGTGATCACGGCAAAACACTTTTTTTTAGACCCCTTCCAAATTTGCTGTATCCCACTTATTTTTTAATATTTTGCCATAAAAAATTACAATGTTTTCTGTAAATACATATCTTTCATGTGGAAAAACATTTGTTATTAATTATTATAATGCGTGGCCAAAAAAAAATCCCAACTGGGTCCGCCCCCTTAAATATAAATAAAACGACTATTTTTATTTTTTTATTGTGAAAATGGAACATACTGAATAATAAAAAACGATAATTTTGATTTTGATTATTGCAAAAATGAAACAGTTACACTGGCTAAAATTTAAAAAAAAAGAAACTGGAGAAATTTAATATACAGGGTGGAGCAATAGTGCGTGGAAGTTCGATAGCTCGTAGACCATAACAGATAAAAAAATCTTTCTAATGCAGATGTAAACTGTGGGTAAATGCACATACATAGAAATTATTTTCAAATATACAGGGTGCTACCAAAAAGTGTGGCACGCTTTAGGTAATTTTTTTTAAATGGAATGCCCTAAATATTTTTGCATATTTAACACTTCTCTTGGGATGTTTATCAGGGTGTCCACTGGTTTTTGGAAATAAAATTCCCTGACTTTTCCCTGACCACAGATTAAAAATTCCCTGACTCGGGGGGCCCCGGAGCAAGAATGTGTAGAAATAATATTTGAAGATCTTTTTTTTTGGTCATAACTTGAAAATTTTACACTTGTTACTTACTTTCAATTCAATGACCTTTTTCTTTTTTTTCCGTGACTTTCTAAAAAAAATTAATAATTTCCCTGACTTTCCAGAAAGTGGACACCCTGTTTATTCATATCTAAAATATTAGCGAGCAAATTATTTCTTTGATCTTTTACCCTTTACCGACAAGCTTTGGAAAATATTTAGTGTGCTCGTTCTGTTTGGACGTACGTACTGACTAGAAGAATATTGCATGACGCGTTCGGCTCATTTATAGTAAAATGTTAAAGTTAAGATTTTTAGTTATACTTACTTCGAGATTTTCATTTGCTAATTCGGATTTCGTATCCTGTGGTCCAAATACATTATTTGCTTCTCCCATTTGTGTAAAATACATTCCTTCTGTTTTTAACACTGTGTCTCTCTTTATTAAATGTGCTAAAAGAAATGGCATGTGCTTTTCAGTTCTTATTTGTTTTTAATTTTACTTCATAACTACATTGTTATGACGCAGAGACATAGAGAATGGACAGTGCATTCTGTATTAACTCAATGGTGCAACCAAGGCTTCAAACCGTTATTTTTTTCGTTACGGTTTCGTTCCGGTTCGAGTAAAAAAATATATTTCGGTTCGGTTCCGGTTTTCGGTTCAGCTCCGAGTGATTAATTAAAACAAAAAAATTATTTGTATTAAAAAAAAATTTTCTACCATAATTTAGAACATTTTATGGTACTTGTATGATAGTCCGAACGACAATTGAAGTGGGAAATAAGATCATGTTAACGCGCGTATTTTAACATGTACTGAACCGTAAAAACCGATATTTTTATTTCGGTTCTGTTCCGGTTTTCGTTCCGGCAAAAAATAACGGTTTTTCCGGTTTCCGGTTCAGTTCCGGTTCGAAGCCCTGGGTGTAACATCTGTTCAAAAAAGGAGAGAGAGATGCAGTGTAGTTTGGAATATATCTACCTCTTTTTCTAAGAATCTGATTGGTAGCTTACTATAGTTCAGGGTAGTATTTCTGTCAGATATATTTTTGTATATCTATCTTGTGATTTTTGTGCAATAAGTTTTTTATTGGAAAAGTAAATAATATAAACAATAAACATACTATAATGGTTCATATTTCACCGAGGAAATAAAAAAAAATCAATTGATCTGATAGAAATTTGCAAAATTATGAACGGATATTCCGGGAAAATAACATTTTTGCTACCAAAAATATTAAATATATATTAATAAAAAATAGTTTTAAATCAATTCCCGCGTGGTTGCTTTGCTACAAAATGATGAGGTGGATTGCACTTACTTACTTCTATCATCTAAGGCACTTACAAACAGCATATACAAGATTTACTTAACAAAATTTTAAATATTTTTTTTTGATATTAGGTTACATTACAAAGCTACGAAAAAGAAATAACAAGATATTAAAATTGGGTCAAAAAATTCGAAACTTATATTATTTAGAAATCAACAATTGTTTTTTTTTTTAATAAAATTTTTTTATAACGTTAATTATTTTTTGTTTTTGATGAAAGGAACAAATTCGTTTAAAATTCAGGTTATTATTTTGTGAAAAAACGCTCGGACCCGTCGATTAGTATTTTTAGTTGCGGATTTTTTGACATAAGAAAATTGTATACAGGATGTCTCAGGAAAAACATATGCAGTCATCATTGATTTTTTTAAATAAAACACCCTATATATTATATCATTTTTGAATTGTGCGATAAATTCTGAACACTTTTTGTACAGCATATCATATCTCTAAAATCAGTGGTTTTCGAAATAATGACGTTTGAAAATTGACATTTTGAAATACACACAAGTCAAATAAAATGTTTAAATTGAAAAAATAAACTTTGAACATTTTTTTAAAAGCCAACAAAAACATCCTGGTATTGCAAAAAAAAGAAAAAAAAGGAAAAAAAAAAGTTTAATGTTTTTTCTTTTTTTCATATCAGGATGTTTGTTTTTGTTGGCTTTTAAAAAAAAGTTCAAGGTGTATTTTTTCAATTTAAACATTTTATTTGACTTGTGTTTATTTCAAAATGTCAATTTTCAAACGTCATTATTCCGAAAACCACTGATTTTAGAGATATGATATGCTGTACAAAAAGTGTTCAGAATTTATCGCACAATTCAAAAATGATTTAATATATAGGGTGTTCCATTTAAAAAAATCAATTATGACTGCAAATGTTCTTCTTGAGACACCCTGTATACAATTTTCTTATGTCAAAAAATCCGCAATTAAAAATACTAATCGACGGCTCCAGGGTTTTTGCACAAAATAATTATCTGAATTTTAAACGAATTTGTTCCTTTCATCGTGAACGCACTGTATATCTATGAATATTTTTAATGTTCGGGGCCAAGAATGAAATAGTTACACTCCTGTTTAAAAAAGGACAAGTATATTCCAAACCTGTTTCCATTTCTTTCTTTTGACACGACTCTGCTCTCGAGTCAGATGCATGGTCCATTCTCTATGTCTATGATAATAACCAATTAGAAAACAAGATTAAAATTTACCTCTCTGTTTTTTAGTTTCTATGTGATTTAAGGTTTCGGTACATTTTCTTTTTCTACATTTTCTATTTGATGTAGAAGCACTATGTAACCTTCGATCAGAATTTGTTAAATTTTCTACTAAGGTTTGCTCTTTACAGGTCTCTTGATTTTTTGTACTTTTTTGAATCACTGGTTTAGTTAATTCTTCACGTAATTTCGAATGAACTGTAAAAAAATGTATTATATTATTAACCCTCTATCTATTGCATACTGTTCCCAAATGGGAACTTAACATAATAACGATATAATTGACATTTTTGTAGTTCATTTGCATGGAATTCCTCTTTGGGAACATAATAATATAGGGGAAGTCATTTTTTGAGCAGTTTTTTTTAAATATTCAGGCGGTTACATTGGGCAGTTAATAATTCATTAGGGCAGTATTAAACTTTTTGTGGAGTAATTAAATCAATTGTGGCAGTAAAATGTAGCAAGTAATATACAAGATTTTGTTAAGTTATTTAATCTTACAGCGGCAGTTAAAAACCTACTCGAGCAGTAGATTAAATAAATGGCTAGTATAATAATTATTTGAGCGATAAAATAATTGAATTGGGCAGTTAAATAAATAGTTGGGCAGTTAGATAAATAGTTCGGTAGTTCGGTAAAGTCAAGTTGACTTTTGGTTGAAAAAAGCGGCACATGTTTGTTAAAAAAAAACCTAACGAGGATATTTTTTGGGGGAGGGGGGAAATTTTTTATTGGGGCCATTCACATATAATATATAGTTTACAAATATATTATATATATAAATATATATTATATAGTTTACAAATATATTATATGGAATAAAAAAATGCAGGGATGCAGGGTTCCTTGACCCCCCCCCCCCCCCCCCCCCGTGTTAAAACAAACAAGAGACCAAATGGTAACACAATATAATATATTGTAAAATATATATATTATATATTATATGTTAATGATCCCCATATAAAATCTCCCCCCCCCCCACCATTCTAAAAATTCCGGTCTTTTAATTATAAATAAAAATGTGCAACACAAAATTTATTATTTTTAAACAAAAAATTTTTTTTGAACATTATAAAATTTCAAAATTTAAGTTAAAATAAATAAATAATTTTATATAAAATTTACCCCCCCTTCCACAAAAACGTACCTAGACCCCCATCCTCCATCCTGCATTGCCTTCTCAGAAAAAAATAGTTACCGCTTACCCCAATATTTCTAACAGACCGATTCTGACACGTGTTACTGCCCAATCATTTATTTTACTTCCCAAAGTATTTATTCAACCACCCATTTCATAATATATTACCGCCCATTTCCATTTTTTTACTGCTGACATTTTATCTCCCAATATGTTATTGAACTTACCATTTTTATTTTAATACTGACCAAAACTGTAATATATTACCGCCCGTTTAAATCATAGCCATAATATAGACATAGTCCATACGTTGATAAGATCATTAATTGACTCATTGGCATGTTATAAATTTTAATTTTGATTAACAGATTACTATTGTACTCATCTTCAGGAGAAGAATCCATTTCAAACAATTGAAATACGTACACTTATGAACTTTTTATGCGCGTTTGAAAAAACTTATTTTACACGTGCTTCACAAGATCAGCTATAATGCGCTCGACAGTGACAAAGCAACCTGAACTACAGGCAGGTAGAGACTCTAACGCAGGTAATACATACTAGGTGTACCAGTACAGCTATTTCGATAGTTAAAAGTTACTGTATAAAAAACAAAACGACTTTTGGCCAGCTTTTCGTGATTTGGCACCACCGTGCGCCGTACAAATTGTGGTATGTGGTATATAGATGACTGCGCACTTACTACGCGAGTCAAAACTTTCCAGCAATATGGCGTCTATTTAACGCCAGAATATAGGGCTCTTCTGACAATGACACTAATTTTTATCATTAGGAATAACTGTTATTTGTTGAAACAATTATATTTTATATCTACTTTAGTGATCAATTTGCAAAGTGGAAATTTCTCTAAATGCCACGAGGTTCATAATTACCATTGATACTAGAGATGCCACGAATATTCGGCTACGATTCGGTATTCAACCTATTCGGCTACTTTTTTTACTATTCGGTATTCGGCCGAATATTGTGAACCATTCGGCCGAATACCGAATACCAAATCATGAAAAAAACGTATAATAAATATTACTCACAAAATTTTTTACTTTAACAAAAAATCAGCATATTTAATACTTAAAACTATCAGTGGTAAGTTATGATGAATGAAAACAATTGTTTCAGCATTTGTTGATAGCAAACGATTGCGCTTTTCCTCATAAATTATACCTGCTTCCGAAAATAGCCAAAATTGGTGATTTTTTATTAAATGGTGCCATTTCGTAAAGCTTTTTGTGAAGAAACAGTGATATTTGTTAAGATATACAGTGTATTTCTTAACAAATATCAATATACACACTTATAGTGTATATTATACACTATAAGTAACACAATTTGATGTAACAATCAACAAATAATGCGTGTTATGACACGATCTACTCGAAAATGAAACAAATACACCCGAATATTCGGCGCTTCGGCCGAGAGCCTAGCCGAATATTCGGTATTCGGAAAAATCACTATCCGTGGCATCTCTAATTGATACTTTTTGTTTGCAATTGGCAATGGAATATCATATCAGCAATATCATATAGAAATGAATACTTACTAGGTGGACTTTTTAATCTTAGACTCCTATTATTATAACATTTGATTGAAGATTGTCTTTCAGACATACTTTCACTAAAATCTGTATTATTCACCATTGTATTATTTATATTAGAATTTATTTCAGGATCATCAAAATTCAACAGCTGTATATTTGTTTTTGTATCTTCTGAATCTGAATCAATATTATTGTATATTGTATCATGGGTCATGTTTTCATCTGAGTTATTATTGGAATGTGTTGAGTTATTAAAATGATTATTTCTAAATGTCAAACGATGTTCCATAAGATTTAGACGTTGTTTAAGCTGAAACATAAATTTAACTGTTGTAAATATTAACAAATTCAATATGTACAGTCTATTCCAACTTGATTAAAGGGTCCATTACATTGAGCGAGTCAGATAGTGATGATGACACACAAAACTTTCCACTCGCTCAGTAGCCAACTAGCTAGCCAGTAAACCGCGTGTTGTCAATACATTTTGTAGACACTGAAACCAGGAATCACCGAGATACTCGCAGCTAGTTCACTAGCTACTATGACTAGTTTACTAGCTAACAAGCCTACACGCCAGCGAGTAGCGAGTAGCGAGTAAAGTAGCCCGGCTTGCAACTTTTGTCGCAGATTGTTTACAATCTCAGGGGTCGAAACAAGATCAGTGTTCAAAAATACTGATTTTACTGACGCAGAAATCTAAAAATACTCACTTTTACTGACTATCTGAACCGAGTTATGTCATAAAATATCTTCTAAAAGTTGGTAATAAACAATACAAATAAGTAAACAAAATAGAACATTATTTATAATTTAAATATATTTTTCACGGTAAATAGGGCTTCGATGTGAAAACTTTGAGTGCCAAACCCAAAAAAGTGACAAAACTGACCATTTTAAAAAAAACTGACTTTAACTGACCGGGTTACAAAAAACTGACTTTTACTGATTTTACTGACCAGTTTTGACTCCTGCAATCTGCTAGTTAGCTAGTGAACATGATTACACTGGGCAAGTTTACTAGCAGCTTGTAAATTCGCCGGCTTGTAGCTAGTAAACTCGCTCAATATAATCGACCCTTAAGACATAGGAAATTTAACATGGAGACAATTAGAAGTGTTGTAGTAACCTTTGGTTAAATTTAACCATGTGTGATTGGTGCATTTTGTATTAGTATATCGTCGTTTGTCATTTTAATATCTCCAATGTGACAATATTATCAAAAATGAGATTTTTGAATATTACGATTGGTCTTTTTTTCTCTATCTGTTCAATAATATCCCATAAGTATATCAATCTCTGTTCCTTTTTAATGAGTAAATTTAATTTATCCTATGTGATAGGCTCGTATAGCTGATCCAATATTTGTCCTATGTGTCGTATGCAACATATAGAAGAAATCAAAACAGGTCTATTTATACACATTAAAACAGCTTAAACTTGTGAATAATTTTTAAA
The DNA here is from genome assembly GCA_961205875.1 of Sialis fuliginosa. NCBI lineage: Eukaryota > Metazoa > Arthropoda > Insecta > Megaloptera > Sialidae > Sialis > Sialis fuliginosa. Next base: position 383,517 of record OY540816.1, on the reverse strand, counting down.
TAGTTTTTGATTATTTATTCAAACAATTGAAATTTCCACATAGGAGATATTAAAATGACAACGACGATATTCGAACGTAGACTTCCGCGGTTATTCAATTGTATAAACATTTGATTATTAGGTTGTATACCGCATTACACTATATTGTCACTTGACGTTTTGACCAACATCTCGTGGTCTTCTTCAGAAGTGAAGAGTTGAGTACAGAAGGTGTAGCTGCTTAATTAAATAAGCGTTGACGTTTGCTAGAATTAGTTTTGATACGAGTAAATCAAGTGTTGCTCAGCAACAGCACACCACAACCATTTCTACCCTACATAAAAGGTTATACAGACAAAATAGCGAGAAGTTTTAGTAAAAAAGGAGTCCGTACTATATTTATTTCAAAACAAAAAATCGCTAACTCTGTCAGGTCCATCAAAGACAAATACGACAAATTAGACATGGCAGGCATCTACGAAATCTCGTGTTGTTGCAGATCCATAAGAACAAGGACTAATGAACATATAAGAGATATGAAGAACCAGCACATCGCCAAGTTAGCAGTAACTGTACACTCGATGTTACAAAGGCATATAGTAGATATCAATAATGTAAAAGTCTTAGCCTGGTCTGATAAATTTTGGCCTAGAGTCTAGACTCTACAGAGAAGCCATAGAGATTAGTAAGAATCCGAATAATTATGACAGAAACATCGGCTTACATCTGCCCGGCGCGTGGAAACCAGTGCTGTTGCCGAGCAACACTTGATTTCCTTCTGTAGGCTTTCGTGGCCGTTGTCCATAGTAGCTAACTTTTCGGGCTGTTGTCGTATTTTTAAACTTGATGTCGGAGTCTTCTTCAGAAGTGATTCTGAATCACTTCTGAAGAAGACTCCGACATGAGAGTCAAAACATCAAGTTTAAAAATACGACGTGGACAACAGCCCGAAAAGTTAGCTACTATAAACACTAGATTTACTCGTATCAAAACTAATTCTAGCAAACATCAATGCTTATTTAATTAAGCAGCTACACAAGTGACAATATAGTGCAACGTGATATACAACCCAATAATCAAATGTTTATACAATTGACAATTAGTATTTTGTTTTCAAATTTATATCTGCCAAAAAATATTATTATAACTGTATCTAGGATGCTTACTTTAGTTTCATTAATGGGTGCATTTAGCGAGTTCAGCGATTCAAAGTCAGCCGTCAACTATGCCGAGTATACTGACAGTCAACTGCTTCAAATTCTCTAAACCGTGAGCTTACAGTCATAGTTTCACGAAAAACATAAATATTAACATTTCTACAAACGAGCCTGTTGTTTATAATAACAAAATCCTTTTTAAAAAATTGGTTTGTTCATTTTTTTGACAAGAACGACTCAGAAAACGCAAAAATAATTTACCAACGTTTAAATATGAACAAGTCAGATCCAGCTAATAGCTGACAGACGCAGCGTTAATTTTTTGCGCTGACCTGTTTACTCAACAGTTGGAAGTCAGCTTTTGCGCAGCGGCCTGTTTAGCGAAACTGATTTGGTCAGCATCTCAGCCGCTGACGTTCGCTAAACGCACCCAATGTATTTTATTCTTTATTAAAGCTGAAAACAAAATACTGTTGATTAATTTAAAATTTATCAGTTAGTTTCGAGGCGGTATTTCAAAATGCACCAATCACACATGGTTAAATTTGACCAAAAGTTACTACATTTCTAATTGTCCCCATGTTAAATTTCCTATGTCTTAATCAACTTTGAATACACTGTATATTGAAAAAGAACATTTAAAAAACTTTCGTTAAATATTTTATTGCTATATTTAAAGAACGTTCTTTTAACTGTATTTATTTACGATATTCGATTACATATATATAAAATATACTATACAGTAGCGGATTTTCCAATAGGCCATGTAGGTCCGGGCTAGTATGTTATTTTTAAATTGTCTCGTGTACAAAAAATAATGTAATGATATTTTTTTTAAAGTATTTGCTATTTCTGTTGATCATTATTACCTGATTGTTATTTACCCTGAGGTTTATCTAGCATCGATTTGGTAATTTTAGAAGTTTTCAAGATGATAAACAAAATATAATATAAAACCTTTACATATGGGTTGAATTAAAATGCCTTTTTAAAATCTAATTATCTTACACTTGAAATTAAAAAAAAATAGTTAGTGTATTCAAAATATTATTTAAGTTTCAATTTACGATCGATCACTTTTCAGCAATAAAAAATTATAATATTTTCTTTACAATTTTATTTTCGATATAATGCATGGTTTTCATAATATACCTTTTGTATAAACATTGTTCTCTTTTCCTATAGAAAGGCAACTAAATTTGTTTGGTCTATTGTTAACAAATCTGTAAATCCGCCACTGATTTTATGTAGTTTACATATTGATAGATAAAAACTAATTAACTATTTAGTTAGTAAACTGATATGTTTTTTTACTAAACAAACTAACAAGTACAAATAGATATATTTATATACAAAATATAATAATTGTCAAAAACTATAAGCTGTCAGTCCATGCAAAAACTAAATATCAGATAAATTATTTTGAATAAACCACAAGATGACAGTATACCATTGCATTTTCTTTTTTTAATCGTTTAATTGTTGTTTCCTTATTGACTAGTTCCACACTTTGATGTTGTATTAAATCCAAATGTACCAATAAAAGTTCTTTTAATGATTTAACCTCACTTTCGCCGGTTGAAGTTTCGTTATTTAATTCATTATCATCACTGTTACAAGCGTACATATGATCGAAAGAAAAATTTATCAGTTCTTCCCTTTCGACTGTGTCACTTATTTCTGTGTTTAATGCTATATTTTCACTAGGGAACGATATATTTCCGCAATTTTGTACCAGTTCAGGACAATGATCGTTCATCTTTGGTGCAACTTGCACGATGTTTTGAATTACATTTGATTGTAAAGATTTTAGCATAATATTTTTCTCCCTTTATAATCACACGCACCATTTATCAATCACTTTTAGATAGGCTATACACAAAATATATAAATCGTACGCAAAATTTAAAAAACTACAAATGACGTTTTAGTAAACAGATGTCAAACATAATTGTTTTTAGTAAAAATTAGTTTGTATAAAAATTAAATCATTCTTGAAGTACAGCCATCAAAACATTCACAAAATACGTAACATCTGTTTTGTCAAATATTAAAATATTTGTATTTTATTTGTATAAAAACTGTTCTTCCTTTTAATACAATGACAGTAAACAAATATGTATACACATCAACTACTTGCACTGTGGTTTATATAAGTTTATAAAAACCAAGAACTTGTTAAAAAACAGTCTCACTTTATAAATCAACATTAATAAATATACATAATTATTACAAATATGTACAAAAAATGCTTAAAATATACTTATTTAAGGTTATATATTAAATTGCTTCAATCAAGCGTTCAAAGAGAGCGTTGTATTCGAATTTTACAGCTGTGTGCGATGAATACACATTCATAATATTATGTATCTCTTTTTTACACACTGCAGTGGGTAAACATATCTCATTTCAGCGTGCTAAAACATGTCTAGTATTAATTATGAAAATCATACATCCTGCGATTTAAAAATGTTTTTGTTCTTGTTAAATCAATAGGGGTTGTTTTATAAGGGTTCGTATGACACCTGTCTTTTGATGCGTAATAATATTAATTTGGAATTACTCATGGTTATATTGATTGATATATGATTATTTTGACAGATCGATTTTGCGCGTTATAATTATTTCAGTATGTACTAGGTATTATTCTTTTTTTGTTACATAATAGTGGTTTGACAATACATAAATACATTATTTACATGTATCGGTGATTCAATTATGGAACACATTTTAAATGAATTGGACTGCAGTTTCAATTGAATTCTGTGACATCGCGATTAGACATTCTACATTTATGACGTCAGTACTTGAAGCGTGGATGCATTTTTAACCCACATGCGCATATCAGTCTACGTTAAATTATCAAAGTGAGAAGAGTGTTGAATAGAAAATATATTTTTAACATCATTCAGTTATAAATGTTTACATAAAAATGTCACTGTAAGTTATTATTTATATTTACATTCATTATTTATATTATTTCCAAATACAAATTACTTGTCTATTTATGTGCACATATATTCAGGGTAATTTTTAGAAGCGGGTAATTCAAATGTAATGTATTTTTTTTCATTCAATGTATATGCGTTAATGGCAAAACGAGATATAACTAGAATTTCAAGACTAATAAAAACAGTACGTTTTGGCGGAGATTGAGTTCGTTTTAACCTATATTAACCCCAGTTTCGCCTCTGGAGATTGCCTAAATTCGACTTTTGCCGATATTTGTCATAGTAAAATATATTAAAGCAGCGATTCTCAACCTGTGGGGCGCATATCAAGAAAAAATATTATTAAAAAATTTATTTAATTTACTGAAAGAAAAGCAACAAAATACATTCTGATATAATAAAAAATAAAATACACGTTGAGATTTACACTGATATAATGCAATTATAAATAGGATTGTATCAGTACTTACTGCACAATATATTTAATAATTAACTTATTAATATTAAATTAAAAACAAGATTTATAATTATTAGTGACTCCCTTGGGCCTGTCTTGCAGAGGAAAGTTTTTCGAAAGAAAATACAATTAATTTAAATAGAAACTTATATTATAATTACAGCTCGACTTTAGTGAAAATTATTGTATGAGAAGGGGGGAGGGGGGGAGAATTGTGATTGAAAATTGGGTCGCAATATAGACATAGAGAATGGACCACGCATCTGACTAGAAAATAGAGCCGTGTCAAAAGAAAGAGATAGAAACAAGTTTGGAATATACTTGTCCTTTTTCTAAACAGGTTGTGCAACTATTTCATTCTTGGTCCCGAAGGTCCCAAATATTAAAAATATTAATAGATATATATGTATATAAAGAGGTTAAAAAACAAAAAATAATTAACGTTATAAAAAATCTTTATTTAAAAAAACGATTATTGATTTCTAAATAATATAAGTTTCGAATTTTTTGACCCAATTTGAATATCTTGTTCTTTTTTAGTAGCTTCGTAATATAACCTTATATCAAAAAAAATATTTAAAATTTTGTTAAAAAATGTTATTTTCCCGGAATATCCGTTCATAATTTTGCAAATTTCAATCAGATCAATTAATGTTTTTATTTTATTTCCCAGACGAAATATGAACCATTATAGTATGTTTATTGTTTATATTATTTACTTTTCTAATAAAAAACTTATTGCACAAAAATCACAAGATAGATATACAAAAATATATTTAACAGAAATACTACCCTGAACTGTAGTAAGCTACCAATCAGATTCATAGAAAAAGAGATAGATATATGTCCAAACTACACTGCATCTCTCTCTCACATTTTGAACAAATGTTACACCATTGTGTTAATACAGAATGCACTGTCCAGTCTCTATGTCTATGGGTCGCAAATACTAAAAGGTTGAGAAACGCTGTGTTAATGTGTATATTCAGATATATGACCATTATTAATTATTAATAACTTCTCAACTGGAAGGTATTGTAATCGGTCCGAAAATCAAAATCAAAAATTTCAACATAATTGTATGTTTCAAGGTCACTATAGTATATTTACACTATTTTCAGAAAGATGTCTGTATGTGTGTGTATGTTTACGTGCACGAAATCTCGCAAATAAAAAATGCTATTGACTTCGTTGGGGTGCCAATCGAAGCACCTTGACGTGAATATGATCTGAAAGAAAGGATTTTTCGAAATTCAACCCTTACGGGGTGAACAGTTTTTTTTTGGTTGGATTTACTTGAAACTTATTGTTAGTATAAATATTCTACAATACAAATAATGAAACATGTATTTCAGTATTTTTGTTGTTATACGTGCCTAAACAGCCATAGAAGGGGTGAAAGGTGAAAACCATCCTCAAAATTTGAATTTTAAATACTAATAAATAATTTATGTTGCCTTGGAATTAAATTTAAATTGTCGGATTAGTTATTATAAAAACAAATGCAATTTAATTCAAATTGTCAATTTAGTTAATCTAAAAATGTGTGTTATATTATTGACATTAGGATATTAGAAAACTAATATTGATAATACAAAGAGTTTTATTTCTGACCAATTCCATTAAAATTTTTGATATACATATTAAAAAAACATCTGCCAAGTAAATGCACAGTGCTTCCTCGTGCTAAATTCACAAAATACAGTTAATTATTGAAAAATTTAAATAAAAACCGATAGTGTTTAGATAAATTGCCTGGAATTGGTTAACCATTTAATTAATACAATTTTACTAAAAAATATTAGTTCAAAATTTTTCTTAAAACGCACCTGATTATTTTTTCGTATATTTTTTTGACAGTTTCAATCTAAATCTAAATTTATGCAAACGTCAAAATGACATTTAATATGTCCAAGCAAATATCAATTTAGAAAAACAAAACACGATTTTTAAAAATAAATTGAGATAAATCTTTGTAAGTGAATATTTTACAACAATCTTGGTAGACCCATTTTATAGAAAATTGAATGCTCTACAAAACATATTCTATAAAATTTTCACGTAACATACATACATACGTATGAGATATCTTGAGAAAATAAATATTTTGTGATGTCATCCCTTCCCCTTACACACGATTTTGATGATTTTGAAATGGGACCGTCCTCAAACCAGACCCAACCATCCGACCAAGTTTCAATAATATCAGTTCAGTGGTTCATGAGTTATGTGTGTGACAAGGATTCAGGAGACAGACGGACGGATACACGGACGTACAGACGGACAGACAGACAGACAGACACGGAACGAAAAGTGTTTGCCTTGACGTGAAATGGAAAGATAAATTTAAAATTTTGAAATCGGAGAATATTTTTTTTGTCTCAATCTAAAACGATCACAAAGCTTCTCGTATCTTCGATATTGCGAGGAAGCAAAATTTGAAAAAAATTTCTGGCAACCTTCAGAAATCATCAACTCTTATGAATCCTAACGGTTTTTGAAACGGAATGTTTCATGGCGCCTGCACTACTTATACTCTTATGTCCGGTATTATAAAGGAGCTAGCAAAATCTGCTAGCTAGCAAGTACTTTCAAATGGGATATTAATTCTGTACTAGTATCTATAGATTATTTATGGAATTTAGAGCAGTGACACTTCAACTAATTGTAACACAATTGGCATCTTTCACCGTACAAAATAATTTTCATAATATCACCACTGTTTTAATACCAAACTCCAAAAGAACTGTCATATAAGTTTGATATCTCACTTGAAAGTGCTTGCTAGCAGGGCCGTAACTACCACCGGCCCCCAAGCATAGGGGGTCCCCGAAAAAGGAAGGTATTTTTCACGAAATCGGATTTAAAAAGTTTTGAGTTAAACTCATTTTGATTTAACACGGAGAAAATTTTTCAAAAAACCATTTGTTGGTCACAAGATATCAACGAGTCAATTTTTATTTTTAAATGTGTTTTTTAGCTGTTTTGATTTGGAACATGTCACACTTACATATTTATAATTATAAGGAATATATTTTCTCTAAATTTTATTAAAATCGATTTTATTAGTCGTTGTAAATAGGTTCTGTAATAAAACTATAAGATTTTTAAAAATTTAGTTTTATAGGGAAATTCATAACATGCATTTTAAAATGATTTTTTTATTTTTGCAATTCGGTCAATAGAATTGGAGATACGTAAAAGCTCTTTATTCGCGGGGTATATGTTCCATAAATATACCGCGAATACAGAAACCGTGAATACGGAATGGTAATTTATATGGGATTATAGGGGATACGTTCCTAGGTGACAAAATAAATAAACAAATACAATATAAAAAAATCAATTTAATTGAAGTTTTTGACCATATTGATTAATTATTATCTTCAGGCTTAGGCAATGGTTTAAAGAATTTTGTAATTTTTTCTTGCTTGGCAGTTTTTAAAAGCTCCTTCAATTCAGACTGATATTCAGCAGTGGCATTAGCAATTTGCCTCTTAAAAATAAGACTTCGTTCCATAGACGGATCAATTTTCATAAAGAAATCACAAAGCTCATTTGACATTCTTAAACCTTCACTAAGATTTTTCAAATTAAATGTCACGTTTCCTGATTAGATCCGCGAATAAAGAAATCTTTAGCCGCGAATATAGGAATTGGTTCGCTTTTTTTAATCCGCGAATAGTGAAAACGCGAATGAAGGAAGCGCGAATAAGGAGCTTTTACTGTATTTAAAAAACGAAAAACCGAAAAAATGGTCGTTTTTTCAACAAGGTACAAAACATTTCGCTAATATGACTTCACTATAAATCAAATTTTATGCAGCTCTATATGAGAAATTATTGTTGTTTTTTTTTTAATATTTACTGGTGTAGTTTTCATTCATTGTTTACATAAAATATTAATAATTAAAATTTGAAAGCATTCACATTTTTATTGAATAACTTATTTTTTCGAAAATAGTCACATACTTCAAAATTGTTCAAAAAAAATGTTATAAGGGGGGCCCCTCAATCACCTGCTGCCCCGGGGCCCCCGAGCTTCTATTTACGGCCCTGCTTGCTAGCTAACAAATTTGCTAGCTTCTTTATAATACCGGACATTATTTAAATAAATAACACACATTCGTTTTATATAGTTTTCACCTGCTAATCCAATTTGTATGCTCTAGTAATTGGCAATTTTTAAAATACAATTGTAAGTAGGTATCTTGCGTGAGATAATATAACAAATATTATTTTTATATTCAATTAATTTTTAACTCAAAAGATAACCAGTGCATGAAAAATATATAAACACTAAAAACAGGACCGTGTTAAATTATTTGATGTATGTAAATAAATCGTATCGAAATAAAAATGCAATAAATCTTATTTTGGCACTGACACAGGCGCGTATACAGCCTCACTTCTCGGAGGGGGTCATACAGAAAAAAATGTATACATTTAACTTTCAAACAGCAGCATATAGGTACATATATTTGAAATAAACGTATAATAAATCTCAAAATATTTTTTATTGTTTAGTTTTTGTAAAAAAAATCCAAAACAGTATACAGAAAATTTGCTGATTAATAAACTATAAATAAAAATTTATCTAGGGCTGTTGTTTTCGAGATATTAGTTAACAAACATTTTCTTGACTGCAAATTCTATAATTGTTTATTTTACAAATTATTATTATTATATTATTGTTTATTTTACAATTTAGTAGTAGAGAGAGATGCACATTGTGGCAACTAGAAATGAAGTCAAATCAATTTCCTATAACTCATAAAATAATTACTAATTAGGTATGTTAATCTTCATTTGTACGTGTCAAGGAGCTAATTATCAAAATATAAATTTTTGTAGTTGAAAATTTATTAATACACAGTGATTTGAACTCATCTGACTACTTTAAATAACTTTCGGATTTCTTCATAATATCTAGTGTATTTTTTCAATTCTTGGGGGGGGGGTCATGACCCCTTGCCCTTCCCCCCTCCCCTTGTATACGCGCCTGCACTGATAAGCATATGCGTCCGCAGTTGAGTGCAAACGGGTACTCTCTTCACCCCTGGGATTGAGTAAATTGATGTAATATTTATTTATTTATTTATTTGTTTCTAAGCAGTTTGATACATTATAAATATCTGCCTTGGGAACCACGGGACTTTCTTATACGTAATCCTAACAGTCAATAGTATGCGTGATTCTTATTTTATTAAAACATTTCTGACAAACTAATAAAATAGAATAAAATGAATGGGACATAAATTATAGATAAAATTATTCTCTACATTATATATCAAATGAATTATGCGTGTGACAAGGATTCAGGGGCAGACACAGAACGAAAAGTGTTTGTCTTGACGTGAAATGGATAGATTATTTTAAAATTTTGAATTCGGAGAACATTTTTTTTGTCTCAATCTGAAACGATCACAAAGCTTCTCGTATCTAAGATATTGCGAGGAAGCAAAAATTCAAAGATCGGAACTTTAAAAATCGATTTTTCGATTAAATCAAATCGGATTTGAACACCCCGTATCAAGCATTGGACAGTAGATGGTAAATTCAATAAGATACATTTTTCCGAAAAGTCGCGGGGCCCTCAGAGATGCGGGGCCCGTAGCATTTGCTACTCCTGCTACATTGTTAATCCGGCACTGTACACCAGTATAGGATTCTTGTTTAATTAATGTCCGGTATTATAAAGGACCTAACAAATTTTTTAGCTAACAAGCACTTTCAAGTGAGATATCAAACTTATATGACAGTTATTTTGGAGTTTGTTGAAGACTTTGACAAGTTCCGCGCACGCGTTGTAGGTAAACACCAACGGTATTAAAACAGTGGTGATATTATGAAAATTATTTTGTACGGTGAAAGATGCCAACCGTGTTACAATTAGTTGAAGTGTCACTGCTCTAAATTCCATAACTAATCCATAGATACTAGTACAGAATTAATACCCCATTTGAAAGTAATTGCTAGCTAGCAAATTTTGTTAGCTCCTTTATAATACCGGACATAAATGTACTAAAGAAATATTTGTTGATATTTGATTACTGCCACTACTGTATCATAATATCTTTACTGACTTAACTGTCTTACAGCTTAATTTAATGACAATCGGACAATGCGTGTCAATGTGGTGGACATTTAAACTTATTATTAGTGTAATCTATTTATTAATTATTATATTATCATAGTATCTGCTTTAAGTACATTGTTTCAAATTTTACGAATATTTATTTTATAACTTTTGTGTTTTACTACTTATCATTTTGAAATCATTAGCAAGTGTCCGTCACTATTTTGCCCATTACTGGTTTTAATTTATCCATTATTGGAGAAACACACTATATTTGCGGACTTAAATAATTAATTAATTAAATTGATTTAATAAAGAGGTACTTGTTTTATTAGTAACATGAGTTCATATAGTAATTGCAAAAAATAGGCCCATCAATCCCAAAAAACGGTATGTTTTGCTCTTAAAGCGGTCAAGATCGGTGCCAGTACTTTATAGCATCTAAACTATTCTAAACTGAATTTTGATACAGTTATTAAGGGGTTCAGTAAGGCAGAAAATTTATGTTTAAGTTTTTACTGTTAGGTTTTACTTTATGGAAATGTTTACAATTGTTTTATCACTATAAATAAAAACATCTGTCAAGTAAATGCACAGTGCTGCCTCGTGCTAAATTCACCAAAGGTTGTTAATTATTCAACAATTTAAATAAAAACAGATAGTGTTTACATAAATTGCCTCGAATTGGTTAACCATTTAATTTTTATACAAATTTTACTAAAAAATCGTAGTTTGAAATTTTTCTTAAGACGCACCTGATTATTTTTTCGTATATTTTTAAGTTTTTGACAATTTCAATCTAAATCTAAATTTATGCAAACGTCAAAATGACATTTAAAACGTTAAAATGACATTTAAAACGTCAAAATTTAATATGTCCAAGCAAATCAATTTAGAAAAACAAAACACGAATTTTTAAAATAAATTGAGATAAATCTTTGTAAGGGAATATTTTACAACAAAATATATACCTATATTTTTTTCGTCCAGCCCCTCATGTTTATAAAAAATTCGATCCGGCCCGTTTCTCGAAAAGTTTGGTGATCCCTGCTCTACTACTACGAAAACAAAAAAAATAATTTCTCGAAAAACTTCGGTGTTAGAATGTTTTATATTTTTCTCTCAAATTAGTACTTATTATACCTACCGAAATTACTATTTTTTATTTTCGTAGGACTGTATAATTTATTATGTTATTGAGCAAGAATTAATTTTTTATTAAAAAAAATGTATTGGCTATTATTTTTTTTTATTATTTGATAATTTATGAGTTGTTAAATAAATCTTGTTTTATATCCTCATAAAATCATATTAACATCTATTTATTATGAAGAGTAAAACAAAAATGAATGTTGATAAATATGTTTACGATAAGTAACATTTTATTTGCCATAAAGTCATGTCATTGCTAAATACTAGTGTTACCAAATATACGATAATGAAGTTAAATAATATTTGTCTAGTCGAGTCACAACGTTCAAAGAAAGACAGAGCTCTAAACGAAGGCTATTATTGGAATTTAGAACATTTATTATTTATTTTTACATTCATAAAAGATTGTTTTAATATCACTTACATTCATAACTTAAAATACTTATAGAAATATACATATTTATTTATATGTAGTTACAAATATTTTGAGCGGCAAAACCATTTGAAATATAATTTTAAATTATTTAAAAAAAAAAACGATTTTTGAAAAAATGAATGAGGGTGTCCACTGTTTTTTGAAACACAGATTCAAAATTCCCTGACCTCTATAAGCTCGGGGGCAAGAAGTGATCAAGAGGCCTCAGAATGCACAAAAAAATTTGAAGACCTTTTTTAACTCGTCAACTTAAATTTATACACTTTTTTATTATTCACTGATTTCCCAGATATAATAAATTCCCTGACTTTCCAAAAAAAATTCAATAAATTCCCTGATTTATCAGATTTTTAAAGAAATTCCCTGATTTTCCCTGACCACTTTAGGCTTCCCTGACTTTCCAGAAAGTGGACACCCTGATTGAACATAAATTATAGATAATTATATTACCTACGAAAAAACGGTTGGAAATGGGGTTTTCACCCTTAAACCCCATTTTTAAGGGTGTTGCACCACTTTTCGCTAGTCCGGGTTATTTTTTACGAATTCTCCGGTTCAAAATCTATAAGAATCAATCATAAAATTCCTTGCCCCCTTAATTTCATGTCAAAATGCTTCCTTTACTGGACTGAATCTATTATTTTGAAGGCTATTATTGGAATTTAGAACATTTATTATTTATTTTTACATTCTAAAAAGATTGTTTTAAAATCACTTACATTCATAACTTAAAATACTTATAGAAGTATACATATTTATATGTAGTTACAAATATTTTGAACGGCAAAACCATTTGAAATATAATTTTAAATTATTTTTTCAAAAATCGTTTTTTTTTTTTTTAAATGAATTGAACATAAATTATAGATTATATTACCTACAATTTTTAACTTGAAAATTTTTCTCTAATTCGCACTGTTTAAAAAATAATTTGAAAAATTCAAAAATTGACATCAGTAAATTTCCGTATCCGGTTGAACGATCTTTTTCAAAAATAGGACGTTTTCTTCCCAGACTAAAATTAATCTTAAATATCAAATTTTACCCTTCTACGATTTGTCGTATCTGAGTTACAGACCGACCGACAGACACACATGAATCATGGCGAAATAGTCAGTATGGATTCAGGAAAGTTCAAAATGGATAATTCCATCAAAATCCGGATTTCGAAAAAAATCGGCTTTACAATACTGACTGATACAATTATACAGGATGTACAAAAAATCCCGGTACCCCGGAATATCTCTTTTTCTTTGCCTTGAACAAAAAAATGTTCGAGGAAAAAGTTGTTTGGTTTCAGGGGGAGGTCGCTGTTGATCTCCCCAACCTCACATCATCGAGAGAGATATTCTCTCCTCTTCTGATAGTGCATTTATTTCAATAAGGTAATTGAAAAACTATGCAAAATCACTCAAAAGCTTCAACGAAAATGTCGATGAATAATATCAACAAGGCTGAAAATTCAGTGATACTAAAAACTCTCTGCTATTTCAAATTCGGTAAAACTGGACACTTAAGGGGGGAAAAGGGTCTGAGACGCACAAAAAATAGCATATTTTTGCGATTTTTTTTCAAAGCACCTTGTTTATTAATTTGGTTACAACTTTTATACATTATTGAGTAATATTTTAAGAATATTTTGTGAAATTTTCATTGAAAAATATTTGAAATTAAGCCAGTGGTAGCAGTGAAAACATTTTTGATTTTTGCTGTTCCATGCTCATTAGTGGCGAAGGATTAGCCCCAACAAAAAAAAGTTTCGGCGAAAAGATATTTACTTTCGATCGGAGAACTTGATAAGCTAATAAAAAATAAGGGTTCCCATTTGAAAATTTTAACTCACCCCCACCCCCCGTAAGGGGGTGAGGGGTTGAGGGATGGTTTGGTGTGCAAACGATCCTATCCTCGAAACCAAGCAACTTTTTCCTCGAACATTTTTTGGTTCAAGGCAAAGAAAAAGAGTTATTTCGGGGTACCGGGATTTTTTGTACATCCTGTATACAGAATGTTCCGGTTTGGGATACAGATATTTTAAGAGCTGATTCCTTGGCTCATTCTGAGTAAAAAATTGTACGGGAAGCTAGGGTCTATCTTCAACACCCTCTGAGCTACAGGATGTTTAAAAACTTCCTTCAGAGTAGTACTTACAAACAAAGATTATCTCAGAACTTCCAAAGTAACGTAACTAGAGCAACCAAATGAGTCAGTTTCATAGATAATTAACTAACGTATTTTTCAGTATTAGCATTATTGCTTATCAAAGTCAAAAAATATGTTTATTTTTTTGAAAATTTTTATGAAAATGACATTTTTCCCCAAAAATACCTATAATATGTGGTATTTTTTATCATTATTTTGGTGTGCCATAACGTTACCTACAAATTCACTATACCAAGTTTGGACCTGGGTCTTACAGTTTTCTAGTTAAAAATTTATCTAAATAATTCCCAAAGTGACTATTTTGCTACCTACCCTACACGGAGAGAAAAATCTTAGAAAAATTACTGTGCTCTGCACTATAAACGATGTGCGAAAGTCGAATATGGTCAATTTTATACGGTAAAATAAGAAAAATTAAAATTCATAATATAAAAAGTAAAGGACACAATATTATTTTTTAAAATACAGGCCAGCGAAATTTATAAAACAGCACAGTAAAAAGTTCCTATCTCGACAAATTTGTATTTTTTAATTGTTTTTCTTAAAAAAAATGCTATTTAAGTTGATGTAAATTATTAGGCGGTCTGATAAATTTTACAATACTGACTTATAAAATTCAATGATATTTCAAAGATATCTGGCAAAAGCAGAAAGAAAGAAAAAGACAGAAGATACCAATTATGTTGAAAACACAAAAACTAAAAATGTGATATCTCATTAACTGTTTATCGTGGAGATGTATGTATGGTTTTATTTTGTTTGTAAAACGATTCTCTAAAAATCATACGCATCATGTCTAGATCTCAGATTTATGGTTTTCGATATATCTTAATAGAAAGTTAGGATATAAAGCAAATTTTACTATCAGCATAAACAAGGTAGTAAGGTTCGAGTACAGTCGGCTATTTTCGATTTCCGACGGCGTATATAAGCTGACAGTTACATACTTGTATTGGAATGTATTATTTGTTTTAAAAGTACATATTGTAATTGTGTAGTGTTTTCTATTTTAAAGATATTTTTCTATGTTATCGTGATTTTAAAGTATTATATTTTAATTTATATTAAAAAGTGTTGTGAATAATATTAAAGCGGGAAATGTAGCATATTTAGATTCAAAATGGCTATGATTGTTTTTATTTTATTAAAATTATTGTTTTGTGCGAATTTTAAATGAAAGTGGGTGATAAATGTTTTACAATAATGTTTTGTTCGGTTTTAATGTGTTATTTTTAGAAGTTTTATTTGTAAAATAAGTTTTGACAGATATAGGTTAGTTTAGATTTTAGATATTGAAAATACGTTATTTTATATTTAATTTGTTCTGTGAATCGGTCTCTTTGCACATGTATTGGTTGTCATATCTTTATGTAAATTGTTCTCAACTATATTTGTAAACTATTATTAATTGTAAAATTCAAAACAATGTATATTATATAAATAAATCGATAACTTTCTTAAAATGAAATTGCTTTTTATTGTTTTTACCTTTCTGTTTGAAAAAAAAATAATAAGCTATAGAAATTTTACTGAATCGGTAAGGCAGTTTTCTGATACAGATTCCAAAAATTACCATGCTAGCACCGTAATTTTTAGCGTGATAAAAAAGCAATTTATATAATGTAAGCACTGATAATTTTTATATGGACGTATAAATATTTTTTACTTGTATCGTCGATTGCGCACGCATTATAAGAGAGCACTGTAATTTTTCTAAGATTTTCTGTATAAAAATTATCATGACTTTTCTCTCTGTGTAGGGTCAATCCATATGAACTGGTCCAGCACTGGTTGCTCGATCATTCTAAAAAAAATTGATTTTTTGTGTGTAATTACCCTAATATGTTGGTAGTTCGAAACGACCATTATTTTAATTTTATTGTTTTTTGTTTTCGCGTGACGGCCATATTTGTTCTACAGGTCGCAGCATTTTTTGTACTTTAAAGGGTTTGCGGAAACTAAAATATCTCAGATTCTATCAAACCTTTCAACATCGGAGTAAAAGAAAATTATTCAGAATAAAACTAGCTACAAGATTACTTCTAGACATTTTCACCTAAATGTTATCCTAAAGGGTGAAATTTCAGCCTTAATTCTTAGTTCTATTTTTGAAAAAATCTCATTTTCAAGGTGATGTTTTTGCAAGAAGGGGAAAAGTTAACAAATCAAATTATTTTTTACAAATAGGTGGGTACTAGTTGTATTTGCACACCAAAGTTCAACTCTGAGACTTGCCCCCCTTTATTTCAAAAAATTCTCGAAATTCGAAAATTTGAGAAAATAACACTTTTCAAAGCTAAATAACTCTGGTGGGGGACCAGATAAAAATCTGAAATTTTAGCCCATAATAGTACTACATAATGGTATTATGTACCAAAAATTTTGAGATTGAGATTTGACTACAAGCAGTGGTATTGCAACCACAAAAATGCATGTTTCAATGAGCGTACACATGTTGTGATTTTGTTTCAATAATAATTAAAACATGTTATATCTTTGTTATGAGTTACTTTAAGTTATTATATGTGCTATACATTTTTAAAGCTGACCTAATTTTCTATCTAAAAATAAAATATATATAGGGTGTAACCTTTGAAAAACAAAAGTTGACATCATTTCCGGTTCAACCGGAAGTGACAGAAAATAAAAAATTAGATTTTAAAAACATTCAGAAAAAATACAATTTTTTTCTTCATTCAAGCATTTTTCTATTTCCAAGAAGAAAAAAGATAGTAATAGATATTATATTAATGTTGACACTCTGTATTAACATATGAACTCCTATTGAATATTGTGGTTGCAATACCACTGCCTGTAATTAAATCTCAATCTCAAAATTTTTGGTACATAATACCATTATGTAGTACTATTATGGGCTAAAATTTCAGATTTTTATCTGGTCCCCCACCAGAGTTATTTAGCTTTGAAAAGTGTTATTTTCTCAAATTTTCGAATTTCGAGAATTTTTTGAAATAAAGGGGGGCAAGTCTCAGAGTTGAACTTTGGTGTGCAAATACAACTAGTACCCACCTATTTGTAAAAAATAATTTGATTTGTTAACTTTTCCCCTTCTTGCAAAAACATCACCTTGAAAATGAGATTTTTTCAAAAATAGAACTAAGAATTAAGGCTGAAATTTCACCCTTTAGGATAACATTTAGGTGAAAATGTCTAGAAGTAATCTTGTAGCTAGTTTTATTCTGAATAATTTTCTTTTACTCCGATGTTGAAAGGTTTGATAGAATCTGAGATATTTTAGTTTCCGCAAACCCTTTAAAGTACAAAAAATGCTGCGACCTGTAGAACAAATATGGCCGTCACGCGAAAACAAAAAACAATAAAATTAAAATAATGGTTGTTTCGAACTACCAACATGTTAGGGTAATTACACACAAAAAATAAATTTTTTTTAGAATGGCCAAGCAACCATTTAATTTAATTATGGACCATTTCATATGGATTGACTCCCTATTATTGAAACAGTAATAAATTTTTGTTTGTTTATAATTACATAATTTTATTGCAAATGTTAATTTACATAATTTTAAAACAGATTATGTGATTATAAACAACAAAAAATGTATGACTATTTCATTTAATAGGGTAGATAACAAAATACTCACTTTGGGGATTATTTAGATAAATTTATAACTGGAAAAATGTAAGACCCAGGTCCAAACTTGATATAGTGAATTTGTAGGTAACATTATGCCACACCAAAATAATGATAAAAAAATACCACATAGTATAGGTACTTTTGGGGAAAAATATCATTTTCATAAAAATTTTCAAAAAATAAACATATTTTTTGACTTCGATGAGCAATAACTCAGAACTGGAAACACGGCTAGCAATTACGCTAATACTAAACAATACTTTAGTTAATTACCTATGAAACTGACTCATTGTGGTTGCTTTAGTTACATTACTTTGGAAGTTAT
The DNA here is from genome assembly GCA_961205875.1 of Sialis fuliginosa. NCBI lineage: Eukaryota > Metazoa > Arthropoda > Insecta > Megaloptera > Sialidae > Sialis > Sialis fuliginosa. The sequence continues at coordinate 365,206 of OY540816.1, read as the reverse complement.
GAGATACCTAATCTTTGTTTGTAAGTACTACTCTAAAGAAATATTTTAAACATCCTGTAGCTCAGAGGGTGTTTAAGATAAACCCCACCTTCCAATTTTTTACTCGCAATGGGCCAAGGAATCAGCTCCTAAAATATCTGCATCCCAAACCGGACCATCCTGTATATACCCATGTATATCATATACATGCGTATACGAAAGTAAAAATGAAAAATCAAATATGAACAATCTTTCCTCCGAATTGATTTATTAAAATGTATTGTTCTCTTTTGTTTCAGAGATATATTAGACTCGACTACAATGTACTATATTTAGTTTTACCTAATCATCACCGTAGATAACTTTTCTGTGATACAATTATATCTCAATTTCTTATTAATATTTATATTTACTTAAACTAATCACCAACGTTCGAAATGGAAGAGTCGACGGCAACATTTGGTATAGCAGATTATGTTGTGCTAATACTGGTTCTTCTCATATCATCGGCGATTGGAATTTATTATAGATTTACTGGAGGCAAACAAAAAACTACACAGGTAGGTTTTTATTTATTTTAAATATGCCATTTGTTTATGTTTGATAACCTTCAAATAAACAGTAATCTGTTATCATATCGTGTACCCAGGTATGGATTTAGGAGAAAGTCTATAGCCGGATAAGCATGCAAAACATTCCTTTACATGGATTTGGCTGATTATTTTTTTGGAAGTCACATTCTATTAAACATTCAACCTGACCAAATATTAGCTTCCAAAAACTTATAGTTTTCTAAAAAAAATTTTTTTGATTTTCAAAAAAAATTTTTTTTTAATAATCTGTTAGTCGAATTTGATGGTACTTGAAATATATTATAGAGGTACTTATGACTCATCAGAGGTAATTTTATTATGATCCTCTGTACATAATAAACCAGAAAAAAAAATTAATAAAATTTTAAAAAATCAAAAAAGACCATGTTGTCTTCGGAGGGCAATCACAATAGTTTTATATATTATACCTTGTATGTACCCAAACAACATATCAAAATCTCAAATTGATTCAAAGGGTATAACATACTCGTATAAATTCGCATGCGGTCGTATCGGAGTGGCGCGGGCGAGTGCAAGTGTCTTAATACTTTTAAAATATCTCTAATTTATTGCTTAACAGCACTGGTCTAGCCCAGAGGCATATCGAAAATTTGACAGGGCCCGTAGCCTGACAAAAACAAAATATAGAGGCCGTAGTCGAGAATATATGGTAACTGCTCCATTGAATCAATTTAACAAATTTTTTTCTCATAGGTTGCTTTTTAAGTAAAATTAAATCGCTCTAAATGTCTGCGCTTCAATATGTTCATGTTTGCTCAGATTATTATTATTAAAAAAAAAAAATCTTGTCTATAGTTTTTAATGGAAGAAGATTCGCTAGTTCACAGCGGAGATGTGATTTGTTACTACTAAAGTCGATTATAAACATTTCTAAGTGATTTGGGGCGATTTTTTGTTACTTAAAAAGCAACCTATGAGAAAAAAATTTGTTAAATTGATTCAATGAAGCAGTTCCCATATATTCTCGGCTACGGCCTCTATATTTTGTTTTTGTCAGGCTACGGGCTCTGTCAAATTTTCGATATGCCTCTGGGCTAGCCCAGTCCTGTTTAGCAACAAATTAGAGATATTTTAAAAGTATTAAGACACTTGCACTCGCCCGCGCCACTCCGATACGACCGCATGCGGATTTATACGAGTATGTTATACCCTTTGAATCAATTTGGGATTTTGTTGTTTGGGTACATACAAGGTATAATATATAAAAAAATTGTGATTACCCTCCGAAGACAACATGGTCTTTTTTGATTTTTTAAATTTTATTAATTTTTTTCTGGTTTATTATGTACAGAGGATCATAATAAAATTACCTCTGATGAGTCATAAGTACCTTTATAATATATTTCAAGCACCATCAAATTCGACTAACAGATTATTAAAAAAAAAATTTTTTTTTGAAAATCAAAAAAAAAATTTTCCGAAGAAACCCTATTAATCTCACTTTGTCGTCCGTCCGCCTTTTTCACTCAAAGCTAAATAGCTCGTAAACTATATAAGCTAGAAACTTGAAATTTTTACTGAACATGTAAAATGACGCCCTCTAGTAAAATATGTACAAATATATTGAAAAAATAATTTTTCAGGGGGGGCAATAAGGAGCTAAAGCTAGGTAAAAAAAATATTTTTTTTATATCAAGGCATGCGACACATTAAAATGTATAACCAAACAAGCGGAATTTGACCCTTTTTCTATTTTTTCTAAATAAAAAATGGTCCTGTAGGGGGCTTTAAACCATATCAAAAAAAAAAAAAAAAAGATTGTATACCAAGACGTGTGGAATGTCAAAATGTACATCTCAATTAGTAGAATATAACCATACTTTTTATTTTTTTTCTAACTCAAAAATGGCGCTTGTAGGGGACTAAAAGCAGTATATTATTTTGTCCCCCACCCCCCTCTTGATCTGTAACTACTGGCTCAAAAAATCTGAAAAACTATACTAAAATGAACAATATAATGTTCAATTTTGGAATAATAGGGAAGGGTGTAATTTTCATATCTAGGCATGTGGGATGTCAAAATGTACATACATCTCAATTAGTAGAATATGACCATACTAGCTGCTACCCGCAACTTCGTTCGCGTGGAATTTACGTTACTGAAATTACATTAAGTTCGTTTAGGTAAATAATACAGATTTTTGTAATAAAACAAGTCAAATGTCACACACCCATTTTTTATCTAATAAATTTTTCAGGATACAAAGTAGCATATAATAAAATAATTATGTCCATTTTACAAATATTCAAATGTGAGTTTTATTAAACATACCTCATAAGATCGATCCTGCATGTAAAAAATAAATGTGAGAAAACTGAATTGTAGTGAAATTTTAAACTTAGCTCATTGAGTTTAACTGTTGAAATTAATAAATATTAATTATATATTGTTCACCCAAAGAATTTTTTAATTTTCATAATTCATATCCACTATAGTATTATGTTGATATTAGAACTGTCACTTAACACGCATCAAAATCATCTACAAAATCAAGTATCGTGTGAAGCCAACACACATTGGACCCGGTGTTACCCGGGTATATACATTTAATCTCTTAAAGTAGAGATTCTGTAATATTTTTTTCAGATAAATTATTTCTATATTGGAACCAAGTAATTTCCAAGTTGACTATTTTCAAAATTTTAATTTAAAATAAAATACACAGTTAATTATTTGAATGGAAAAAAAAATACACACACATTACAGTAGAAACTTTATAAGTCGGACCTTGATAAATCAAAATCCGTTCGCTTCCCTTCGGGCTCTAAAATCTCCTTTACGCAAACTAAATATGATCTCTATTGATGTTGTCTAACTGTTAACCTCTATAACTCGAAACTTTCTTTAAAAAACATTTACTTCTATATTGGAATATAATCATTTCCAGATCAACAAATATCCAAATTTTTAATTTAATGTAATTGACATGTTGGTGTATCGTAAGTGTAAACGGTTGTGTTGTATATAAAACTTCAATATGAAAAATTTCTCAGTTTTACATTTAATATTGTATCGATAATATCATTCTTTACACTGAAATTCTATCTACAGTTATCAATTTTTATTTGTAACAATTTTAATTTTAACTATGACTTTCTATTTTAATTAATTTCTATTTTTCACATGCCACAACATGATATCTCTAGTCTCAATGCACAGAGGTAAAAAAACAAACTAAAGGTCTAATAAAAAACTACAAAAAATATTTGAAATACTTATTAATACAATTAGCTGTTTTGATGTTATTAATGAAAAAAACTACTTTTTCACTCCATGCCAAACTACCCCTGCACTCCTTAATCAACTACGCTCATCAGTTTCTTAAAGTGTAGGTATAAAAACACATATGTACCAATGTTCGTTGATGAAAGATATTTTTACCGTAGTATATAATAAACAAAACAATTAAAGTCTTCTACAATAAGCTTTATACCTCTTAATCAGGTCTCTATATACCGATGTTTATGTAATATTTTGCATTTGGATTGTTTTGATGGAAAGGTATATATAAAGGTATAATAAATCTCTACGCTCGGTCTTAAACAATTTTTAGGTCCGTTTCATAAGAAAGTCATCAATGAGGTATTGACCACTCAGATTTTGTTTTGTAGAGTGTAGACCAACAGCAGTTAAATATGATCAGCAATTTTTTTGCAATGGGACGTTCACCCTGTGTTATGAGTGACGGAAGTCTCCACGCCTATACGATTTTTTGAAGTCCACATTATAGCTGCCTTGTAATTACACAATTGATTCTGAAAAGTATATGATGTATATGATACAGGGACTAAATTAATCATACGTGTCGTTATTTTAGAGCTTAGCGTAATTTTTTTACATATCGTCCCCTACAAAAATAAATAAAAATAATTTTTGTGTCTTGTAAAATTAGAAAAATGTCGTTTACAGTACATTGACTTTTAGGGGACGATATAAACTCTGACACATCCATCGAAACAATCCCAAGACAGGTGTTACATGCTCAGTCTGGCATCAGTTCAGTCCATGACCTTCATCGTACCAAGACTGACGAAAAATATTAAAATATTTAGTCTGTCGGTCAATGTACTACACGATCAGTTTGATGTCAGTCGTGGACTGAACTGATGCCAGACTGAGCGTGTAACACCCATCTAATGCAAAAGATTTCAGAAGTATAGAGGTACATTTAGAAAAAACACTAAACGAACAATATTGCGTATGTGTACATTGTTCAAATTTAATTAAGTATTTTGTCCTTGATTACGACAATCTCTACGAACCTTAATCTCTTGTGGCAAAGCTTCTCGTTTAAAACGTGAACTCAATCTCCTTTACATCAATTACTTATTTCAACATGATAGTTGAGAATGTTGAAATGCCAAATTAGAAAATTGACAGCAGTTCGGAAACCAAGTTCATATATTAATTTTAACAACAGCCATGAAAACCTATAGAAAAAATTACTTTTATAATAATACTAATATAATGCCGACTTTTAAATATATGTTTATATTGTATTTTATGTACTTACATGATTACATGATATTAGAAATAATTTGGTTTTTCTGCTTGCCATCTATCAATGTCTCATATAAATATATTGATATTTTCAATTAACATTTATCATAATTTTAATACTTGTAAATTATTTAATATTTGTGAACTATTTAACAGAGCTTTACAAAACATTTTGAAGATGCACATTGACATTTTAGTTGAATGATGTACATAGATAAGTAAATATAACAGATTTACAAATTCAAACAACAATTAAAAAAGTATCATTTAAAATTACGACAATGTTATTTTCAAATTATATAAATTCTTGTGATATTTATGATTACATATTAATTTAATAAAATACCTATGTAGGTAAAAATATTGATATATCAATAACTTTAAGTTTTAAATTTTAATGTATTACCTATGTTATGCCGAATGTGTCATCCGAATGCTGTGATTGTTTGTCTTCAATTTTTTTGACATACATATTTATGTACGAAAATTTTAATTATTCATTACTTTGAGTTGTCCATATTTTTTCATTCGTTATGTTCTTTATATTTCTTTTTTGTTATATTTTATTGTTCATATATTAAACACATTCAATTCAAAATTTTAAATGGCCACTGACATTTAAATTTTTTTAAAATAATCAATAAAATATAATGTATCCATAGTTACGACATTTGCAATTAATTTAGTATAAATGCTTAAAGCGCATTATATGTAAACGTATTTTGTTTATTTTCTCCTCTTTAACATATCTTTTTCAAAAATCAGACACGGGTTCATGGTTGTCAATTAACCAAAGTATTTAAAAAAAATTTAAAAAATCTAATATCGGTTTTCGTTTTGATACTTTTTTACATCAAAACTTTTTTTTTCCTTTTTTTTTCATTTTTTTTAAATCTGAAATTTGAACCTTACATTATATCACCCAAGGAATATAGAAAAAATTATAAAAAAATTCTAACTTTTTTTTTGAAAAATTGGGGGGCCCTTGTCACCCCATTTATGAACTTTTTCAAAAAAGGCCCACTAGTTGTTATTTTTTACCCCCAAGGAATATATATACCAAATTTCAAGGTTCTCCGATGAGTGGAAATGGTCAAAAAAATGATTATCAGTGAGTCAGGGCACTTCATTATATATAGTAGACTAGCTGCTACCCGCGACTTCGCTCGCGTAAATTTTGTAACCCCCATCTTAATGATATTTTTTCCGCCGGATCGAGTGAAGCTAATTACAACCACTCATATGTAAGAGTGTGAAATATAAATTTTTTCTATATTTTAGTTTTCATTCATTATGCAAAATCGCAAATATCTCGACTGCTATGCGAGATTGGTTTTTTCTTCTTCTATATACCCCATGTATAAATACCTGACCCCTGTGGTATTTTTTCCGCCGGATCTAAGAAAACTAATTACAACCCTTCATATGTAACAGGGGGTGAAATGTTTTACTAAAAAAAATTTCCCATACAAATTTTTCAACCCTTTTTCAATCCCTTAAGGGTTGAACTTTCGGGATACGAAGTAGCCTATGTTCTTCCTCGGGATGCAAGATATCTTACTGCCAAATTTCATCAAGATCGGTAAAGCGGTTTAGCCGTGAACAGGTAAAAAATAGACAGACTGAGATACAGTTTTGCATTTATATTATAAGTCTTGACTTCTATGTAAGATAAGGGGTTGTTTTGTCCCGCTAATAACCCCTCTGCCGTAGTATTTTTCTCGCCAGATCGAATGTAACCAATTACAACCCTTCATATGTGACAGGGGGTGAAATATTAAATTTTTCTTATTTTTAGTTTTCTTCCATTATACAAAATTGTAAATATCTTGGTTCCTATACGAGATTGAGGGTTGTTTTCCCAGTAAAACCTCCATCCCCGTGGTATTTTTCCCGCCGGATTGAATAAAACCAATTACAACCCTTCATATGTAACGGGGGGTAAAATATTAATTACTAAAAAAAATCAAAATTTTTCCACTCTCTTGCAATTTCTTAGGGGTTGCATTTTCGAGATATGAAGTAGCCTATATCCGTCCTTGGAATGCAAGCTATCTTACTGCCAAATTTCATCAAGATCGGTTCAGCGGTTTAGCCGTGAAAAGGTAACAGACAGACAGAGAGACAGACAAACACACTTTCGCATTTACATATAATATTAGTATGGATTTATTAATATTATATACCTACCTATATTTTGTATTAAAATTGATGAACCTTTTTTAAATCAAATATAGTTGTAAATTGAATTAACTTTGTCACTTTTAGATGCACGATGTTCAGATCACAGAGACAGATGTACAAATTCATACAACAATTAAACAAAATATCATTTAAAATTACGACAATGTTAATTATTAATTAAATAAATTCTTCTAATATTTATACAATTAATACAATAAAATACCTATGTGGGTAAAAATATTGATATATCAATAACTTTAAGTTTTAAATTTTAATGTATTACCTATGTTATGCCGAATATTAGTCATTCGAATGCTGTGATTGTTTGTCTTCAATTTTTTTGACAAATTTATGTACGATAATTTTAATTATGTATTACTTTAGAATTGTGCATATTTTTCATTCGTTATGTTCTTTATATTTCTTTTTTGTCATATTTTATTCTTCATATAAAACACATTTACTTCAAAATTTTAAATGGCCACTGACATTTAAAATAATCAATAAAATATAATGTATCCATAGTTACGACATTTGCAATTAATTTAGTAAATGCTTAAAGCGCATTATATGTAAACGTATTTTGTTTATTTTCTCCTCTTTAACATATCTTTTTCAAAAATCAGACACGGGTTCATGGTTGCCAATTAACCAAAGTATTTGAAAAAAATTAAAAAAATCTAATATCGGTTTTCGTTTTGATACTTTTTTACATCAAAACTTTTTTTTTCCTTTTTTTTTCATTTTTTTTAAATCTGAAATTTGAACCTTACATTATATCACCCAAGGAATATAAAAAAAATAATAAAAAAATTCTAACTTTTTTTTTGAAAAATTGGGGGCCCCTTGTCACCCCATTTATGAACTTTTTCAAAAAAGGCCCACTAGTTGTTATTTTTTACCCCCAAGGAATATATATACTAAATTTCAAGATTCTCCGATGAGTGGAAATGGTCAAAAAAATGATTATCAGTCAGGGCACTTCGTTATATATAGTAGATATATTTTTTTTATAACTCAAAAATGGCGCCACCAGGGAGTTAAAAACAGTATTTTATTTTGTGCCCTACCCCTCTAACTCTGTAACTACTGGCTGAAAAAATTTGAATTTTTTATTTTGATATCTAGGTAAGTGGGGTATCAAAATGTAGATCTCAATTAGTAGAACTTGACATTTTTTTATATTTTTTTTCTAACTCAAAAATGCATCTGTAAGTGGTTCCAAACATTCCCCGTAGTACGAACTTCGGAACCCTTATGGCATACACTCGTGTATGTCTTGCCCCAGTGGCGTAGGAATGGGGGGGATTTTGGGGTCGACCCCCCCCCCCGAAATATTTTATGTTCTTAAAATATATGAAATTATTATTACAATTTTGAATTGAATGACCTTTATTGTGATTATAACCCCCCCTCCCCCCCCCCCCCGAAATATTCAATGTTCTTAAAGTATTCGAAATAATTATAATAATTTTGAATTGAATGATTATATTTAACTGCACTTAGTTATATGACAAAAAAAAAGGTCTTCAAATTTTAATTGTGTGACCTTTTTTTTTTTTTAGTCTTAAGATTATAAATTAAATTTTGGATCATTTGATTAGAAATTGTAATAATAATTAATAATTTTGGGAGCCCCAAACTTAACCCCCCCCCCCCCCCCCCCCGAAAATTTTTCTTACTACGCCACTGTCTTGCCCCAATTATTTATTGTACTTTCGTTCATAATTGAAATGGGTAATGAAACGATATATGTTATTGTTTGTTTAAGGAGTACTTATTAGCCGATAAGAACATGCACATCGCTCCGGTAGCGTTCTCTCTGATGGCATCGTTTATGTCCGCAATAACGCTGCTAGGAGTTTCCAGTGAAAACTACATGTTCGGGACTCAGTTTATTGTGATCAACATCGCTTACGGTATCTTCACGCCGATAGCAGCGTACCTTTACTTACCAGTTTTCTTTAATCTTCAAGCGGCCAGTGCTTATGAGGTTAGTGTTTTATATTTAGTTGGAGATTGTTTTCAAAAAACACGAATTGGAGGCAGGGCCGTAACTACCACCGGAGCAGCCAGGGCTGTACCCCGGGCCCCCGAAAAAGGAAGATATTTTTACGAAATCGGATTTAAAAAGTTTTGAGTTAAACTCATTTTGATTCAACACAGAGAAAATTTTTTTATTTACAAAAAAAAAATGAATAATTAAATCAAATCAAAACAAATTTTATAAGGGGGGCCCCTTCGATCACCTGCTGCCCCGGGGCCTCCGAACTTCTAATTACGGCCCTGAATGGAGGCGTTAATAAAATCGAGCATTGCCGGATTAACTATTATGATAAAAAGCTGAAAGCATTTTTATATAAAAAAGAAAATTCGTACTTGCGTGTGCTTTTTTAAGGAGCACCAAAATATTTAGTTTTTCACGAAGAGATATACACTCATCAAAAAAAATAAAGGATAATTTTTAAAAAGCAAATTTTTTACAAATTTTCAAACAGTTATATCTCAGCGAAAAATGATTGGATTTGCATGATCCAAAGCTCATTCATAAGCTTCTACTTTCTAGTTTTTGAATCAAGAGCTTAATAATTTTTATCATCCCCTGCCGCTCTGTGCCATGGGTTATAATAGTTAGAAAAATTATCCCTTAATTTTTAATAAACTTTGAAAACGTAAAATTTTTGTAAAAATTTTTTTACAAGAAATTCAATACAAAGTTCGAAAGCTTGTTCTTTTCTCTTGAAAATGCGGTTTTTTTTCATCCCCGTCCGATTTTTTTTTGATCGCGTTATCCACTATTAAAGTAAAAATAACACTTTTAACTTTAAACTCCTGTATATCCTGAAATAATGATCGTACAATAATCGGCTTGATATCATTAGAATGCTGAAAGTATTGTCTTTAAAATGATTACATAAGATTTTGTAAAAAAAAATTATTCCTCTCATGATGTTCGTTTTTAAAACAAAGTGTTTTTTTTACCTTGATATATGTATAAGGTAAAGGCACGCAGTCAAAAAAAATCGTACGGGGATGAAAAAAACACATTTTCAAGAGAAAAGAACAAGATTTTGAATGCTTGTATTGAATTTCTCGTAAAAAAAATTTTTGCGATAATTTTACGCTTTCAAAGTTTGTAAAAAATTAAGGGATAATTTTTCTAACTCTTTTAACCTTTGGCATAGAGCGGCAAGGGATGATAAAAATTATTGAGCTCTTGATTAAAAATCTAGAAAGTAGAAGCTTAAGAATGAACTTTGGATCATGTAAATCCAATCATTTTTCGCTGAGATATAACTGTTTGAAAATTCGTAAAAATTTGCTTTTTAAAAATTGACCTTTAATTTTTTTGATGAGTTTGCAATTAAAATATCGTGACACCCATTTTATAAATTTTAGAATCACTGGTGTACCTAGTATTTATATAAAAATTTTAAGATAAATTAATTCAGCTTTATTATATTTTTTTATATCTGGGATTTTATTTACTGTATGTGTTATTACTAGAGATTGGAAAAATAGTTATTTTCAATGAAATAGTTACTAGTTGAATTTTTTTCGGAAAATAGTTGATAAATAGTTTTTTTACGATTTAATAATAATTAGTGCAAACGAAGCAGTAAAAAGTGTCGCAAATAGTTTAAAAATAGTTGGAAAGGTAGTTGCAAATAGTTGATTTCAAATTGTGTTCAAACAAACCAGTTTTCTGAAAACGGTGGAGATATGTTGAAAATTACAATAAATGCATTTTTACGCAATAGTTGAAAAACTATTTTTCCAATCCCTAGACTTATTAGGTAAAGACAGTGCCGGATTAACCATGTAAAAGGAGTAGCAATTCCTATGGGCCCCGCGACTTTTCGGAAAAAATATCTCTTATTGGACTTACCACCTACAGTCCAATGATTGATACGGGGTGTCCAAATCTACAGTAATTAATAATTTAACTTTTGGGTTTCCAATCTTAATTTAATTTGATCGAAAAATCAATTTTTGAATCTCCGATCTTTGATTTTTTAATCGATTTTTCTAATTTTGCTCACATTAAACGCCTCGGGTGACACCCGTCTCATTTGTTAATAAAATAAAGCCTATTTACCTCCTGTTTTGGTTATTTAAAGCTTCCAAGGGGTAAAATGTCTAATAAATTGAAACAATTGACTTTTTTTGGGTCATTGTCAAGTCTATAAGAGGTGATAACCGTACAATTTATTTAAAATAAAATAGCCCACTGATATTTTTTCTGCCGTAAAAAATTCACAGAGGGTGACACTCGCCTAATGCACAAAAAATAAATCCTATTAATTTTTTTCGGGGAGGGGGGGACGTCACCGATTTCCGCCCTGAGCGACGCCACTGCCAATGGCCCCTTTATAACATTTGCTACAGGCGACTTAATCCGACACTGGATATTATGTGTATATTTTATACGTTTATATTTTTTAGTATTTGGAAAAACGATTTGGCAAAACAGCAAGACTTACTGCATCGCTAGCTTATACATTACAGATGGTTCTGTATATGGGGATTGTACTCTATGCACCTGCCTTAGCCTTAGAAGCCTTAACAGGAATTTCAAAAGAAGTAGCTATTTTAATAATAGGTAGGTAAACTGACAAGGGGAAGCAACAGCACGGTTAATGAGAATTTCAATGAGCTTGTGGTATGTCAAACTAGAGCAAAAATAAAAAGACACGTGTCCAACAATTTGATCTCATAGGCCTTAATTACAAAGATAATTAACTTTGAAAATTTGTGTATTCAATATAACCGTGTATTATGTTCGCTCGAAATATAAGTGTGTTGGCCCTACGGTCAACGCGCTGGCGTCTCGCCTGGTTTTAAGATTTTGATTTAAATTTTTATTTACAATTATTTTTTATTTTTTTGTACACATTACCTCTCCCACTTGCGTAAAAATCGAGAAATTAGACATAAATAAAACATATATTATTATTGACAATAGATGTTTGTGGTTTCTTTCAAGTTTGTTTTTTATTAAAACTTTTCAATTTATTAATTAAAAACTAATTAGTTGTGTCAATAATAAATTAAATTTACTTTAAAACAAATTAATAATTATGTACTGGCGTATATATCAATATTTTCATTGTCAATAATAATATATGTTTTATTTATGTCTAATTTCTCGATTTTTACGCAAGTGGGAAAGGTAATGTATACAAAAAAATAAAAAATAATTGTAAATAAAAATTTAAATCAAAATCTTAAAACCAGGCGAGACGCCAGCGCGTTGACCGTAGGGCCAACACACTTATATTTCGAGCGAACATAATACACGGTTATATTGAATAAACAAATTTTTAAAGTTAATTATCTTTGTAATTAAGGCCTATGAGATCAAATTGTTGGACACGTGTCTTTTTATTTTTGCTCTAGTTTGACATACCACAAACTCATTGAAATTCTCATTAACCGTGCTGTTGCTTCCCCTTGTGAGTGGCTCTTGGTCCTTAGTCAACTGAATAATATATCATAGATGCCAGTGGCGGATATATAATTTTGCCGCTCTTAGGCGACGATGTTTTTTGCCACCCAAGGCAAGACATTTTTTTAACAATATTTAAAAAAATCGCTGAAATTTCGTTGCCCCCTAAAATATGCCGCTCTAGGCTATTGCCTACTTAGCCTATTGGTAAATTTGCTACTGATAGTTGCTTAGTTTATTATTCTTACTCTTGTAGGTATTGTTTGTACTTTTTACTCAACAATCGGCGGAATGAAAGCAGTTTTGATGACAGACGTTTTTCAGTCAGTGTTGATGTTCGTGGCTATATTCTGTGTTATCATTGTTGGCGCAGTTCAAGCTGGTGGTTTGGATGAAATCTGGAAAATAGCAGAAAAGGGAAATCGGTTAGAATTTTTGAAGTAAGTGAAATGTGACGGTAAAGTTCATGTCGTTTTAAGGGAGTTCGTGTCGTTATTTTCCTAAAATATGTATTTGCATATTTTAAATATAACTACTACATACTTAGCGTCCTGGAGACAGAGTTTACAAAATACATCGCCTTTAAAAAAACATGAACTAAAAACTTGTAATTTTAACTATAAATGCAGATCTTAAATAATAGAATTTGGCCATTTTTTTCTTACTAAAAATGGCGGCTACTAACAGCATCACTCCTTAAATTTCGTCTCACCTCCCTTTATCTACTATCTCAAAAAATTTGAAAAAAAGAATTTAGTGATAATATTAATGACAAATATTAAAAACAACAATACATTATTTCACATTTGAAAAAAGGGGAGGTGTTATTAAGTTATGTTTTTTTTAATTTACATGTATAGGCATGTGGGATTTCAAAAAAAAATTTATAGCAATTTTACAAATTGTTTCCTTATTTATTTATTATTTTTATCTATAAGTTATTTTTAATATTAAAGAAATAATACATTATATAACTAAATGAGATTACGAAAACTACAAAAAAATACTGGAAAAATGTATGTTTTTAATACAGGGTGAGACATTTATCTTGAGACTGCATAATATCTGAAAAACTACGGATCTTTACGGAAAATATTTAGTACAAAAGTTTCAGGATTTGGAGGGGCAAAACTAATGGAGGTAACAATTTTGACCTTGAGTGAATGTTTCAAGGTCATTTTGAGGTCAACTAATTTTTTTCAAATGGAAACCCATTTATTTTTTGCAGATTTGATTTTGCAGAAAAAATAACACAAATATTACCAGAAAAGTTTTTTTAAAAACTTCAATTTTAACATAATTTCTTTTACAAAAAAAATTTTTTTTGCGTTAAAAGTTTCTGAAATTATTAAAATTTCTTTTTTTTAATCTGCATTTTTTCTTAACTTCTAGGAGAATAATTTCAGAATTTTTTAACGCAAAAAAATTTTTTTATGTAAAAAAAAATAAATTGAAGTTTTTAAAAAAAAACTTTTCTGGCAATATTTGTATCATTTTTTTTGCAAAATTCAAATCTGATAAAAAAATAAATAGGTTTCCATTTGAAAAAAATTAGTTGACTCCAAAATGACCTTGAAACCTCCACTCAAGGTCAAAATTGTTATCTCCGTTAGTTTTGCCCCTCCAAATCCTGAAACTTTTGTACTGAAAATTTTCCGTAAAAATCCTTAGTTTTCCAGATATTAAGCAGTCTCAAGATAAATGTATATTGTACTTACCAACATTATCTTTCCAGTTTCAAAGTTGATCCAACCGAACGACATACGTGGTGGTCTTTGATAATCGGAGGCGGATTCACGTATTTATCGCTGTACGCGGTAAGTCAGACGCAAGTACAACGTTACATGACTGTAAGAGACTTGAAGACTGCTCAAAAAGCCTTGTGGTTGAATTGGCCCATTCTGACTGCACTCAGCCTGACTACGTCATTCTCTGGATTGGCCATTTATTCCAAATACCATAATTGTGATCCCTACATGCAGGGGAAAATATCCAAACCTGATCAGGTATGTTCATATTTTATTATAACACGTACATACAGGGTGGGGCATTTAAAGTGTTACAGTTGATTATCTCAGAACCATCGCATATTTGAAAAAAATGTTTCAACCAAAAAATATTTGGTTGTAAGGGGGTAATCGAATATTAATATTTATTTGCTATTTTAACGTGGCCTTCAAGGATATTTGAAGGTCAACATCATTTTTTTAAATAGGAAACTATAGTTTTTATTTTATTCTACGTGAAAAAATACGAATCTTTCATTGAAAACTTTTTTTTGAACAACCCAATTAGGGATTGCAATCCCGATCAAAATTTTCAATCCCGGGATTTCGAGATTGAACAATTTTCAAATCCCGGGACCAGAATTTATTTTTGTAAAAAAATTATTTAACCATTTAAAACCTTGTAAAAAAATTTTGAAATGTGTACTTACGGTTTTACGTATGATTATGAAAAATATCCATAAGTGAACTTTCGTAAAAAAATAATAAATTGATTTTATAAATAGAATTTAAATGAACAAGTCCTATTTTGCATTTTGCAGATTGTTTATTCATTTCCCGCAAAAAGTAGGTATTTGTACACAGAAAATTCATATGCACTATTTAATTTCACATATTTTTTATTAGCACATTTATCTAGGTTTGACCATAATAATTAACATCTAATAATTAACCGTTAAAAAAATATGTAATAAATAGAATTTGATATTCAGATCTATGTATGCATAGTAAAAAGAAATACAGTCAGATACTATATGTGTATGTCACTGTGGTATTGCTAGTTCTATGTCGATAACTTTATACACAACAGACGTAGACGTAAATGGTAAATACATTATACCAATCCTTAAAATTTGTTAAAATCTCTATGTCTATGGTTAAACAGCAACACGTTGTTTGAAAACACGTCGTATTTAAAAATACATAGGCTTTATTGCACTTTTGTCAAAAAGACACGATGTTGCTGTTTTGTTTTTTCGGTCTGAACACGGCATTAGAAAAGACAATGCAGTCAGGAGACCCTTGTAAGCGTAAAGTTTCTAAAAGGGTCGTTTTTATTGCAACCAGATGCACTGGCGTTGGCGCCAAACTTAAAAATTTCACTAGCGTTATAATCCAGATTATTTTTTTAAATCCCGAAATCCCGGTATTAATGTGTTTCTAATCCCGGGATTTCGAGATCAAATTATTAGGCGGGATTCGGGATCCCGGGATTGCAATCCCTAAACGCAATCTTTCCAAGGTATCTAACAAAATAATTCGAGATTTTGAACTTTCAAGAATTTTTTACTCAGAAACCACAAACTTTAGAAAAAAAGTACAAGATACACAAAATATTTATTTTGGTCTAATAAAGCGTGGAGAATTATTTTAAAAAAATTTCTATTTATTTTATTTTAGCAAAAACAAAAAAAAGTACGAAATGTTAAAAAAAATCTAGAATAATTCTCCAAGTTTCATTAGACCAAAATAAACATTTTTTGTATCTTGTACTTTTTTTCTAAAGTTTATGGTTTCTGAGTAAAATATTCTTGAAAATTCAAAATCTCGAATTATTTTGTTAGATACGTTGGAAAGCTTTGATTGTTCAAAAAA
The DNA here is from genome assembly GCA_961205875.1 of Sialis fuliginosa. Lineage (NCBI taxonomy): Eukaryota > Metazoa > Arthropoda > Insecta > Megaloptera > Sialidae > Sialis > Sialis fuliginosa. Next base: position 348,877 of record OY540816.1, on the reverse strand, counting down.
AAGTTTTCAATGAAAGATTCGTATTTTTTTACGTAGAATAAGATTACCAAATAAAAACTATAGGTTCCTATTTAAAAAAATGATGTTGACCTTCAAATATCCTTAAAGGCCACGTTAAAATAGCAAATAAATATTACTATTCGATTAATTTAATATTACTACTCGTTAAGTTAAACGCGCTGCTGACGCGCCTGGTTTTTGAAGGCTGATTATGATAAAATAGTTGCAACATTTCTAAAAAAAATTAAAGCCGCCCCTGCGCCAAACGCTAACGATACTAGCTGACTGACGGCAGGCTGTATCTCTACACCACAAATGTGACGTAATATCAAAAAAATCAGCCTTTATAAAGTAGGTGCAATTTTTGTCGCTCACCTCTCTGACTATACACTGCTTGTCACAATTAGTGGGACACTTTTTCAATGTAACACAGTTTTGGTAAAATTTGTCATATTGATATGAAAATTCATAAAAATCATTAGCGTGGTTTTGTTTCAAAGCCCAAAGAGTAAAAACTTTGTGCGTGCATTGATAGCGGGTGTACAACCCTTGGAGGGGTGAAAAATGGAAAGTGACAATTTCAAGTATTGAAAAAAAAGTTTAAAAACTGTTTATTCCAAGATAATGATAAAATTCACATTAATTTTTATACGTAGAACTTATTTGAACCCTAAAGGTATAAACTATTTTTTTAAATCAATATTTAATTCTATTTACCACCTGTTATCATCCCCTAAATTTAGGTTATTAGAAATATAGGAAAATATGAAAGAAATTTAAAAAATTTTCAAGGGTTGTTAGAAATAATCACAATAAATATAAATTTACAATTTCAATAAAATCCAGTAATTTTCAACCACTTTTCTACCCTTTAATATCAACCCCCTGTGTATTACAATTAATTCAAACAACGTAGGTAAAGATAATTTTTTGAAATTTACAAAATAGGTAGTAAACTGTATATACAACGGTACTGTATGTTAAAAAACACAAATAAATTATAAGGGTAAGCATCAACCCTTAAATACTTAACCGCCCCAAATAGTACGGTAGAATATTAAATTTAAGTGTGATTTTATAAGAAATCAATTAATGCTCTTATTTGAAGATTTTTGTGAAAATTTTGTGCACCACAATTCACCCCTACGGATGTAGCTACCCTAAATTTAAAAAATATACACTTTTTTTAAAACATCGTATCTAAAAATTCAGTAGAATTTTTTTGTCATCCTTTCGTAATATAAAAGGCCGACATTTGATCTTTCTACACCGGTAAAATTAAAACAATACACTAACAGGAACTACCCTTAAATTCTTATTTCTTAAAAATAAAATAAATTTTATTTCAATTAATATTGAAAATATAGGTATCTATGGAAATTAATGGATAATTTACGAGTTTGGCTCAAACTTATCCAATCGTTTTGATACGTTTCTGATAATGTATTGTTTTAATTTTACCGGAAACGAAAGAACAAATGTCGGTCTTTTATATTACGAAAGGATGAAACAAAAATACCACGGACTGTCTAGATATCATATTTAAAAAAATGTGTATATTTTTTAAAATTGAGGGTACCTATATCCGTAGGGGTGAATTGTGGTGCACAAAATTTTCAAAAAAATTGTTAAATAACAGCTTTAAATGATTTTTCATAAAATCGCAATTGAATTCAATTTGCAACTCTATTATCGGGGGTGATTTAGTTTTTAAGGGTTGATGACTACCCTTATAACTTATTTGTGTTTTTTAACATACAATTCTGTTGTATACACAGTTTACTACACATTTAGTAAATTTCAACGTCCCAGAACGATTGAATTAATTTGAGCCAAACTTATGAAAAACTAAATTGTCAGTTAATTTTCATAGATACCTATATTTTCAATATTAATTGAAATAAAATTTATTTTATTTTTAAGAAATATGAATTTAAGGGTAGTTCCTGTTAGTGTATTGTTTTAATTTTACCGGTGTAGAAAGATCAAATGTCGGCCTTTTATATTACGAAAGGATGACAAAAAAATTCAGTAGAATATATATATATATATATTTTTTAAATTTAGGGTAGCTACATCCGTAGGGGTGAATTGTGGTGCACAAAATTTTCACAAAAATCTTCAAATAAGAGCATTAATTGATTTCTTATAAAATCACATTTAAATTTAATATTCTACCGTACTATTTGGGGCGGTTAAGTATTTAAGGGTTGATGCTTACCCTTATAATTTATTTGTGTTTTTTAACATACAGTACCGTTGTATATACAGTTTACTACCTATTTTGTAAATTTCAAAAAATTATCTTTACCTACGTTGTTTGAATTAATAGTAATACACAGGGGGTTGATATTAAAGGGTAGAAAAGTGGTTGAAAATTACTGGATTTTATTGAAATTGTAAATTTATATTTATTGTGATTATTTCTAACAACCCTTGAAAATTTTTTAAATTTCTTTCATATTTTCCTATATTTCTAATAACCTAAATTTAGGGGATGATAACAGGTGGTAAATAGAATTAAATATTGATTTAAAAAAATAGTTTATACCTTTAGGGTTCAAATAAGTTCTACGTATAAAAATTAATGTGAATTTTATCATTATCTTGGAATAAACAGTTTTTAAACTTTTTTTTCAATACTTGAAATTGTCACTTTCCATTTTTCACCCCTCCTAGGGTTGTACACCCGCTATCAATGCACGCACAAAGTTTTTACTCTTTGGGCTTTGAAACAACACCACACTAATGATTTTTATGAATTTTCATATTAATATGACAATTTTTACCAAAACTGTGTTACATTGAAAAAGTGTCCCACTAATTGTGACAAGCAGTGTATTGTTGAGGATTGCAGACTGAAGATACTTGAATTCAAACTCCTGAGTCACGCGTTTGTACGATGTGTACGTCCACTAGAAATTACATTACATTACAGATTTGAGTGTCACCAGTTTAATAAGTCTCAACAATAAATACGCTCTCATCTTTGAAAGGGGTCGTCCATAAAATACGTACGCAAAAGGGGGGCGGGGGGATTGTCTAGCATGATAGTATGTGTATCAATTTTATTCCTATTTTTAACTAGATTTTATTTTTCAGTCGCGATATAAAGAATGTTTTTAATGATCAACTTTGATAGTTTTCTTCGTTTTTGAACACGTAAAAGTCAAAAATAATTTTATTAACGAATGCGAGATTGGGTCATAGTAAGTTCATTTCAATGGCTAGAGGTAGTTAACCTTTAGTACAGTGTTTTCTTCTGACTGATATTATGACATAAAAATTACTTACGCATCAGTTCTAGTCTCTTATCTTCAGGGTTCTGTCCTTTTTGAAACACCTGTGTATATTTACAAATTGTAAATAGATTGTAAAGTTCTGCTGGAAAATTCTTAACCTTTACAGGACCGGCGTGGCCACTTTAGTGGCCGCTAGGGGAGGGGAGGCCGCGCCGTGGATTCATCAATGGACCCCTGCCCCCAAACTTTATTAATGTTTCTGGCCGTTTGCGCTGCACTGCGGCCGAGTTTGAACTCATAAAAATATTTTTTTCTAAAATCCTTTTTCGGCATCTTTTTTTAATCACCTTAAAATAGGTGAAAATGAAATTTTATGAAAAATGTTCAAAGAAATAAAGAAAGTCAGTAAAAAAATCTTTAAAATGATATAAACACTTAGTACTTTGGGTGACAACTTTAAGAGAAAATAGTACCTTAATCTAGGCATAGGAAAAACGTGCATTATTTTTGCAACAACCTAATAATTAACATAAACTGTTTTTGCTCCAGTTGATGCCTTATTTTGTTCTGGACACTATGGGAGGTCTGCCAGGAGTGTCAGGGTTGTTTGTTGCTGGTATCTTTAGCGCATCTTTATCTACAGTGTCAGCTGCTCTCAACAGTTTGGCAGCCATAACATTCGAAGATTATATTAAGGTAAATAAATTTTTCTTTTTTTTTCGTTTTAACAATTGAACCGTACTCAAAAACCAAGAACTTGCTTTAAAAAATCAGGTGTACACACTGATTGTTTAAAACGGGCTGATTGTACCTAGAATAATTACAGAAATAAAGAAAATTGCACTTTAAGGATAATTTCTAGAGACTTTATTTTTATTTTTTTGTTTTACGATTAAGTGTAATTACTCTAGGTACAATAATTTTTATCGTATGATACTGTGTAATCACTTTTTTTTCAGGAATATATGTTCTACAAGTTTTACTTGATGTATTTTTTTATATAGTTCACACTTTTCACACAATAGTAACTAATAACTAAAATTGTCTTTTAAAAATAAAAAAAAATCTCCAGAAATCGTTTTTTATGTGACATTTTCTTTATTTTAAATAATATTTTTCATATAAAAGTGTATATATTCTAATAATATTTTTCATATAAAAGTGTATATATTCTTATAGATGAATATCTGTCGAATGATTATATTGCAATCGATTTTGATTTTCAGTGAAAAATGCGTTTAAAACGTCGCGCGAAGGTTTACTTATATACATATACGTATGCTATGGAAAAGTGCTCGGATTCATGAACAGTTTCTCCTACACAAAAACTTTTGGTTTCATTTTTGTAGCAAATTATTTCTGCAACAATTTAGTAAGATATGTTTTTTTCCTGAAAACAACGTTTTCGAGATATTTGCAAAATACTGTTTTTGCTAACTTTGACCTTTGCAGCGGTCAAATCGATGAGGAACTTTCATACATTATTGAGAACCCTAAAGGTAAATGTCCATAGGTACGCATCATACGCATCGGACATGATTTAATTTTTGACCAAAATTATGCAACTTGAAATAGATTTAGTCTTCATGATGGTACAATGTTTCACCATGACATCCACAATTGCATTTGTTTATATTTGACATCTTTTACAGCCAATATATAAGAATGTGAAAAAATCGTCAATATCAGAATCTTATTCTGGTTGGTTAGTGAAAGTCCTGGCGTTGCTGTACGGTGTGTTATGCATCGGACTAGCGTTCTTGAGCCAATTTCTCGGAGGCGTGCTACAGGCATCTCTTACTATATTCGGAGTGGTTGGTGGACCGTTGTTAGGACTATTCACTGCTGGGATGTTTACAACAGTTGCAAATGAAACGGTAAGGCAAAACGGTTGCGCAAGCGACCGTTTGGTCACTTTGCACGTGTAGCGTAATGACCCTCTGCACAGGGGTTATTTTAGTGTGTAGTTGTAGCTTATTTCTGAAGTTCTAAAAATGAAAACTGCAGCTGTAAAAGTCAATTTGTGTAGTTGAAAATTATAAATTTAGAGTAAAAAAATCTCATTACAACCAATCAAACATAAATATACTACAAAAAAGATACATCTGGTTGAAAAAGTACACGCAGAAAACAAAAAAAGGTCATTGCAATTAGAATATACATATATGTATACAACAAATAAGATATTATAGGTACAGTTGAAAAGCAAAAAAAGGTCATTGCAATTGAAACATAAATATACTACGAAAAAATCCTCCAATTGAAAAATTACAAGTACACAGCAAAATAAAGAGGAAAATGTGTAGTTGCAAAATTTTCTTAAAATAACCTCTGCCTCCGCGCACGGTACGACTGAAACAAAACTGAATCAGTTTCCGACTGGGTCGTGCGATTGTGCTTTGCAGGTCGTTTCAGTTGCGTGGTTGCATAATATTTTAGTTTTATAATTATAATTATAATAATGATAATAATAATATTTATTTATAATTAAAATTAATAGTTAATTATATTATTATTATCCCTATTATTAATTACTTAGTTGGTTCATTCAGAATGGATGATCAGTTAATAAACTAAAGGTGGAAAAATATGAAGTTCTATACAATTATAACCTTCCTGGGTATTCAAGAATGCTTAACATGTTGCCGAAAGTTAAAAAACTCAAAAATTTAAAAAAAACGCGTTTTCTCTTCACGTCAATTCCCATTAAACTGTCGACTGATCAAGATTCAGTCGCGCTCGTGTGCGGAGTGAGGACTTAAATCGATTGCAAACCAGTTGTAAAATAGTCGCTTGCGCAACTGGTTTGAGATTCTCGTTGCAAAACAGTCGCACCGTGTGCGGAAGGCCTAATTGTTATAAATCGGTGTATTGAATGTAGTTGTACACGTTCAGTTTTTAGGATTCCGTAGGTCTACGACCAGAACCCTATCAATCTATCTTTCATCCGTCCGTCCATCCGACACAGTAAAATATTTCGTAAATTTAATATATAATTTAGAAGTTTAACATTTTAAGCAATCATGCAAAGATATGACCTCCAGAAATAAATGTTGGGAAGAACTTAAATCACTGGCTCAATAAATCAGAAAAATTATATTAGCAGGGCTTTGGTGGTCCTACACTGCTTGTCACAATTAGTGGGACACTTTTTCAATGTAACACAGTTTTGGTAAAAATTGTCATATTAATATGAAAATTCATAAAAATCATTAGTGTGGTGTTGTTTCAAAGCCCAAGTAGTAAAAACTTTGTGCGTGCATCGATAGTGGGTGAAAAATGGAAAGTGACAATTTCAAGTATTGAAAAAAATGTTTAAAAACTGTTTATTCCAAGATAATGAAAAAATTCACATTCATTTTTATACGTAGAACTTATTTGAACCCTAAAGGTATAAATATTTTTTTAAATCTGTATTTCATTCTATTTACCACCTGTTATCATCCCCTTAATTAGAATTAAATATTTATTTAAACAAAATGATTTATACCTTTAGGGTTCAAATAAGTTCTACGTATAAAAATTAATGTGAATTTTTTCATTATCTTGGAATAAACAGTTTTTAAACTTTTTTTTCAATACTTGAAATTGTCACTTTCCATTTTTCACCCCTCCAAGGGTTGTACACCCGTTATCGATGCACGCACAAAGTTTTTACTCCTTGGGCTTTGAAACAACACCACACTAATGATTTTTATGAATTTTCATATTAATATGACAATTTTTACCAAAACTGCGTTGAATTGAAAAAGTGTCCCACTAATTGTGACAAGCAGTGTATTAACGACAGTAATTTCAAATTGTGAAGACATTAAAAAAAAAATAACACAAGTATTATTTGTATTTCTTAAGTGAAAAGTATGCAATCCATGGGAGCGTTTACGTCTGACCAAAAACAGTAAACAACGAGCTTTGATTGGTTGATTCATGGAATTTCTGGTGAAATGTATCAGAAATTAAAAAAATTTCATTTTTTAAGCGTGTAAGAAAGTGAGAAAGAAGTAACCAGAAAGAGATAGAAACTAGTGACCAGGCTAACCAAATAACTTTTATGTTCACTTCATGTGAGTGTTTCTGCCAGAACACTAGTTTCTATCTCTTATTTCTGTCTCACTTCCTTACACGCTTAAAAAATGAAATTCTTTAAATTTCTGGTACATTCCACCAGAAATTCCATGAATCAACCGATTAAAGCTCGTTGTTCACTGTTTTGGGTCAGTCGTGAACGTGACCAATGTCCTCATGGAATCCTAATAACTTCTATCCGTGTATGCCTCCTTGATTCGGTAGTTTATTATTCAATTCTTAAATAAACTGATTTTCGTTAATTTATTTAATTAATTTTTTTTATTTTAGGGTTCATTGATCGGATTAGCTTTAGGTTTATCTTTTGGTTTATGGCTAGGGTTTGGTGGACCAAAACCACCTCCTCCATATTTAGATCTATCGACAAAAGGATGCAACGAAACATCATATATAAATTTTCACAACATGATTGTTGAAAATGGACAAAACAGTATTAATAATTTTTCACTTGCTGAAGAATTGAAGCATTTGAAGACTGCAGAATTTTCATATCAAGATGAAGAGAGGTAAATTTTAGATTTAATAACTGTTAAAATTTTGATCCCAATCTCTTTTCAATTACTTTTAACACGTTCATAATTTGTTTCAGTACATATTTTTATTTGTATCGCCTTTCCTATTTGTGGAACATTGTACTAGGATTCCTAATCACTTTTATTGTTGGTGTGATTGCTAGTATGATTATCAACTTAATTAAGTCAAATGAAAAACCAGTGAAAATGGATCCCAATTTGTTTGTTCCACCTCTTGCTTACATGTTACGTAAAAAACAAACAAGAAAGATGTCCTTTGGTAGTCAGGTAAGTTTATACTATTTTGTGTCTTATAAAGGGACCAGACCAGACCCTTGTCGCATTAATTTACTTTAAAAAAATTAGGGTTGTATTAGTGGCATAGACAAATCTACACACCAAGCCGTTTGACGGAAAACTCATAAACAAACGAGAAAAAAATTATGAAATTCCTCTGTAAAATCGCTTAAACATATGTAGGGTAAATGGCCCGGTTTTGGCCACTTTAAGAATTTTTTTTATTTAAAAAAATTCACTATACAAAAACGAATATAATCTGATTTTTGCAACTCCGCAGAAAAGGTCATTAACTCACCTTTAGTATTATGAAGAGTTTTACATCGAGAGTTAGTTATTATCATTTTTTTTTTATTAAAAAAAATCTCTGAAAACTTCAGTTTTGGCCACAATTCACCATGTCTGTGAACCAGTTTTGGCCATTTAAATATGTATATGTAGGATTTTGACATTTTAAGTGTAAATAAAACGATATTTTGGTTACAAATTAACATTATTATATTGTATATATATTTTATAATAACAGTAATGACAAAAACTCAAATTTAACTTATTTAATTCCACTTTTTATTTCGAAGAATATATTTTTTTTCCTTTTAGTTCCTTGTGTAGAAATAGGTAGCGGCAAAATCACTTTAATGTCTCTTTCTGTCACATTTACCAAATCAGGCACCAGCGGCATTACAAAATATTTACCAATATTGTTTTTTTTTTTGACGTCAACAACCTGTTTTTTAATTGTAAGTGCTATTTTTTCAAACCTAAAAAAGTAAATAATAAAAAGTAAACTTAACCATCAGTATAAATACGCATAAGCATATTTAATTAAAGGTGGCCAAAACTGCCGTAACATGTGAGCCACCTCTGGCCATGGACATGGCCAAAGCCCATACAAAGCATAATTGTTGTGTTAATAGTGGCCATGTTGAGTTATAACACCTATGAAACCAATTTGTTACTATATAACCACAAAAATATATTCCTACACCCTACACCTTCATTTAATGGGCCTCAGTTGTTTTCAAATCGAAACATAAATATATTTTTAAAATATTTATCTATTACTTGTTTACCAAAGATTTCTTATTGTTTTCGCTAACAAATCAATGAAAGTTGCAGTATTTTTTTTCGCACATTCACCATAAACTACAAAAAAGTAATGGCGCCAATATATCAATTGTCAAAACACACCATAGGCTAAGACATTTTTCATCGTAGACTAAACAGTAAATATAATTTCAATACCTTAGTTATTGATATCAAAAGTTTAAAGTGGCCAAAACCGGGTCATCTACCCTACCTATACAAAAAAAAAATTAGATCGCACCGAAGATCGAGCCCGGCTATTCATGGTTGTCAGCCGTAGCGCTAACGACCGAGCCACCGCTATTGTTGCGTTTGACATCAACTGAATAGGTGCATATTTTATGTTTAAGGGAATTTACAGAAGAATTTCATAATTTTTTTCTTGTTTGTTTATGAGTTTTCCGTCAAACGGCTTGGTATATAGATTTTTCTATGCCACTAATACAAATCTAATTTTTTTAAAGCAAATTGGTGCCACAAGGGTCTGGTGGTCCCCTTTTTAAAAATACTAAACTAAATTTTAATGAATGTGACTAATAAGCGCCATTTTCATATTTCGCAATCTCATTAAATTTTAAATTTTTTGGCAGTCTTATGTTATTTATTGCAATTTTATTTAATAAATTGGAAATTGCATTTTAGAAACATTTTGTGTAATGCACATTACATTAGTAGGTACTTGTAATAAAATGGTTCTCATTTAACATTTTTTTTCAGACTTCATCAGTTTTGTCTGAACTAAAGAAAATTCCAGATTTTGTATCACCTGGTAAAAACCATATGATCACAAATTTATAACAAATACAAACAAAAGTATTTTTATTTATTTATTTTTAGAATATTTAAATTTTTTAGATTGTGTTAAAATAAAGTGACTACATTCTTAACATACCAATGCGGCATTGGTTCCAAAAAAAACTTGATATATCCTAAAAACATGTATATACCATAGTCTCAACAGTTGTTTTTCAATCAAACCAAAGAAGTATAACTTCTAACGCGTGTAAATAAGTAGGTACACACCCACTTTTTTAAAATTAAAATAAAATGTACGCATGCGTCAACGATTTAAATTTAATTTGGAATCGATGTTTTTCATTGAGTTGCTAAGAATCTGAACACTTCAATATTTGCTTAAAATTACAACTGGATTTGGTCTGTAAGAGTGAAGAAGCTTATTTTTAAATAATTTTATTAGTCGCCCAACAATTGAATTTTTTTTAAGACCAGAATAATACGCCGCTGACATTTGAGCGCAATAGTATCAAATTAGGCTAGCGTATTATGAGCTCTATATCTTTACTGATCTAATAACACTAGGCAACAAAAAAATACTCGCGAACGAATTTATGTGATTCGTATTCCTTATATCATCTATATTGTAGAAACGTAAATAAAACATTTCAGTCACGTCACAATTATGTGAAAAAGTATATTTTTTTTAACATTTACATAATGCTATTTTTAAAGAAAAAAATTTATCTGGAGCTAAAAAACGAACTTTTTTTTGTCTGTCGTTTGTAGTTTGAGGTCGAAGTTTCCCGGATTAAAAACCAGCAGTAGTCGGCAAGCATTGTAGGGTTCCATTTTCCTTCTCCAGTCACTGTTTTTTGATCATAAATTCCCTGACCACAAATTCAAAATTCCCTGACCACTAGAGACTCAGGGGTAAGAAGTGATCGAGAGGGCTCCAGAATGTGCAAAAAAATTTGAAGATCTTTTTTTTGCTCGTCAACTTAAATTCATACACTTTTTTCTTCTTCACTGACTTCCCAGATATAATAAATTCCCTGACTTTCCAAAAAAAATAATAATAAATTCCCTGACTTTTCAGATTTTTAAAGAAATTCCCTGACCACTTTAAGCTTCCCTGATTTTCCAGAAAGTTAGGTTCGCGTCATATTACTGATTGAGCAAAAAGCTTCACTGGACACTTTCTACTGTATCAACTTGTTAATTTTTTTAGGGCAAGTAAGGCGCACAGAGGAAACTTTTTTTATGAAACCAATTTCGCGAAACTTAAAACTTTAGTTTCATAAAACCATTCAATTGAAAAACAATCAGATATAGCACACTGAGTTTCACAAAACCTAAATTTCACGTGGTTTCACATACGTGGTTTCGTGAAACTTGTAGTTTTGGTTTCATACATTTTGCATGGAAGTTCCAAGTTCATTATTATAATTTATTAATATAATGTTAAATAAAAAAATATATTGATATAAATAATAGACCTTGGTAGTGGGGTATTCAGTGCAGTGACCTAAGTTTTTTTGCAAGTTCTTAATTAAAAATGTTTGGGTTCTGTTTACATAGACTTATGACCTGCAAAACAGTAATCTTTATCGAAATAAATGAACCCAGAACCTACGATTCCTTTTTTTTATTTAGGAGTCACCAATACAGCATTAGTTTTATTTAAAAAGTTTTATTTGTGTGCGGCAAATATGAAACATGTTTCACAAACCAAGTTTCACGAAACTGGTTTCATAAAAAAAATGTCATCTGTGTGCGGCCCGCCTAAGACAACAAATATGTGGCACCCACATTTTATCCTGGTTACGAATGTCCAAGTTAAAATATGCTACGCCAAAAAGTAAAAAAAAAACGTTAACACCTTTGATGAGGAGTCTTATCGCAGTGGCGTAGCAAGCATAATTGGCGCCCGGGGCACGATATTTTTTTGGCGCCTCCAAAAATAATAAAATAAAAATAATAATAATTTTATAATAAATCTGAATTGAAATTGGCGTGACTAAAAAAAAGAAAAAAAAAGGTCTTCAGTTTTTATTTTATCTAATCATATTTATTAAATACACTCTACATTTCTACGACTAAAAAAAAAGGTCTTCAGTTGCATATTCTGGCCTATGGCTCTTTGTAAATTGGGTTTATGCTATGCGGTTCAAAAGGTTAAGGGCCATTAGGCGCCCTTCTGTAAGTGGCGCCCGGGGCATGATAGACCCCCTTTACCCCCCCCCCCCCCCCTCGCTACGCCACTGTCTTATCGTGTATATTTTAACTTGGACATTCGTAACCAAGATAAATTGTGGGTTCGACATAATCTGTTGTCTTACTTGCCCTAAAAAAATTAACAAGTTGGTACAGAGGAAAGTCTCTAGTGAAGCTTTTTGCTCAATCAGTCATATGGCGCGAACCTAAGAATCATGTGAGTGACTGAAGAAGGAAAATGGAACCCTACAATGCTTGCCAACTACTGCTGGTTTTTAATCCGGAAAACTTCGACTTCAAACTACAAACGACAGACAAAAAAAAGATTTTTTGGTTCCAGATAAATTGTTTTATTTAAAAATAGCATTAAGTAAATGCTAAAAAAAATAATTTTCTCACATAATTGTAAGGTGACTGAAATGTTTTATTTACTTTCTACAATATAGGAGGCATAAGGAATACGAATCACATAAATTCGTTCGCGAGGAAAAAAAAGTGTTTTTTTGTTACCTATGCCCGTTTGCACCGTATTAATCTTAAGTCAGTTAAGTCTGGATTAAGTCTGAGCAAAGCTTAAGTTTTGTTTCGTTTGCACCGTCTCCCAAGCCATCATGCTTATCTATAAAACCGTTAAACATGACAACACTGTAAAAATCTAGTAACTTTTTATATCTTACGTTTGTGTACTTACATCAAGAGGCTGATTTTTCAAAAACGCATCTGTCAAACACATATTTTAGTCGAAATTCAAAACAGAGGAACATAATTTCAAAAGAGAAATGTATTTACTAAACATAAGATATAAAAAAGGAAACATTAAAAAAATGAAATAATAATTTTAAGTATTTTTATTTATTTATACATACAATAGTCATCAAACGAAACCATCAATAAAAATTATATTCATCCATATCATTAAAATAAGTTGAACGGTTATAATTCAGTCTTGGAAAGCCAAACTCAATAATGTCTATAATATCTAAATCGTCCTCAAAAATATCGTGCATTCAAATATCCATAATTGAATTCAACACAAAACAAATAATACTTAACACAAAGAAACAGAACTATGTGACAGACGTTTATAGGTTATGCAGTAATGTCCAGGTTATGTACAAAGTAGTATGTCGTTTGTCGATGTAATGACCATGCGCGAACACTCGATTCCTATTGGTTCCTTACTTAAGTTAAGACCTCGCTAGCAAGGACTTAAGATAGACTTAAGAAATTGTTGAGAACGGTGCAACAAAAATCTTAAGATTGACTTAATAGTCCAGTAACTTTATACATCACCGTATGCGTTAAATCCGGTAGTTCTGATTTTTTGCAGACTTGTTTATGATGTTGGCCTAATGAATAATCCAAGTTTGTGACCTCGAGCGCCGAACGCAACTTTGTCAAAAATCGAAAAAACCGCGGAAAAATCGTTATTTTTTCAAATTTTGGCGATTATAACCCTAAAGGACTAGTTTTTGAAAAAACTTTCTTAGAACATTTTTAAAGTAGACTAAATTTGCTACAATATGATACTAGAACTGTCTCTGTAGACCCAATAGTTTCCGAGATTAAGCCTTTCAAAGTTTATCATTTTTTTCGAACTTCGCAATTTTTTGCAATTCTGTCGTTCTGAATGAATTTTGACCCTGATTATACTATCGAAACCCTGTACTTTTATGATGGGATGTTAAAAAAGAAAATGAGAAGTGTGAACGATGATGTTTAAGCTAAGCTACGAATAATGAAGTAAAAAAGATAAGTACAACAAAAGTTAATAAGTTTATTTGTTAAGAAATTGAGTAATATTCAAAATCAAAAAAATAAATTAATTTAGCCCTCTTGAAAAGTCCCGGTTGAGGTTCGTCCGTATCTGGACGTATTGGGATGGCATATCCCCATCAGGGGATGGTGATGAATCGTCGACGTCTTGTGCCCACAAGTCATCCTCCATTTCGACATCGGACAGATCGTCGCCTTCTGGGATATCTACTTCTGCAACATCAGGTATATTGTCACAAGAGGCCCCGCTGCAGTGCCTGCAGACTGATGAGCATTTAATTCCTGCCTTCCTGCAGCTGCACGCGTTCCCACAACCCTTCGTGCAGCCACAAGAAATCCTCCGCAAGAGGTGTTGTGGGGCTGCATCTCTGGTCATCATTTTGGGGTTGAGGCCTTGTGGCGTGGATATCCACCCCCAGGAGAGTGGGTTCAGTGTGACTCCCAACCACGCCTGTACCTTTAAGAAGATAATACATGAGAATAGAAAATGATGAATGATATGTAACTGATGCAAGGACAAATTTTTACCTGATGGTATGTCCGCAAGGAGTGAAATCGAGCAGAGTCTCGTGTAGGAAGTAACCTGGCTAGATTGAAGCTGGTTTTCGTCGCAGCCCTGGTGAATAGTTGGTACCGCAGCTCGTCAAAGTTATGGGTGTTGGGGTTGCCTCCGTATAGAGCAATTATGACTCGCTCTCCTGCTGCTGCTATCTCGTCAGGTGTAGAGTTGGTGTCGAGAAAAATCGCAGCTTGCTTTTCAACGTTCGGATTTTTTTCGACTATGGACATCATTTGCATCTTCCCTAAGCTAAAGAAGCAGGATGTCGAGTCACAACCACTAAAGGCATGGATTAAGAGGAGAAGCTCTGGTTTCAAAGAGGATTTTGAAGAAGCGATGCTGGAATACATGACATCTGATGCTTTGCCTCTTCCACATTTATTGTAAAAAAATTCACGTTGGTTTGAGATCGCAGTAAGGATGATCAGCAAGTCAATGTCCTCGCCAACGACTACCACTATATCAAAGGTAGAGGTAGCAGTTACAGCTGTAGTGATGATGAGCCTATCAGCATCTTCCTCTGCTTGGAGTACTTAGGCATGAAATTTTGACTTTATAGTTCATCACCATACCATATAATATTTTAAATGTTCTGTCGTATTATAACTATTTAATAATAACAATAATAATAAATTAAATTCTAAAGTTTATCTAAGAAGACAAAAATTAAAACTTTACCAGTTTATTTAATCTTAATCTAATATTACGTGACGACGATGTTGACATGTTTTCATTATCAGAGATAATTGTGAACGACTCACTAGAAGAGATCCTGGAAGATCCTGGAATGATCAACTCTATATTTAATGCTGTCTCTGTAACCACGGTAAGGTAGCAAAATAGACAAGATGGCGGAGCACTGGGGACCAGTTGCTAGGTTCCGATTCGTGACTTCACACGAGCAATACTAGCACACTCCGTCGGAGGTAATTGGAACTTCATCCCGCTAGAGTTATTCGAGTGACGTCTAAAATATTGCAAAAAATTGCGAAGTTCGAAAAAAATGATAAACTTTGAAAGGCTTAATCTCGGAAACTATTGGGCCTACAGAGACAATTCTTGTATCATATTGTAGCAAATTTAGTCTACTTTAAAAACGTTCTAAAAATGTTTTTTTCAAAAACTAGTCCTTTAGGGTTATAATCGCCAAAATTTGAAAAAATAACGATTTTTTCGCAGTTTTTTCGATTTTTGACAAAGTTGCGTTCGGCGCTCGAGGTCACAAACTTGGATTATTCATTAGGCCAACATCATAAACAAGTCTGCAAAAAATCAGAACTACCGGATTTAACGCATACTACCCCATACATTCAGGCGACAAAGTTACTGGACTATAAGTTTAAGCCAGACTTAACTAGTACGGTGCCAACGGGCATTAGTGTAATAAGACTGAAATACTGGAACGGATTCGATTACCTGTTAATTTTACGAAATTCCATTCTTAACAAAAAGTATTTCGAATACAATATAAATAAAAATATTGATGGATGAAGTTTTTTTTTTTAAAGAAATTTTATTTTTTACTTAAAATTCACAGATTTAACTACATTTGAAATTAAAATTCTGATTCTAATAAAAATAAAATGTATTTTACCAATTCAAATTGACCTTGTAACAATGTATGTTAATAGATATTAGGGGATCAATGTTAGATTTAAATAATGTAGTAAATGTTGATATGTATAAATGAGCTTCCAATAAGATGATAATAACTAATTATAAGTGTAATCACAAAATTTAGTATGTACAAAATATAAAGTAATTTTGAGTAAAATTTATTTCTCTTGGAAATATTTTTTATGATACATTTATACAAAAATAAGGTTTGTATTTAAATGCACTTTTTTTTAATCATGAACACTTTTTTTATCGTTTTCACTTATAACAAATACACTGCACGAAAAATATACTATTGAACATAAAACAAATATGATGAAAGGAACAAATTCGTTTAAAATTCAGGTAATTATTTTGTGCAAAAACTCTCGGACACGTCGATTAGTATTTTTAGTTGCGGATTTTTTTACATAAAAAAATTGTATACAGGCTGTCTCAAGAAGAACATATACAGTCAAAAAAAAGAAAGAAAAACATTCAATTTTTTTTGCCATACCAGGATGTTTTTGTTGACTTTAAAAAAAATGTTCTAGGTGTTTTTGTTCAATTTAAACATTTTAGTTGACTTGTGTGTATTTCAAAATGTCAATTTTCAAACGTCATTATTCCGATAACCGCTAATTTTAGAGATATAGTATGTTGTATAAAAAGTGTTCAGAATATACCGTACAATTCAAAAATGGCATAATATATAGGGTGTTCCATTTAAAAAAATCAATGATGACTGTATATGTTCATCTTGAGACACCCTGTATACAATTTTCTTATGTAAAAAAATCCGCAACTAAAAATACTAATCGACGTGTCCGAGCGTTTTTGCACAAAATAATTACCTGAATTTTAAACGAATTTGTTCCTTTCATCATGAACGCACTGTATATTGAACTTAAAACAAATTATGTCACCTTGAATAAATAGTTTCCACTAAAAATTAATACTTTGCAGTAAAAATTCTTTTCACTGAATGATCCCACTAGTCCAGTCATCAGAAGATTGAGCTAGAAAAAAATTACGGAATACATTTTTTTCAAGAAATTAGTATTGGATTCTGATGTAAATAACATGGCGATTACTCTCCCCCCCTCCCATCGAAGGGGGGTGCATAACTTTCTAGGAGCTTACAAAGCTCTCTAAAATCAGTTGTTTAGGAATAACACTGGGGTTATCAGTTTTAGGATAAAATAGGTTTTATAAATCTTAAAGCTGATAAAATTTCGAACGAAATAATGTTTTTATACTTTAAATAGAAAGTCCACGAAAAAATCATTTAGCGATGTCGTGTTTGGAAACCACGCCTAAAATATAGAGTTCCGTTCAACCGCTGTGTTTAATATGTCTATCATTGAATTATAAATTGAAATAGTGCCCTAAATAATGCATTGTATCTTTAAAAATGTTTAAGTTATAAACACTCAAAATTCTAGGTATTACAAATATTTAAGAATTATTCATGTTTTTTGACGACCACAGAGAAGACCTACACCGAATAAAATAAAATCCAACTAGGAATCTATGGAACATTTAATGCCCTAAATAATGGTTTCTGTCCGACTGTGATTACTTAAAAAATTTTCAAGTTGTAGGTAAACACTTAAAGCACATTATTTAATTTATAATTATCCCAATTGTATTCAAAAACAGTGCAGGGGAAAAGGTTGTACCTTGTGACATTTTTTACTTTTTTTATTATCGCACTGACATCTTTCGTTCGAATACAATAATCTTTTAGCCCTGCAAAGATTACAATTGTCGGCTCCTGTTACCAAACAATCATTTTGCTGTCACCAAAACGTACACCACTATTCATTGTTTAATAAGTTGGTGATCTTTGTCCCAAGGTACAACCTACGGTTTTACCTTGGGACAGCAAATATGTGAATATCGTAGCTTTTAAGATGTGGAAATGAAGCAAGACCTGAATAGTCAATGTTTTTTGTTATGAAAATATGTTAAACATAATAATTATTATTAATAAGGTTCAGAAGAAGAAGTCGAAAATTGCACAACTCTTTTTTTAACAACTTCTTTCTTTGACCATAATTTACCTTTCTTACTGCTTTTTTTACTATTTTTTACTTCAATTCTCTGCTTCTCTGGCAAGTCCCAAGGTACAACCAAAAAAATATCCTAAGGTGTAACCAAGCGCACTTTTCACAAAATAAATTTTCTGTCTAAAAAAAAAACGATTCAACAAGTGTTTGCCTTGTCTCAATCTGAAACGATCACATAGCTTCTCGTATCTTCGATATTGCGAGGAAGCAAAATGTTCTAAGGTGTAACCAAGCACACTTTTCACAAAATTTTTTTCTAATGTCTAAAAAAATTACGATTCAACAACTTCTTGCATATATTGCTTGCCTAAATAATACTGCGACAATACTACATCAGATAATGTCAGTAATAATGCTTAGCTTGTTTGTATACGATCTGGAAGTTGCAGCAAAATTTTACATTCAAGGTACAAGAACTGATCTGACAGTTAAAGCTTCGAACAATGACTGAAACTGAATTAACTTGGCGAGCAAACAAGGGACAGGGTTGCCAATATAACATGTAATTCTGAGAGATACAGTCCCAAGGTACAACCCTTTCTCCTATAATAAAAGTTTTTGTTATGAAAATTTGCCTTTATACATTTACTTATAACTTGAACAATTTTAAAATATATTTAATATTACAGTACCTATATTATTTTTTTAAACATTATTTTGTTCGAAATTTTATCAGCTTTAAGATTTATAAAACCTATTTTATCCTAAAACTGACAGTTCCAGTGTTATTCAGTTATTCCCAAACAACTAATATTAGATAGTCCCTAGAATGTTATGCACTCCTCTGTGAAGGAGGGAAAGGTAATAGGTATCGACATGTTCTATACATCAGAATCTACCAATTTTTTGAAAAAAAAAATGTTCTCCGTACACTGCCACTCCTATACGAAATTATCAGGATTACACTGATATTTTGATATTTTTTGATGATTATTTATAACATATTTTTGATATACATATTATTTATTGTTATTTTTGTGATTTTCTATATTTATTTACATATTTTTGATAAATATTTAATGTAATTTTTTATATTTATTATATTTATTATAACACAAAAATATTTAGCGTTTCGAGTATTATAATTATGTTTTGTGCAATAATATTTACGTAAAAATTTGAATTAGCAAGTTTTTTTTTTTGGGAGGCATAAATCAAAATGAATGAATCCTCGTCTTTTAGTGGGATTTACATAAAGTGTGAGCTACGAAATTTTTAACAAAGGGCTCGCTTATAGTTAGTATATAATATGTTCTTATATGGTTTATTTATATTAAATTAATACATATGTATACGTATTAACAAAGGGCTGCGTGAGCCCTGCGAGCCGCCTTACGATTCATCACTGCTTACATACCCAAAACGATTAAATATTCGCCTCATGCATTATTAATTTTTTTTATGTAAAACAATACAAGTTAAAATTAAATGCAAAGTATTAAAATTTATGTACTAAGTATTTAAATTTGTGTTTAATGTACAAACTATCAAATTTTTAGTGCAATTAAATATAACCCAACAAATAACTATATTTTAATAATATAAAAAATTGTCAAGTGCGAGTCCAGTCTCGCGTTATAGGTCCCGTACCGTAGATTTAAATTTCTTTAAAAAATTAATTAAGTATTTAGATATAAGTTTAAATATTACTGAAAAAGTGGCAGTACAATGTATTTTTCATTTGTATTATATTATTTTTGAATTATTTAAAAAAAAATATGTATGTGTGGTGGTGCTGGTAATTTTATTGTGATCTCAGCTTCATTATATATATTCCCATTTTTCAGATTTTTCTTATTATTTCTTTCTGAGGTACGGGCAAGGGACTAAATATTTTTACATTTTTTTTAATTTTATTTTTTAAACAAAGATTTTATTACTTACAAAACGTTTACATATTAAAATTCCTTGAATTATGAGTTTATTTTGGTAATCCCCTCGAAATGCGCCCAAAACTTTATAAAAAATTCGTAACTCAGGACCTGAGTCTCAGGTCCACAGTTTACAATAGTTATGCTAATGTCCGGTATTATAAAGGAGCTAGCAAAATTTGCTAGCTAGCAATTACTTTCAAATGGGGTATTAATTCTGTAGGTACTAGTATCTATGGATTAGTTATGGAATTTAGAGCAGTGACACTTCAACTAATTGTAACACAGTTGGCATCTTTCACCGTACAAAATAATTTTCATAATATCACCACTGTTTTAATACTGTTGATATTTACCTACAACGCGTGCGCGAAACTTGTCAAAGTCTTCAACAAACTCTAAAAGAACTGTCATATAAGTTTGATACCTCATTTGAAAGTAATTGCTAGCTAGCAAATTTTGCTAGCTCGTTTATAATACCGGACATAAATCTTAAAATTAGTAAGAAGGTTGTGACAGACAAACAGGAACAATTATAATTACATAACTATTCATTTTTTTTTATTTCGGTACGGAACACTAAAAAAACAAAATAGTAACTAGTTTTTAGTAATTTTTTAATTGCATTTTATACAGGTGTCCACAAAGTCTCGCCCAACCCTTGTATCACGAGAGTGGATTAGATATTAGATGAACAAAGGACACTTTAAAAATGGTAATATATATATAGTGATATTTAACATTAGTTTTAAATAGGATTTGTTGTCGTCATAGGGAAGAAAGGTCGCTTCTAGGGTGACCAGGTCTCCGGTTTTGACCCGGAGTGTCAGGGTTTGCACACTGTCACTGAATCTCCGGGCTCAGGGTTTGGGTGCAATTTCTCCGGGTTTTGCAAAAAATGACGAATAAAAAAAAAGGTCGTCAAAAATAGAGCAAGGGACATAACAGTGCAGATTTTGGTAACAAATTTTATGAAAATAAAAATAAAAAAAATAAAATAAAAATAAAATAGATAAGATAAAATAAAAAAGGGGTCTTCATTTACATCTCAGGGTTTACCAACACTAAAATCTGGTCACCCTAGTCGCTTCAATTATTTCAGAATCTACATATAAAAAAAATATTGTCTTTTTGCCCGAAAAAATTTTACGAAAAATCTAACTAATTATTTTTCCATAAATTCTGAAATAATGGTAGCGACCTCTCTCCCCTAACGATTTAAAATATGTTAAATATCACTTTTAATAATACCATTTTTATGCTACATTAATGTCCGGTATTATAAAGGAGCTCGCAAAATTTGCTAGCTTGCAAGCACTCTCAAATGGGGTATTAATTCTGTACTAGTATCTATAGATTAACTATGGAATTTACAGAAGTGGTACTTCAACTAATTGTAACACAGTTGGCGACTTTCACCGCACAAAATAATTTTCATAATATAACCACGTGCGCGAAACTTGTCAAGTCATCAACAAACTCCAAAAGAAGTACCATATAAGTTTGATATCTCATTTGAGAGTGCTTGCAAGCTAACTTTGCGAGCTCTTTTATAATATCGGACAAAATAGCGTCCAATATTTCAATCTACTATCGATGAGTTGAGACTTTATAGACATTTGAATAATTAGAATATACATTTTTTAAATTCCTTTTAGCTTTAGCAATTAGTTAATAGTTGTATATAATTTATATACAGGGTGATTCAGCGCTGTCGTGCCAAACTTGAACAGTAAATTAAGAGAAATATTTTAAGCAAAAAACATTATATGAATATGTGTCCGGAAATTTTTCGTAAGGGGGCTACAGCCCTCCAAAGATTTTACTCAAGATTAATTTTTATTTAGATCAGAGCTGTATGGGGTCAGTGGGCCCATTGATTTTTATCTAGTATTTTTTTGTTCTTTAATTTTTTCCTAAATTAGACATTTGAATAAGATTGTATGGCACAAAATACATAAAAATATACTGTGCTCATTTATCATAGGATAAACCGTTTACGAGAAATATGGATGCAAAAGAAAGGATGCAGAATTTTACTTAATACGGATGCTTCAAATTACAAAAAATATTTTTATATTCTTGTTCTATGATAAAAAATAATAAAAATATACCTCCAAAAATTCATCCTTACCAACAAATAACAATTTTAAGTATCGCTTTCTAGTTATGTTAGTAAATTACTTACAACATTAATAGAACTGGTTATAGGTCTAAGAGGACACATATAAGGTGATATATGTACATGAACATTTTTCTTACCTTTAATCAAAGAACAGGAATATAAATTTATTTTGTTTAATTTGAAGCATTCGTATTAAGTAAAATTCTTCATGCTTTCTTTAGCATCGATATTGCTCGTAAATGATTTATCCTATGATAAATGAGCAAAGTATATTTTTGTGTATTTTGTCTCATACAGTGTTATTCAAATTTTGAAGAACAAAAAATACTGAATGAAAATCGACGGGCCTCCTGGGCCCATACAACCCTGGTCAAAATTACTATTGATTGATACTGGATATAGATAACACTTATTAATACTAAACTCTGTATCAAATTTCATAACTATGGCACAATAGGTTCTCAAGATATTAAATAAAAACTAATTTTGAGTAAAATCTTTGGAGGGCTGTAGCCCCCTCATGTCAAATTTCCGGACACATGTTTTTTGCTTAAAATATTTTTCTCAATGTACCGTTCAAGTTTGGCACGATAGTGCTGAATCATCCTGTATAATAATGCTTTATTATTAATGTCTGTACTTAATAAACTCACTTTGTTTAATTAATGGTTAAAATGCATAAATTTTAAATTTGTTATGAGTATCTACCTATGTACTTTGCAATAAAACTTCCATGTTGTGATTTATTTTTATTTTTGACTGTAAAAATCAGTAACTAACAATAATACATTATAATAATGGAAAAATAATAATTTCATTATTTTGAAGTTTTATTGCACTTGTAGATTTTTAAAAATATGTTATAACATTCCTGAAAAACATTTTAAATTATTTTGTTCTCAGGCTGTATTGTTTTTATTATTACTGTTTATATTGTTATTATTTATATTGTTTTGTATTTACAAAAAGAAACTATATACAAATGTTATTAGTACTTGTTAGTTGTTATATATACAAAAAGATATTCATTTTAGATTGACTTGTAAAAGAAGTTGAATAAAAATATTACTTATATATTCATTATGTGTATTACTAGAACAGTATTTCCCAAACAGAAATAAAATATGTATAATACTTTTCTACTATTATAATATTAATAGCAAAATATTCCCTTACAAAGATTTATTTCAATTTATTTTAAAAATTCGTGTTTTTTTTTTCTAAATTGATATTTGCTTGGCCATATTAAATGTCATTTTGACGTTTTAAATATCATTGACGTTTTAAATATCATTTTGACGTTTTAAATGTCATTTTTACGTTTTAAATGTCATTCTGACATTTACATAAATTAAGATTTAGATTGAAATTGTCAAAAAATTAAAAATATATGAAATTTTCAGGTGCGTTTTAAGAAAAATTTCGAACTAAGATTTTTTAGTAAAATTTGTATAAAAATTAAATGGTTAATCAATTCCAGGCAATTTATCTAAACACTATCGGTTTTGGTGAATTTAGCACGAGGGAGTACTGTGCATTTACTTGGCAGATGTTTTTTCATACTCAATGGACAGGGTAGGGTCATCCTTTGCACAGGAGTGGATGTTACACTGCCCAATGTGTATAAAAAAATGTTTGAAAAGTATTGCATCACGTTCTTAATGACTTATTTAGAATAGCATACTACGATCGAATCACTGTAAAAAAATCTTACTTATTCTGGGATAGAAGTAACTTTTTTTTAACAAAAATAGCCAATTCATGTAAGTATTATGGTAGGTTCTTCGAAAGGGTATAAAATAGAGCAGTTTTTATAACCATCTGATCATCTGTAAGTGTACTAGATTTTATAAAATAATTTTTTAAAGAAATAATTTTATCAAATTTTTATACGTTTTTAAATGTTAAACTGCAGTCATTTTTTGTTTTTGTTATTCATACATTTTATTTTGATCTGATAGTGTAGCATAAACATTTAAGTAGGTAATATAAAAATCATCTACCTTTCTTCAAAATATTCGTAACGCCAAACCAAACACCTGTATATAGAGATAATTGATGTCATTTATATCAACTAACAAATTTCTTCATCAAGTGAATTTTTATAATTTTAATCACCGCTACTATCGAAGGAAATTATAAAATATATAAAGTATTATCACAGTGGTTTTGAGATAACTGGTCCTAAACCAAATCTATTCGCACCGGACATCACCGTACAATTTTGGTCTCTTCGATACGGATAAGATCTAGCGTATATGGAACAAATTATAAAAATTAACGAAGATTTATAGGAAACTGAAGTAGGATTCTGACAGTCAACATTTATTCGTCTGTTTGTTGATGGTAGCCAACAAGAGCATCATTTGGGCATTGACAATATCGAAGTTATATAATCAGGCCCGGATTTACCATGCAGGCAGAGTAGGCAGTTGTCTAGGGCGGCAAATTTTGGCGGAAACTTTGAAAACTTGTTATATTCGTGGGAATTGAATTTCCCGCCTATTTCGTTGGCACGCGTAACAACATTATAAGTGGAAAATTCCCGAATCGAGAAAATAATCGATTTATACAATTCTCGATATTGGCCTAATATCGAATATTCGATAAGTTTATGTATCGAAAATCATTTTATTTTCTCCTACAGTATATATTATCGGTATGGAGAACCATACATGACTTCCATGTTCTTTCTATCTTTTTAAATAATTTTTAAATATACATTTTTTTAAATATTTTATTTATATAACCTACTATGAATATACATATCGTAATACATTAAAAAAAACATATATACTTACAACGGTTACAGCTCTTTTTGCCAATATTCACTTTTTAGACGAAAAAAGTTACAAATTTGCGAATATTTCCAAAACCCCTAATCCGATTAGCACCAAAATCAATAGGTCTGGAGTACTCACTGAGGCAAACATTTTCCCCAAAAATAATTCAGATCGGTGCATTTTTACAGTAGTTATCGTGAACGAAAGAAAATTCTACATCCGCACAGACACACGCACAGCCGCCATGCGGAAATTAACTTTACTTTAAGTTTTGAAGTTAGTACAATCAGAATTTGTCATTTTCTCGGACACGATTTTTCGATGGTATTACAATACTTCCATTTCTTTCAGAACATGGAAGTAAAATATCGGTATGGAGAACCATACATGACTTCCATGTTCTTTCTATCTTTTTAAATAATTTTTAAATATACATTTTTTTAAATATTTTATTTATATAACCTACTACTATGAATATATGTACATATCGTAATACATTAAAAAAACATACATACTTACAACGGTTACAGCTCTTTTTGCCATTTGTATATAAATATTAGTTTTCTAATGTCAAAAACATAATTCACATTCGTAGAAAAACTAATTTGACAATTTGAATTTAGTTGCATTTGTTTCCAAGGCAACGTGAATTAATGACATATTAGTATTTAAATATCGGTATGGAGAACCATACATGACTTCCATGTTCTTTCTATCTTTTTAAATAATTTTTAAATATTTTATTTATATAACCTACTATGAATATACATATGTACATATCGTAATACATTAAAAAAACATATATATACTTACAACGATTACAGCTCTTTTTGCTATTTGTATATAAATATTAGTTTTCTAATGTCAAAAAACATAATTCACATTCGTAGAAAAACTAATTTGACAATTTGAATTTAATTGCATTTGTTTCCAAGGCAACATGAATTAATGACATATTAGTATTTAAAATTCAAATTTTAAGTGTGTTTTTCACCCCTTTAATGGCTTTTTAGGCACGTACAAATAATAAATGTCCCTTAGATTCAATTGAACTGCATATGTACCAAATCTTATAAAAATTAGTGAGATAATACTCACAATATTCACTTTTTAGACGAAAAAAGTTACAAAATTTCGAATATTTCCAAAACCCCTAATCCGATTAGCACCAAAATCAATAGGTCTGGAGTACTCACTGAGGCAAACATTTTCCCCAAAAATAATTCAGATCGGTGCATTTTTACGGTAGTTATCGTGAACGAAAAAAAAATCTACATCCTGACAGACAGACACACAGACACACGCACAGCCGCCATGCGGAAATTAACTTTTCTTTACGTTTTGAAGTTAGTACAATCAGAATTTGTCATTTTCTCGGACACGATTTTTCGATGGTATTACAATACTTCCATTTCTTTCAGAACATGGAAGTAAAATATCGGTATGGAGAACCATACATGACTTCCATGTTCTTTCTATCTTTTTAAATAATTTTTAAATATACATTTTTTTAAATATTTTATTTATATAACCTACTATGAATATACATATCGTAATACATTAAAAAAACATATATACTTACGACGGTTACAGCTCTTTTTGCCATCTACTATATATAACGAAGTGTCCTCACTGATAATCATTTTTTTGATCATTTCCACTCATCGTAGAACCTTGAAATTTGGTATATACATTCCTTGAGGGTAAAAAATAACAACTAGTGGGCCTTTTTTGAAAAAGTTTATAAATGGAGTGACAAAGGGCCCCCAATTTTTCAAAAAAAAGTTACAATTTTTTTATTATTTTTTTTATATTCCTTGGGCGATATAATGTAAGGTTCAAATTTCAGATTTAAAAAAAATGAAAAAAAGGAAAAAAAAAGTTTTGATGTAAAAAAGTATCAAAACGAAAATCGATTTTAGATTTTTTTTATTTTTTTTAAATACTTTGGTTAATTGACAACCATGAACCCGTGTCTGATTTTTGAAAAATATATGTTAAAGAGGAGAAAATAAACAAAATACGTTTACATATAATGCGCTTTAAGCATCTACTAAATTAATTGCAAATGTCGTAACTATGGATACGTTATATTTTATTGATTATTTTTAAATGTCAGTCATTTAAAATTTTGAAGTAAATGTGTTTAATATCAACAATAAAATATAACAAAAAAGAAATATAAAGAACATAACGAAAAATAATGCACAACTATAAAGTAATAAATAATTTAAATGTTCGTACATAAATTTGTCAAAAAAGACAAACAATCACAGCATTCGAATGACTAACATTCGGCATAATATAGGTAATACATTAAAATTTAAAACTTAAAGTTATTGATATATCAATATTTTTACCTAAATAAGTATTTTATTATATTAATTTGTAATCATACATAAATATTAGAAGAATTTATTTAATTAATAATTAACATTGTCGTAATTTTAAATGATATTTTTTTTAATTGTTGTTTGAATTTGTACATCTGTAGTAATCTGTACGATCTGTCTCTGTGATCTGAACATCGTGCATCTAATGTGGTGTTCACACCGAAAAAACAGTTGATAAAAGACAAAACAGGAACATTTTTACAACAAAATTGCAACTTGTCTCTCTTGACAGAGTTTGTGTTTTGTTCTTAAAAAACAAAACACAAACACGTCATTTTAACAAAATTTTGACAAATGTTTTTAGAGCGTTCACACCAAAAAAACATGTTTCTATAGACAAGAATACAGGGTTGTCCAACATAATATTTAGAATGTTATTTTAATTTTACTTTAATGTAATACGAAGTATAATAAAAATTAGAAATTATCACTATTTTTGTAAAAAAATGAAAAGTTTTATGTTTTTTATATTGATTTTTATGAATTTTATTAAACGTATACTATGCAGTAAAAATGTATTATTATTACCAACGGAGGGATAGTAATTACGAAACCTTTGCCAAAGAAACACATATGTAAATACATTTTTTTTTTTATATTTTTTATCCACCAAGAAGTCCAAAGAAATAATAAAATATAATATATGTATATGTATGTAGTGTACATATGTATACTTAACTCTGTTTTCTGATTGAAAATTATTAAATATGTTTTTAACTATAATCTATTACTAAATGTTATATAAAATTATTATGTTATATTTTACATTGTGTATGCTTTTCTTTATAACTTTATCTTTTTTTAAATGTTGATTAGAAGCAAACTATCTTTCGCAAAATATAACATTTAATAGTTTCGGAAACTAGATCTTTAATTTTTATTTAAATTTTACATCATATGATGATCTTACGTGTCTCCTATTTCCAAAAAAAATACTTATTGCTGTAGAAAATAAAGGTTTAATCGCAAAAATCAACCCTTTTAAAACTAATTTTGAATTTGACGCCAAAACGCTTGCAGATGTCATAGCGCATTTTTGACGTCACGCCTATATAAACACTCCTTGTCAACAATAATAAATCCTTTTTCCATCGCTAACGTTTCTCGGTTTTAATTTTGGTAACACAAAACTGAGCAAACTGCTAATTTAAAATCATAAAATTATTTATAATAATAATTAAACATGGCGGATTGCTGTATTTTGTGTTTTTATTTAAAAAAAAATTATATTAATCTCACTTTTAATATAAAAATAAATACATTTTTTAGAATCTTTTTAACCTATTTCATTATTTAAAATCATAATTTCAGTGATACTTTGTTACTGGCATCATGCCTATTGTACTGATTGTACACCCCTGTATTGTCATATACATCTATAGAAATATAAACTGAGAAAAGGTTGATTTATTGCCTATGTGTAATAATATTTTAACAATACATTTTTTCTATACTTTGCACGTGCATGATATATTATAGTATTTTAAAAAGTATTTAGTTAATTAGTTTTGATTTTTCAATATTTAAAATTTGAATATCTTTTTTTTTTTAATATCTTATATAAATTAAAATTAATATACCATATAAGTATATTTATGTTAATGCAATGTCATTGCCATCTTAATGGTTTAAAATAAAATAATATGTTAATATTATTTTCTTTCAATGAGCGTAATAAAGAAACTAAGCAAAAAAGTTATTTATATTTACTATATCAGGTGAATTTATATTTTTGGTAAGAGAAAAAAGCAAATATTCTGCAAATTATTTTAATATGTATTAAAAGATATTTGGGAGCATAAAACGGTTAAGAAACACTGATCTACGGTTGAGACAAATTCATTTGTATATGCATACAAATGAATAATAAATCATAAACCATCTGTACTCCTATTTGAAAACTACCCGATTTCGGAAACGTAGCAGGTACTTAACAGTGAATTTTAGGACACCTATAAAGTGTTAAATTTTTATTTGAAAATCTATTAGAACTATTTACATCAATTAAAATTATACATCATTTTTTTTAAATGAAATTTGTTTATACATTTTTTTAAATATCTCTCACCGTTTAATAATAATAAAAGAGTCGCGAGTCTCTGGTAAACTTTATAGTACTTACATATTATATATTATAATTATTTAAAATATAATATAAGTAATTATATAAAATATTTATACAACATATACATATAAATAATATAATAATATATTAAATTTCCTTTATAGAAAATATTTTATTAAATTATTAATAATAATAAACTTTGAAATGTTTTCTAATGTTAAGGTTATTATTATTTAGTATTTAATTAATTAATCAATTACTGAATTAGATAATTAAAATTTGTTGATGGATTTTGTTACTGCGTTATATTTTATAAGTTATTAAAAATGTAATTACTAGTTTTATTTTGATAATATCAAAAAACTGATAACTCAACGGTTGAAAATAGTACGTATTTCTCCAATATAAAATAAAAAACACAATTTGTTTTCCATATGAAATGGATAACAAAAACAGTGTCTTTTTTGTACAAATCTATCCGATACTAAGGGTCTGTTTTATTACATGTTGTTAAAATGTCAATCAAAATATGTTGCTGTTTTGTTTTTGTTGGTGTAAACGCCAAAAATGACATGTTTATATTTTGTTATCCCCTTAATGAGGTCTTGTTGGCGAAATGTTGGTAAAAAGTTGCAATTTTGTCCGTGAAAACATGTTCCTGTTTTGTCGTTTTTCGAGTGTTTTTTCGGTGTGAACACTCTGTTTTAAAAATTTGTTGACATTTTGTCTAAAAGACACGATGTTCGTGTTTTGTTTTTTCGGTGTGAACACGCCATAAAACTGACAAAGTTCATTCAATTTACAACTATATTTGATTTAAAAAAGGTTCATCAATTTTAATACGAAATGTAGGTATATAATATTAATAAATAAATATATAATTGTTAATTGTAATTAATTGTACAAAGGATTTACGTTACAAGCTAATAATATAGAGACACTGAATTAACTTAGAAGACTTTTTGAAAGACACGAGCATAAAAACCAAAAATGAAATTATTTTTAATATTCATAAAATGTTATTTCAAATCATGTAGCCAAGTAAGTAGGTATACACATCCATACTAATATTATAAATGCGAAAGTGTGTTTGTCTGTCTGTCTGTTTGTTACCTTTTCACGGCTAAACCGCTGAACCGATCTTGATGAAATTTGGCAGTGAGATAGCTTGCATCCCGAGGATGGACATAGGATATTTCGTATCTCAAAAATTCAACCCCTAAGAAATTACAAGGGGGTGGAAAAACTTTATTTTTTTAGTAATTAATATTTTACCCCCCGATACATATGAAGGGTTGTAAGTGGTTTTATTCGATCCGGCGTAAAAAATACCACAGGGGCAGGGTTTTAGGGGGAAAAACAACCCTCTATCTCGCATAGGAGCCGAGATATTTACGATTTTGTATAATGGAAGAAAACTAAAAATAAGAAAAATTTTATATTTTACCCCCTGTCACATATGAAGAGTTCTAATTGATTACATACGATCTGGCGGGAAAATACTACGGAAGAGGGATTATTAGGGGGACAAAATAACCCCTTATCTTACATAGGAGTCGCGACTAAATGCGAAAGTGCATCTCTCAGTCTGTCTATTTGTTACCTGTTTACGACTAAACTGCTTTACCGATTTTGATGAAATTTGGCAGTGAGATGGCTTACATCCCGAGGACGGATAAAGGCTATTTCGTATCTCGAAAATTCAACCCCTAAGGACTTGCAAGGAGGAGGAAAATTTTTTAATTTTTTTTAGTAACTAATATTTTACCCCCCGTTACATATGAAGGGTTGTAAGTGGTTTTATTCGATCCGGCGGGAAAAGTACCACGGGGGCGGGGGTTTTAGGGGGAAAAACACCACGGGGGCGGGTGTTTTAGGGGGAAAAAAACCCTCTATCTCTCATAGGAGCCGAGATATTTACAATTTTGTATAATGAAAGAAAAATTTAATATTTTACCCCCTGTCACATATGAAGGGTTGTAATTAGTTTCATTCGATCCGACGAAAAAAATAACATGGGGATGGGGGTTTCGAAATCCACGTGAGCGAAGCCGCGGGTAGCAGCTAGTTTGTATATAAATATTAGTTTTCTAATGTCCAAAACGTAATTCACATTCGTAGAAAAACTAATTTGACAATTTGAATTTAGTTGCATTTGTTTCCAAGGCAATATGAATTAATGACATATTAGTATTTAAAATTCAAATTTTAAGTGTGTTTTTCACCCCTTTAATGGCTGTTTAGGCACGTACAAATAATAAATGTCCCTTAGATTCAATTGAACTGCAAATGTACCAAATCTTATCAAAATTAGTGAGATAATACTCGCAATATTCACTTTTTAGACGAAAAAAGTTACAAAATTTCGAATATTTCCAAAACCCCTAATCCAATTAGCACCAAAATCAATAGGTCTGGAGTACTCACTGAGATAAACATTTTCCCCAAAAATAATTCAGATCGGTGCATTTTTACAGTAGTTATCGTGAACGAAAGAAAATTCTACATCCGCACAGACACACAGACACACGCACAGCCGCCATGCGGAAATTAACTTTTCTTTAAGTTTTGAAGTTAGTACAATCAGAATTTGTCATTTTCTCGGACACTATTTTTCGATGGTATTACAATACTTCCATTTCCTTCGGAACATGGAAGTAAAAACGACATCGCAAATAAACAATTATTCTTGTGTAACAGTTTACGTGATTTTCTATATCGTAGCGAAAACTTGACTTGGTAAATATGCAATTCATCAAATCTGATTGTGAGAACCGAAAATAGGAAGTTTAAAATGCGTAAAAATAGTGTAGGAGGGAGCAATTTTCGCAACTGCCTAGGGGCGGCAAATTTCTAAATCCGGGCTTGTATATAATGAAAGCATCTACAAAGACTAAAGATCTCTACTTATGTTATCGAGAGGGCTTCTATAATTTGTTGATATTTTAAACATAATTTAGAAAATGCCATAAACATAAAACATTACAATTATTAAAAATTATATTATGATATTATGTAAGGTTTACACAGTATTTAATATAGGTACATAATCTAGACAGTGTACTATACTATACATTAGTATACATAATAAGAAAGAAATAAAACTATATTTAATACTTAATTTTTATTTTACAATAAGTATCTTTTTCTTTATAAATAGATTTCTTGTCAGCTGGATTTCTTCCTCTTCTGACAGCTCCTTCGTGATATTATCCAATCTTATTTATTTTATTTTTTTTTAAGATAATTGTAGTTGTTCAAGTCGTCTTATTGTCTGTCAAGTGATGGTTTCTTAGACAGGGACACAAGATAGAAAGGAGGTTCCCAATGGGCCGATCATGGGGGGTTATTACAAACAAGGGGGCCGGGATTCATGGAGTTTGATGTGGGATCACTTAGGTTGAGGTAAACATAAATTTTTTTTTTTCATTATTTATTTTGAATTATTTATATGGTTTTTTCATTTTTTATTTTAATTTTATTTTAATTTTAATTTTATTTTAATTTTATTTTAATTTTATTTTAATTTTATTTATTTATTTTTATTTTTTCACTTATATGTTAATATTGGTTAGGTTAGGTTTTTATTCATTTTTTATTTTTATTTTATTTTAATTTTAATTTTATTTTTATTTTATTTTTATTTTATTTTTATTTTATTTTTATTTTATTTTTATTTTATTTTTATTTTATTTTTATTTTATTTTTATTTTATTTTTATTTTATTTTTATTTTATTTTTATTTTATTTTTATTTTATTTTTATTTTATTTATTTATTTATTTAATTTTATTTTTTCACTTATATGTTAATATTGGTTTCTTTGATAAAGTCCATAATATCGTTATAGGAATTTTTATTTTTGAGAATGGATTTTAGGTTATTGGTATCTATTTTTTTATTTTTCTATTTTATCATCATTTCTTCTCTTTTCCGATTAAATAGCGGACAGAAGTTAATTATGTGTTCTATATCAGCTACTACGTTTGCAGCGCAGGAACAGAATGCATCCTGCGCTTGATGGATTTTGTGTAAATACTGGGGAGTATTGCCCGTATTGAAGCGAATTCTACACAGAGCTGTTATGAGTCTTCGTGGTTTGGCGAGAATCTTAGGCTGAATCTCATCGTAGAACTTGCCTTTAACTTTCAAGGAGTTGTGATGTTCTAGTGCCCATTCTTCTTCTATTGTTTTATTGATATGGCTGTAGAAGTCAACGTGTGATATCCTAGTTATATTTATATTGGATTTTTTTGTAGCTTGTTGAGCCAGCATGTCAGCTATTTCGTTTCCTTCCACACCATGATGTCTTCTACACCATATGAATATTATTTCCTTCTTAATTTTTTGAAACTGATCAATTAGGTTTATAATTTTCCATTATATGATGGTTTTTTTTCGGATTTTTAGACTCGTGAGAACACTTCTCGATTCGCTTATTATTATAAAGGTCGCGAAGTCGTCCTCAATCAAATCTTCTAATGCTCTTTTAATGGCGATTGCCTCTGTCGAGAATATGGAGCACATGTAGTTTAGACGCCACGATGATTTCTTTTTCTCGCTTCTGCTACTTTATTATCATCTATTTTAGATCCGTCTGTAAAAATTATACTTCCGTTTGGCCATTTCTCTAGTATAGTGTGCATAAATAGATTTGGATCTTCGTGTAAATGTCTAAATACACCTTTGGTTTTATATGGATTAGTGACGGACAATAAGTATCTATCTATTTATTTCAGCTTCTTCAATATCTAGTTTGAAACGAAATAGATTTAGCATCTATCAATGCAGCTGCGAGTGTATACTCGATTCTTATATCGGAATGTTTACATAAAGTTGACAGTTTGTATTTCCTTACAATATGAGATATTATTAGCTTCACCGAGAGATATGCGAGGGAATATCCTATAACAATTGACAAATATAAGCACACTACATGAAACCTGTACATTAGGGTGGTCCTTATATGGGGTTAGGACGAATGTTGACCAGGCCGCCTACCAAATCAGCTCCAAATAATTCAAAAATAATGTGGAAAAAGTTTCAGCCCTCTATATTAAAAAATGGCCATTAAACTCTTTCTAAAAATCTAGAATACTCATGAAAGCATTCCTGGTACTCATATTCCATATCTAGATGGATAAAGTAAACTTCTGATTCAACGTTGACAGCTATATGGGTCATTGGGTCATTTCATCAAGAGAACATTTTTTACAATTTTTTTTATATAACTTCTGGATAATTTTCTCAGAAAAACATTTGACAATGAAAATATTGATCTTAAAATAAAAAAATTTGATTTTAAAATTAAAATTAACAAACAAAAATTGCTCGTTAGAAATTGATATGGAATGATCTTTTTTGATTTTAGAATTATTTTTTTATTTATTTCAAGATCAGTGTTTTTATTGTCAAACGTTTTTCTGACAAAATGATCCAGAAATTATACAAAAAAAATTTTATTTTATTTTCTTGATGGAATGACAAAATGACCCATATAACTGTCAACGTTGAATCAGAAGTTTATTTTATCCATCAAGATATGGAATATGAGTACCAGGAATGCTTTCATGAGTATTCTAGATTTTTAGAAAGAGTTTAAGATACTCAAGCACGCAGGTCTTTGAAAAATCGAAAAAATACGTGTATTTTAAATGGGAAAATCACCCCCCTCTGGTAATGACCATTTTTTAAGATAGAGGGCTGAAACTTTTTCCACATTCTTTTTAAATTATTTATAACTGATTTGGGAGGCGGCCCGGTCAAAATTCGTCCTAACTCCTTATAAGGACCACCCTAATGTACGTATATCCTTAAGAGTGACATTGGTACAATATTAAATGTAAAAGTGGAAACATAATTAATATTAACCCAGTTAAGTTTCCAAATTTTATAAACAATTACAATCGCTAGAGCTTATATTATCATGTCAAGACGAAATTAAAATTTTGAAAATTCTTTACCTGAAAATATTCAAATATAGAAATAATTTTACAAAAAAAAAGTATTAAAGAAATATCATTTTTTTAATTTATAATTTCATATTACCTCGTCTGCTGGTCACACATAAAAAATGTAATTATTCGTATTTTTAACGAAAATCAATAAATAATCACAAAATAACGTATTAATGAATATAGATTATACCAAATTTACCAATACAATTTCTGGAGCCACCGCCAAATGGTATAAAACTATACGGTCGTAATGTATTTTCTGACTTAAATCTTTCTGGATTGAACATTTTTGGTTCTGGATAAATATCTGAATTATGATGAACTGCGTATAGCGAATGTACTATTGTGGTACCGACAGGAATAATAAAATCATCTAAAAATTAAAAGTACAATTATATTAGGTATAAAGTAGAATTTAACTAGGGGAAAAATAATGTTTCAAATACATATATGTACATATGTTAAAATTTTCTCTCCTCTAATAATATGTACTAAAAAGGGGATCACCAGACCCTTGTCGCACCAATTTGCTTTAAAAAAATTAGGGTTGTAATTTGTAGTAGTGGCATAGACAAACATACACACCAAGCCGTTTGACGGAAAAATTATAAACAAGCGAAAAAAAAATTATGAAATTCCTCTGTAAATTCGCTTAAGTATATGTACAGTCACCTGCAGAACTCGTCTGGCACCCTAAAGGCTAGAATCGCTTACAACAGATTCCAAATTTAAAGACAAACATCATCGGTTATCTGTTTCTATCAAGTTTAATATATTTAAATACTAAAATTCGGAATATCAAATATTTATTGCCACAAAATTTACGTATACAATTTTCAATAGATTACATAATAATTTAATTACACAAATATATATGAGTACCTATTATAAACGAAGAGTAGTTCTTTATCTAGCAAATGAATTTCAAAATATCTGTCTTTGTTTGATACATGGAGAAATGATTTAAATATTATAATTGCACAAATGGGAGGAGCCTACTAAGTTTGTGATAAACGAATATGAATACAAACTGCAAGACCATTAATGCAGTTGACTGTTCCTATCAAAAAAAAAGAAAACGATCGCATCGAACCCGGCCATTCTCGGTTATCAGCTCGTAGCGCTAACGACCGAGCCACCGCTAGTGTTGCGTTTGACATCAACTAACTGAATAGTTTAAGCGAATTTACAGAGGTATTTCATAATTTTTTTCTCGTTTGTTTACGAGTTTTCCGTTAAAAAGCTTGGTGTGTAGGTTTGTCTATGCCACTAATACAACCCTAATTTTTTAAAGACAAATTGGTGCGACAAGGGTCTGGTGGTCCTCTTGTAAGACAAACTCATAAATATATATCTTTGTTTTAAAGCATCATCCAAAACCCATTTTTGCTTCCTCGTCATATCGAAAATACGACAAACTTTGTGATCGTTTCAAGTCTAGTCAAACACTTTTCGTTCCGTATCTGTCTGTCTGTAATGAAATTTAGTTGTTTGCGTCTGGCTTGAGGGCGGTCCCATTTCAAAATCAAAAAAAATCGTGTGTAAGGGGGAGAGATGACATCCCAAAATATATTTTTTTAAGATATCTCAAGAACAATAAAGATTTATCTCTATTTACTTTAAAAAATCGTCTGTTTTTTTTAATTGATATTTATTTTGACATATTAAATAATTCGAAAAATTCAAAAATTGACATCAGTAAACATCCGTTTCCGGTTTAGTGATGGTTTTCAAAAATAGGAGGTGCACATCTAGAGTAGGTATACAAGAACCTTAAGTTTAAAATTTCTGTAAGTCTCATCATTTTGGCTGTAGAGCGTTCACAGACACACAGACGTCATTGAGATAATGGTCGTACGTGGTTCAGAGACCTTCAATACGTGTAATTCCGTTGAAATCTCTCTATTTTTGCTACAGTGTTAGTTATAATTTTCATTTTGAAAGTACAAATTAAAATTTTTATTTTCATTGATATTTAAAAAAAATACAGGCCAATAAAGTATACAACCATTTGAAAAGCTTAGATGTAATGTAATTGCAATTCTCATGAACTCATGTTAGTAATAAAACAAGTAGTTAACTCTTTATTTAATTAATTTAGTTACCAAAGTCCACAAATATAGTTTCTTTTTTAAATTATAGCTTTTTATTTTGTTTATTTTTTTTCTCCAGTAATGGATAAAGTAAAACCAGTAATGAGCACGCAGTGATGGACACTTGCTAATGATTACAAAATAATAAGTACTACCACACAAATTATATAAAAGAATGAATCATCTTTGAAACAATGTAAAGCAGTTGCTATGATAATATAATAATTAACAAATAAATTATACTAATAATTAGTCTAAATGTCCACCATTTTGACATCTGTTGGTCGATTATCATCAAATCAGGCTGTAAGACAGTTAAATGTATATAGATTAATATTCAGAAATGGTAGTAATCAAATATCAACACATAGGTTTTTTTAATTCAGTAAATTTAATTAAAAATTTGCCATTACTGGGTTCCTTGCCAAGACTGGTGCCAGTACCTTATAGTGAAGCCGATTTTTTTCGAAATCCGGATTTTGATGGAATTATCCATTTTGACCTACCCTGAATCCATTCTGACTATTTTCACCATGATGTCTGTCTGTCTGTCGATCTGTGAGCGCTGTAACTCAAATACGACAAATCGTAGAAGGGTGAAATTTTATATTTAAGATTAATTTTTATCTGGGAAGAAAACATTCTATTTTTGAAAACGGTCTTTCGACCGGATACGGATGTTCACCTACATTAGACCGGTGCGTTTTGCACGAATGTTTAAAAATCGTTGCGGCACCGGCAGAATTGGATAGTCCAACTATCCAAATGAAGATTGCCGAGACCCTAGCTCTGACAGATCACGGGAACAGGTCTCGATATGTTTTGAAAGGTTTAAAAACGTAGTTCAAAAACCCAGCCTTATCAGTACACAATGCTTCAATTCCCAGCTTCGTTGTAGGTCAAAAATTTAAATCCAAGATACGTAATCTTGTGTATTTTTTTCCGCTGAATTGAATGGTGCTATTAGTTTTTGGATTAGACGTCAATTTTTGGCGTTACGTAGACTTTTCTGAGCGGGAAAATCGAGATTTTTCGTAAACCCCCTGTTTACGCACTCTGCAAATGAACAGAAACAATCTGAAAAATATTTAAAACGTATTTTTGTTTGGGATTTTTCCTGCAGAATCCGGTGGTATTATTGCTTTGGCCCTAAGAAATTATTTTCATTGATAAAAAATGAATTTTCGATTTTTTTAAATCTAAAAATATCACAAAATCGGGCTTAAATGATTGGTGAACGATCGTAATCACTAAAAAATTATCAAATTGTATAAAATTATTAAATTAAATATACTGTCGAGATTTTCCTTGCATAATTCAGTAGCACCGTTGTCTTTGCTTTATGGAGAAAAAAAAATGAGCGTTGTTACGTGAAGAACGGTGATTTTCAAATAATCAATTAAACTTATGGTAATAATTTTACATAGTCACTGGATAGATTATGTATCATATATGTAATCAAAAACTGTGATGGAAAAATATTGTACGCACAAAATTTATCAAAAATTGAATACAAAAAAGTACATATTTCGTTTATAAATTTCGGATTTAGTCTACGTAACGCCAAAAATTGACGTCTGATCCAAAAACTAATAGCACCATTCAATTCAGCGGAAAAAAATACACAAGATTACGTATCTTGGATTTAAATTTTTGACCTACAACGAAGCTGGGAATTGAAGCATTGTGTACTGATAAGGCTGGGTTTTTTAACTACGTTTTTAAACCTTTCAAAACATATCGAGACCTGTTCCCGTGATCTGTCAGAGCTAGGGTCTCGGCAATCTTCATTTGGATAGTTGGACTATCCAATTTTGCCGGTGCCGCAACGATTTTTAAACATTCGTGCAAAACGCACCGGTCTAACCTACATACATATATCGATTTTTGAATTTTTCGAATTACTCTGAAACAGTGCGAAATAGAGAGAAAAATGGTCACGTTAAAATTGTAGGTAATATCAATATCTATAATTTATGTTCTATTCATTTTTTGGGAAAAAATAATTTTTGAAAAAAATAATTTTATTATAATTCAAATGGTTCATAACAGAAATGAAATATCTGCCATGAGTGTCGTGGGACTTTCTTATACGTAATACTGAGAGTGAACTGTGTGGGTGATTCTAAATAATTATTTTAAAAAAAAAATTCTAACTAAATCATCAAAAATTGACAAGAGTAAACATCCGTTTTCTTTAAAAACGTTCAAAATATTCATGTGATACATACTCGTAATATAGAGAATAATATTATGTATAGTTTATGTCCCATTCATTTTATTTTATCTTTTATTAGTTTGTCAGAAATATGTTATAATAACTTATGAATCACGTACACTGTTAAGATTACGTATAAGAAAGTCCCATAGGTTCAATGGCAGATATTTTGAATTTAGCTTCTGTAAAAATCCCTCAATTTTTAATTCCCTAAAAGAATTGAAAAGCAGGTACACTTTAAAATGCTTTTTTTTGTACGATTTGTTTAGTTTGTAGAAGCTCACAAAGTGAAAATTGCAGGACTCGGTGGAAAAAAAATTTAAAAAACATTTTGAAGGAACTAAATTCTAAGCTTTCAAACATAATGGCAATTTTGCTTCCTCGCAATATCGAAGATACGAGAAGTTTTGTGATCATTTTAGATTGAGACAAAAAAATGTTCTTCGATTTCAAAATTTTAAATTGATCTATTCGTTTCACGTCAAGACAAACACTTTTCGTTCTGTGTCTGTCTGTCCGTCCGTCTGTCCACTGAATCCTTGTCACACGCATAACTCATGAACCACAGACCCGATATTATTGAAACTTGGTCGGATAGTTGGGTCTGGCTTGAGGACGGCCCCATTTCAAAATCGCGTGTAAGGGGAGGGGTGACACCCCAAAATATTAATTTTTTCAAGATATCTCAAGAACGTACGTGAAAATTTTGTAGAATATTTTTTGTAGAGCATTAAATTTCTATAATATGGGTCTACAACGTTTGTTGTAAAATATTCCCTTACAAAGATTTATCTCAATTTATTTTAAAAATTCGTGTTTTGTTTTTCTAAGTTGATATTTGCTTGGACATATTAAATGTCATTTTGACGTTTGCATAAATTTAGATTTAGATTGTAATCATCAAAAAATTAAAAATATATGAAAAAATATTCAGGTGCGTTTTAAGAAAAATTTCGAACTAAAATTTTTTAGTAAAATTGTATAAAAATTAAATGGTTAACCAATTCCAGGCAAATTATCTAAACACTATCGGTTTTTATTTAAATTGTTGAATAATTAACTACCTTTGGTGAATTTAGCACGAGGAAGCACTGAGCATTTACTTAGCAGATGTTTTTTTACACTTGCTTTAAAATTTCTAGACGAACCATTTATTGGTCTTTAACTTCTTACAATGTAAATGAAAATATTTTTTTAAGAAATCTTAGAATTTCATAATTTAACTTTCTTTAAGAAAATTTCTATGTTGTTGTTTTTACCAAAGCAGCTATTTAAGTATTACATTATTTATAGGAAAATAAAAAATCATTTTTTTGACGAGTGAGCAAATTAAAGTTTATTTTTCCGTCCTTGTATTTGTATTTGCACAAAGCCTCACAAACCCAGATGGCTCTACTGCTAAAACGGTTCGTTGGGATCAAAAATTTTAAAATTATTATCTTAAGAGAAAAAATGCAGTTTAAAAAAATAACTTTTTTTATAATTTCATTACAAAATAAAATAAAAAATTTTAAATTGAAATTTTTTATAAAACTTTTCAGACAAACGTATCTTTCTTTTCTGCAAAATACGAATCTTCAAAAAAATAAATAGATTTCCTTTGAAAAAATTTGTTGACCCCAAAATGACCTTCAAACCTCCCCTCGAGGTTAAAATTGTTACCTCCATTGATTTTGCCCCTCTAAAGCCTGAAACTTTTGTATCAAATATTTTCCCTAAAAATCCATAGTTTTCCAGATATTAAACAATCTCAAAACTTAAAAATCACTCTGTATACATACATAGATTTCCTGAATTGTATAAATTTTTTAAGAGTTATAAAGAAATAATATAAAATAAAGTGAGTGTTTTTTTTCAATTTGAAGCATTTTAACTAACAACAAATAGAGATGAGTTCTTTTAAATTAATAACAAATGTAATTGTTAATTATGAAAGTGGCTTAACTCCATTTGTGGTAAAAAAACACATATTATTCATTTAATAATTGGTGTTATTTTAACAGTAATTATAAATTTAACTCCCTTAGAAACACTTGTGGCACATTGATATCTTACAAGTATATTTTTAATTTTATTGAAACGTAAACTCTTTAATATCTCAGTTTAAACATAAATGGAGTTAGGTCACTTTCAAAATAAACGGCTCATATATTGTTTCAATATCCTCGACAACTCCTCAAAGTTTGTCTGTATGTTTACGGGACAGCCTGTTTAAAGTAATAACCGCGAAACTTTAAAAATAGTATTTAATAAATAAATAAAATGAAATATTACCCAGATACATAGTTTCTGTAACATTTCGGGCAAGTAGAGGAAGTGCGGTGTAAAGTCTCATGGTTTCTTTTACCACCATCTCCAAGTATTTCATTTGTTTTATATTTTCAGCATCAATTGGTTTTTCAGAGTCACCTAAAACGTGTTTAATTTCTTCGTACAATTTTTCCTGAACTTCTGAATGCATTGCAATCATTAACAGAGCCACTTGAGTAGTAAATGTAGTTGTTTCTGCACCCTTAAATGTTTAC
The DNA here is from genome assembly GCA_961205875.1 of Sialis fuliginosa. Classification (NCBI taxonomy): domain Eukaryota; kingdom Metazoa; phylum Arthropoda; class Insecta; order Megaloptera; family Sialidae; genus Sialis; species Sialis fuliginosa. The sequence continues at coordinate 306,670 of OY540816.1, read as the reverse complement.
AAAGTTATTATTATTAATGTTAATAAAGCTATTATGTTTATTTACATACCGCAAAAAAAAATAAAAAACAATCGTGTTTTACTTCTTGCGGTGTCAGTTCACCGGATTCTTCCAAATCAAGCAATAAATCAAGTAGACATGTTTCATTGTTTTCATCGTCAAAATACTTTTCCTTATTCATTTTCATCATAGCTCGTTTTTCTCTCCTATTTTCTATGTACTAATAATTCATTTTATATTCAGGAAGTTCATGGGAATCGAGTGATCATTGTTAACTTTGTTATACATAATTGGAACTAGAGCTAGGCGCGTGAGTAATTTTTGCTCACGGTCACGCACGCGTACGAGAGAAAATTTTTTAGTCACGCCCGCTCACTCACGGTTACAAAAAAGGTATTCACGATCACGCTCGCTCACGAATTCTATTTTTTTACTCACGTCCGATCACGCACGGCGGGTCACGCTCGTGACACGATTTAATGTGATTGTTGTAAATTAAATTTTAAAAGGATGAAAATTAATGTTTTTTACGTGCAAGATATTGTGTATATTTTATATTCATATTATTTCTTCTTAATTGCATTCTAGTACAGTAATAGCAAACAAAACAATTATAAAATAAAGCTACAATACATTTTCAAATCTTTTTTTTGGTGTTCTGATATAGTTGGCAATACTGACCAAGTGCTTTTAAAAATTATTATATTTATGCATAGATATTAAAAAAAGATCAAAAAAGTTTATAAAAAAAATTGCTTCAAAATATATTCACGGACTCACGCACGAAAAAAATGGATTCACGCACGGTCACGTATTGTTTTCATTTGACTCACGATCACGCCCGCTCACGATTCAAGATTTGAAAATCGCTGACCAGACGTGACCCGAAAAATTAACGGTCTGCGCCCAGCTCTAGCCACATACCTTGGTATAAAAAAATAATTTTTTTACCTAGCTTTAGCTCCTTAGTGCCCCCCCCCCCCCCTAAAAAATATTTTTTCAATATATTTGTACATCTTTTACTAGAGGGCATCATTTTACATGTTCAGTAAAAATTTCAAGTTTCTAGCAAAGTGAGATTAATAGGGTCTCTTTGGAACCCAAAAAATAGGTATTATATATGTTTCTTTTGTAAAATTTTCTGTTTTTTCGAATTTTAACAAAAATTAAATTTAAAAAGTTATTAGCAAAAAACTGCATTTTTGCATGTAAATTTTTAAATAAAAACTTTAGCACCCACTTTCTCGCGGATACATTTTGATATGTTATTCTACACACTTGTCATCGGTCGAAGAATTTTTCCGAAGTGATAAACTAATATGACTCCCCTAAACTAGATATCGATTGAATTGAGAACCTCCCCTTTTTTGAAGTCGATTAAAAATTATGGCGTATTTATATATGTTAATATTTGATAATTTCTTACCCAAGTTGTAAATTCATTACATTGATCTTGATGATACTTTTGTATTTTATATTGGTTAGAAAACTTGTAGATAAAATCAAAGTGTAACCAAAACTTTAACATTCGCTGACATGATGTACCGATTGATCTATGAATAAATTACAAACATTTTTATTATCAAAGGCAAGTGTTTCCGAGTCTTACTCTTATCAGTTACCTAGATGGATAGTTCATTTTTAATTAATACATATAAAATAGTACCTAATATCGATGGTATATTCGTAACATGATTATTAATATTCTGTCCATTTAAAATTAAAAATTTACACTTATGTTATGATCTTAGAGTGCCTTAGAATCCTTAGACCATCGATATAGCTAAAATATGATTATTTACTAAACAGATGAGTTATATACACGAAGTCCGTAAGGGTGACCATTTATGTAAGAAAATTGGAATCTTTTCAACAACTTGTAATTTTCTAATTACAATAAAAAAATGTTGTTCTCTACCAAAAAAATAATGTTAGTATATGTTCTATTATTGCGATATTACATAAAACATTAACAAAATTGTATTCTTTGTACAGGTGTATCAAAACTCAGAACCTATTTTTTCTAAATTTTCGAATTGCCTATTCAATTCTAAACACATTTTATAAAAACAATATAATTATAATAATAAATGATCATATTATACAGGGTGGGGCAATAGTGTGTGGAAGTTCGATAGCTCGTAGACCATAACAGATAAAAAAAAATTTCTAATGCAGATGTAAACTGTGGGTAAATGCGCATACATAGAAATTATTTTCAAATATACAGGGTGCTACAAAAAAGTGTGGCACGCTTAATGTAATTTGTTTTAAATGGAATGCCCTGATTATTTTTGCATATTTAAAACATCTCTTGGGATGTTTATTCATATCAAAAATATTAGCCCCATCTGATGTACGGTTCAGACGTAATAATATATTTTTCAAAAAAATAGACTTTTACATTACTCCACTTAAAAATTCACCACTTCCGCGGCCGTAGCTTTGAAGACGAAATTAAATATGGACCTTATTGTAGGAGGTTGGTGGGTACTTTTGCTTCAATATCTTAGAGCCACCATGTACAGGGTGTTCAAAATTAATTTTCAAATTTTGAGAACTTCAAAGTTATTTTTCTCAACTATTTCAAATGGAACACCCTATATATTTTTTAATGATGTTATGTAGAATTACATAACGAACATTTTTTGTTTGTTCATCCTTATGGTTATTTGTAACCATTTTTGAATTATTGAGCAAAAAGTACAAAATTCAGCAATATTTACTAAAAAAAATTAATTTTTTTTCAAATAAAATAAAACACCATGTACAGGCTCTTCATGTTGCCCATAAAACAGCATTTTATGTTTCTGTCTCAATTTCACACTGCTCATTAATGAATTTATATGATTGTAAATTATTTTGGTTGTTTGTGTTCAATAAAATAATAAAGCATCTGTTTGCTAGCTGAAAAAAATTCAAGCTGTTTTTATGGGCAACATGAACATACTGTACATGGTATTTTATTTTATTTGAAAAAAAATATTTTTTTTTAGTAAATATTGCTGAATTTTGTACTTTTTGCTCAATAATTCAAAAATGGTTACAAATAACCATAAGGATGAACAAACAAAAAATGTTCGTTATGTAATTCTACATAACATCATTAAAAAATATATAGGGTGTTCCATTTGAAATAGTTGAGAAAAATAACTTTGAAGTTCTCAAAATTTGAAAATTAATTTTGAACACCCTGTACATGGTGGCTCTAAGATATTGAAGCAAAAGTACTCACCAACATCCTACAATAAGGTCCATATTTAATTTCGTCTTCAAAGCTCCGGCCGCGGAAGTGGTGAATTTTTAAGTGGAGTAATGTAAAAGTCAATTTTTTTGAAAAATATATTATTATGTCTAAACTGGACATCAGATGGGGCTAATATTTTTGATATGAATAAACATCCCAAGAGAAGTTTTAAATATGCAAAAATAATCAGGGCATTCCATTTAAAAAAAATTACCTTAAGCGTGCCACACTTTTTTGTAGCACCCTGTATATTTGAAAATAATTTCTATGTATGCACATTTACCCACAGTTTACATCTGCATTAGAAATTTTTTTTTATCTGTTATGGTCTACGAGCTATCGAACTACCACACACTATTGCCCCACCCTGTATAAATCCATATATAAAATAATATATAATCCATAAAACAATTCGCTAGAACTTACAAACTTTAACATCATAAAATCTAGAAATTAAATAAACAAAATGATGCACAAAAGATAATTTCTTTGTTCAAAATGTCCACCAGCGGCGTTAATACAAAGTTGTAACATATCATTCAAATTATATTAAATGTACAAATAACTTTTTAGCGGCTGGATATAGAACATAGTTTATAAAATGTGTTTAGAATTGATATTGGATGTTTCATTTGAATATTTTGAAAAAAAATTGGGTTCAGAGTTTTGATACATCCTGTACAAAGAATACAATTTTATAAATGTTTGATGTAATATCGCAATAACCTAACCAAAACTATTTTTAGCAGAGAATAATTTTTTTTTGTAATTAGAAAATTACAAGATGTTGAAAAGGTTACAATTTTCTTTAAAAAATGATCGTAATTTCTAATTAATAATTAATTAATTAATATTATCATTAATTAATTTAAACGTACACTTAAGTTTGAATAATTAAATGACCAAAATTCTTGAACTTTAAAGAAATATTTTTAATTTAAATAATTTTTTATCTGTTCGTTTTCCAGGAAAGGGTTAATGAGAAATTATGTTCATTTTCAAGAACTTTAAACAGAAATTACAAAAATGAAATTATGTCAATGCCGAAACTATACCGTTTTTTTTAAATCATTTTTTTTTAGGGGGAGGTAAAATTGACAGAACTCTTTTTCAAAATATTAAAGAACTCCATAACTCTATTTTTTTCGAAACTTGTGGTGTTAACTGCACACAGGTGATTTTTTTTGTCTAGACTTCGAAATATCAAAAAAAAAGTTCATGATTTTTTATTTCGTAGGATATCGAATTTACAGAAAAATTTCAAGTGAACAAAAATGCTTATTTTAATGCGATAAAGCTCCTAGAACTTTATACGTGTATTTCCGCACATTTTTTTGCCGAAATATAAAAAAAGTTGTATCTTTTTTTGTGTAAAATTCGATTCTTCAAAAAAAACTTCACCTTCAGATAACTTTGACCTCGACCGAATTAAAAATATATATAGCCAACTGTAACTGTTAGGTTTCTGATGAGGACATCTTGTAAAATTGAAAGACTTGGCAAGTAACATCGTGTTTTTGTGGCTAAAGGTTTTATATATTTGATTTAAATGACAAAGAAACCATAGGTTCTCCGTTTTCCAGTAATACTTACATATGTGCTCCTTTCATATATTTGAATATTCTGTTTGAATCGATAACTTTTGTGTCCATTACGTTAACTGTAATAGATAAATTATGATAATACAGTTATTTATTATTATAATTCTTATAAAATATTTCTTGAAAAAAATGTACTCCGTCATTTTTTTCTAGCTCAAATCTTCTAATGACTGGATACATCATTCTATTCAAAAATTTTGAATTATTTGGGATTGAACTTTTGCATTTTTGACATGTCGCGTATGACACTTTAAACTATCCAAATCTCAAATAATCATACATCATTAGAAAGCTCATTATTTCTACTTTCAAAGCAAATTTTAAAAATAAAATTTCATTAATATTTAACGAAACTAGAGCACTTTTATTAAAACCCTGAAATTTGGGAACAAGTCGGCATATTTTCTAAACAATTGAATGTATGAAAAAAATTTTTTTACAAAAGATTCTTACTTTTTACGATCTTTAAAATTATGTACTTTTAGATGTAGTATTCCATTTGATTTTGCTGAGAAACGGGCATTTGCCCCTCAAACTACCCTCCAAGTTTTAGAGGGTTGAAAATATTTTATTGAAATTCTTTAGGGTCAATATACAATAGTAAATTTTTTATCATCTATATTTTTATCTTCAATAGTTTGGGCGTAAAACATAGTGGACGGGTGGTCTGGAACACCCGGTATGTAGTACCTACATATAAAGCTCAACGTCTGTCTGTCTGTCCGTTAGTGCGCTTAGAACTATATATAGGATATATTTTATTAAGTTAGGTGACATAAGGAATAAGCAGTGATGATAATATTAAATTAAATCGGATAAAAGTTTGCCGCCAGCGCGCTCTTTGTGTAGAAACAATAGATCTAAAATAAAGTCCGTGATACCGTATATCTAATAGATCGAGAGTCGGTAACAGTAAATTTGCCGTTATCGTGGATTTAAATAAGTTTTATATTAATTGACGGTTAAAGACCATACAAACAAAATAAGAGCGGTATGACAGCGCAAAGCCTGCCAAAAAGGTGTTTAATTAAATGTATTATTATACAAGTCTTGAGGCTTCCGCGGTGAAGATGTCCACTGCAATGTGTGACGAAACGTTGGCCGATAACACGACCAAACCGACGCGGCTTACACCCAGAAGCCAAGATCTATAAATGTATTATTATTAAAAAAAATTGACTTTTTGCCGTTATCGCGAAATTGAATAAAATTTATAATACGTATAATAGATTATAATAAATTTAATATTGCATCCCCTGTCACGTATGAAGGGTTGTTATTACTTTCATTCAATTCGGCGGGAAAAATACTTGGGGGAGGGGAATTTTGGAGGACAAACAATCCCCTATCTCGCATAAGAACCGAGATATTTACAATTTTATATTATAAAGAAAAAACAGAAAAAAGAATAATTTAATATAGCATCCCCTGTCACATATGGAGGGTTGTAAATACTTTCATTCGATCTGGCGGGAAAAATACTATGGGAAAAGGGGGTTTTAGAAGGAATAACAAACATAGGAGCCGAGATATTTACGATTTTGTATATCTAATAAATAAAAAGCAAAAAAATGTCTTAAAATATTATTTGTGCTGCTAACATAAAAAAATTATACAACGCGACCGAAGCCGCGGGCACAGCTTGTATATTATATAGTAAAAAAAAATATTACTTACAACAAACCATTTTCCCAACCATCACATTTAACATATCAGACACATTTTCGAAACTCAAGTTTTTATTTGATATTTGACTTTCATTTTCCTTTAGATACTCAGTGCATATTGTCCCCATGTAATTGACTTTGTTAGAACATTTAATGCTTGTAAAAACCGTTTGATAAAGTTTACGATGCGGTTTCCATAATGAAGCTGAAAAAAATATTGCAAATGTAATATTAGCGTCCAGGACGAAGTTGATACTGTTATCGATAACTTTTTTGCCTTCAAAAAAAGAAGGAGATTCTCAATTCGACAATATATTTTTTTATGCATGCTCAGGCATAACTCCAACAAATATGCACAGATTTGGACGATTTTTTTTTATTTGAAATAATACAGTGCGTTCATGATGAAAGGAACAAATTCGTTTAAAATTCGGGTAATTATTTTGTGCAAAAACGTTCGGACACGTCGATTAGTATTTTTAGTTGCGGATTTTTTGAGATAAGAAAATTGTATACAGGGTGTCTCAAGAAGAACATAAACAGTCATCATTGATTTTTTTAAATGAGACACCCTATATATTATGCACATTTTTGAATTGTACGGTGTATTCTGAATACTTTTTGTATAACTTATCATATCTCTAAAATCAGCGGTTTTCGGAATAATGACGTTTGAAAATTGACATTTTGAAATACACCCTGACAAGTCAAATAAAATGTTTAAATTGAACAAACACACCTTGAATTTTTTTTTAAATCCAACAAAAACAACCTGGTATTGCAAAAAAAATATTGAACTTTTTTTCTGTTTTTTTTTTTTGCAATACCAGGTTGTTTTTGTTAGTTTTAGAAAAAAATTCAAGGTGTATTTCTTCAATTTAAACATTTTATTTGACTTGTAAGTGTGTATTTCAAAATGTCAATTTTCAAACGTCATTATTCCGAAAACCGCTGATTTTAGAGATATGATATGTTGTACAAAAAGTATTCAAAATACATCGTACAATTCAAAAATGGCATAATATATAGGGTGTCCCATTTAAAAAAATCAATGATGACTGTTTATGTTCTTCTTGAGACACCCTGTATACAATTTTCTTATGTCAAAAAATCCGCAACTAAAAATACGAATCGACGTGTCTGAGCGTTTTTGCACAAAATAATTACCTGAATTTTAAACGAATTTGTTTCATTCATCGTGAACGCACTGTATACTCCCGAGGTGGCCCCATTCCTAAAAGACCCTTTCATGACTTTATTAGAAAAAAATTTTTTTTTACCCTCACCATTAGTGTGAAAAAGTACACAAAAATGACCTTTTATGTTCTTTTAGTAAATCTATCGCTACTTTATAAATATTGATAATGTTGCCAGGTATTTTTACAGCTTAATGTATCCCCAACAGTCCTGTAAATTTTGAAATTGATCCATCGAACCGTTTTTCCGGACCGATTGATCAAAGTTTTACAAAACAATTAAAGGAACAAGTGTATTGTGTAACAGACTGGAACATAACATTGTGTAATCATCATCAAAATGAAAAAAACGATTTTCGATTTTTGATTTTTTTTACAGTTTTGCATTAGTTACTTGTTAAATTTGAAATGGAGAAAAAAAATTCCAAAAAATTTAAGACACGATTCGGCTTTTGCGTACCATAATTTTACTCATCTTGAATTAATTGCATTAATTAATTCTTTCGCAGCGGGAACCGTACGAAATTGTAAAATAATTTTGTCTCGCATGCTGGAATCGAATTAATACGCAAGCAAAATTTGATCAATCGGTTCGGAAAAACGGTTCGATGGATCAATTTCAAAATTTACAGGACTGTTGGGGATACATTAAGCTGTAAAAATACCTGGCAACATTAGTCTTCCCATCAATATTTATAAAGTAGCGATAGATTTACTAAAAGAACATAAAAGGTCATTTTTTTGTACTTTTTCACACTAATGGTGAGGGTAAAAAAAATTTTTTTCTAATAAAGTCATGAAAGGGTCTTGTAGGAAATTTATTAAAGTTTTTAAAACTGCCCTTAAATTTACTTTTTAATCATTAGTTGCTGATATATTGATGATCGAAGACAAGAGAATCCTTTTTCATTTAAAGGCAGATATCTCGGCGAAAAAAAATTGAGAGAGACCAAAAAAAACCAAATTAAAGCTGAATAAACAAGTTAACTGACCAATGCATTGATTTAACTGAAAAAAAAATTCTCAAGCTCGAGGACCCTTAAAAAAAATTTTAAAAATTGGAAAATTTTTGTGTCCCACTATTTCTTTTGATTGCGCGATAACCGTAACTCAAAAAAAATTATGCTAAAAAATCTCAAAACTAGAAACTTGACGCTTTAAAATGCTTTTTGTTTTATTTCGATACGACCATTTTTCACAAAGATACAGCACTTCAAAAAACACCCCAAAAAAATGTTTAATTTCTTGTTCCTTTAATTGTTTGGATGAGTGTAGTTTTCTTGAAAGTTAGAATAATAAATTACAAAAATATATTCACCTGGCTTATATAAATAGGATGTTTCTCCTAAAATGTCGCTTAAGTTTTTATAAAAATATATTGCCTTCTCAATTGTGCTTGACGAAGTGTAAATTGTTTGTAAATATTCAGGTTTAGCAATAACGATGCAAAGTTTCGGTCCAATCCATATTTTTACCGGTCTTGTCTTAAGAGTATCTACATTAGCATCAAGAAGACTCACAAAGAGTTTGTATATACCTAAAATAATAAACAATATGTACGTATGGCATTTGTACAAGAAGAAAAAACAAAGTTTATCAATGTTTTATAAATCAAGGAATAGTTTTATTAATGAAAGTATGCAATCCATGTTGTCAATACACTTTTGTCATTTCAACGGTAGCTTGTCCAATCCGGTGGTGTAAAAATTTGGTAATCAATAGTCAATGAAATCTTGGAAGGCCTGTTTTACAGCATTGTCGGAAATATTTTTTTCCTATAAAAAAGTTATCCTAATTTCGAAACAAGTGGTAGTCAATAGGGGCAAGATCTGGTGAGTATGGTGGATAATGAAGAACGTCTAACTCCAACTATTGTAGTTTTACCTCCTGACCGTTGTTGTGCAATAGATATGAGTCGATCGGTTGACCAATCTAAGCTGTTTTTGGATCATTTGGTACGAGTATACTTCTGCCATGATCGATGATCCAGGTTTCATTAAATGATAATAGATCACATCTGTGCCAAATTACCATCAGCTTTTGACGAATAATGCGCTTTGAGATATGTTTTGGGGGTTCGTCCTTGTTCAGCCATCGTGCTGAATGTTTACGGTTGTCGTATTGGATCCATTTCTCATCTCACTACATCATTCGAATCAAAAATTGATAATTTTTGATTAATTACGACAATGCTTTAAAACAGGCCTTCTAACAAGCTTTGACACCACCTGACTGAATAAGCTACTGCTGAAATGGCAAAAGTGTATTGGCAACATGGGTGCATACTTTGATGAATAAAACTATTCCTTGTATATATAAAACATTACAAACTTTGTTTTTTTTTCTACAAATTTCATACTTGTCGACTGATATTTATAACATTATGTCAATATCGCTTTATATTTTTATAGAGCATGAATATAAATCATAAATGTTAATTAATAATAATGTATATGTAATACTTTAAAGAATGTGTTTTGCTTCCTCGCAATATCGAAGATGCGAGAAAGTTTGTGATCGTTTTAGATTGAGACAAAAAAAAAGTTCTCCGATTTCAAAATTTTAAATTGATCTTTTCGTTTCACGTCAATACAAACACTATTCGTTCCGTGTCTGTCTGTCTCTCTGTCTCTCTGTCCGTCCGTCCGTCAGTGTGTGTGTTCGTATGTCCCCTGAATCCTTGTCACATGCATAACTCATGAACCACTGAACCGATATTAATGAAACTTGGTCGGATGGTTGGGTCTGGCTTGAGGACGTTCCCATTTCAAAATCGTGTGTAAGGGGAGGGGGGGGGGTGACACCCCAAAATATTTATTTTTTCAAGATATCTCAAGAACGACACATGTTATGTGAAAATTTTATAGAATATTTTTTGTAGAGCATTAAATTTCTATAATATGGGTCTACAACGTTTGTTGTAAAATATTCCCTTACAAATATATAATTTAATATACAAATTTATTAAACAAAATAAAATAGAATTGTAAAAGCCAGTGGGATAAATGTAATACCCGCAGGAAGACGATTCACTCATACAACTCCGTGAATACACGAGGGGGTATGGGTGGTCGCATGAATGCGGGTATAGATTAAGATAGAATAAGATCCTATTGTGTAAACCTAACCCGAAAATCCATGGTCATTTGGGCGTCGTAAATGTGCCTGCCCTGGTTGCCCCGGGGTAAGTTCCCTTCCTAACAGTAATCCCTGTTCGGTGAGGGGTGTGATGTAACTGGCTGTATATAAAAAACTAGCTGATACCCGCAGCTTCGCTTGCGTGGATTTCGAATCTAATGACAACCCTCCATACCTGACATGGGGTGAAATATTTAATCTTTCTTTTATTTGTTTGTTATTGATTATACAAAATCGTAAATATCTCGGCTCCTATGCAATATAGAGGTTGTTTTCCCCCGTAACACCCCCTCCCCCACAGTGAATCAAATAAAACTAATTACAACCCTCCATAAATGACAGGGGGTGAAATATAATTTTTTTCTTTTGTTTAACTTTTATTCATTATACAAAATCGTAAATATCTCGGCTCCTATGCCAGATAAGGAGTTGTTTTTACCCTTAGATCCCCCTCCCCTGAAATATTTTCCCGCTGGATCGAATGAAACTAATTACAACCTTCCATACGTGACAGGGGATGAAATATTAAATAATTATTTATTTTTATTCATTACCTATACAAAATCGTAAATATCTCGAAACCCACCACCTGGGTTGAATGTCGAAATTTTTATTTTTATAAATTAAGCAGCTATGCAGATAAACATGTCAAAAGAGTATCTGTGCCTAGTTTCATTCGAGTGAATACAAAAAAAATGTTTTTCTCATACAAACTTTTTCACCCCCTTGCAACCCCCTTTAAGTGTTAAATTTTGGAAAATGTTTACGTGTTTGATTGTTTTGTATTGAAGAGTATTTATTTTAAGTTTCAAGTAAATCCGACCAAAAAATATTTTTTCCATACAAACTTACACCCTCTTACCCCATTTAAGAGTTTAATTTTGGAAAATACTGAAATGCGTGTTTCATTGTTTGTATTGAAGAGTATTTATTTTAAGTTTCAAGTAAATCTGACCAAAAAATATTTTTCCTATACAAACTTATCCACCCTCTTGCACCCCCTTAAAGATTTAATTTTGGAAAAGCTTGAAATACGTGTTTCATTGTTTGTATTGAAGAGTATTTATTTTAAGTTTCAAGTAAATCCGACCAAAAAATATTTTTCCCACACAAACTTTTACACCCTCTTACCCCATTTAAGGGTTTAATTTTGGAAAAAGCTGAAACATGTGTTTCATTGTTTATATTGAAGAGTATATATTTTAAGTTTCAAGTAAATCTGACCAAAAAATATTTTTCCTATACAAACTTATCCACCCCCTTGCACCCCCTTAATGAGTTAATTTTGGAAAAGCTTGAAATATGTGTTTCATTGTTTGTATTGAAGAGTATTTATTTTAAGTTTCAAGTAAATCCGACCAAAAAATATTTTTCCCATACAATCTTTTACACCCTCTTTACCCCCTTAGAGGTTGATTATCGAAAAGTTCTTTCTTAGTGGGTGGTTACGTCATAAAAGGAAGACACCCTTAAAATTTCACGTTTCTAGGACCAAAAAATATTTTTTCCATACAAACTTTTACACCCTCTTTACCCCCTTAGGGGTTGATTATCGAAAAAACCATTCTTAGTGGGTGGTTACGTCATAAAAGGAAGATACCCTTAAAATTTCACGTTTCTAGGACCAGGGGTTTCGGCTGGGCGATGATGAATCAGTCAGGACATGTTATTATATGTATATAGATGAGGCCAAAAAATATATATATAAAAAAAAAAAATTCCCTTACAAATTTATTTTAAAAATTCGTGTTTTGTTTTTCTAAATTGATATTTGCTTGGACATATTAAATGTCATTTTGACGTTTTAAATGTCATATTGACGTTTGCATAAATTTAGATTTAGATTGAAATTGTCAAATATTTTTTAGTAATATTGTATAAAAATTAAATGGTTAACCAATGCTAGGCAATTTATCTAAACATTATCGGTTTTTATTTAAATTTGTTCAATAATTAACTACCTGTGATGAATTTGACACGAGGAAGCACTGTGTATTTACTTGGCAGATGTTTTTTTTTAATAAACAATCTAAAATAGTTTATATCAATAAATTTACCTTCACAATTTTGGTTTACTATTTTATTGAGAATACCAATGAAAGGTAATGATGGATAACATGGTATATTTGCAGTTAATTTATTTAAATGTCTTCTTTTTATGCAGTGTTGAATAAATAACAATAATATTAGCACACATAAAATCGTGCACATAGCTGCAAAAATGTAGATTTGGTAAACCATTTCTTCACCTAAAAACAATCGACAATTTGGTACTTAACCCTCCGTTAGGCGCGTGGCGTACATGCGTAGACCACTACTATAAAAACTGTAACAATACAAACCACGTTTTATTTTAGCACGTGCCCTTTTGAGTAGCTGTCGATTACATATCCTTATATATTATTAGTTACTTAGTTGCAATTTTTTAGCCCGGTGTTTTGAGTTATAGCGAATCAAAAACGGCTGGTCTACGCATGTATGCCGCGCGCCTAAACTCGCGACAATAGTACGCGCGCCTAACGGAGGGTTAATATTAATTACAACAAGAATGTTAGATGTTCGGATTTTTTTCTGGTTAAATTTTTAGAACATAATTTCAAATAACTGTGCTCTCTGAAACTGAATTAGTAGTTATATCACTAATTGAATTAGTCACTTTAAAATTCACTAAAAGAATAGTGATTTCGATCAGAAAGTGGCGCCATTACGGTATTTATTATTACTTCGAATTATCAATGTATACGAATTAAGAATTTTGAGTGAGTTATTAACAGAGCTATGCGGTACTCGAGTACTGTACTCTAAGTACTTTTAGTGTACTCGTTACTCAGTCCACGAGTACTTTACTTTTAATGTACTTGTACTTAATCCATTTTAAACCGCGAAAAAGTACTCGAGTACATTTCCGTGTATAATAATAATAAATAATATTATTCTATATATTAATATGTCTTTAATTAAAATAAAATTTTAAGTAATAGGTAATAGAGAAAAGAGTGCCCTAAATAATGATTTGTGTTCTTATTATTCATGTTTTTCGACGACAACAAAAAAGACCTTCTACAAAGAAGAAAATAAAATCCTACTAGGAATCTATGAATTTTTAATGGTGGTTATTTTCCGACCGTGATTACTTTATTTTAGTAATTATTTTATTATTATTTTTGGATTTTATTTTATTCGGTGTAGGTCTTTTTTGCTGTCGTCGAAAAACATGAATAGTTTTCTTAAATTTTTGTAATACCTAGAACAAGCTTGTCCAACCCGTGGTCCGCGAGTATCTTTGGTGCGGCCCTCATCGGATAATTAAAAAAAAATCTTATAATAATAAAATAATGAATATAACACAACACAACGCTAAAAGGATTCTACGATTTAAAAAATAAAATACAATGTTTTTAGAATCAAAAAGAAAAACTAGACATAGAGAATGGACCACGCATCTGACTCGAGAGCAGAGTCGTGTCAAAAGAAAGAGATGGAAACAGGTTTGGAATATACTTGTCCTTTTTTTAAACAGGAGTGTAACTATTTCATTCTTGGCCCCGAACATTAAAAATATTCATAGATAAAGAGGTTAAAAAACAAAAAATAATTAACGTTATAAAAAAATTTTATTTAAAAAAAAAACAATTATTGATTTCTAAATAATATAAGTTTCGAATTTTTTGACTCAATTTTAATATCTTGTTCTTCCTTTTTCGTAGCTTCGTAATGTAACCTAATATTAAAAAAATATTTAAAATTTTGTTTGTTTGTTTTGTATGTGCTGTTTGTAAATGTAGGAATCCACCTCATCATTTTGCTGCAACCACATGGGAATTGATTTAAAACTATTTTTTATTAATATATATTTAATAGCAAAAATGTTATTTTCCCGGAATATCCGTTCATAATTTTACAAATTTCTATCAGATCAATTGATGTTTTTTTTTAAATTTCCTCGATGAAATATGAACCATTATAGTATGTTTATTGTTTATATTATTTACTTTTCTAATAAAAAACGTATTGCACAAAAATCACAAGATAGATATACAAAAATATATCTGACAGAAATACTACCCTGAACTATAGTAAGCTACCAATCAGATTTTTAGAAAAAGAGATAGGTATATTCCAAACTACACTGCATCTCTCTCTCACTTTTTGAACAGATGTTACACCATTAAGTTAATAAAAAATGCACTGTTCATTCTCTATGTCTATGGAGGTACCTTATTTGGAAGATTCTAATTGGTTGGCAAATTTAGCGTGGAAACAAAAATAAAACAGACTTAAAAAAACAGAAGCATTTTAATGTATACCTAATAATTAAATTTAAGTTTTTGATTTCGTTTTTCTTTTTTCTTTATTAAAAAGTTTTTTATTGGCTTGGAACTGATTTCAAAAACTGTTAAATTTAATTATTATATATGTATATTTCTCGGTGTTTTTAGTTTTTTTAAGTTGATTTTTTTTTCTTTAAATTAAGTGGCGTATCTTCGAAATCCATGGTCAGATTTCAGTAGCGTAGTAGGAAAACATTTCGGGGGGGGGGGGGGGGGTAAATACATTGAGAATTTTTTTTAAGGCACTTTGAACTGATGTTTTCTCAAAACACATTTTTTTTAGAACACTGAATATTTCGGGGAGGGGGAGGGGGGGGGGGGGTCATGTGCGGCTCTTGGTAGATTGGGTTTATGCTATGCAGCCCAAAAGGTTCAAAAGGTTGGACACCTATGACCTAGAATATTGAGTGTTTATAACTCAAACATTTTTTGAGATTTAAACATTATTAGATACAAAGCATCATTTCTGGCACTTTTCTCTATTATTACTTAAAATTTCATTTTAAAATTCAATAGAAGACACAGCGGTTGAATGAAACTCTACATTTAACAGCTTTAAGATTCATAAAACCTATTAGTAGCTCCAGTTTTATTCCCAAATAACTGATTTTAGACAGCTTCGTAAGCCCCTAGAAAGTTATGTACCCCCCTTCGAAGTTATCACCTTGTTCTTTACATCAGAACCTACCAATTTCTTGAAAAAATGTACTCCGTTAATTTCTTCTAGCTCAACTATGATGATTCTCAATTTTATAGTGTATGAAAAATAATTAAAACATTATAGATTAAAAAAATAGTTTTTCAACTATTGCGAAAAATGCAATTACTATACTTTTTATTACATATCTCCATCGATTGAACCCAATTTGAAATTAACTATTTGCAACTATTTTACCTTTCCAACTATTTTAAACTATTTGCCATTTTTATCCAATGTTAAACATTTTGTATTGAAAAAAAATCATAAAGACAAAGTTTTAAATAATTCGAATTGATTTTTTTGGTAACATAGGCCCTTACAATAGTTGTTGTATACCGGTACCTATGTCTCGACTGCACATGGTATTACACTTGTGATTGTTGTGAAAAGCAAATATATTATAAGTACATGTTTATAGAAAATAAACATAATATACAAGGTGGGGCATTTAAAGTGTTACAGATTATTATCTCAGAACCATCACATATTTGAAAAAAATGTTTCAACCAAAAAATGTTTGGTTGTGAAGGGGTAATCGAATAGTAATATTTATTTGTTATTTTAACGTGGCCTTCAAGGATATTTGAACATCATTTTTTTAAATAGGAACCTATAGTTTTTATTTATCAGTCTTATTCTACGTCAAGAAACACAAATCTTTCATTGAAAATATTTTTATGAACAACCTAAGCTTTCCAAGATTTCTAACAAAATAATTCGAGATTTTAAACTTTCAAGAATTTTTTACTCAGAAACCATAAACTTTAGAAAAAAAGTTATTTTAATCTAATAAAGCTTGGAGAATTATTTTAAAAATTTAATAAACTTTTTTTAACTTTTTCTATTTATTTTAGCAAAAACAAAAAAAATACGAAACGTTAAAAAAAATCTAGAATAATTCTCTAAATTTCATTAGACCAAAATAAACATTTTTTGTATTTTGTATTTTTTCTCTAAGGTTTATGATTTCTGAGTAAAAAATTCATGAAAGTTCAAAATCTTTTGTAAATTCCTTGGAAAGCTTAGGTTGTTCAAAAAAAAGTTTTCAATGAAAGATTCGTGTTTTTTCGCGTATAATAATAATAATAATTACTAAATAAAAATTATAGGTTCCTATTTAAAAAAATGATGTTGACCTTCAAATATCCTTGAAGGCCAATTTAAAATAGCAAATAAATATTACTATTCGATTACCCCCTCACAACCAAACATTTTTTGATTGAAACATTTTTTTCAAATATGCGATGGCTCTGAGATAATAATCTGTAACACTTTAAATGCCCCACCCTGTATATTTGTTTTGATTTCCTTATAATTTTGAGTTTTATTCATACAAATCATACAAAAAGATTTTTTTAGTTTTAATTATTTATATAAATATTTTTTGTCTATTATACAAATTTTTTTTAATAGATATTTATGTTGTGTTTTTATATTTTTTTAGCTTCTAAAATCTATCTAGAATCGACTATAACATGTTTTCCCCAAAAATTTCGGATTTGACAGTTTTGACTAATACGTTGATTTCACTAATTATCGATTAAATCGAAAACAAAATTATTATTGTAAAAAAATTTGTAACTATTTTGATTAAAAATAACTATTTTACGAAAAAAAAATCAACTATATAATATCTATTTCATTTAAATATCAACTATTTTTCCAATCTGTAAACATTACCTACCTTAGGTTACACAAATTTCACAAAAATAACACTTGAGAATTATATTTATAAACTTAATGTTTCATTGAGATGTTTAAGTTAAGAACAACACTATGTACATAGAAAGAACTCATATATATATGCAATCAGTAGATATGTACAGTCGCCTGCATTAATGGTCTTGCAGTTTGTATTCATTTTCGTTTATCAAATTATCACAAACTTAGTAGGCTCCTCCCATTTGATTATTATAATATTTAAATCATTTCTTCATGTATCAAACAAAGACAGATATTTTGAAATTCATTTGCTAGATAAAGAACTACTCTTCGTTTATAATAGGTACTCATATATATTTGTGTAATTAAATTATTATGTAATCTATTGAAAATTGTATACGTAAATTTTGTGGCAATAAATATTTGATATTCCGAATTTTAGTATTTAAATATATTAAACTTGATAGAAAAAGATAACCGATGATGTTTGTCTTTAAATTTGGAATCTATTGTAAGCGATTCTAGCCTTTAGGGTGCCAGACGAGTTCTGCAGGTGACTGTACATCAAATCTGGAGGGGAGTATTTTGTTTTGAAAATTCTTAACATTCCAATTGTTATATTGATATAAAAACTTATGTTTATGGGCAACAAGTGAATTGTGTTTACTATCTTTTTTTATAATTAAGAAGTAATAAATCGCAATAGCCAAGGCCGTATTTACGCTACAGTTCACTGTTCTACCAATTACAATACAGTAAACAAAATATACGTTTACGCAGATTGCAAACGTCTTTACTGAACATTAATTAATAAAGTAAATTTTGTGGCAATAAATATTTGATATTCCGAATTTGTGATACGTACTACGTAACCTTAAATGTACAATTTATAATATTTAGAACTATAAAACTTGGGTCATTCACAGTGGCGTAGCAAGCATAATTGGCGCCCGGGGCACGATACCTTTTTGGCGCCCTTAAAAATAATAAAATAAAAAATAATAATAATTTTATAATAAATCTGAATTGCAATTGGCGTGACTAAAAAAAAAAGGTATTCAGTTTTTATTCTATCTAATCTTATTTATTAAATACATTCTACATTTACACAACAAAAAAAAAGTTGCATATTCTGGCCTATGACCCTTAGTAAATTTGGTTTATGCTATGCGGTTCAAAAAGTTAAGAACCATTTGGCGCCCTTCTGTAAATGGCGCCCGGGGCATGATAGACCCCCTTGCCCCCCCCCCCCCCCACGCTACGCCACTGGTCGTTCATAGTTATTGACATAAAGAATAATTCAAATATTAGGCCAATTAGGCTAGGCTGGTTGTTCATAGCAATATTAATGTTTGAATACCTTAATGATGTTCATTATTATTCAATTCATACCATTTTTATTATCTCATCATTTTATTGAAAATTAACATTTTTAATAAACAGGGTGTCTAAATACCAGGGTACAGTATGGGGATCTCGGAAACTATAAGAGATAGAGATTCGGTTAAATGAGAGAAAAGTTACCTTTAAGAGGGGACAGTTCAATGGTGTATTTACATTTTACAAAAATTTCATAGTCTACTAGATATTAGCCAAAAACCATTTTAGTCCGATTTTTTCCATCGTGAATATAAGCGACTTGAAATTTAAAAAAATGTTTCAAATATAGTATTGTCTACTTAGAAATATTTTTTTAATTTTTAGAAATTCCGTAGTTTTTGAGATATAAGACTAACTTATGTTTTCTTAAATAGAAACAATATGAAATTTTGTAATTTTCGAACAGAAAATTTTATCACCTTTTCAATGATATGCAGCTTGATGTACTTACTTTTCAAAATATCTCAAAAAATGATCAAAAAGTATTAGTCAGATTAATTTTAACATATATCGCAGACATAACCTTTGGCTGAATCCCATTCAGTGCATTCCGTGTGAGCTTACAACCCACATGAGGTACATCTGTACCACATCTCGTTTTTTCCGAATTCGTTGCATATTAGACATCTGTTTTCTGCGTCTTCTGCATCCTCATTATCCTGAAATAACTCGTCAGTATTTACGTCTGATACAGAAGTACCTATCGTTTGATTCCTGGAAAACTTGCCTCTTTGCTCTTTCGTGGTCCTCTTTCTGCGCTTTAGTTTTCTTTCCTTGGCCCTTACCTTTCCATTTCTTTTTTTCTTTCCCTTTTCCTTTGTCTTTTTATAATTTTATTTTGCAACCAGGTCTTCTTTGATTGGCGTTGAAGTTGAAACTGTAGCTTGCTGCTTCTTTCCACCTTGGCTTGTATTGAGGACATGTGCTTTTTGTGGTAACTTAATTAATTCTTGGATTGGCTTATAGAAGCAACATTATTAAATACAAGCGCCGAATGTTGTAAACAATGTTCTTTATTTCTTACAACAGTATTCTAGAACCTTCGTGATTGTTTATGTTTTCTTTTCTGAAATATTCCTTGTGTGTATGTTATGTCCCTATATACCTAAATCATTTAGGTAATTAACTGTGCAGGTACATTACTTTGCGGGTAATGGTGATGACTTGCGGGCAATGGGGCTCACCTGACTCTGATTGCCCACAACTACACTAATGAGAAAAAAGTAGAAAATACAAAAAAATAGCATGGCTTGGCCATAAAAAGCACACCCTTTAGACTTTTGAAACTATTGTTTTTTGAAGAATGTTTTTAAAAAATGTTAATTTTCTACTCTCATTTCTTGTCTAAATTGATATTAATAGTAATAATAGTGGTTTTATAAGTTAAATGACATAACCTCACTTTCATGTAGTATATTTTCTTAAAACAATTTGTCACAGAAGAATAAATAAATACAGAACCTGAAAAACATCTTCCAAAAATAATAAATAATACATTTTAATTAATCATAATACGTTAATCATACAACTATATTTTTTCGGAATTAACATTAAATTTCAACAAACACAATTCAAAATTTAAAAAAAACATACCATACCAACAATGAAAAGTATGAACAAATCCAGATGTTCATTTTCGTCGTATGTTTTCATAGAAAAACGTATCAAACAATGTGACAATAACATAATTTAATACAATACAAAATTTAAATGTACATTTTTTAACTAATGACATATAAAATGGATACATGATTTTTCGTAAATTGTATTAATATGACAATGTATAAAAATTTAATAATAATTAAAAAGATAAAATAAATACATCCACATATTTTTAAATTACAACGATAACAGCTGTATTCACCTAATGTCTGGCGTTTACAAAAACATACATTGATCTAAAATAAAAATAATATTTATAGGTTATACTATATGATATTATATTTTTGTTTTAAAAATGAACTTACCTAATTTTATCTTGTTTAAAAAGTCATTGATTGACTTTGAATAAAATATTTAAAATACAGAACATATCGACGTAGCTATACTCGTATACATATAAATTATAATAATAAGTATAATATGACAGATGAAGTCATCACAAAACATAATATACAATGAAGCTAAGTAACTATAGTGGCGCTCGCTGTGGATATTTATCGAACTACCTCGATCACTACCTATATTTGCGATTCAGAATTTCGTTAAAATAAGCAAAATGATGTAAATAAACTGCAAATTTCCTTACTTCTAGTTATCCGATTTGGTTGAGTTTTAATAGGGTTCTATTCTGCAAATAGATGAAGCGAATTCAAAAAGTTTTGTGTTAATTTATTACGTATTGCGAGCTGCAGTTTGTTGACAAGGTGTAAAAACGGGCCAAAAACGACAAATTGAACTTTGTTTATATTTTTATGACAGAAAATTAAAACCAATCGATATTAAATTAAGTGAATACGGAGACTGTAATGTTCTCATTTATAAAATGTAAACATGTTAGGGGGTTACTGAAGAAATTTAATATATAATGCTCGTTTTATCAAATTTCATACGAAAAAAAAAATGGGACGAGAGTAATACCACACTGCAAAGCATAGTATGCTTTGGGTGTGCTAATAGAAATTACTATCGCAATCTAAGTTGCTCATCACTATTTTGAATTTCAGACTAAATACACATAAAAGTTTTATTTAGGTTCATTGTGAATTCGACACTTAACCTTTATTTTATTTCGACGAAAATTTACATCGGCTAGGTGCAAAAACAAAAAACGACTGTCACTCCAAAACGCACGACGGTTACTAACGCAAGGCATTCGTAACAGTGGTGGGGGATACAGAGCGGGACAGAGAGGGCATTTGCTCTACTCTTGGATGTATAGTTTTGTAGATATGTGGATGACCACCATTGCCCGCTGACTCTCATTACCCGATCTTCCCCTACACCGAATTTACTCGAAAAATAACTTCTTGGTATACCCAGTACATTGTGTTTTTACCGAGTTTTTACTCATTGTCAGTGTTTATATAAGTAAACACGCGAGTACCACAAAACTACTCTGATGGCGGCACTTCACTTGGTGATACCAGATAAATATTTGTCATGTTTGTACAATTATACCAATGTGTAGATGGTCATATTGGCTTAGTTTGCTATACGCAAATATCAATCCCTTTGAGCCCGCATCAAAGGGTTTAAATACGCAAATATCTGTCTTGACCAGGGATGTAACGGATATCCGCATCCGCAACTGCGGATTATCCGCATTAATTTACATATCCGCATCCGCAATTTTAAATTTTTAAAACTCCGCATCCTCATTTTTCTATGAGGATATTATAACGGATATTTTCTACAACAAGAAGCATATTTATTCAGATTTTTTTTTTAAATTGACACATTAAAAGAAAATATGTTCAATATTATTGAATTTTTTCATGAGTGGTACTCAGGTGGTACTTTAGTCAAATTATTAACTGTAAATTTTTTGTATTACTTTAAAAAAATAATAATTGATTATACATATAATTAATTAAAGAATCAATTATTGTATTTATTCGAATTTTTTTCAGAAATTATAAATTAAAAGAACATTTGTTCAATATTATTGAATTAGTCAAATTTCCAACTGTAAATTTGTTATATTACTTATATAATATTTGGTTATCCCACTATTATATAAACCAAAACGTATATTTGTTTGTATATCTGTCCGGCGACAATCAATTTATAGCCCGTTAAACCTTTCACTGGATTTTTTTCATACTTTGCCTGTTTTTAGATTCGTCGTTCATGCAGTGTAATGGATAATTGTTTTATTAAAAACTACAATAGTTTCTGTGATATGTATTTTTTTCCGAGAAACGGCATGTAAAATTGGCACAAAATTTTGCTTTCTGACGTTTTATTTGAAATTTAGGAGTTTCGACACTAGGCTTTTGTTTTTGGAATTCTTAGAATTTCGTCGCTATGATTGGTTGAAAATTGGCATTTAGTGTGAATTTTAAACACTCCACGTGGACTTGATATTTTCCTGTCATAAACAGCTGTTTTTTATTTGAAATACGTCAGGGGCGTGTACAGAAATGTGTCAAATTGGTACATTACAATTAAATTGTTTATAAATGAAAACTTTAACCAAAATTGGTTAGTATATTGATGTAATTAGTATCATTTATATTTAATAAGAATTACGTCAGGAGCGTGGTTACAAGAACATTTTTTATTACTTTTTTTGATATAGTATTAAAATATATGTATTAAAATGAAACAGTTATTTTAGTCATTGGGGATTGATGTAATTTACCCAAAAATTTATATTTATTAACAATTAAGTCAGGTGCGGCGTAGTAAAAAATATTTTAAATTGTTATTTTTTAAGAGTTGTATAATAAACAATTTTGAAAATCATTTGATAGTTTAAATATGTAATGTATCAAACAATTTATATAAAATAATAATAAAGGCAGGGGTGGAGCATTAAGGGGAAACACCAATGAGATATGTTGAAAAATTGATTTTTTACGATTTTTTAAATTTATTTAATTAATTCTTTTAGTATTGTTAGTGACATCGCATTATAAAATATTTAAAATTGCTATTTTTTAATCGTGATGAAAAAAAAATTGATTTTATTAATGAAATTGAACAAAAGAAATTTATAAAAATAATAAATAAGTCAAAGTCAGAAGTGTGGTTTTGAAAATTGCTTCAACGCATTCTTTGAATATGTTGTATGCAAAAAAATATGGAAATTGATATTCACAATGATTTTTTGGTAATTTCTTAAAGGTATTATCAAAATTAATAGTAAAAGTATAAATTACGATGTATACGAGGGTCGCAGCTGAAGGCTGAGACCCGACTACGTCTGAGGTTAGGGTGATTTGTACATGTAAATAGTAACATTTCTGGAAATGTAATAATACTAATAATGATAAATGATTATCACCGCCAAATTCAAGAATTATTTACTTATCAACATTTAAAACAATTACAGTAAAATATTTTATGAAAATTTGATAAGACAAAAGTTAATATAAAAAAATAATTTATATTTTATCAATCAATATTTTATCAAATGTGGCGCGATAAGGGGTTGGGGCGCGAAGCGCCCAGGGGCAAAGCCCCTAGTTAATTAAATAATAGTCCGAAAATTGTATTATTTTTTTATGTAACCAACTTAAAAATAACCCAATTATTTTTTTATTTCACTTATTAAACAAATTTTTAACCAGATGCTTCAACTACTAACAATTATCAGTTTTCAAAAAAATAGAATACATTATTATTATTAATCAAATAAATTATTCATTCAGAATTCATATCCGCATCCTCATCCGCATCCTCCAAAATAACATCACAGTCATCTATATCCTCCTGCATCCTCATCCGCTAAAACGACATCCGTTACATCCCTGGTCTTGACCCTCCACACCTAGCTTTCTCAATTAGTCCAATTCTTATAAATATAAAACATAATCGTTATTATAATTTTTGATTTCTAATAGGGTGACCCTTTTTTAAGAAGGCAATGCGGGGCGGAATTTTTTGGGGAAAGGGGGGTAAATAATTTTTTTTGGGGGTTGCTAGGAAGATTTTTTAAGAGGAATGCTAGGTAGTTTTTTTTTGGGGGGGGGGGGGGTAATTTTTTTTATTTTATTGTGTTTTAATAATAATAAGTTTATACAATTTTTTTAATAAAAAAATCATTAAATTAATTTTATAATGTTCATTTATAATTGTTCACTGGTCTATCTGCATTATTTGTGAAATAAAGTTTGAACACCATGTGTGGACAGGGCCGGCCGAACAGCCAGGCGACCCAGGCGACAGCCTGGGGCGCCAATTTCATGGGGGCGCCAATTGTTTTAAACTTATTTTCTATGTTCTGTTCTAGGGCCCCAAATTTAAGCTGTATATATTTTTTTAATAATAGTTTTGATTTTTAAATTAAAACTGATAAAACTTATTTGCGATCGGCTATGATAGAAGATAGGTTGAATAATTTAGCTATTCTTTCAATTGAAAATAAAGTTGTAGCAAACCTCAATCTTGAGACAGCAATCGAAAATTTTGCAGACATGAAAGTCAGTAAGAAATCTTTTATATAATTTTAGTTATATTATATATTATATATCAATTATATGTTATATTATATTATTATATTTCACTAATGAATTAATAAAAAGTGTATTTTATGGTATTTTTCATTTTTCTATACATTTTATATATTCATTTCGATTTTTTTTTTGTGCGGATAGTTTTTATGGTCATCACTTGTGGGGGGGGGGCGACAAAACAAATCTCGCCTAGGGCGTCAGAATCGCAAAGGCCGGCTCTGTGTGTGAATGACCAATTGATATTCACAAATATGTATTTGTCACATCTACATCACCATGTGAAGTACCGCCTTCAGTAAACACACGTGTTTACTGATTGTGAGAGTTTACTACGTTGTATGATTGGCGTGTGTACCGCACAAGTACTCTCAAGTATACAGAGTGTAACGCGCATGTATAAATACACGCTGTATACCGGGTGTTTACATGGTTGTTACACAGTCTTTATGCGCATACGCCGTTTACACGGTAAATATACACGATTCCGTTAGGGCTAACAAAAAGTTAATTTTTTATTCAAAATATCCACCAGCGGCGTTAATACAAAGTTGTAACCTATCATTCAAATTAAATTAAATCTTCAAATTACTTTTTAACGGCTGGATTTAGGTATAAAACATAATTTACAAAATGTATTTAGAATTTAATAGGCAGTTCAAAAATGTGAAAATATATAGGGTGTTCCGTTTGAAAATTTTTAATAAATTGGGTTCAGAATTTTGATACACTCTAATACAATTACAATTTTGTAAATGTTTGATATAATATCGCAATAATAGAACATGTACCAAAACTATTTTGAGCAGAGAACAAATTTGTTTCTGTTGTAATTAGAAAATTACAAGGTGTTGAAAATATGTTAATTTTCTTATAAAAATTGTCATAATTTCTAAACCGCTCAGTATAATCCCACACTTACTTATATCAAAATGTGCAAAAAAATAAATGCTTTTAGAATATCAATTAAAAAATATACTTTGTATTTAAAAAAATATAACTTTGATTTGTAACACACTTATGGGACATCCTGTATACAGGGTTACTGGTAATTCGATACATTTCTTGTAAGGCGTAATAGTAGAGATAACAAATAACCATTTGAACCCAATATTGCCTTATACAAATGTTAACCGTTACTGAGATATTTAGAATTTTTCTAAAATATCCCAAATTTCAACTTTAAACTCATTTTTTTTTTTATACACAGTTTTTTTTTATTTTGCTTCTGATACTCAGACAATATGTCGGTACTTTGTTAGAAACAACAAAATTAGTACAATTTATTTAAACTTCGACACAGTGCATCGATTTTTTGTTTAAAATGCAAATTCTCCAAAAAAATCACTAACTAATTTAATGTACAAAGTCTTTTAAAAACTGCCTTATCTTTCTAGTTATCCAATGAGATACAAATGTTATTAAAAAAAACTCTCTACTTAGGAGGAATGAGTCTGAGAAACGAAACAGATCGCAAATTGTTAAAATAGCACGCGGGGGTTATTTACACAAACGTGTTGATTTTAACAAAATAAAACAATCATCTGGTTTGAAAAAAATAACTTTTATTATTTTTACAAATCCTGCTCAATTTGAGAACCTCTATTTCTAATGCAAGCTCTACATCTACGCCGTACTTCAATCCTGGTGACTCTTGATATCAGATTATTTCTAGCTATCCAACGAAATAAAAATGTTTTAAATTTTTACGCATACAATAATAAAAAAATTCTAAATATCTCAGTAACGGTTAACATTTGTATAAGGCAATATTGGGTTCAAATGGTTACTTGTTATCTCTACTATTACGCCTTACAAGAAATGTATCGAATTACCAGTAACCCTGTATATAACAGTTTGTCCTTAACCACTCAATCATCAACGTACAGCCCAAACCTCTGGTACTAGAAACATGAAATTTCAAGTTTGTGAACTACCTAGTTTCAAAGTCTAAATAGTAAGTGACGATTTTTTGACCTTACGTGCAATCGTTAATCAATATGTCACTTTTATATTGAATATTTTTGTTGATGTTTCTCTTAACAAATGTAAATACTAATTTACATTTGTTACTAAACGACGGAGTAGATGAGGCAAGATTAGCAACCTTTGGGAGAAGACGGCCACAAAAAAATAAAACATTATGAACTAATAGTGATTTACAACTATTGTAAAAAATTAACAGCTAGTAGATCGAGGATGTTATTTTAAACAAAAATCTTCATAATATGAACATTAGGGTGGTCCTTACATGGGGTTAGGACGAATTTTGATCGGGCCATCCCTCAAATCAGCTCCAAATAATTAAAAAAAAATTTGGAAAAAGTTTCAGCCCTCTATCTTAAAAAATGGCCATTACCAGAGGGGGGTGAATTTTCCCATTTAAAATACACGTGTTTTTTCGATTTTTCAAAGACCTGCGTACTAGAGTGTCTTAAACTCATTCTAAAAATCTAGAATACTCATGAAAGCATCCCTGGTATTCATATTCCATATCTAGATGGATAAAGTAAACTTCTGATTCAACGTTGACAGCTATATGGGTCATTGGGTCATTTCATCACGAGAAAATAAAATAAAAAAATTGTTATATAATTTCTGGATAATTTTGTCAGAAAAACGTTTGAAGTCAAACGTTCGCTAAATCGGATTGTTAATGTTTAAAAATTCGTATCTCCGGTTCTAATTGATTGTTTTACTCGAGTGACAGCTTGTTTTCTTTCAAAATGGTTCAAAAATATACTGTAAAAATTTCACTAGAAACGAGCAATAATTGTTCAAGATACAGCGAGTTGAATACGAAAAAATCGAAAAATTATTTTTTCGCGATTTTCATGAAAATTGCGTTTTTCTCGATGACGTTGTCACTTTAGAGGAAAATAAATTTCATATTCGGATTCAGCGACCAAAATTACATAAGGAATCATGTCGTTTAGCCACTTTCCTCTCCGTGGTCGGTCGACCCTACTTTTTGGCTCACCTACAAGGTTATATGGAGACAATGGGATTTTTATCAAATATTTTTTTGTTCTTTAAATTATTTCCCGAGTTGGGTTCTTATAGAAGATCATGCCACAAAATACACAAAAATATACTTTGTCCATTTGTCATGGGATCAACCGTTTTCAAGAAATATCGATAAAAAGAAAATATTGCGGAATTATACTTAATACGGATGCTTCAAATTACACTAAATAATTTTATATCTTGTTATTATATACAGGCTGAGGCAGTAACTATTACCAGCTTAAATATCTTCAAATTTATAAGGTCCAGAGAAAAATTAGTGTAACCAAACCTAACAAAGGACTTAATGTATGCTCAAGAAAATTAGCGTAGCTATTGCCATTTAAATATCCGTCCAAAAAATAAGGACCAATAATTTTGTCATTTATGATACCGCACCATACATTTAAAGACCATTGTCTCTGATGTTCGACCTGCCGTAGCCAATGAAGATTTTCCACTACCCAGAAATGCATGTTACGCAAATTAACATTCCCGTGATTAGTAAAAGTCCATTCCATGTAATCCTTGGTGAAGGCTAAGATGGTATGGATGGAATTTGTGACGATGCAAAATGCGGAGTACGCTCCTCTGACTAATACCAGATTCTCGTTCAATTGTTCGCGAACCAACATGAGGATTTCGAGCAACCATGGCGAGGACACCAATTTCAGTTCCTTATAATATAATAACTAGCTGCTACCCGCGACTTCGCTCGCGTGGATTTCGAAACCCTTCATATGTGACAGGGGGTAAAATATTAAATTTATCTTATTTTTAGTTTTCTTTAATTATACAAAATCGTAAATGTGTCGGCTCCTATGCGAGATAGAGGGGTTTTTCCGCCCTAAAACCCCCGCCCCCGTGGTATTTTTCCCGCTGGATCGAATAAAACCACTTACAACCCTTCATATGTAACGGGTAAAATATTAATTACTAAAAAAAATTAAAAATTTTCCTCTCCCTTGCAATTCCTTAGGGGTTGAATTTTCGAGATACGAAATAGCCTTAATCCGTCCTCGGGATGTAAGCCATCTCACTGCCAAATTTCATCAAAATCGGTAAAGCAGTTTAGTCGTAAACAGGTAACAAATAGACAGACTGAGAGATACACTTTCGCATTTATAATATAAGTCGCGACTCCTATGTAAGATAAGGGGTTGTTTTGTCCCCCTAATAATCCCTCTTCCGTAGTATTTTTGCCCGCCAGATCGAATGTAATCAATTACAACTCTTCATATGTGACAGGGGGTAAAATATTAAATTTTTCTTATTTTTAGTTTTCTTTCATTATACAAAATCGTAAATATCTCGGCTCCTATGCGAGATAGAGGGTTGTTTTGCCCCCTAAAACCTACGCCCCCGTGGTATTTTTCCCGCCGGATCGAATAAAACCACTTACAACCCTTCATATGTATCGGGGGGTAAAATAATAATTACTAAAAAAAAATAAAAAATTTCCACCCCCTTGCAATTTCTTAGGGGTTGAATTTTTAAGATACGAAATAGCCTATGTCCGTCCTCGGGATGCAAGCTATCTCACTGCCAAATTTCATCAAAATCGGTAAAGCGGTTTAGCCGTGAAAAGGTAACAAACAGAAAACAGACAGACAAACACACTTTCGCATTTATAATATTAGTATGGATATCGTAAAATGTTCAAACATTACTTTACTTAATATTTTATTAACTAATTAAAATTTGAACAATAAAACTTAAATTTTTCGAAAAATTGTTCATTCGAAGAATTTTGATTTGAAAAATTGTGATTCGAAAAATTGTGTTTCGAAAAATTTACACCAAACCTAATAATTAATTTCGATATTTTACCTTTCATAGAAGTGAAATGTTTCTTCATATTTAAATTTTCAATCAATATAGGCATTTCAAAATATTTAATTGTTAATATGTGTCAAAAATCATTTAATTGTTCGACAAAATATTTTAAAGAGACATAATCATAGTAACCTAAATTAATAAAATAAAATATTGAAACCGTAAATTATAAAATTCCGTATTCCATGGCTAGGTACTATGTTTTTATATACCTAAATTATAACATACCTGGTTAAATTATTTCTATATCGTCCCCTCCAAGGCAAAGTATCGTAAGATACACTTTTTGCGAAATTGAGTTATCGATTCTAAAAATCTCATATATAAGCGACAAAATTCTCTTTTCCGCTAAAAAATCTGTTAAAACTTTTATCGTATTCCTCCAGACAATGTATTCTAAGCACCGATATCTGTTTTATGAAATATCGTAACCAACAATAATATAGTATCGTAACCAGTGACGTAGCTAGCCCTGAGTGGATCCTGACTGGCCTATATGGTAGGTACTTTCCCGCGACGGAATAGTATAGTGCTGTGACGGAGTGCTTTCTTATTTATTCATTAGAGCTGGGCTTTTATCAATTTTAATTTTATTAATTTTAAGATATTTTAGAAAAATCGTACCTGTTAAAACTTTATTGCACAAACTAAATATGGTTTCTCTATGAGGTTTTTTCAATATATTTTTTACCCTCAATAACTCAATTTGGTTGATATTGAAGTATGATGTAGAACAGTGCTTCCTAAACTTTTCCTACGACAGAACACTTCACAAATCCTGAAATTTTAATGGAACGTCTTGGTTATTTTGTAAGTAATATATAAAATAAGGAAAAAAGTAAATTTAAATCAGTCAAGCATGTTTGAACTTCTCGCAGCATTTAAAAACATTGAATATTAACTTTGATATTTTTTACGCTTAAACTGATAAGACATACGTTATATATCGTAGTACAGGTATTCCTCGACTTACAACCGAGATAGGTTTCTAAACATCGATCGTAAATAGAATAAGTTGTAAGTTAACACGTACAATATGTACATATTTTTGCTTTGGACGTTTTCCTTGATGTGAAGCGAATCGCATTTTCTATACATAACAAACAGTTGCGGGTTCCCAAAAATATCTACATAAATAATAATAAATTACATTTTTGGGAAATTCCCGGAACTGTTTGTTTCATTTATGTAATATGTGCATGTAAGAAAGAGACAAAGACAATTATAAGTCGAGGATTACCTGTATATTTGTTTACGATGCTCTTGTCGTATGAAAATATATTGCATACTAAATACATATTATGACATTTGTTTCTGATATGACAACGACAAAAAATTATTTTATGACTTCTGGTACATGTATTGTATTACATCATGTACTTACATGATTTGAACATTTTATGAATATTAAAAATAATTTCATTTTTGGTTTTTCTGCTCGTGTCTTTCAAAAATTCATCAATGTGTCTATATAAATACATTATTAGCTCTTGTAGATACTCGTACACCCTTTGTACAATTAATTAATTAATTACAATCAAATATAGGTCTTGTCAATTGAATGAAGCTTTCGTAACAATTTGCAATAAATCAACATCTTGTTTTAATTTTGTAAATGTACATTTTAGGTTAGTACATTGGGTAAAGATGACAGATATACAGTTTCAAACAACAATTAAAATAATATCATTTAAAATTACAATGTTAATTTGAAATTATATAAATTCTTCTGATATTTATGATTACAAATAAATATAATAAAATACCTATACCTATGAAAGTAAAAATATTGGTAATTCAATGACTTAAGATTAAAAAAATGTCATTATATACTTAATTTTTATTTGTACCGGGAACACATATCTATCGCCGAATGTTGGTCGAATTGTGTCCGAATGCTGTAATTGTTTGTCTTCAATTTTTTTGTCAAATTTATTTATGAAAATTTAAATTATTTATTACATTAGAGTTGTGCATATTTTTTCGTTCGTTATGTTCTTTATATTTCTTTTTTGTTATATTTTATTGTTCACTTCAAAATTTTAAATGGCCACTGACATTTAAAATTTTTAAAAATAATCAATAAAATATAATGTATCCATAGTTACGACATTTGCAATTAATTTAGTAAATGCTTAAAGCGCATTATATGTAAACGTATTTTGTTTATTTTCTCCTCTTTAACATATCTTTTTCAAAAATCAGACACGGGTTCATGGTTGCCAATTAACCAAAGTATTTGAAAAAAATTAAAAAAATCTAATATCGGTTTTCGTTTTGATACTTTTTTACATCAAAACTTTTTTTTTCCTTTTTTTTTCATTTTTTTTAAATCTGAAATTTGAACCTTACATTATATCGCCCAAGGAATATAAAAAAAATAATAAAAAAATTGTAACTTTTTTTTTGAAAAATTGGGGGCCCCTTGTCACTTCATTTATAAACTTTTTCAAAAAAGGCTCACTAGTTGTTATTTTTTTCCCTCAAGGAATGTATATACCAAATTTCAAGATTCTCCGATGAGTGGAAATGGTCAAAAAAATGATTATCAGTGAGGACACTTCGTTATACAGGGTTACTGGTAATTCGATACATTTCTTTTAAGGGGTAATAGTAGAGATAACAAGTAACCATTTGAACCCAATATTGCCTTATACAAATGTTAACAGTTACTGAGATATTTAAAATTTTAGAATTTTTCAAAAATATCCCAAATTTCAACTTTAAACTCATTTTTTTTTTTTGAATACACAGATTTTTTTTTATTTTGCTTCTGATACTCAGACAATATGCCGGTACTTTGTTAGAAAGAACAAAATTAGTATAATTTACTTAAACTTCGACACAGTGCCTCAAAACTCTAACACTTCGATATTTTTTATAAGTTTTTTTTTGTTTAAAATGCAAATTCTCCAAAAAAATCACTAACTAATTTAATGTACAAAATCCTTTAAAAACTGCCTTATCTTTCTAGCTATCCAATGAGATACAAATGTTATTAAAAAAAACTCTCTACTTAGGAGGAATAAGTCTCAGAAACGAAACAGATCGCAAATTGTTAAAATAGCATGCGAGGGTTATTTACACAAACGTGTTGATTTTAACAAAATAAAACAAACATCTGGTTTGAAAAAAATAACTTTTATTATTTTTACAAATCCTGCTCAATTTGAGAACCTCTATTTCTAATGCAGGCTCTACATCTACGCCGTATTTCAGTCCAGGTGACTCTTAATATCAGATTATTTCTAGCTATCCAACGATATAAAAATGTTTTAAATTTTTACGCATACAATAATAAAAACCAGGGCTTCGAACCGTTATTTTTTTCATTTCGGTTTTCGTTCCGGTTCGAGTAAAAAAATATATTTCGGTTCGGTTCCGGTTATCGTTCCGCAAAAAATAACGGGTTTTCCGGTTTTTCGGTTCAGCTCCGAGGGATTAATTAAAAAAAAATATTTGTATTAAACAAATTTTTTCTACCATAATTTAGAATATTTTATGGTACTTGTATGATAGTCCGAACGACAATTGAAGTGGGAAATAAGATCATGTTAACGCGCGTATTTTAATATGTACTGAACCGTAAAAACCGATATTTTTATTTCGGTTCTGTTCCGGTTTTCGTTTCGGCTAAAAATAACGGTTTTTCCAGTTTTCGGTTTAGTTCCGGTTCGAAGCCCTGAAAAAACTACTATGACAAAACTGATACTATCATAGATAAGTAAACAAACAAACGAAAACACATTTTAATTGTTGCACAAAATCACAACAATTAAAAATTTCACATGCGTACAGACAGCGGTAAATTCAAAATACAGCTACATCAGCGCTATGGTGAGCGTAGTGAAATTGTTCATCCTTTTCATATAAAGTTATCATATCCTAATATGCTCTAACTGTGATAGTAGTTTTTATTATTGTATGCGTAAAAATTTAAAACATTTTTATTTCGTTGGATAGCTAGAAATAATCTGATATTAAGAGTCACCTGGACTGAAATACGGCGTAGATGTAGAGCCTGCATTAGAAATAGAGGTTCTCAAATTGAGCAGGATTTGTAAAAATAATAAAAGTTATTTTTTTCAAACCAGATGTTTGTTTTATTTTGTTAAAATCAACACGTTTGTGTAAATAACCCTCGCATGCTATTTTAACAATTTGCGATCTGTTTCGTTTCTGAGACTTATTCCTCCTAAGTAGAGAGTTTTTTTAATAACATTTGTATCTCATTGGATAGCTAGAAAGATAAGGCAGTTTTTAAAGGATTTTGTACATTAAATTAGTTAGTGATTTTTTTGGAGAATTTGCATTTTAAACAAAAAAAAACTTATAAAAAATATCGAAGTGTTAGAGTTTTGAGGCACTGTGTCGAAGTTTAAGTAAATTATACTAATTTTGTTCTTTCTAACAAAGTACCGGCATATTGTCTGAGTATCAGAAGCAAAATAAAAAAAAATCTGTGTATTCAAAAAAAAAAAAATGAGTTTAAAGTTGAAATTTGGGATATTTTTGAAAAATTCTAAAATTTTAAATATCTCAGTAACTGTTAACATTTGTATAAGGCAATATTGGGTTCAAATGGTTACTTGTTATCTCTACTATTACCCCTTAAAAGAAATGTATCGAATTACCAGTAACCCTGTATATAGTAGATAATAATTCATTTTATATTATATACACTCATCCAAACAATTAAAGGAACAAGAATTTAAACCTTTTTTGGGGTGTTTTTTGAAGTGCTGTATCTTTGTGAAAAATAGTCGTATCGAAATAAAACAAAAAGCATTTTAAAGCGTCAAGTTTCTAGTTTTGAGATTTTTTAGCATAATTTTTTTTGAGTTACGGTTATCGCGCAATCAAAAGAAATAGTGGGACACAAAAATTTTCCAATTTTTTAAATTTTTTTTAAGGGTTCTCGGGCCCGGTAAATTTTTTTTCAGTTAAACCAATGTATTGGTCAGTTAACTTGTTTATTCAGCTTATATTTGCTTTTTTTTTTGGTCTCTCTCAATTTTTTTTCGCCGAGATATCTGCCTTTAAATGAAAAATGATTCTTTTGTCTTCGATCATCAATATATCAGCAACTAATTATTAAACAGTAAATTTAAGGGCAGTTTTAAAAACTTGAATAAATTTCCTACAAGACCCTTTCATGACTTTATTAGAAAAAATTTTTTTTTACCCTCACCATTAGTGTGAAAAAGTACAAAAAAATGACCTTTTATGTTCTTTTAGTAAATCTATCGCTACTTTACAAATATTGATGGGAAGATTAATGTTGCCATGTGATTTTACAGCTTAATGTACCTCCAACTGCCCTGTAAATTTTTAAATTGATCCATCGAACCGTTTTTCCGGACCGATTGATCAAAGTTTTACAAAACAATTAAAGGAACATGTGTATTGTGTAACAGACTGGAACATAACATTGTGTAATCATCATCAAAATGTAGAAAACGATTTTCGATTTTTGATTTTATTTACAGTTTTGCATTAGTTACTTGTTAAATTTGAAATGGAGAAAAAAATTAAAAAAAAAATTTTTTTTTTAATTTTGAATTTTTTTTTCAAAATTTTTAAAACATTTCAAGAAACAATACTGACTCATTTTTGACTCGATTCGGCTTTTGCGTACCATAATTTTACACATCTTGAATTAATTGCATTAATTAATTCTTTCGCAGCGGGAACCGTACGAAATTGTAAAAAAAAATTGTCTCGCATGTTGGAATCGAATTAATACGCAAGCAAAATTTGATCAGTCGGTTCGGAAAAACGGTTCGATGGATCAATTTAAAATTTTACAGGGCTGTTGGAGGTACATTAAGCTGTAAAATCTTCCCATCAATATTTGTAAAGTAGCGATAGATTTACTAAAAGATCATAAAAGGTAATTTTTTTGTATTTTTTCACACTAATGGTGAGGGTAAAAAAAAAATTTTTTCTAATAAAGTCATGAAAGGGTCTTGTAGGAAATTTATTCAAGTTTTTAAAACTGCCCTTAAATTTACTGTTTAATCATTAGTTGCTGATATATTGATGATCGAAGACAAAAGAATCATTTTTCATTTAAAGACAAATATCTCGGCGAAAAAAAATTGAGAGAGACCAATAAAAAAGCAAATTAAAGCTGAATAAACAAGTTAACTGACCAATGCATTGGTTTAACTGAAAAAAAATTTTCCAAGCTCGAGGACCCTTAAAAAAAATTTAAAAAATTGGAAAATTTTTGTGTCCCACTATTTCTTTTGATTGCGCGATAACTGTAACTCAAAAAGAATTATGCTAAAAAATCTCAAAACTAGAAACTTGACGCTTTAAAATGCTTTTTGTTTTATTTCGATACGACTATTTTTCACAAAGATATAGCACTTCAAAAAACACCCAAAAAAAATGTTTAAATTCTTGTTCCTTTAATTGTTTGGATGAGTGTATATTAGATTCAAGGTTCTCCGATGAGTGGAAATGGTCAAAAAAATTATTATCAGTCAGTCACACTTCGTTATATCCTTAATATATATAAAGCTCAACGTCTCTCTGTCTGTCTGTCCGTTAGTTACCTTATCACTCGAGAACCACTTATCCGATTTACGTGTTTTTTTTTAATTCATAGGTACATTCTCTGGCCAGGTTATAGGCTATATTTTGTTAGGTTAGGTAACATAACAACTAAGCAGTGACGATAATAGTAAATCAAGTCGGAAAAAATTTTGCCGTCGGCGCGCTGTTTTGTAATACGCTGCCTAAACCGTTCAATATAGAACAAAATAATGTATTAAAGAACTGTGTAGAATCAAAAGTTCTACAATAAAGTCCGCGACATCATATGTCTAACTTTTATATTTAAGCCACAATGACTGCTTTTATGTTACAAAGAAAATTAAAAATATTTGGGTTCTGTTTACGTGGACTTCTGACCTGCAAAACATTAATCCTTATCAAAATAAATGATTTCATCGTCATAAGTACTTAATGTAGATATAATTTGCCCTTTACAGAATCCAATTTGGTCTTTTGGTTTAGGAAATAACGTGAAATATACATAAAATAACATATTATTCGCGGCAATTCGCGCGAACTATGATGAAGTGTCGCGGGGAGAGGAGAGATACAGCGCTCGGCCGGCAGTTGTTTATTTTGTTTTCAATTATTAACTTTTACATTTAAACAGAACAAAAATTTGTAATTTTTGTTCTGATTTGTTTTTTTTTAGGTACGTTAGGTTTTGATTTTATTACGATAATAATTAATCGTGTTTGTACTTAATTCAACTATGTATATTTTTCAAAAATCCTAAACAATAATTCCGTAGTCTAAGCGGGCGAAACCGCGTGGGCCCAGCTAGTATTAGATAATAATAAGTGTATAAAAAACATTATTTAATTAACAGAGTTTAAGGTAGTACCATCGCCAAATGGGTTTTCTTGGAATTTTTTTAAAATTTGGACAGATTAATCTTCAAATAAATCTGCATCGATTGGTGCAAAATGAAATTTATGAACAATACAGTTCCAGAGATATTAAATTCTAAAAATTGAGTTTTTGAGACTTAAATACATTGCGCTATACGAGAAACCAAAATATTTACCCATATATATAAATTTTACTCAGAATCTTTTCTTGCGATTTTTATAAAAAACTAAAGTAATATTCAATAACAACTAAGCAATTTTTTAAGAGTAGTTTAATTCATAGTTACAACACAGTTTCCGAGATATTAATTAATATATTATTTAAAAAGACCGGAATGGGCGGGAACAAAATCGACTGAACGATGTCAGTCCATAGGCGTAGTCAAATACAAATACATTTATAGAATATATTACAATGACATATTAAATTTTAATTGTCGTTCACATTAATGCAATAATATGTTTATCGAAAGCACGTGATTCTTTATTTTATTTTATGACAATGAAAGAAAGTAATGAATTGTATTTGAGTTGTATTGCCACTTGTGTTTATTAATTTGCGTACATAAATTTATTTAGAAATATTATTGAAATGTCTGATCAAGTGCATTATAAAAAACACGGTCTCTGGTGGTACCATAAAAAATGGCTTTGGCTAAACTGTCTTCTAATAATTTAAGAGAAATTTTTATTGAAAAAGGTCAACCGGGTTAAGTCATTTTTTGTCAGAAAAAGTAAACGGTAAACCTCGATTAACTAACCGATCTAAAATTATCAACAACATAGTTATGTTTTTCAAAAACAATTAGTGATTCATTTTATGTTGATTTACTGCATAATTATTATTGTATTCTTTAGATATATATTTTATTGATAACTTTTTCAATTTATAGTAGTTAAATTTGATAATTATTTTATTACTTTCGTTTAATCTATGCAAGAATAATTTAAAAAAAATGTGATTAGTTTGTTCTTATGACTGTTATTTATATAATTTATTTATGATAGAAATATAATATTATCTTTGTAAGACTTGTTAAACATACTTTATACCTAAGATTGTGCCTCAAAAATTATGTTCTGCATTAAATTATTTATAAAAAAAATAAATAACAATAATTATTTCATAAAAATCGTATTGTTATTTTTACAATCAGCTTGTGTATAAATTAGTTTTTAAAAACTATTTTTTTTTAACGCCACCACTGAGTTGCTGAATATGGTCATCCAAACAAATACTGAATAGAACGTCGCGAAGAAATCTTGACTTTTTAAGTGGTCCGCATTAGAATTAATCTATATAGAACCGCATACGAAAATACTTTATATTTTAACAAACAATATAACATTTCGAGTACGACGCTCTATATGCATAGTGGATAGTACTCGTTTGGGATTGGCTAGAAATGGTACATAAACAGCAAATAGTTTTGGGCTTATAAATAACGATTCCAATACTGATTCTACTGTATAGAAGCATAAACTTTTTGCTATGACTGTCGCGATGGTAATACCTTAACGGTACCTTTCTACATACTTCGACTCAGACTCCATCTAAAACTGCTTAAACTCCAACTCCACAGTCGGTTAAAAACTACAACGAATTACCTTCAAGGGGAAACAGGATAAAAATAAAAAACATATTTAATAACTTTATAAATTGTTTATTTTACAAAGAACTTTACAACAAATTATTATGAAAATTAAAATTCGAATAAGAAACTTTTTTTATCGCTTCTTTCTAAAAAAGATCGTTACTATCATTAATTTCAGATTAAAGGCTTATTAAAATTTTTTTTTAATATTTTACCGAAAGGAAGGACTCACTGAATGAATGATTTTACTAAATAAACTAAAATGTCTCAAGTCATTAAAAAAAAACTCGTTATTTTGATATCTACTATGTGTTAATTAAATATTAGTCACATTAGAAAGGTCTTTAGTATGTGCTCATTTATGTTTTGCTAAATGTATTTGTTAACAGCTATGTATATTTACATCGATCGCATTTAAATGATGATATGCTTTAATAAATAAGCTTTCGTTTTAAATTTACAACGGCAACTGTCGCATTTAAAAAGTATTTTTTTAGTATGTGTTAATTTATGTCTTAATAAACTTGATTTATGTTTACAGCTATATTCACATATGTCGCATTTAAAAGGTCTTTTATTAGTATGTGTTAATTTATGTCTTAATAAACTTGCTTTATGTCTACAGCTAAATTCACATATGTTGCATTTAAAAGGTCTTTCATCAGTATGTGTTAACTTATGGCTTGATAAATGATGTTTCTGTTTACAGCTATATTCACATTGGTCGCATTTAAAAGGTCTTTCATTAGTATGTGTTAACTTATGTATTGATAAATTTGTTTTTTGTTTAAAGCTATATTCACATATGTCGCATTTAAAGGGTCTGTCATCAGTATGTGTTAAATAATGTTGTAATAAACTTGCTTTTTGTTTACAGCTATATTCACATCGGTCGCATTTAAAAGGTCTTTCATTAGTATGTGTTAACTTATGGTTTGATAAATGATGTTTTTGTTTACAGCTATATTCACATATGTCGCATTTAAAGGGTCCTTCATTAGTATGTGTTAAATTATGTTGTAATAAACTTGCTTTCTGTTTACAGCTATATTCACACATGTCGCATTTAAAAGGTCTTTCATCAGTATGCGTTAATTTATGTCTTAATAAATTTGCTTTATGTTTACAGCTATATTCACACATGTTGCATTTAAAATGTCTTTCATCAGTATGTGTTAACTTATGGCTTGATAAACTTGCTTTATGTCTACAGCTATATTCACACATGTCGCATTTAAAAATTCTTTCATTAGTATGTGTTAATTTATGTCTTAATAAAATTGATTTATGTGTACAGCTATATTCACACATGTTGCATTTAAAAGGTCTTTCATTAGTATGTAATAATTTATGTCTTAATAAACTTGCTTTCTGTTTACAGCTATATTCACATTGGTCGCATTTAAAAGGTCT
This sequence comes from Sialis fuliginosa, assembly GCA_961205875.1. Classification (NCBI taxonomy): domain Eukaryota; kingdom Metazoa; phylum Arthropoda; class Insecta; order Megaloptera; family Sialidae; genus Sialis; species Sialis fuliginosa. Next base: position 266,364 of record OY540816.1, on the reverse strand, counting down.
TTCATTAGTATGTGTTAATATATGTTTTAATAAATTTGCTTTATGTTTACAGCTATATTCACACATGTCGCATTTAAAAGGTATTTCATCAGTATGCGTTAATTTATGTCTTAATAAACTTGCTTTATGTCTACAGCTATATTCACACATGTCGCATTTAAAAATTCTTTCATTAGTATGTGTTAATTTATGTCTTAATAAAATTGATTTATGTGTACAGCTATATTCACACATGTTGCATTTAAAAGGTCTTTCATTAGTATGTAATAATTTATGTCTTAATAAACTTGCTTTCTGTTTACAGCTATATTCACATTGGTCGCATTTAAAAGGTCTTTCATTAGTATGTGTTAATATATGTTTTAATAAATTTGCTTTTTGTTTACAGCTAAATTCATTCCGATCGCATCTAAGAGGGCTTTCTTTAATATGTTTAAAATTATGTTTTAACAAAGTTTGTTCTTCTTCATTTTCTTGTTGTTCGTTTTTAATTTCTGGTACGTTTTCTTCTTTATTAACCAAATCTCCCTGAAAATAGATTATTCGTTAGTCAATATAATTTTTAATTAGATGTGTTGTAATGTTTTACAAATAAAACTAAAAAGATATTATCCCAATGACCTCCACTAAATAATTTGCTATCAGGAATGTTGTAAAACGCGTTGCAATGGGGAAATTACTACCGAAGTGGAAACGAGCGCGCAATACACTGCTTGTCACAATTAGTGAGACACTTTTTCAATGTAACACAGTTCTGTTAAAAATTGTCATATTAATATGAAAATTTAGAAAAATCATTTTTGTGGTGTTGTTTCAAAGCCCAAAGAGTAACAACTTTGAGCGTGCTTTGATAGCGGTTGTACAACCCTAAGAGGAGTGAAAAAAAGGAAAGTGGCAATTTCAAGTATTGAAAAAAACGTTTAAAAACTGTTAATTCCAAGATAACGATAAAATTCACCTTAATTTTTATATGTAGAACTTATTTGAACCCTTAAGGTTTAAAGTATTTTTTTTAAATTAAAATTAAATTCTATTTACCCCCCTGTTATCATCCTCTAAGTTTAGATCTACAGAAATGTAGGAAAATATGAAATAATTTTTTTTAATCTTCATGGGTTGCTAGCAAATTTGCTATCTTGCAAGCACTTTCAAATGGTGTATTAATTCTGTGATAGTATCTATGGATTAGCTATAAAATTTAGAGCAGTAATACTTCAGCTTATTGTAACACAATTGGCGACTCTGACCGTCCAAATAAATTTCCTATTATCACCACTGTTTTATTACCGTTGGTGTTTACATACCACGCGTACGCGAAAATTGTCAGATAGGTTAGAAACCTCATTTGAAAGTACTTACTAGTTAGCAAATTTTGCTAGCTCGTTTATAATACCGGACATAAGCAATCATTTTTTTTTTTTTTTGATTTTATAATTATTTATGTAAAAATATTTTTTGATCATTTCTATTACAATTTTTCTTGCTTTTTTTTCAATATCCATATATTAAAGCTAGATATTAAAATAAAACACAATTTTAATTAAATAATTTGTATGACTAAAACGATATTTAACCGAAATTTATTTTTATATACCGTAGCGTTTATGAATTAAATGCAAAAAAAATTACTCTTTTTTTTGTTTTTTCACGAAAACAATTTAGAAAATACTAGTCAAAGTTTTGAATTTTAATATTTTCGTTTTAGTCCTAAAACACCTTAACGAAGTTTAATTTCAATAAATATCAACATACGTAAATATGTAATGTTAATAATATGACAGTTTATAAAAACATTGTTTAGAAACCTCTGTTTTCGATTGGAGCATCTGTCAAACATACCTACTACAATATATGCAACCTAACCCGTATTTACGAACATGTAATTCAATTTAATCGATAATTATGTATTACTTACCTCATATTCCTTTTTATAGTATTTAGAAAATTCATCGTATGTTTCAATGTTCTGAAGACAATCGATGTCTTCTATTTCTTGTTTTATATCTTCCTGTTTAACGTGAAACATTTCAACACAGTAATATTATAATACAGACTTGCTAAAATACATGGCTACATTATTCCGCGCATGCGCTGCCCTCCGTTATGTGGCTGTTTGTGTGAACTAGAGCAGTGATACTCAACATTTTTTTATTGTTTCATTTGTTTTGGTCTGATTAATATTTTCCTTAATTGATGATTGAAGTATCACAATAAATTTATATTAATAATTAATTATTCGTTATAGATTGGGTGCAAGATATATGAAATGACAACACTTAATATTGCCAGATCACCCCCTCCCCATAAATTATTACCAGAGCAATGAAAAGTTGCAATATATGATATATCTTGGTTATTTTTTCAAATGATAATAATATTAAGTGTGTAAAAAAAAATATTTAATTAATGGAGTTTGAGACGGTACCTTTCTACTGACTCGACTCTGACTTCAGAGCCCTGCTGTTAAAACTAGAACTAATTATATTCAAGGGGAAACAGGATAGAAAAATATATTTAATAACTTCACACATTGTTTATTTGACAAAGAACTTGGCAACAAATCAAACGTTGTGGTATTCAAATATTACTTATTAAATATTCTAAGTAAATACAATATTATATTAATTATACTACATATTTTTGTAAGCAATTAATATACAGTATGCATAAAAATTACTTGTTTTTCAAATTAAATTATTAAACATTTACATTGTTTACACATTATTGGTCGTAAATCAGTTTACAGATTGCTTTGCAAAGAATGTAAAAAAAAAATAACAGTTGATTCAGGATGTTATTTTAAGTAAAAGTTTTAATAAACAAAGTTCTTCTCTAGGGGGATACAGCCTCTCAAAAATTATGCCCACAACCAGTTACAGTGTAATATTAATAATGTGCTATCAATTTTTGATATCAACCCTTAATTATTTAGACCAGATTTGTATGGGTTCATTAGGCCCGTCGGTTTTTATCTCGTGTTTATTGTTCTTTAATGTAAATGTAGATGCAATGAACGATCGAAATCAAATTAAGTTTGAAATATTCACTTTAAGAGAATGTAGGAGAATCAAATTTGTTTATAAACTGCTTTTAACTACTTTTTTCACTGGTTGAATGTGTGATCTAAAACAGTGATACCTGTATATCAATAACAAGATAATTAATGAAACTAGGTACAGGAGATAATGTACACAAATTTAAGGGAATTGAAAATTTTAAATTTTTTACAACGTTTTAGAGTTTTGTTACATTGAATTTTAGAAATATATAGACCTCCTAAAAGGAATTAAATAAGGTTGAAATAAAAGTCATTCGTTTTATTTGGGACCACACTAAGGCCCGATTTCTTTTATTAAATGTTACCAGTTTGTTTTCTGGATTCTGACAGCTCCATGTGGAAATATACATGGCTATTACTAATAACAGATTTTGTTAAAACTGTGGGTATACACATATGTTTCAACATAATATGATGTGTATTTAATTATTTATCTAAAATGTAATATGATTTAAATGATAGATAATATCATTTACAAGTTAAATATTCTATAAGGTTGTTCATATAATTAGTGATAGTTTATGCTTTGCTAAATTCCCGCTACTTTTACAGCTATAGTCGCAATGGTCGCATTTAAAAGGTCTTTCATTAGTATGTATTAGTTTATGGCTTGTTAACTGATAGCTACTTTTACAGCTATAATCGCAAAGGTCGCATTTAAAAGGTCTTTCATTAGTATGTATTAGTTTATGGCTTGTTAACTGAGAGCTACGTTTACAGCTGTAATCGCAATGGTCGCATTTAATAGGTTTTTCATTAGTATGTATTAGTTTATGGCTTGCCAAATGATAGCTACTTTTACTGCTATAATCGCAAAGGTCGCATTTAAAAGGTCTTTCATTAGTATGTGTTATTTTATGGTTTGTTAACTGAAAGCTACTTGTACAGCTGTAATCGCAATGGTCGCATTTGAATGGTTTCTTACAAGTATATGTTAGTAAATGGCTTCTTAAAAGATAGCTACTTTTACAGCTATAATCGCAAAAGTAGCATTTAAATGGTATTTTATTAGTATGTATTAGTTTATGTTTTGCTAATTTCTTGCTACTTTTACAGCTATAATCGCAATGATCGCATTTAAATGGTTTTTCATTAATATGTGTTAATTTATGTTTTAATAAATGTTTTTTGCGTTTACAGCTATATTCACATAGGTCGCATTTAAAAGGTCTTTCAGTAGTATGTTTTAGTTTATGTTGTAACAAAAGTTGTTTCCGTTTACTACTATACTCGCATTGATCACATTTATGTTTTTCTAATTTTACACTAGTTTTATGAGAACGTTGCTTAGTAAAACTGGACTCTTTGTTTATTATTTCATTATCACAATCTGGTATCACATGATCTTCATTTTCTTGTTGTTCGCTTCTAGTTTCTGGTACGTTTTCTTCTTTAATAACCAAGTATTCCTGTAAAACGTGACTCAATTCAGTAATAAATTAAATTTGATGTAATGTTTTACAGATAATGCTAAACAGATTTTTATTTATGAAAATAACTTTTCCCAGCTGTACTTTTTATTATTTTATTAATGCTAGACACCAGTGGCGCGTTACAGTTTCATTGGGCCCCAGACAAATTTTAATTTTACAGTACAGAGCAGAATTAAGACATTTTTTTATAGAATTTTGAAGAGGTAATTCCTCCCCATCCATTTCAATATCATTTTGGATTCAACACTGCCTATTAGGGTGGTCCTTATATGGGGTTAGGACGAATTTTGACCGGACCGCCCCCCATATCAGCTCCAAAAAATGAGGAAAAAGTTTCAGCCCTCTATCTTGAAAAATGACCATTACCAGAGGGGGGTGATTTTCCCATTTAAAATACAAGTGTATTTTCGATTTTTCAAAGACTTGCGTACTAGAGTGTCATAAACTCTTTCTAAAAATCTAGAATACTCATAAAAGCATTCCTGGTACTTATATTCCATATCTAGATGGATAAATTAAAGTGATTCAACGTTGACAGCTATATGGGCCATTTGGCCATTTCATCAAGAGAAAATTTTCAACAATTTTTTTTGTATAATTTCTGGATAATTTTGTGAGAAAAACGTTTTGACAATGAAAATATTAATTTTGAAATAAAAAATTTTGATTCTAAAATTAAAATTAACAAAAAAAAATTGGTCGTGCCAGTTAGAAATTGATATGGAATGATCTTTTTTGATTTTAGAATCATTTTTTTTTTAATTTCAAGATCAATGTTTTTATTGTCAAATATTTTTTTGACAAAATTATCCTGAAATTGTACAAAAAAATTGTTAAAAATTTTCTCTAGATGAAATAGCCAAATGGCCCATATAGCTGTCAATGTTGAATCACAAATTTAATTTATTCATCTAGATATGGAATATGAGTACCAGGAATGCTTTTATGAGTATTCTAGATTTTTAGAAAGAGTTTAAGACACTGTAGAACGCAGGTTTTTGAAAAATCGAAAAAACACGTGTATTTTAAATGGGAAAATCACCCCCTTCTGGTAGTGGCCATTTTTCAAGATAGAGGGCTGAAACTTTTTCCACATTTTTTAAAAATTATTTGGAGCTGATTTGGGAGGCGGCCCGGTCAAAATTCGTCCTCCCATATAAGGACCACCCTACTGCATATGCAAAAAAGAACAATTTTAGATAGGTTTAAAATGATTTAAGAACAATAAGGTATTTGACTAAATTAAAAAATATGATTTAAAGGACCCGGGAAAAAATTTCAGATCTGAAGTGATCTCGGTTGATCTTCATTTTGGAACAAATCAGATCTTTGTAAATAAATAAACTTTTGTCTACCTAAAATAACAAATACACATATACTACCTATATAGAAACCTTGTTTATAATTTAATCAATTAAAAAAAATTGTACAGAAACGTATTGAATGATATTTGAGGCCCGTGTATTAAATTAATAAATAAATTCACAACTCACCCCCTGTCACAGATGAAGGGTTGTAATTGGTCTCATTCGATCCAGCGGGAAAAATACTTCGGGATACTAGGGGTGTGGGGGGCAAAACAACCCTCTATCTAGCACAGGAGTCGAGATATTTACGATTTTCTATAATGAATACCATAAGTAGCGGAACAGAGAAAAATTCACCTAGTATCCCGAAGTATTTTTCCCGCTGGATCGAATGAGACCAATTACAACCCTTCATCTGTGACAGGGGGTGAATTGTGAATTTATTTATTAATTTAATACACGGGCCTCAAATATCATTCAATACGTTTCTGTACATTTTTTTTTAATTGATTAAATTATAAACAAGGTTTCTATATAGTATATGTGTATTAATTTGTTATTTAAGGTAGAAAAAAGTTTATTTATCTACAAAGATCTTTTTTGTTCCAAAATGAAGATCAACCGAGATCACTTCAGATCTGAAATTTTTTCCCGGGGAGTTCTGGAGTTTATTTTTTATCTTTGTAACTATACCTATATTTTCGGTGTTTTTTTGGCGTTAAAAAATTCTAAAATTATTAAAATATCTCTATTTATCAGCATTTTTTCTAAAACTTCTAGGGGAATAATTTCAATGAACGCCAAAAATAATTATTTCAATGTTAATTTTAATTTTTAAAAATACGTTAAATTAAAGATTAAAAAAAATCAGTCATTTGTTTTTTTTTTCTGTTAAATATAAATCTGCAAAAAATAAAAATATTTCCATTTGGTAAAATTAAGTTGGCATCAAAATGACCTTGAATCTTCCATATGATATGATTTAAGATTTAAGGGACTAGATAATGTTGCGAATATATGCATCTTAGCATAGAGATCTGAACACATAGAACATAGATAGAATAATACCCGGTATTATAAAGAGGAGCTAGCAAATTTGATAGCTTGCAAGCACTCTCAAATGAGATATCAAACTTATATGACAGATATTTTGGAGTTTGTTGAAGATTTTGACAAGTTTCGCGCACGCGTTGTAGGTAAACACCAACGTATTAAAACAGTGGTGATATTATGAAAATTATTTTGTACGGTGAAAGATGCCAACTGTGTTACAATTAGTTGAAGTGTCACTGCTCTAAATTCCATAACTAATCCATAGATACTAGTACAGAATACTTCATTTGAGAGTGCTTGCAAGCTAGCAAATTTTGCGAGCTCCTTTATAATGCCGGACATAAATATATAGAATATAGCTGTTACCCGTGCGAATCGTCTGTGTAGTAATTTAGATTTCTATTATGACAGTTAATACAGGTTTTTAATTTCGCATTTACACGCTAGATGTCTATGCCAAAAAAGTATAACCTATAATGCGTACAAATGTCACACACTCATTTTTTTATTCAATAAATTTTTCGGGATACAAAATAGCCTAACCTAACCTAACCTATGTCCTCATAGCATCCTCAGGATGCAAACTATCTCCTTGCCAAATTGCATAGTAAAAAGGTAACAAATAGACAGACAGACAGAGAGACGCACTTTCACATTTATAATACATATTAGTATGAATTAAGAAAGTCTTTGTCCGACGCTCGATTGTGATTGATCTTTGTGAAATATAATAATGAATTATTTGGATATTGTGTATTTTATAATTACACTAGTCGACAAATTCCAAAAAGTTTTTTGCACATGAAATCGGACCTATATATTATGATAGAGGAGAGTTCACAGATTTCAGAACCGCCTTCGGATACTCTCCAGCACGTCAGGTTTTTTTTTAAACTGAATTTTTGTAAATAAAGTCATTACAGAAACCGTTCCTGAATTGATATTTTTGTTTTCAAAAGTGCGTTGAAAAGAAGAAGGATATAGCTTTCCAACGCGCCATATAGCAGTCAAATCTATCCATTCGTTCTCGCCCTATGTTTACAACTATGTGCAATTTTATCGACAAAAATGTGTTTTTTTTTCACATTTCGACTATTTATTTGTTTTATGAAAAAATGTTTATCACATAAAAATGTCCATTTTTATTCATGGATCTAATAGAGGAGTCTTCCTAGGGTATTCCTGTTTAAATATCCCCTTGTGCGATAAATAGAACCCAAGATATGACAATTAACGTGAGGCAACCGATTTTTGGGTTTTTTCATTTCAATGCATTTTATTAAGTATTATCAAAAATTTGTTATAATTACATGTGTAATGTTGTTTTGTGAATATTAATATATCATATTCAATTTTATTTATTTTTTCCATTTAAAGCCTTGATAGTCTGGTGTTGCTGTTAAGTAACGATTTAAAAGTGTTTTTTCGGCCCTTTTCTTTTTTCTCCAAGCATTTTGGGTACATGAAGCGATCTTCCATGTCGCTTATATCTTGGTGGAAACGTTCACCGTGCTCATCTGAAAAATCACCCAAATTATCTGGGAAAAAATCAATGTGCGATTTGAGAAAATGCACTTTAAGCATCAAGTTGGATCCAATTATGTGGAAATTTTTCTAGTTGTTTGTAGTTTGGGCTTCTAACATTACCCAAAAAACTGTGAATAACAGCCTCGAAAAAGGCCCATGCGATTTGTTGTTTGGCAGTTAAAAGATTACGAAATTCTTCTGAATGGAAAGCTGTTCTTATTTGGGGACCAACGAAAATTCCCTCTTCTACTTTGAATCTATTGAAGGGAGGAAACATGCCGTCCAAGAAGTCGATGGCAGCGGTGTTTGTGTTGCCAACTGCTTTGACGAATTGGGTCATCAGCCCAATTTAATGTGTAATGGTGGTAAAATTATTTTCTCTTTGGGAACAAGTAGTCTGGATTTGACACTGAAAACACCTGGCGTATACTTCTATAGGGCCATGTTTCTCTCGTCCAATGCTCGTTACGTGCTTTACTGTCGTAGAGGCATAAAAATCAGTTATGCTTAGTAAAACCGCTCTGTAAGCCCATTAATAGGGATATTATCTTCAAATTTTCGACTATTTGTAAATTGTATTTTTCATATATGTAAATGTTAGAATCCCAAACTACAAACAACTAGTAAAAATAATGTTGGAAAATTTCAACACAATTGGATCCAACTTGATGCTTAAAATGCATTTTCTCAAATCGCACATTGATTTTGTCTAGACAATTTGGGTGAATTTTCAGATGAGCACGGTGAACGTTTCCACCAAGATATAAGCGACATGGAAGACCGCTTCAATGGGCTGTATGTACCCAAAATGCTAGGAGAGTTTTGTTGGTTACTGCTCCGAGACACTCGTGCACTTTTAAATCGTTACTTGATAGCAACACCAGACTATCAAGGCGTTAAATGGAAAAAAAAACAATTGGAATATGATATATTAATATTCACAAAACAACATTACACATGTAATTATAACAAATTTTTGATAATACTTAATAAAATGCATTAAAATGAAAAAACACAAAAATCGGTTGCCTCACGTTAATTGTCATATCTTGGGTTCTATTTATCGCACAAGGGGATATTTAAACAGGAATACCCTAGGAAGACTCCTCTATTAGATCTATGAATAAAAATGGACATTTTTATGTGATAAACATTTTTTCATAAAACAAATAAATGGTCGAAATGTGAAAAAACCACATTTTTTTCGATAAAATTGCACATAGTTGTAAGCATAGGGCGAGAACGAATGGTTCGATTTGACTGCTATATGGCGCGTTGGAAAGCTATATCCTTCTTCTTTTCAACGCAGTTTTGAAAACAAAAATATCAATTCAGGAACGGTTTCTGTAATGACTTTATTTACAAAAATTCAGTTTAAAAAAAAAACCTGACGTGCTGGAGAGTATCCGAAAGCGGTTCTGAAATCTCTGAACTCTCCTATATCATAATATATCATGTGCAAAACCTCTGTCGACTAGTGTTATTGAAATCCTGATAATATAAGATTTGTAATTAATTACAATTACCTGAGAATAATCCGTGCCATAACAATAAATTTGTATATCCACATGAAATAAATATATCATATCATACTGTCAAATACCCTATTAACCCTTGTGTAACCAAAGAGGTACCCGGGCACCTATCGACGTACATTTTGTTGAATAATTTTTTTCCTAAAGAAAATTTGCAAAAATCCTCTTGGATCCCCACGATTTGATCGGTTTCCTATTGAAAAATGCACACGTATAGTCCAACCAGGTAAAAATTAAGAAATTCATGGTACAGCTGTCCGCGTTTCGTACCTGACTTAGGATTATAGAGGCCATTATACACTCATCCAAACAATTAAAGGAACAAGAAATGAAACATTTTTTTGGGGTGTTTTTTGAAGTGCTGTATCTTTGTGAAAAATGGTCGTATCGAAATAAATAAAAAAGCATTTTAAAGCTTCAAGTTTCTAGTTTTGAGATTTTTTAGCATAATTTTTTTTGAGTTACGGTTATTGCGCAATCATAAGAAATAATGGGACACAAAAATTTTCCAATTTTTTTAAAAAATTTTAAGGGACCGCGGGCTCGGAAATTTTTTTTTCAGTTAAACCAATGCATTGGTCAGTTAACTTGTTTATTCAGCTTTAATTTTAATTATCTGACTTTAAATGAAAAATGATACTTTTGTCTTCGATCATCAATATATCAGCAACTAATGATTAAACAGTAAATTTAACAGCAGTTTTAAAAACTTGAATAAATTTCCTACAAGACCCTTTCATGACTTTATTAGAAAAAAATTTTTTTTACCCTCACCATTAGTTTGAAAAAGAACAAAAAAATGACATTTTATGGTCTTTTAGTAAATCTATCGCTACTTTACAAATATTGATGGGAAGATTAATGTTGCCAGGTGATTTTACAGCTTAATGTACCCCCAACAGTCGTGTAAAATTTGAAATTGATCAATCGAACCGTTTTTCCGGACCGATTGATCAAATTTTGCTTGCATATTAATTCGATTCCAGCATGCGAGACACAAAATTATTTTACAATTTCGTACGGTTCCCGCTGCGAAAGAATTAATTAACGCAATTAGTTCAAGATGAGTAAAATTATGGTACGCAAAAGCCGAATCGTGTCAAAAATGAGTCAGTATTTAGTAGCGTCGAATTATATTTTTTCGTAAAATCTCTTAGTAGTGAAATTTTTTTGACTAAATCGCTTGCTTTTGGATTCAAGAATATGTGTGTAAGTTTTCCGGATTCTCAGTGCTCCGGAACAGGGTCAAAAATGCCTTTGTTTATAACGAATTAAGGTTTTTTGACGATAGTTCGGCTAATATTTTGAATAAAAAAAATTAAAAAATATGAGATGATGCGCTATGAAAATACAAATAAAATGACCCAGGATAGAGGTCAAATGGTCATGCCGTTCACCCGTAAAAAAATAAAAACCGCGGAAAAAACGATATTTTTAAAGTTAAGATAAAAAAATAAATAAAACTCTTAATTTTTTTGAAATATCTTCAAAAGATAGCTTTTAACGGTACAAACTGATATGCAACATCTCATTTCATAGATTTTGTTTAAACGGCCACAATAAAAAAACTAAGAGGTCAAATTCATTGGGTGCAAATAGTGTGGAGCCAAATTTTATTTTTTTTAAATGTAGGTTTTAAAGAGTACTATCAAAATTAAAAAAAGTTATTTTTTCAATCACTCTGACCCTCTGAAAACCACCTTAAAAATTTGAATTTTAAATACTAATAAATAAGTCTACAATTCATGTTGCCTTGGAAACAGATGCAATTAAATTTAAATTAATAAATAAATAATTGTATTTTTAACCGACTTCAAAAAAAAGGAGGAGGTTATCAATTCAACTCGTATATATATATATATATACTAGCTGCTACCCGCGACTTCGCTCGCGTGGATTTCGAAACCCTTCATATGTGACAGGGGGTAAAATATTAAATTTATCTTATTTTTAGTTTTCTTTAATTATACAAAATCGTAAATGTGTCGGCTCCTATGCGAGATAGAGGGGTTTTTCCGCCCTAAAACCCCCGCCCCCGTGGTATTTTTCCCGCTGGATCGAATAAAACCACTTACAACCCTTCATATGTAACGGGTAAAATATTAATTACTAAAAAAAAATAAAAATTTTACTCTCCCTTGCAATTCCTTAGGTGTTGAATTTTCGAGATACGAAATATCCTTAATCCGTCCTCGGGATGTAAGCCATCTCACTGCCAAATTTCATCAAAATCGGTAAAGCAGTTTAGTCGTAAACAGGTAACAAATAGACAGACTGAGAGATACACTTTCGCATTTATAATATAAGTCGCGACTCCTATGTAAGATAAGGGGTTGTTTTGTCCCCCTAATAATCCCTCTTCCGTAGTATTTTTGCCCGCCAGATCGAATGTAATCAATTACAACTCTTCATATGTGACAGGGGGTAAAATATTAAATTTTTCTTATTTTTAGTTTTCTTTCATTATACAAAATCGTAAATATCTCGGCTCCTATGCGAGATAGAGGGTTGTTTTGCCCCCTAAAACCTACGCCCCCGTGGTATTTTTCCCGCCGGATCGAATAAAACCACTTACAACCCTTCATATGTATCGAGGGGTAAAATAATAATTACTAAAAAAAATTAAAAAATTTCCAACCCCTTGCAATTTCTTAGGGGTTGAATTTTTAAGATACGAAATAGCCTATGTCCGTCCTCGGGATGCAAGCTATCTCACTGCCAAATTTCATCAAAATCGGTAAAGAGGTTTAGCCGTGAAAAGGTAACAAACAGAAAACAGACAGACAAACACACTTTCGCATTTATAATATTAGTATGAATTAGGGTTTGCAATCCCGCAGACTTTTTTTTCCCGCGGGAATTTTGCGGGAAATCTGCAAATCCCGCGGGATCCCGCAGTTTTTCCAAAATTTGTATTATTCATGCTTAAAATTACTATTATTTAGTTAACATGACAATTAAATAATGAAAAATAGTTTCATAGCGGTAACATATGATACATAAACGTAACATGTACCGTATAGACCGACGTAAAATCCATAAAATACACCTGTGAATAGGAGACTGTCTAATATGTTAGATACAAATACAAGATGCTTCTAACTACTTTTGTCTTTTTGTTCGATTATCCATTTCAATTTTTTTTTCGTTGCGTATAAATTAGCCCTTGTTTTATACGTAGGTCGCCTTTTACGCCGCGCTGGTATATACGGTATGTCACGTAAAACTAAACCACTAAATATCATTATTTACGGTTGCATTTTAGGGACAATCTGTTAAAAAAATATCGTGTAGATCGTATAGAAAAAGATAGTTTTGAGAAAACACGAATTTTGTGACAATTTTGAAATTTTTGTGGTTAACTTTCGTTTAATCTGCATTCTTCATCTAAATTTTTTTATTTCGTATTTTTTATGTTTTTTTTGTAATCTGCGGGTTGTTCGAGCTTCTTTCGTCGCCTGAGTCGCGCGAATCCTGGCATATTTTAATCGGTTGCGCGGTCACATTTTTCGAACGTTTTTTTTTTTAATTCTGGAGTATGTAACCACTTAACTAATCGTGAACTAGATATAATTTATTTCACTAGTTTCATATTCAGTCATCTCAACCTTAATTTTTTTTTTTCAAAATTGTTACCTTTTTTATCCATATTTACGCTTAATAAGTATTCAAAACGCACGCGACCTAAAAATTTAATGTTCAAAAAATTCCGCGCGGATCCCGCATTTTCAGTGCGGGATCCGCAGATCTCCAAAACGTGCGGGATCCCGCGGGAATGCGGGATCCCGCATTGCGGGATTGCAAACCCTAGTATGAATATCGTAAAATGTCCAAATATTACTTTACTTAATATTTTATTAACTAATTAAAATTTGAACAATAAAACTTAAATTTTTCGAAAAATTGTTCATTCGAAGAATTTTGATTTGAAAAATTGTGATTCGAAAAATTGTGTTTCGAAAAATTTACACCAAACCTAATAATTAATTTCGATATTTTACCTTTCATAGAAGTGAAATGTTTCTTCATATTTAAATTTTCAATCAATATAGGCATTTCAAAATATTTAATTGTTAATATGTGTCAAAAATCATTTAATTGTTCGACAAAATATTTTAAAGAGACATAATCATAGTAACCTAAATTAATAAAATAAAATATTGAAACCGTAAATTATAAAATTCCGTATTCCATGGCTAGGTACTATGTTTTTATATACCTAAATTATAACATACCTGGTTAAATTATTTCTATATCGTCCCCTCCAAGGCAAAGTATCGTAAGATACACTTTGCGAAATTGAGTTATCGATTCTAAAAATCTCATATATAAGCGACAAAATTCTCTTTTCCGCTAAAAAATCTGTTAAAACTTTTATCGTATTCCTCCAGACAATGTATTCTAAGCACCGATATCTGTTTTATGAAATATCATAGCCAACAATAATATAGTATCGTAACCAGTGACGTAGCTAGCCCTGAGTGGATCCTGACTGGCCTATATGGTAGGTACTTTCCCGCGACGGAATAATATAGTGCTGTGACGGAGTGCTTTCTTATTTATTCATTAGAGCTGGGCTTTTATCAATTTTAATTTTATTAATTTTAAGATATTTTAGAAAAATCGTACCTGTTAAAACTTTATTGCACAAACTAAATATGGTTTCTCTATGAGGTTTTTTCAATATATTTTTTACCCTCAATAACTCAATTTGGTTGATATTGAAGTATGATGTAGAACAGTGCTTCCTAAACTTTTCCTACGACAGAACACTTCACAAATCCTGAAATTTTAATGGAACGTCTTGGTTATTTTGTAAGTAATATATAAAATAAGGAAAAAAGTAAATTTAAATCAGTCAAGCATGTTTGAACTTCTCGCAGCATTTAAAAACATTGAATATTAACTTTGATATTTTTTACGCTTAAACTGATAAGACATACGTTATATATCGTAGTACAGGTATTCCTCGACTTACAACCGAGATAGGTTTCTAAACATCGATCGTAAATAGAATAAGTTGTAAGTTAACACGTACAATATGTCAGAGTTGGGCAAAATTCAATCGTGATTGCGAATAAAAATTTACGAATAAATCGCAGTTCTTATTCGCAACTAACGAATAAAAATATAGTTATTCGTAATCACGAGTACTCACGAATAACGATTGATTAGTTTTTATTCGTAAGATCTTCGAATAACGAATAATCATTCGTTAGTTTCAGATTATTCTAACTAAAAAATTACGAATGAACTATTACTACATGTACTTTGGCGTAATAATATAATTATGATGCATGATGGGGGTTATTGTCACTTCTTGAATTAATTTTTTTTAAGTCCAGACACGTATTTAGTGATATTTTAGACCCCCGTGTATTAAATTAATTAATAAACTCACAACTCGCCCCCTGTCACAGATGAAGGGTTGCAACTGGTTCCATTCGAACCGGCGGGAAAAATACTTCGGGATTCTAGGGGATTGGGGGGCAAAACAACCCTCTATCTAGCACAGGAGTCGAGATATTTACGATTTTCTGTAATGAATACCATAAGTAGCGAAACATAAAATTTCAATATTTACAATAAATACAGCATATAAACATAAGATATTATTATTAAATTTAATAAAATGAAGAAAAAGTACAGACACGTATTTAGTGATATTTTAGGCCCGTATTGTTAAAATAACAAATAATACACATATACTAAATAGAAACCTTGCTTATAATTTAATTAATTTAAAAAAAATTGTACAGAAGCGTATTGAGTGATATTTGAGGCCCGTGTATTAAATTAATTAATAAACTCACAACTCGTTTCCTGTCACAGATAAAGAGTTGCAACTGGTTTCATTCGATCCGGCGGGAAAAATACTTCGGGATTCTAGGGGATTGGGGGGCAAAACAACCCTCTATCTAGCACAGGAGTCGAGATATTTACGATTTTCTGTAATGAATACCATAAGTAACGAAACAGAAAATTTCAATATTTACAATAAATACAGCATATAAACATAAGATATTATTATTAAATTTAATAAAATGAAGAAGATATTATTAAATTTAATAAAATGAAAAAAAAGTACAGACACGTATTTAGTGATATTTTAGGCCCGTATTGTTATATGTGTATTTGTTATTTTAACAATACGGACCTAAAATATTACTAAATACGTGTCTGTACTTTTTTTAAAGTAACGAAACAGAAAATTTCAATATTTACAATAAATACAGCATAGAAACATAAGATATTATTATTAAATTTAATAAAATGAAAAAAAAGTACAGACACGTATTTAGTGATATTTTAGGCCCGTATTGTTAAAATAACAAATACACATAATATACTAAATAGAAACCTTGCTTATAATTTAATTAATTTAAAAAAAATTGTACAGATATTTAATTAATAAACTCACAACTCGCCCCCTGTCACAGATGAAGGGTTGCAACTGGTTCCATTCGAACCGGCGGGAAAAATACTTCGGGATTCTAGGAGATTGGGGGGCAAAACAACCCTCTATCTAGCACAGGAGTCGAGATATTTACGATTTTCTGTAATGAATACCATAAGTAGCGAAACATAAAATTTCAATATTTACAATAAATACAGCATATAAACATAAGATATTATTATTAAATTTAATAAAATGAAGAAAAAGTACAGACACGTATTTAGTGATATTTTAGGCCCGTATTGTTAAAATAACAAATAATACACATATACTAAATAGAAACCTTGCTTATAATTTAATTAATTTAAAAAAAATTGTACAGAAGCGTATTGAGTGATATTTGAGGCCCGTGTATTAAATTAATTAATAAACTCACAACTCGTCCCCTGTCACAGATGAAGAGTTGCAACTGGTTTCATTCGATCCGGCGGGAAAAATACTTCGGGATTCTAGGGGATTGGGGGGCAAAACAACCCTCTATCTAGCACAGGAGTCGAGATATTTACGATTTTCTGTAATGAATACCATAAGTAACGAAACAGAAAATTTCAATATTTACAATAAATACAGCATATAAACATAAGATATTATTATTAAATTTAATAAAATGAAGAAGATATTATTAAATTTAATAAAATGAAAAAAAAGTACAGACACGTATTTAGTGATATTTTAGGCCCGTATTGTTATATGTGTATTTGTTATTTTAACAATACGGACCTAAAATATTACTAAATACGTGTCTGTACTTTTTTTAAAGTAACGAAACAGAAAATTTCAATATTTACAATAAATACAGCATAGAAACATAAGATATTATTATTAAATTTAATAAAATGAAAAAAAAGTACAGACACGTATTTAGTGATATTTTAGGCCCGTATTGTTAAAATAACAAATACACATAATATACTAAATAGAAACCTTGCTTATAATTTAATTAATTTAAAAAAAATTGTACAGATATTTATTAAATTTAATAATATCTTATGTTTATATGCTGTATTTATTGTAAATATTGAAATTTTCTGTTTCACTACTTATGGTATTCATTAATGAAAATCGTAAATATCTCGACTCCTGTGCTAGATAGAGGGTTGTTTTGCCCCCCAATCCCCTAGAATCCCGAAGTATTTTTCCCGCCGGATCGAATGAAACCAGTTGCAACCCTCCATCTGTGACAGGGGGCGAGTTGTGAGTTTATTAATTAATTTAATACACGGGCCTCAAATATCACTCAATACTCTTCTGTACAATTTTTTTTAAATTAATTAAATTATAAGCAAGGTTTCTATTTAGTATATGTGTATTATTTGTTATTTTAACAATACGGGCCTAAAATATCACTAAATACGTGTCTGTACTTTTTTTTCATTTTATTAAATTTAATAATAATATCTTATGTTTATATGCTGTATTTATTGTAAATATTGAAATTTTCTGTTTCGCTACTTATGGTATTCATTACAGAAAATCGTAAATATCTCGACTCCTGTGCTAGATAGAGGGTTGTTTTGCCCCCTAATCCCCTAGAATCCCGAAGTATTTTTCCCGCCGGATCGAATGAAACCAGTTGCAACCCTCCATCTGTGACAGGGGGCGAGTTGTGAGTTTATTAATTAATTTAATACACGGGCCTCAAATATCACTCAATACTCTTCTGTACAATTTTTTTTAATTTATTAAATTATAAGGTTTCTATTTAGTATATGTGTATTATTTGTTATTTTAACAATACGGGTCTAAAATATCACTAAATACGTGTCTGGACTTAAAAAAAAAATTAATTCAAGAAGTGACAATAACCCCCATCATGCATCATAATTATATTATTACGCCAAAGTACAGGTAGTAATAGTTTATTCGTAATTTTTTAGTTAGAATAATCTGAAACTAACGAATGATTATTCGTTATTCGAAGATCTTACGAATAAAAACTAATCAATCGTTATTCGTGAGTACTCGTGATTACGAATAACTATATTTTTATTCGTTAGTTGCGAATAATGTGCGGTTTATTCGTTATTCGTCAATTTTTCAATCGACTAAAAAAATTAATCGTCTGATGCCCAACTCTGCAATATGTACATATTTTTGCTTTGGACGTTTTCCTTGATGTGAAGCGAATCGCATTTTCTATACATAACAAACAGTTGCGGGTTCCCAAAAATATCTACATAAATAATAATAAATTACATTTTTGGGAAATTCCCGGAACTGTTTGTTTCATTTATGTAATATGTGCATGTAAGAAAGAGACAAAGACAATTATAAGTCGAGGATTACCTGTATATTTGTTTACGATGCGTTTTCAACTCTTGTCGTATGAAAATATATTGCATACTAAATACATATTATGACATTTGTTTCTGATATGACAACGACAAAAAAT
Organism: Sialis fuliginosa; assembly: GCA_961205875.1. Lineage (NCBI taxonomy): Eukaryota > Metazoa > Arthropoda > Insecta > Megaloptera > Sialidae > Sialis > Sialis fuliginosa. Next base: position 247,602 of record OY540816.1, on the reverse strand, counting down.
TATTTTATGACTTCTGGTACATGTATTGTATTACATCATGTACTTACATGATTTGAACATTTTATGAATATTAAAAATAATTTCATTTTTGGTTTTTCTGCTCGTGTCTTTCAAAAATTCATCAATGTGTCTATATAAATACATTATTAGCTCTTGTAGATACTCGTACACCCTTTGTACAATTAATTAATTAATTACAATCAAATATAGGTCTTGTCAATTAAATGAAGCTTTCGTAACAATTTGCAATAAATCAACATCTTGTTTTAATTTTGTAAATGTACATTTTAGGTTAGTACATTGGGTAAAGATGACAGATAGACAGTTTCAAACAACAATTAAAATAATATCATTTAAAATTACAATGTTAATTTGAAATTATATAAATTCTTCTGATATTTATGATTACAAATAAATATAATAAAATACCTATACCTATGAAAGTAAAAATATTGATAATTCAATGACTTAAGATTAAAAAAATGTCATTATATACTTAATTTTTATTTGTACCGAATGCTGTAATTGTTTGTCTTCAATTTTTTTGTCAAATTTATTTATGAAAATTTAAATTATTTATTACATTAGAGTTGTGCATATTTTTTCGTTCGTTATGTTCTTTATATTTCTTTTTTGTTATATTTTATTGTTCACTTCAAAATTTTAAATGGCCACTGACATTTAAAAATAATAAATAAAATATAATGTATCCATAGTTACGACATTTGCAATTAATTTAGTAGATGCTTAAAGCGCATTATATGTAAACGTATTTTGTTTATTTTCTCTTCTTTAACATATCTTTTTCAAAAATCAGATACGGGTTCATGGTTGTCAATTAACCAAAGTATTTGAAAAAAAATAAAAAAATCTAATATCGGTTTTCGTTTTGATACTTTTTTACATCAAAACTTTTTTTTTCCTTTTTTTTTCATTTTTTTTAAATCTGAAATTTGAACCTTACATTATATCGCCCAAGGAATATAAAAAAAATAATAAAAAAATTGTTACTTTTTTTTGAAAAATTGGGGGCCCCTTGTTACCCCATTTATAAACTTTTTCAAAAAAGGCCCACTAGTTGTTATTTTTTACCCTCAAGGAATGTATATACCAAATTTCAAGGTTCTCCGATGAGTGGAAATGGTCAAAAAAATGATTATCAGTGAGGACACTTCGTTATATATAGTAGATTTATATATATGTTCATATTTTTAGCGATGTTCACGAATAATTTCGTATTACGTGGACCGATTTTGATAATTTTTTGTTGGTTTGAAAGAGAATATTCTCCAGGTGGTCCTTTTGTAAATTTTGTCAGGATCTAATGATATAGTCGGAAGATATACAACGAAACACCTCAAAAATTCCGCGATTTTACATTTCTAGTTATCTGTGGAAAAATAAAAAGCAAAAGCTCTTGCTAATTTTTAGTGATAAACCTTTCTAATGTGGAATTTTTATTACTGATATAACATATGGAGTGAAAGATCTTTCAATCAAAGTATAAACGATTAAAATCGGTTGAGTAATTATTATAATAAATACAAATAACATTTAAATTTTGACAGGTGTCTTGTGTATTTGGCAAATGACAGTTTCTTTATTTTTTTGAATATGAAATTATTTATTTAATGTAATAATACGCTATTTCTAATAATTATTGTCTAAATGTATATTAATAATAATAATTTTATTAATTCCTTGGATTATATTATATCCTTATATATTGAATAAGTCAATACATAATAAGAATATATTATATTATGACTAAAATGATGATAAATAATAATTATAAAATTAAATATGACAGGTAGGTTAATCTCTGTCTATTCATATTTGTTTTAGTAGTTATATATAAATATTTTTTGAATTTTATTTTATATTTAATGAAAGAGCTCTTAACCTTTGCATTTCGGAAAGTGATTTTTCATCGTGTGGTTTATTTAAAAATTTATTTGGCTCTAAATCACAAAACGCTAATCCTTTCAAACTCTTTATCCGACTTATGTCCAGTATTATAAATGAGTTCGCAAAATTTGCTAGCTTGCAAGCACTCTCAAATGGGGTATTAATTCTGTATTAGTATCTATGGATTATAGAACAGTGACACTTCAACTAATTGTAACACAGTTGGCATCTTTCACCGTACAAAATAATTTTCATAATATTACCACTGTTTTAATACCGTTGGTATTTACCTACTACAACGCGTGCGCGAAATTTGTCAAAGTCTTCAACAAACTCCAAAAGAACTGTCATATATGTTTGATATCTCATTTGAGAGTGCTTGCAAGCTAGCAAATATGCGAGCTCCTTTATAATACCGGACATTAGAGAGACATATGCTTGGCCTTTGGCAAACACTTTTTTGCCAAGATTAATTACGGTTTTATCTAATGTAGTTCCTTGTAACTAAAAAATGAAAAATAAAATTAACTTTAAAAAAAAGTTGAACCGACTTCAAAAATAAAGCACAAAAAAGTATGAAATAATATTTAAAGAAAATTAATTTCATCTACTAAATGCAATAGTTTTTAAGTAAATAATTATTTACAATAAGATCAATTTATATATTCTTCTATTAATTAATTTTTAAATAATATTTTCTTTTCGATCTTAATGAAAATGAGTACTTAACATGTAAGGAATGTAAGGATTTATTTATAAAATATTAAAAGTTAACTACATAATCAAAATTACGATACATTTTTTGATGTCGGGGCGCAAATTTCTACAATATAATTACGGAAAAGAACTTATAATAATAACTATAAAATAAGTAAATTTCGTAATTAAAATACAATAGGTAGACTTACTATAGAAAAAAGGAAATATCGTTGTCGTTCTTAAAACAATACTACGTTTGACGTATAGTACCAATAGATCTATAAATATAAATGAAAAATTACACAAATGCAAAACAATATTTTGTATTATCTACAAAGAATATCAATACTTTCGTTATTTTAGATAGTAATTATTTATAGGTACCTATAACGAAAAAATCGAAATTCGTTTTTTTAATTAAATCAATTGAGAAAACAAACTTAATCCTCACAATAAGTAACACTAGTTGAAAGTGAACATATAAAGTAATTATATAAGCTATAAGATTTCATTACTATGTTTTATAAATGTCTTTTTATTTTAGTAAAATAATGACGTTACTTTTTAATTTTTCAAAAGGTATCTACATATAAATGTATATGTTCATAAACAAATGGGGTGAAAATAATTTTTTCTTCGTACTATCCAAAGGATGGGAGGAAAATGTGTATATGTGATCTTTTCTGAAATTAAAATCCAACCAAAACCACGCGCACTCAAAAAAATTTTAATAAAATTAACACAATTTTATAATAATAAATAAAAAATAGTACTTATATAAATTTGCGCCCCGACATCAAAAAATGTATCGTAATTTTGATTATGTAGTTAACTTTTAATATTTTATAAATAAATCCTTACATTCCTTACATGTTAAGTACTCATTTTCATTAAGATCGAAAAGAAAATATTATTTAAAAATTAATTAATAGAAGAATATATAAATTGATCTTATTGTAAATAATTATTTACTTAAAAACTATTGCATTTAGTAGATGATATTAATTTTCTTTAAATATTATTTCATACTTTTTTGTGCTTTATTTTTGAAGTCGGTTCAACTTTTTTTTTAAAGTTAATTTTTATTGTTTATAACAAATTAGAAGCATTTATATACAGATATTATGGCATATTTGAATTCTACGAAAAAAAATAACCGGGTTTAAAAAAAACATATCTCTACGTCAAAAATTGGCCAAGTTATTAATTTGTTACTAATTGTTAAACATATTAACCATAGGAGTCACGTGACCACAAGTGAAACGAGAAAATTTAAGGCGTACAGTTAAATCGTTATTACATTTGGTAAAATGACTGTAAATTTTTTTTTCTTGACATATCAGATAGACAGATACTTTAGGAAGCTATTTACTCAAGATTCAAGTTAAAATGTTAATTTGTTTATTAATAATTGGCCAAAAACTAAAAAAATGAATAAATAAAGAATCAATATTTATTTATGTTTTTTTTTGTACTGTTCATCTTGTCAAATACTATTAAGTGAAAGAAAATAAAAAAAATTTCAAGCAATATTAAAAGGTTAAACTGCCATATGTTTATTACAATTTATAAACAAATAGCCAAAAAAGGGTCAAGGAGTAATTGAAAAAAATAACTTTTTTTAATTTTGATAGTACTCTCTAAAACCTTCATATAAAAAAATTTTTTTTTGGCCCTACACTATTTGCACCCAATGAATTCGACCTTAAAAAATTTTCGTAATTTGTTTATTGTGGCCGTTTAAACAAAAACTATGAGATGAGATGTTGCACATCAGTTTGTACCGTTAAAAGCTATCTTTTGAAGCTATTTAAAAAAAATGAAGAGTTTTATTTCTTTTTTTATCTTAACTTAAAAAATATCGTGTTTTCCGCGGATTTTATTTTTTTACGGGTGAACGGAATGACCTTTTGACTTCTACCCTATGTCATTTTATTTGTATTTTCATAGCACATCATCTCATATTTTTTAATTTTTTTTATTCAAAATATTAGCCGAACTATCGTCAAAAAACCTTAATTTGTTACAAACAAAGGCATTTTTGACCCTGTTCCGGAGCACTCAGAATCCGGAAAACTTACACATATATTCTTGAACCCAAAAGCAAGCGATTTAGTAAAAAAAAATTCACTAAGAGATTTCACGAAACAGCTTTTTTTCAGATAAATCGACGCTACTAATTGTTTCTTGAAATGTTTTAAAAATTTTGAAAAAAAATTCTAAATTTAAAAAAAAAAAATTTTTTTAATTTTTTGGAATTTTTTTTCTCCATTTCAAATTTAACAAGTAACTAATGCAAAACTGTAAAAAAAATCAAAAATCTAAAATCGATTTTTTCATTTTGATGATGATTACACAATGTTATGTTACGCAATACACTTTATGTTATACAATACACTTGTTCCTTTAATTGTTTAGATGAGTGTATATAATTCTAAAATTGTATTAACCATAAATAAATCAATAATCATCCAATACATAAAATAATTTGCAGTTAGAGTAAATTTTTACTTACAAATTCGTACATGGGTACTCGGTTGGTCAATAGTGTAAATTTATTTGGTTGGTTACACTAGGGTTAAATACAGTTATAAAATAAAAAAAATAAAGTTCTATATAAGATTGGAGCCCCACCCTCTCCTCCTATTGCCAAGGGCCTCTTTGCAATGTTTGCCAATAGAGTAACACGCCACTGACTAATTTCAATTAAATTTTATTTCTATTAAAATTATTAATTTAGTCCTTCGATACATAAAATCAACTTTATCTTCATGTTCTATATAATTAATAAATACATATTATTATTATTATGTACCGTAAATTAATATTACAGTTTAAATTAATTGTTTAGGAACCTCTGTTTTATATTTGAGCTTCTGTCAAACATACTATAATAATCTAACCTATATTTAATATTTACTAACATATAATTAAATTTTAACGATCACTATGTATTACTTACCTCATATTCTTGTTTATAGTATTTAGAAAAGTCATCATAGGTTTCAATATCTTGAAGGGAATTGATATCTTCTATTTCTTGTTTTACATCTTCCTGTTTAACGTGAAACATTTCAGCCACGGGGGTCCAACTCTTACCGACCGAGAATGAAAAAAATTTTCTTGTCACTTTTAGTTACTGTTACCAAAACTTGGTGGCAGCACCAGTATTAAATCGAGTTTAAAAAATATATTTTTATATATATAGGCAATACTCTTTACATTTGTGTTATTTAAGTAAAAGACAAAAATTTTACAGTTTGCAGAAAAATTTGATCTATATTATTACGAAGATGTACGAAATATCACGACGAATACAAAGCATTTTGAAGGGGTGAAGGGGGCGAATGTGTCGTTGAAATATTTGAAAATCATTGTAGCAATTGTACTTATTAGTCGCAAATAGGTAATTGTGATAAAAACAATTTTAATTGTGTTTTGACTTTGAGTTTAGACAAATTTTAAATTTAAGTAATTTGAAAATGTTTGATCTTCAGTTTACTGCTTATAAACATTATTGTAAGTGTGTAATGTGTAATCAAAAACGAGATGGAGTAAAATTTTATACATTACCCGTAATTTGAAACAGTAAGTAAAACTTTATTTTAAATTTTAATTAATTACCTAAGTACATATTATATTGAAATTAAAAAAAATGTTGGTTGAATATAACTGGATTTCATTGAAATCGTAAATTTATGTTTAATGTGAGTAGAGGAGTGAAGTCACTCCTGGCTCAATTGTTCATGATTTTCCCGCTAGATGTCGCCACATGTACTTTAATCAAATTCATAGCCTATCAAGGTTTGTATCTTTGCTAAGCGGTTTGTATATTTGCTAAGTATATCATTCTTGGAATTTATTTCAGGGGGTGAAGCGGGGGTTAACGTATATGCTGGTGAAGCCGCGGTATATTAAAATTAGAATTGAATTATATATTACAACTAAATACATAAAAATTGCTAAATCAGCGAAATGTTGTTGCAGGTGTTCTAGATATCATATTACATTCTTGGAATATTGTCTCTGAAATTATTTATTTATGTAAATTAGACCAAGAAGATTTAGATAATTAAATTAAATAATATTCAGAAGCCATTCTGATTGATAGATTAGTTATTGTAGGGGTGAAGCGGGGGTTAACGTATACGCGGGTGAATCTTAGAAAATTGTCTCTGAAATTATTTATTTGTGCAAATTAGACCAAGAAGATTTAGATAATTAAATTAAAAAATATTCAGAAGCCATTCTGATTGATAGATTAGATAGTGGAGAGGTGAAGCAGGGGTATAAAATTTATATTCGCTATGCAGCAGGTATATCATATTACATTCTTGGAATATTGTCTCTGAAATTATTTATTTGTTTCAACACATAATAAGAAGATATAGATAATTAAATTAAAAAAAAAATATTCAGAAGCCATTCTGATTGATAGATTAGTTAGTGGAGAGGTGAAGCCACGGTATAAAATGTATAATTGAAAGTATATTTGCAATGAAGCTATGTTGATGTAAGTGTTTTAGATATTATATTACATTCTAGGAATTTTTCTGATTATAATTATTTTTAAATTGTCTTTGGAATTAATTATTTGTGCACAATGAATGTAAATTAAACCAACACATAACAAAAAGTAACAAAAAGATTTAGATAATTAAATATAAATAAAAAATATTCAGAAGTCATTTCAAAAAATTATAAATGAAAGTATAGCTTAACCACTGAAAATGTTGATATAAAGTACAAGTGTTCTATATAGCATATTAAATTCGTCGCAAGTCATTGTTGCAATAAGGCTATCTGTCGGGTTCACAGGTCAAGTTATAGACACATATATATATAAAATTCTTAGAATATGGTCGCTGTCAAGTGCAGGTGTCTAAAATTAACAATTTGTATGTGCACGAAGAATGTAAGCGAACGTTTAGATAAGCATATAATAAATTAAAAAAAAAAAAATTTATGGTTATATACAAGTAAAAAATATTGAAAATAAATTAAAAATCATGCATATCGATAATCGTAGCAGGACTAACGGTATTGTAACATGCACTGAAATCAGTTCTTAACGAGTCTCCGCCAGAAGAAGAGATATCTGAAATTACAACAATGGAACTGAAAACATTTTTAAAACAATTCATATTCGATGCTTTGAACCAAGGTATCAAATACGATTTTTTAAAATATATATTAGATGAATTTCCTATGCTCATAAATTCAGATGTAAATATTTTGTCATTTGCGATTAATTCCGGTTGTGGCGAGCAAGAAGTGGAATATATCATCGATGTAAAGAAACGTTACATGCACGATATAGAAGTTCAGTATTTCACGTCTGCTAATCAATCTGCAGAAGAATTATACAAAACTCTAATCGCGTTGTGTACAGAAAATGATAATCTAATAAAATATGTTCGCGATTGTGATACATCAAATTATGAAGAAATGCATGCAGCGTATAAATGCTGGTTAGAGCAGAATGGTTTGACGAAATTTCTAAACGCAGCAGTACGAGTTGCAGTCGAAGTCGCAAATCCTGTGGTTCTTTGAACATTAATAGAACAAGCAAAAAAGGAAAATGTAAAAATAGATTTTGATCCTACACGATTCGATGAAGATGCAAGAATTTTGGAATGTATTAAATTGGTCATCAGAGAAAATGAAGAAGACTCGTATTTCATATTATCAAAATCAGAAAATCCTAATTTGAATACCTCAAATAATTTAAACCATTACTATGATGTAGCAAGTATATTGGAACAGGAATTTAATATATAATATTATATTTTATTTGATTGTACTTACATATATGTATTTGAATTGTGGAATAAAAAATATTTAGAGTTGAAATGAGTTACTTATTTAAAGCTTAAAAATGTATTTCTATAGTTCTTAATTAAACAATAACAATGATTGAGAAAGATATTAAAATATATATTATATCTATATTAATACATACAATAATTAAACAAAGGAAAAAATAAAAATAATAATTAAGAGCAATAATGTCAGCTCTCTACCCAGTAGAAAAAAATATATAGTCGCACGAACAGTTAGCAGTATTATCAAGATGTTTCGAATTTCCGATTAAGTTGCATAGAATTATGTCTACAAAATTAAAATTTCAGTCACATAAATAAAATATAATAAAAATGTAATCTATTTTACAATTAAAATTATTTTACATTAACTGTACGTGGTTTTTCTTAGCTTCGTTAGCCATATCTGCATTATTTTGAACATTTGGAAGCACTATAAAATTTCAGTAATATTAGTAGGTATACACAGAAAAACTATTTATACACTGTGAAAATATATAAGGAAATTTTAAAGAAAACTACATAAATATTATAGATCTTGAGGATATCAAGTAAAAGTTTAATTGTATTAAATTATTATTTCTGCATTACATTAAAATTTAATATCTCTATAACAAATAAACACACTATTAGTCAGTCATACTATATTCATTGTTTTAGACTATTTAGACATTCGGATTCGAGATATGAACTTTCGGTAATATTATGGGTACGCAGGAAAAAATATTTATATATTATTGATATATAATGGAAGATTTTAAAAGAAACTACATAAATATTATATACTTCCAAAACATTCAGTAAAATTTTGAATTGTAATATTATATTATTATTTTGCATTAAAATAGAATTTAATAAACACAAATCTCCGTATTATTATTTTTTTTTAAAACTACATTAAATATTAATATATCTGCAACGTATAAACATTATTGACACCAGTGTTGGTCGCTTTAAGAGCAGGGTATACTGTTTCTTGTTATTCTCATGAACTCATATTACTAATATTTAAAGCAAGTACATTCTTTATTAAAACAATTTAATCACCAAAGTCCGCAAATATAGTTTTTTAATTATAGCCTATTATTTTGTTTATGTTTTCTCTCCAGTAATGAATAAAGTAAAACTAGTAATGAGCACGCAGTGATGGACACTTACTAATGATTAAAAAATAATATGTACTACGACACAAAAGTTATAAAATAAAGAACCGTAAAATTAGAAACAATATAAAGCAGATTATGTAATAATATAATTAATAAATAAATTACACTAATAATTAGTTGAAATGTTCACCATTTTGACACACATTGGCCGATTGTCATCAAATTAAGCTGTTTTACAGTTATGTGTCTATAAATATTATGATTCAGTAATGACACTAATCAAATATCTACAAATATATTTTTAATTTATTACATTTAATTAAACAAGAGTCTAACACTGGGGTATTGTCTAAGACTGGTGTCAGTATCTTACCAGAAGCTAATTTATCAGAAAGTTTGTTAAATTATTATGCTCTAAGTCGTCTAAGACACTACATAATTTCCAATACTTTCATTACACTTAATTAATACACAGAGCAATATTTATTTTTTAAGCATCGTTCTTATAACAGTTTTATAAAATTGAATAAAAAAATAATTATGTATAAAAAATAGAATTTAATAAACAAAAATCTCTGTATTATCACAACAACTATAACAGATAAATAATAACATTTATTATAACCTCTATACAACTGTTTTACTTGTCTCACACAGTTTTGTAATTTTCGTAATTAACAACAATTCTTAAATTAAATTTCATATTAAAATTCTAGCATACAATCGATGTTCTTAGACATTATTTTGAAAAATTATTTGGGTTTAATTTTGTAAATTTATTATTGCGCTTTGGTAAGGCAGCTATTTAAACCATACACCACTTAATTTTATTTTATTTTATTTTTTTGTAGGATTAAATTATTTTATAGATGGTGTCCGTTAAAAAACTACAAACTTTCAAAAATAAAAGTTACAAAACGCAATTTTTAAATGTAACACCCCTATATTTTGTATCTTAAAGTATATAACTTTCAATTCTCTACAACTTTCGTATAGTATAATGGAACCTAAATATCCTTGGTCAGCATATCGTGTAGTAGAAAAATGTAAAGAGCCAAGGTCTTATGTTTTTGAAACACGGGAAGATGCAAGATATAGAAGAAACAGAAAACATCTGCTGATCACATATTAAATTTAAAATAAAGTTAAAAAAATAAAATAATTTTTTTTGAATATTAACAATTAAAATTAAATTACATTTTTGTAAAAAACGAACATCTTACATATATGTATATACTATTTATTAATATATAGGATAGTAAGCTATGAAGATATAAAATATAGGATAATTGAATATAATAATTTGATTGATAAAATGATGTATCAAAAAGATTAATAAAAACATAACAATAACTTTCCAGCACATAATTTAGATGGTTACTTAACTCCAAGAGGGGAAGTTGGTATAGCACGGAGAATATGTCAAAGTTTGTGGTGTGGGAATTAGATCGAATGTGGTGGGGGTAATTTCAAGGTTGTGGTATGAGTAAAAAAATAAATAAATAAATGGTGACGTCATATTCTAAAAATAAAATATTACGTCATGTTCTATTTATAGAAATAATTAATTCATTAAATGAGTTAGTTATTGTTTTAATAATGTTTTATTGCTGTGATTGTCTCTTTGTTATAGCTTTACAAGATTTTGGGTTGTATTAGTATCTACTTATTAAATAATTTTGAAAATATAAAAAAAAATAGGTTATTTATATATGTATATATGCAATCTGAGAATAGATGAATCACTGTCATAACTTATAACTAAGAATATAAAATTTTTAATTTTCAAATACATGGACCACTACTTAATTATACAGGAAAAATATGAAATTATTGCAATAGAATGTGACATCATGTTCTATTTATTGATAATAAATATTTAATCGTTGATGTATTGTTACTGATTCCTATTGTTAAAAATTTACAATATAATTATAGAGTTGTATTAGTACTTCTTAAATTATTCTGAAAATATGTAAATAGGTGATTTGTACAAAAAGTCTGAGAATATAATATAGTAATTTATTTTTATATAAAACACAAAATATTTAAAACAATTAAATACATGATTGAAATATAAAGATTCGTAAAATATATACATACACATAAATAGAGAACATTGATATGGATAATAATTCAATAAGTATAGAATATAAGACAACACAATTTTATATATATAAATATATCAAATATACATGTTGTTATGTTCTAGACAACATCTGTAAAATATTTTCACACACAAACAACACATCTTAGAATATTATAGGAATTGTTTCTAACTTTATTTTGAAAAAACAATCTCAGACGATCTCATGTCTTCGTTTCCCCCATTGTATATCATGTACAATTTGGGTGTATTATTGATCTCAATTATTTCCTGGTCAGTAAGACTCGAAAATCGTGCTGGTAGAAAAACTGAGAATTCTTGTAATTCTGACAAAATGCGTCTCCCAAACTGGGTTGAAAGTGCCTTAATTTTCACAACAAGATTTTTTTCACCAGGTGTCAATTCACTTATTTTCTTCAACTGTTTATTCTTCAATGAACCAGCCTTGTTCAATAAATCCATTTTATTATTACTAATATGTAGTATTATTAAAAAACCAATTCTTGTCAAACGACTGAAACAGATAAATTAAAATTATATTAAATCCTACACGATATTTATACTAGAAAATTTCATAAAAGTGGTGGGGATGTTAAAACGTATGAATCCAACTGCAATTCTCGGATATTACATATTTTCATAAGCACTGTAATACTACACACTCTGTACGATACCGATTTAACAAATACGTCCCTTAATAAAAATTATAAAAATTTCAGTTTAATATTTTTATAATAAAATTTGCTCAATGTTATTGGGGAAAAAATACACTGTGAATATAAAAGTCGAGATTTTAATAGAAACTACATAAATATTTTAGATTTTGAAGAAATACAGAAAAAAATTAATTGTATTATTATTTCTGCATCAATTAAATAGATGTAGGTATGTACTTATTTTTAGAAAAAATACAGAAATGCATATGAATATTATTCTCCAAGACAGATTTTATATATTTTATTTTTAACACTCATCGTCATAATCAGAATGTTACATCTTTAAGAGTGAGCTATGGATAAAACAAACTATAATTTAATTAAAAATATATGAATACCAATATATATATATATATATATATATTTTTTTTTATTCAATTTTCAGTTTTAAATTTTTATTATGTTTGAGCAATATTATTGATATACGCAATCTTTTCTTCAAATAGCTTTCTGTTAATATTCAAACAGCTTTCTATTCTCGTTCAAACAGCTTTCTGTTTATGTTCAAACAGCTTTCTGTTTATGTTCAAACAGCTTACTGTTTTCTTCAAACAGCTTTCGGTTTTCTCCAAACAGCTTTCTGTTCTCGATCAAACAGCTTTCTGTTTATGTTCAAACAGCTTTCTGTTCTCGTTCAAACAGCTTTCTGTTTTCTCCAAACAGCTTTCTGTTCTCGTTCAAACAGCTTTCTGTTTTCTCCAAACAGCTTTCTGTTCCCGTTCAAACAGCTATCTAATTATGTTCAAACAGCTTTTTTGTTTATGTTCAAACAGTCTTATCCGCCCCCCCGCGCCCCCACCACTTTTTATAATGACACCTGCAAAGGTCATTGACCTGAGAGGTGAATGACCTTTGCACCTGTCATGCAGGTGCGTAGTTCATTGACCTTTGCAGGTGCGGGGTGATCTTTGCAGCTGCGTAGGTCAATGACCTTTGCAGGTGTCATTATAAAAAGTGGAGGGGGCGCGGGGAAGCGGATAAGACTGTTATCTTAGTCTTATCCGCCCCCCCTCCACTTTTATTATAAAAATATTAAACTGAAATTTTTATAATTTTTATTAAGGGACGTATTTGTTAAATCGGTATCGTACAGAGTGTGTAGTATTACAGTGCTTATGAAAATATGTAATATCCGAGAATTGCAGTTGGATTCATACGTTTTAACATCCCCACCACTTTTATGAAATTTTCTAGTATAAATATCGTGTAGGATTTAATATAATTTTAATTTATCTGTTTCAGTCGTTTGACAAGAATTGGTTTTTTAATAATACTACATATTAGTAATAATAAAATGGATTTATTGAACAAGGCTGGTTCATTGAAGAATAAACAGTTGAAGAAAATAAGTGAATTGACACCTGGTGAAAAAAATCTTGTTGTGAAAATTAAGGCACTTTCAACCCAGTTTGGGAGACGCATTTTGTCAGAATTACAAGAATTCTCAGTTTTTCTACCAGCACGATTTTCGAGTCTTACTGACCAGGAAATAATTGAGATCAATAATACACCCAAATTGTACATGATATACAATGGGGGAAACGAAGACATGAGATCGTCTGAGATTGTTTTTTCAAAATAAAGTTAGAAACAATTCCTATAATATTCTAAGATGTGTTGTTTGTGTGTGAAAATATTTTACAGATGTTGTCTAGAACATAACAACATGTATATTTGATATATTTATATATATAAAATTGTGTTGTCTTATATTCTATACTTATTGAATTATTATCCATATCAATGTTCTCTATTTATGTGTATGTATATATTTTACGAATCTTTATATTTCAATCATGTATTTAATTGTTTTAAATATTTTGTGTTTTATATAAAAATAAATTACTATATTATATTCTCAGACTTTTTGTACAAATCACCTATTTACATATTTTCAGAATAATTTAAGAAGTACTAATACAACTCTATAATTATATTGTAAATTTTTAACAATAGGAATCAGTAACAATACATCAACGATTAAATATTTATTATCAATAAATAGAACATGATGTCACATTCTATTGCAATAATTTCATATTTTTCCTGTATAATTAAGTAGTGGTCCATGTATTTGAAAATTAAAAATTTTATATTCTTAGTTATAAGTTATGACAGTGATTCATCTATTCTCAGATTGCATATATACATATATAAATAACCTATTTTTTTTTATATTTTCAAAATTATTTAATAAGTAGATACTAATACAACCCAAAATCTTGTAAAGCTATAACAAAGAGACAATCACAGCAATAAAACATTATTAAAACAATAACTAACTCATTTAATGAATTAATTATTTCTATAAATAGAACATGACGTAATATTTTATTTTTAGAATATGACGTCACCATTTATTTATTTATTTTTTTACTCATACCACAACCTTGAAATTACCCCCACCACATTCGATCTAATTCCCACACCACAAACTTTGACATATTCTCCGTGCTATACCAACTTCCCCTCTTGGAGTTAAGTAACCATCTAAATTATGTGCTGGAAAGTTATTGTTATGTTTTTATTAATCTTTTTGATACATCATTTTATCAATCAAATTATTATATTCAATTATCCTATATTTTATATCTTCATAGCTTACTATCCTATATATTAATAAATAGTATATACATATATGTAAGATGTTCGTTTTTTACAAAAATGTAATTTAATTTTAATTGTTAATATTCAAAAAAAATTATTTTATTTTTTTAACTTTATTTTAAATTTAATATGTGATCAGCAGATGTTTTCTGTTTCTTCTATATCTTGCATCTTCCCGTGTTTCAAAAACATAAGACCTTGGCTCTTTACATTTTTCTACTACACGATATGCTGACCAAGGATATTTAGGTTCCATTATACTATACGAAAGTTGTAGAGAATTGAAAGTTATATACTTTAAGATACAAAATATAGGGGTGTTACATTTAAAAATTGCGTTTTGTAACTTTTATTTTTGAAAGTTTGTAGTTTTTTAACGGACACCATCTATAAAATAATTTAATCCTACAAAAAAATAAAATAAAATAAAATTAAGTGGTGTATGGTTTAAATAGCTGCCTTACCAAAGCGCAATAATAAATTTACAAAATTAAACCCAAATAATTTTTCAAAATAATGTCTAAGAACATCGATTGTATGCTAGAATTTTAATATGAAATTTAATTTAAGAATTGTTGTTAATTACGAAAATTACAAAACTGTGTGAGACAAGTAAAACAGTTGTATAGAGGTTATAATAAATGTTATTATTTATCTGTTATAGTTGTTGTGATAATACAGAGATTTTTGTTTATTAAATTCTATTTTTTATACATAATTATTTTTTTATTCAATTTTATAAAACTGTTATAAGAACGATGCTTAAAAAATAAATATTGCTCTGTGTATTAATTAAGTGTAATGAAAGTATTGGAAATTATGTAGTGTCTTAGACGACTTAGAGCATAATAATTTAACAAACTTTCTGATAAATTAGCTTCTGGTAAGATACTGACACCAGTCTTAGACAATACCCCAGTGTTAGACTCTTGTTTAATTAAATGTAATAAATTAAAAATATATTTGTAGATATTTGATTAGTGTCATTACTGAATCATAATATTTATAGACACATAACTGTAAAACAGCTTAATTTGATGACAATCGGCCAATGTGTGTCAAAATGGTGAACATTTCAACTAATTATTAGTGTAATTTATTTATTAATTATATTATTACATAATCTGCTTTATATTGTTTCTAATTTTACGGTTCTTTATTTTATAACTTTTGTGTCGTAGTACATATTATTTTTTAATCATTAGTAAGTGTCCATCACTGCGTGCTCATTACTAGTTTTACTTTATTCATTACTGGAGAGAAAACATAAACAAAATAATAGGCTATAATTAAAAAACTATATTTGCGGACTTTGGTGATTAAATTGTTTTAATAAAGAATGTACTTGCTTTAAATATTAGTAATATGAGTTCATGAGAATAACAAGAAACAGTATACCCTGCTCTTAAAGCGACCAACACTGGTGTCAATAATGTTTATACGTTGCAGATATATTAATATTTAATGTAGTTTTAAAAAAAAATAATAATACGGAGATTTGTGTTTATTAAATTCTATTTTAATGCAAAATAATAATATAATATTACAATTCAAAATTTTACTGAATGTTTTGGAAGTATATAATATTTATGTAGTTTCTTTTAAAATCTTCCATTATATATCAATAATATATAAATATTTTTTCCTGCGTACCCATAATATTACCGAAAGTTCATATCTCGAATCCGAATGTCTAAATCACGGGGGTTCAACTCTGTGTTAAAATATTTTGACAAGCCACTTGTGCTGCCACCTGCTGACTACCTCAAAAAACTCCAATATTCGAAGCGCGAAATTTAAATATCTTTTCATTTCAAATATGTATTTAATATAATTTAACAGTTTAGATGCAAAATATCGTAACTACCATTTCAGCACATTTTATTATTTACCAACTGCTGTAATATTATACGTTCCGCGCATGCGCATGCTCTCTGTTCTGTAGTGGAATGTGTAATCCAAATCTAGATAGAACAGTGATGCTCAACATTTTTAAAGCGTTTCATTTTTGTTTTGGTCTAACCGAGATTGCAATTTTAGTACGAATATACGTCAATAACACGATAATTAATGATATTAGATTCAAGGTATAATTCACTGGTTCCCAAACTGCGGTCCTCGGCTCCCTTGGCGGTATTGGGGAGACCAAAGGGAGCCCTGCTGGCTCTGAGTGTACTTGGGGAGCCCCGGAAGGACAAAAGGGGGTCTTTTTAATATTATAAAATGTTATTAACGTTTCTAATTTCTTTCACACATAATTTATTGTGTGCACATCTATGACTCAGTATCTAATCTAACCTAACCTAACGTTTAATTAAAAATGAATACATTAAAAATTGGAAACTTACTTAATTTTCTATTATTAAGCCTAAAAGCTTTTTTACAACAAAAATTTCCAAATAAAAACACTGCAATTGAACGCAGTACAGAATACCTGTTTGAAATTTAAAAAAATACTTTCGAAGTTTCTTTAGAAATATTATTGCAAATAATAAACTACAAACAGGGCCGGATTAACAACGTAGCGGAAGTAGCAAATGCTACGGGCCCCGCGTCTCTGGGGGCCCCACGACTTTGTGCTAAAATATCTCTTATTGGACTTACCACTTACCGTCCAATGGTTTACAATAATTAATAATTTAAATTTAGGGTTTCCGATCTCTATTCGATTTAATCGAAAAATCGATTTTTGAATCTTTGATTTTTTTAATCGATTTTTCTAAATTTGCTCAGATCAAATCAAGAAAATTTTGTTTGTAAAAGTGGTGTTTTATTATACACACCTCAAAAAAATTAAGGGATAATTAAAAAAAAAGCAAAACAAAAAATTCAAATTTTCAAACAGTTATATTTCCGCGAAAATTCATTTAATTTGCGTGTTCCAAAGCACATTTAAAAGTTTGTGCTTTCTAATTTTTGAATAAAAATTTCAACAAATTTTATCATCCCTTTCCGTTCTTTACCAAGGGTTAAAAGAGTTAAAAAAAATATATATATTTTTTTAAAGATTGTATATTTTAAATCAAGTCAGCCAGCGGCGTAGTTAGGGGGTGGGTAGGGGGACAGGGCGGTCCGACCCGGGTGACAACCTGGAAAAATGTCTAATAAATTGAGTGAATTAACTTTTTTTTATTATTGAAAGTCTATAGAGGTGATTTATGTCATTAAAAATGCACAGGGGGTGACGCCCGCTTAATGTACAAAAAAATTCTATTGATTTTTTTCGGGGGGAGTGGGTGAAGCTATAGATTTACTCCCCGAGTTTCACCCCCCCGCACTCCCGACGCCACTGCCAAGGGCCTCTTTATAACATTTGCTACGGGCCCCGCGCTTACTTAATCCGGCCCTGACTACAAACTTACATACAATATTAAAACATATATTTATAATAATAATAATAATAACAATAATATATGCAAAATTATATTATTATTATTATACATATTAGTCCAGTAAAGGAAGCATTTTGACAGGAAATTAAGAGGGCAAGCAATTTTATGATTGATTCTTATAGATTTTGAACCGGAGAATTCGAAATAAATAACCCGGACAAGCGAAAAATGGTGCAACACCCTTAAAAATGGGGTTTAAGGGTAAAAACTCCATTTCCAACCGTTTTTTCAATTTATCACAAAATCTAAAGCGATGATGGTATATTTTTATCGTTGATATATGTTCAGGACTACTTATACTAAATTTGGCCAAAAATTATTTCTTCCAGAGGGCTGAAAGACTTAAAAATGCATCTTTTCGGGGAAAATAGTTTAAAAATTAATAACTTTTGTTAAAATCATCCAAATGACTCATAACTAGGCTCAAATTGTTCCTGAACTTCCAAAGAATAATAATGAACCATAATTTAAAAAAATATTAATAGTTTAACCAATAAAAATCGCTAATGTTTAAGGGTAAGTAACGTAAATTTTTGAAAAACTATCTTTTTACTAAAATGTAAATAAAAACATCAGGGTTGAATATTTTTTAGTGAAACCAAGATAGATACCTTCTATTTGTACATACAAACAAAATGAGACCCCCAAAATAATATTCAATTAATAGAACGGGTGCAAGTGCGCTTAGAAATACACTGAATTTTTTTTGTATACAATTTAAAAAAATTACATTTTTCCAAACAAAATAATAATCTTAATTTCATGTCAAAATGCTTCCTTTACTGGACTAAGGGCCGGTATTATAAAAGCCAGATAACTTTTACTCTAGGGAATAAATTTATTCCACAAATAGTTTACACATTCTATGAGGTCCTTATTTGAGAAAAATCATTGTCAGAAATGTCATATCGATTTCGGTTTTTTTTACACAAAATAATGTTTAGACATATTAAATATAAAGTAAAAAGTGATTATATACATATAAAAACTCCAAAATATCAATTTTTAATTCAATATTATGGAGATTTCTAATAAATTTTTACATTAGAAAATATTGCAACCAATAATGTCTATATGATTTCTTTATCTATGTACATACTGAAACGTCAAACTTATGTGCATCAAACAAATAACCTAAAACTTCATACGTAAATGCATATAACGCATAACATGAAATTTGAATTTTTACAGTATTTAAAATTCTTATGAATTTTATTATGTGCTCGAAATGAAGATTCAATTTTATTGATATATAATAATACAAAAATATTGGCACATATTTCTTCATTTTTAGATGGGATTGTATAAAACATGCGGAAGATTATTTAAAAAAAAGGTTAGATAAAATTTCAAAGAAATGTTCACAGAGTTAAAAACAACTTTTTTTGAAAATCCATAAGACAGTTCGGTATCTTTTGATTTTTAGTTTTTTATATTACTGTATTCCTTCAATCTAAATAGGTATAAGTATACAATTTTTCCCCATATAAGTGTCCAAAAAGGTTTTAGAATCGATAATGTCTTGCAGTCGCAGGTATAATTGACTGCATATTACATTATCATTTAATATTTGCAGGTTTATTAAAATTAGACAACAGTTAAAAGAAACAGGAATGATTTAGTACTTTATTTTATTTCTTATTGATCTTATCGTAGAGCACAGCTTCGGGTATGAAATAAAAATGTAAATAGTTATGCAAAAAAATTTATTAATTATAATTATACATTAATTTTCAAAACGATGTACAAGAAACAAAACTATTTTTCTTGTGAAACTGTTAATAATATGATTTCTAGTTAAAAAAAAATTTATATGTACTTACGATGTTGTTCGGTACAAACCTTTAGAAAACATTAATTCCTCTCCGTAACAAACAGCAAAGTAATTTTGGTTTCGTTTTTTGTATTTATTCGTATAAATACGATGTTATTTTGTTCGGTACAAACCTTTACAAAACATTAATTTCTTTACGTATCAAACTGCAAAGTAATTTTGATTTATTTTTTTGTATATTCGTATGTGCTTCAAATGAAAAAAACTCTTTCGTCTTTTTTTATGTTTCTTTTGCTTGAGTCATATCACATACATATGTACAATGTATGGATATTTGTATATATGTACTATGTACAATATGTACATATAATAAAACAGGCTTGTTTCTAAAAATTATAAAAATATAAAACTAGCACAAAATCTACATTATTATAAGCACAAATAATTATTAATTAAGTTACCATGTTTTTGAAAAATTATTATTAAAGCATTCCTAGCTGGTCGCAGTTTCAATATCTTCATAACATTATATATTACTCCTTAAATAATACACAAAACAAATTTGACATTTACGCGTGAATTGTAGGTAAGCATATTTCCACAAATAACAGCTGTCACCTATGACTATGGCTGCCACAATTTATTCTAATTACCACGTGACCAAGTATTTATTTATTCCTTGCAAAAAGATCGGAATAAATTTAATGGTATGATATAGTGATATTTATAGTGAATTTGTTATTTTTATTCCGTTTTTAGTAATTTTTCGTTTTTTCAATTTATCACAAAATCTGAAGCGACAATGGTATATTTTTATGATTGATATATGTTCAGGACACTTAGACGAATCGATTGTGACCACATATACTAAATTTGGCCAAAAATTACCTCTTCCAAAGGGCTTAAAAGACGTAAAAATGCACTTCTCCTTAAACATTAGCGATTTTCATTGGTTAAACTATTAATATTTTTTTAAATTATGGTTGGTCATTATTCTTTGGAACTTCAGGAATAATTTAAGCCTAGTTACGAGTCATTTGGATGATTTTAACAAAAGTTATTAATTTTTAAACTATTTTCCCCGAAAAGATGCATTTTTACGTCTTTTAAGCCCATTGAAAGACGTAAATTTTGGCCAAATTTAGTATATGTGGTCACAATCGATTCGTCTAAGTGTCCTGAACATATATCAATCATAAAAATATACGTTGCTTTAGATTTTGTGATAATTTGTAAAAACGGTTGAAAATGGGCTTTTCACCTTTAAATCCCATTTTAAGGGTGTTGCACCACTTTTCGCTAGTCCGGGTTATTTTTTTCGAATTCTCCGGTTCAAAATCTATAAGAATCAATTCGTTTCACTAAAAAATATTTAACCATGGGGTTTTTATTTAAATTTTAGTAAAAATAAAGTTTTTCAAAAAATTACGTTACTTACCCTTAAACATTAGCGATTTTTATTAGTTAAACGATTAATATTTTTTTAAATTATGATTGGTCATTATTCTTTGGAACTTCAGGAACAATTTGACGCTAATTATGAGTCATTTTGATGATTTTAACAAAAGTTATTAATTTTTAAACTATTTTTCCGAAAAGATGCATTTTTCTGTCTTTTAAGCCCTCTGGAAGAGGTAATTTTTGGTCAAATTTAGTATATGTGGTCACAATCGATTTGTCTGAGTATCCTGAACATATATCAACGATAAAAATATACCATCTTCGCTTTAGAAATGGAGTTTTTACCCTTAAACCCCATATTTAAGGGTGTTGCACCACTTTTCGCTTGTCCGGGTTATATTTTTCGAATTCTCCGGTTCAAAATTGATTCTTATAGATTTTTTGATAGATAATTGAAAAGGGGGTAGTGGACCAAATAAGTTTGGGAACCTATGGTATAATGTATAAAGTTGTAGGGAATTTACTTTGAATTTTTAAAAATTTGCAGTTTTGCTTTCTCGCCATACTTGTGAAAAAATTAATATAAATAAAACTTTATTGATGTAATAATTTGTGTACAAGTTTTGTATTTGTTGTGGTATTCAAATATAACTAATAACTATTCTTAATAAATACATTCTTATAACTAGATACATTAAAAAATCCTTATTTGATTTTGTTTCCAAAATTAATCCTCATAGCAATATTTGCAATGAATTCCAAAGATAATATTACGATTTTATATTCCGAAAATTGAGCTGCTTACAGAAAAACTCAACAGACAAAAGTTGCTCAGTTTGAAAGAAATATCAAATTTTTTTAAAGTAACTTTGTTTTTTTTTTTTGCAAACCTTTATTTTTGTTTTGAGGATTTAGTTCTACGTTAAAAAATATGGAAAAAATCCTAACGTTTTCTAATTCTAGACTTTTTTTCTAAATTAAAAAAATATTTAATTTAAAATTTTCCAAATAAAAATCGTAACATTTTATTCTGAACTTAAAGATGTGCAATACATAAATGATTCGTTCTTTTTGACGAAATCATTTAAGTGAACGAAGTGACTCAAGTCAGTATTTAAGATTCGTTTTTTTAAGTGACTTGTTTTTTTACAGAGCTATAAGGTACTGGCATCAGTTATCAGCCGCTATAAGAGCAAAATTTACTGTTTTTGTGATTGAAGGACTTCTTTTTAGTAATTTTCATGAGCTTAATCCATTAACGCCGAGGTGATCAGAATTTTTACTAACTTTTCAACGTGTTTATTTATTATGTCATCGGACCAAAAAAATAATGCAATACCTCTATTCCTACGCGAAATTTGATGCTCTTTCAGAATCTGAGCTCAAAATTTCGATTAGACACCGAGAAAAAATAATATGGTCGATTGAAACGTGAAAAACGTGAAAATTTTCGAAAAAAAATTTTTGTTCGCATTTTTTCAGAATGATACCGCAAAGGTATCAACTTTTTACTATGATCAGAGGTGATCATGGCACCCGAACATTAAGTGGAATTTTTTTCAGAAAATTTCATCGACGCGTTTTTTCAAAATGGCGGCGAGAATTAAACAATTTTATAAAAATCTTAATCTATCGTTTTCTTAAAAACTATAAGCTTTAGAAAAAAATATCTTAGAACAAAAATGTCTTAAAATTAGTCAAAGAACACTCTCAAATTTTTTCAAAATTTTTGGATACAATTTTCGATTTTTGAAAATTTTTTGAAAAAATTTGAGTGTTCCTTGACTAATTTTAAGACTTTTTTGTTCTTAAAAATTTTTTCGTAAAGTCTATAAAATAAATGTGTGGCGTTCAGATCTCGAGAGATCTATAGCCGTACATCACAGTCTACTCCCAAGAGCTACAATGTATATGCACAGAATCAGCAAAAAAGTAATCAAAGAACACTCAAATTTTTTCAAAAATTTTTCAGGTATTTTTGAAAAATTGGATTTTTTGAAATTTTCGAAAATCAAAAATTGTTTCCAAAAATTCTGAAAAAATTTGAGAGTGTTCTTTGACTAATTTAAAGACATTTTTCTTCTTAAAAATTTTTTTCTAAAGTTTATAGTTTTAAAAAAACGATAGATTAAGATTTTTATAAATTTTTTTAATTCTCGCCGCCCTTTTGAAAAAACGCGTCGATTAAATTTTCTGAAAAAAATTCCTCTTAATGTTCGAGTGCCATGATCACCTCTGATCATAGATCAAAGTTGATACCTTTGCGGTATCATTGTGAAAAAAATGCGAACAAAAATTTTTTTTCGAAAATTTTCACGTTTTTCACGTTTCAATCGACCATATTTTTTTTCTCGGTGTCGAATCGAAATTTTGAGCTCAGATTCTGAAAGAGCGTCAAATTTCGCGTAGGCATAGAGATATTGCATTATTTTTTTGGTCCGAGAACATAATAAATAAACACGTTGAAAAGTTAGTAAAAATTCTGATCACCTCGGCGTTAATGGGTTAAATCAATTTTATTACCAAAGTCCGCAAATATAGTTTGTTTATTTTGTGTATGTTTTTTCTTCAGTAATGGATAAAGTAAAACCAGTAATGAGCACGCAGTGATGGACACTTGCTAATAGTCTAACCTAACCTTCACCTATCTGTTTAATGGATGAAAAGTATTTTTTATCAAATTTAGTATGTTAAAAAATATATCGCGAGTGAGTTGGCTAAAAAATTCCTGGCCAGGCTATGATTAATTAAAAATTTAAAAAAAGTGTATCGCTCTCCTTCTTTATTGCATAAACAAATAGCATGCGCACTCTCTGTCTCCCGACGGCCTTCCGCGCGCAGCTCCAATGCTGCATATGAATGCAATGTTATCATATCATAATCATAGCCTGGCCAGGAATTTTTTAGCCAACCCACTCGCAATATATTTTTTAACATACTAAATTTGATAAAAAATACTTTTCATCCATTAAACAAATGGGTGAAGGTCGTGTCTAATTCGGATCCTCTATTATAATGATTACAAAATGATGAGTACTATGACACAAAAGATATTTATAAAAGAAAGAATCGTTAAATTTCAAACAATGTAAAGCAGTTGCTATGATAATATAATAATTAATAAATAAATTATATTAATAATTAGTTTAAATGTCCACCATTTTGGCACATATTGGCTGATTGTCATCAAATCACGCTGTAAGACAGATAAATGTATATTCAGAAATGGTAGTAATAAAATAGCAACAAATAATTCTAATTCAGTACATTTGATTAAAAAATAGCCGTTACTGGAGTCATATCCAAGATTGGTACCAGTACCTTATTTATAAACTGTTTAGTGTGTGTTAATTTATGTCGTAATTAATTTTGATTTTATTTACAGCTATATTCGCAATTGTTACATTTCAAAGGTCGTTTATTAGTATGCAGTGTCGATTTTTGGGGGGCAGAGGCCAAGCTGGCGACCGTCCGTGGTGAGAGGCTAGAAGGAACGGCGCACAGTGAGATATAATCCACCTTAAAATTTGCAGGGATGATAGAAAATATTAAAGCAATATTTGTGATTTTTTTCAGAAAAAACCGACCACATCTTAAAATTAAAATTAAATATTGATTTTACAAAGTATAATAAAAAATTTTGTTTTCCTTAAAAACAGACAAAATGTCCAAAAAGGCCGTTCTAATTGCTAGAATAAGAGCTACGTATACAGTTATAATCGCAATGGTCGCATTAAAAAGGTCTTTCATTAGTATGTGTTAGTTTATGACTTGCTAAGTCAGAGTAACGTATACAGCTATATTCGCAATCGTTGCATTTGAAAGGTCTATCATGCGAATGTGTTAAATTATGTCTTAATAAACTTACTTTATGTCTACAGCTATATTCACATATGTCGCATTTAAAAGGTCTATCATTAGTATGTGTTAGTTTATGCCTTGCTAAATCATAGTAACGTTTACAGCTATACTCGCAATAATTGCATTTAAAAGGTCTATTATTACTATGTTTTAGTTTATGACCTGCTAAGTCAGAGCTACGTTTACAACTATATTCACAATCGTTGCATTTAAGAGGTCTATCATTTGTATGTGTTAGTTTATGCCTTGCTAAATGAGACCTAGTTTTACAGCTATAATCGCAATAATTGCATTTAAAAGGTCTTTCATTAGTATGTGTTAGTTTATGACTTACTAAGTCACAGTTACGTTTACAGCTATATTCACAATCGTTGCATTTAAAAGGTTTTTCATTATTATGTGTTAAATTATGTTGTAATAAACTTCCTTTTTGTCTACAGCTATATTCGCATATACCGCATTTAAAAGGTCTATCATTAGTATGTGTTAGTTTATGACTTGCTAAATGAGACCTAGTTTTACAGCTATAATCGCAATAATTGCATTTAAAAGGTCTTTCATTAGTATGTGTTAGTTTATGACTTGCTAAACTACCGCTACTTTTACAGCTATATTCGCAATCGTTGCATTTGAAAGGTCTATCATTAGTATGTGTTAAATTATGTCTTAATAAACTTCCTTTCTGTCTACAGCTATATTCACATATGTCGCATTTAAAAGGTCTATCATTAGTATGTGTTAGTTTATGGTTTGCTAAATGAGAGCTACTTTTACAGCTATGTTCACATTGGTCGCATTTAAAAGGTCTAACATTTGTATGTGTTAGTTTATGTGTTAACAAATGTTCTTTCTTTTTACTACTATACTCGCACTGATCACATTTATGTTTTTCTAATTTTACACTAGTTTTTTGAGAAAGTTGTTTAGTTGAACTGGACTCGTTGTTAATTATTTCATTATTATAATGAGTGATAATAATAAAATCTTCATTTTCTACTTGTTTGTTTTTAATCTCAGGTACGTTTTCTTCTTTAATAACCAAGTCACCCTGAAAATTGATCATTCGTTAGTCAATACAATTATAAATTGAATTCGATATAATGTTTCACATTACATTAAAATATAACATATTTTAAATGAAATAATTTGGAGCATTAAAACGATATTTAACCGAAATTTATTTTTAATATTTATGGCTTTCGTTTCTGAATTATAAGCGAAAATTGTACTTTTTGTTTTTATTTTATTTTTTCAAAAACAATTCAGACGACACTGGTCAAAGTTTTGAATTTGAATATTTTCGTTTTAGTCCTAAAACACCTTAAAGAAGTTTAATTTCAATAAATACGTAAATATGTAACGTTAATAATATTACAGTTTATAAAAACATTGTTTAGGAACCTCTGTTTTCCATTTGAGCATCTGTCAAACATACCTACTACAATATATGCAACCTAACCTGTATTTACTAATACATACGTGATTCAATTCTTACCTCACATTCTTGTTTATAATATTTAGAAAATTCATCGTAGGTTTCAATATGCTGAAGATAATCGATGTCTTCTATTTCTTCCTGTTTAACTTGAAACATTTCAAAACAGTAATATGTATTACAATACGAACTTGCTTATGAGAACATAAACAATAATGGCTATAGCTATGTACTTATTACTTATACGTTCCGCGCATGCGCTATTCTCTTTTCTTGCCTGCTTGTGTGAACTAGAGCAGTGATACTCAACATTTTTAAATCGTTTCATTAGTTTTGTTCTTACAATTAGTAATATTTTCATAAACTAATGATTTTTTCACAATAAATTTTGATTAACCCGTTGCACTAAATAATCATCTCATAACTCGGATACCGCCACTAAATAATCATATTGTGGCTCACGGCTTGCAAGATTGCCGAGCCAATTGCACGCAGACGGCAGAAATTTTAGGCGAGCACGAGTACGGTATAATTCGCCTGACTTACTCGTATGTCTACGGCAGCTATACAGTTCTAATATTGAAAATTGTGTATAGTTAACCTGTGTCTGCTTTCTGATAATGACAACTTTGTATAGCAAAATCACGATTTTTAACAAATTAGCTCCGAGTTGTTGGTAGGTATATCAGAAAAATCTTCCGAGTGCAAAGGGTTAACAATCATCTATTCTTTAGAGATTGGGTGTTGGATATGTAAAATGGCAACACTTAATTATATTTATTTTGATTTCTAAATCGGACATACTGCGAATAGATGTTAATAATACGATAAAGAATGATTTTAGATATAGGACACATTATACAAAAGTTATTTGGACTTGAAAGTTACATTTTTTTAAGTTCCAAAAATATAGGTGTTCCATTAAAACAAATTGAGTTTTATTACTTTGCATTCAATTACTGCCATATCGAAACACGTTTTTTTGTTTCAAAATAATGTCTTAAAACGTAAAAAATATTTTCATCTCATTAACTCATCAGCGTTTAAAGAATATATAATAATGTATAGACCTCATTAATAAAAATTAAATAAGGTAGGAAAAATTAGGTTCCTCTATTAAAAAAAATACATCTTTTTTCGGGGCTACACTGTATATTTCTATATAATTTTATAACGTTATTATTAATATTCGGCTATATTATGGTTAAACGAGTTCTTTAAAGCTTTAGGAAGAATTATTATTCATTTTTTACCCATTTGGAGCGATAAAGAGCAATTTGACGGTTTTTTGGCATCCTGGAAGAGGTTTTTTGGTTAAATTTTATCTATTCAGTCTCAATCGATTCGTTTAAGTGTCAGCTACAAATATCAATCATAATATAACCCCATCGTCAGTTTAGATTTTGAGATAAATCGATGTTCATCCATTTATCCCATTTTTAGGGGTTAAGTACCATCCCTCGCGTGTGTGAGTTATTTTTGTCGTGTTCAATGGCCCGAAATTTATAATAATCATTTTTAACAATGCTTTATTTACTAGACTGTGGATCTCGTTATGAAACCAAAGTCTTGTATCAGCGCACATAGGGAGGGATATTTGCATCAAAAAGTTGGCCAACATTATTTCTTGAATTAAAATAGTTTAAAACTGTATTACACAGTGGCGTAGTAAGAAAAATTTTCGGGGGGGGTTAAGTTTGGTATTTCAAAAATATGTGAAAATTTTTTGATTGAATAAACAAAATTTTTATTTAATTATGACTAAAAAAAAGAAAAAAGGTCACATAATTGAAAATTAGAATTATTATTGAATTGAATTGAAGACCTTTTTTTTTTTTTAGTTATTTAATTAGATACAATGAATTATATGATCAAAAAAAAAAGGTAATTTGGTTCAAAAATTTTATACTTATTTTGCATATTTTAACAGCATTGAAAATTTCGGGGGGGGGTATTATCACAAAAACGTAATTGAATTCAAAATTGTTATACTAATTTCATATATTTAAAAATTTCGGGGGGGATTTCGACCCCAACCCCCCCCCCCCCCCACCGTTCCTACGCCACTGGTATTACACACTTAAGATTGTCTTTAATTTAGATGTAGAGAAAATAAAGAACATATGTATAGAGTATTTTAGTGATTAGACTGTTTTGTATTAAAATAAATATGAGACCAGAGAGCTAAGACTGCATTGACCTAATGTAAATATTTGGTATAAAAAAACAGGTGTATACAAATTATTTTAATATAATTTGTATTTGTCTTTTTATAACGTGTAGATACTTAAAAGAAAAAAATTATTTTGAATTATTGTTTATTTGATTGTCTTGATTATAATAAATATAACTATATTAATTTACTCATTCCTGGACTCGCAAATTACACTAGAATGGGTTGACAAAATGATAAAATAAATAACAGTAGGTAGATTCTTGTACACTTACTAAACCCGCGGTGTCCATTCTGGTATAGCCCTGAGTAGCTGGATTGAGCCACCCCCTAGTCCTCAAAGAGTAAAAAATCAGGATTCATATTATACAGTATTAGTAACGGCATGATATTTAATATTTCAATGAAAATTATTGCCAGACCCCTCCCCCACTCCTATAAATTATTAACAGAGCAATGAAAAGTTGCAATATATTTTTGTTGTTT
The DNA here is from genome assembly GCA_961205875.1 of Sialis fuliginosa. NCBI lineage: Eukaryota > Metazoa > Arthropoda > Insecta > Megaloptera > Sialidae > Sialis > Sialis fuliginosa. The sequence goes on along the minus strand of OY540816.1, from coordinate 218,115 downwards.
TATCAAATTATTAATAATAATAATAATAAGTATGTAAAAAACATTATATAATTAACAGACTTCAACTCCACAGCCATGCTGTTAAAAACTACAACGAATTACCTTCAAGGGGAAACAGGACAAAAATAAAAATTCTTTAATAACTTTATAAATTGTTTATTTGACAAAGAACTTAACAAATTATTGTACACATGCATAACATATGTATATCGTACGTTGTGCTATTCAAATAAGGTACTGGCACCAGTCTTGGACCATACCCCAGTGTTGGACTCTTGTTTAATTAAATGTACTAAATTACTGAATGATAATCTATAGACACTTAACTCTAAATCAATTTAATTTGATGACAATCGGCCAATGGGTGTCATAAGGATGGACATTGAAACTAAATATTAGTGCATTAGGGTATGTAAGTATATTAAAGAGGACACTTTCAGCTTTCTAATGATATCATGTCGATTATTGTGCGATCATTATTTCAGGATATACAAGTTACAAGAGTTTAAAGTCAAAAGTGATATTTTTACTTTGACAATAAATAACGCGGCCAAAAAAAATTTACGGGGATGATAAAATCGCATTTTCAAGAGAAAAGACCAAGCTTTCAAACGCTTTCATTGAACTTTTCGTTAAAAAAAATTTTCAAAAAGTTTACGCTTTCAAAGTTTATAAAATATTAAGATACAATTTTTCAAACTTTTTCAACCCTTGGCAAAGAGTAGCAGGGGATGATAAAAATTATTGAGCTCTTGATTCAAAAACAAGAAATTACAAGCTTACGAATGAGCTTTGGATCATGCAAATCCAATCATTTTTCACTGAGATATGTTTGAAAAGTAAAAAATTTGCTTTTTAAAAAATTACCCGTTTATTTTTCACCATTTTTCATGTATATTTCAAAATAATATACCACATATACCTGGGTTAGATTTTGTGAAATGTTTTATATTACCGGTGACAGTTTTTTAAAACTATTTTTACTTTAAACGAGTGTATTAGAAAAAAAATGAGTTTAAAGTTGAAATTTGGGATATTTTTGAAAAATTCTAAAAATCTCAGTAACGGTTAACATTTGTATAAGGCAATATTGGGTTTAAATGGTTACTTGTTATCTCTACTATTACCCCTTACAAGAAATGTATCGAATTACCAGTAACCCTGTATACAAAAGTTACTTATTAAAAAATAATTCACATAGAAAAAAGTGAGTCTTTTTGTCCTCTTTTCAAAACTAAATAGTTCTGATTAGTTCTCTTAACAATCAGGGGCTTATGGTAACTGTTGTGTGTTATGAAGTTACAGCAGTACAGTTTAATTAATGAAATAATACACTAATTATACTTTATTAACATTAATACATTGATGATAATTCAACAACTACTATCATACCGTTAAAATACAGGTTGTTAAACATGATAACATAAACTTAATATCACTATGATACATTCAAATATACCAACAGTAACCTTATATACAGTACATCTATGTTATATACACCTCAATACAACTTATACAACCTAAAACCTAATTCAACCACTTCTAATCACACTACAACTTTAATTTCATGAAAATGTTAAATATACTGTTGAGTCTTATTGTTAGCGTTTAAATCTCACTGATATTTACTTCTCAATTTATTCAACCTTACTTTCAGGTATCTATGTAAAGTACTTATGTTTCATCAAATTACTTATTTGGTAACAACTAAATTCACATTGGTCACATTTAAATCGTTTATTGGAATGTGTTAATTTATGTCTTTTCAAACTTCTATTATCTCTACAACTATGTTCACATTGGTCGCATTTAAAAAGTATTTTATTAGAATGTGTTAATTTATGTGTATACAAAGCATCTATTCGCCTACAACTATATTCACATTGGTTGCATTTAAAAGGTCTTTTATTAGAATGTGTCAATTTATGTGTATTCAAAGCATCTATTCGCCTACAACTGTATTCACAATGGTCGCATTTAAAAGGTCGTTTATTAGAATGAGTTAATTTATGTCTTTTCAAACTACCTTTTCGTATACAACTAAATTCACATTGGTTGCATTTAAAATGTCTATTATTAGAATGTGTTAATTTATGAGTATTCAAAGCACCTATTTGCCTACAACTGTATTCACATTGGTCGCATTTAAAAGGTCTTTTATTAGAATGTGTTAATTTATGTGTAGTCAAATTACTTATTCGCCCACAACTGTATTCACATTGGTCGCATTTAAAAGGCCGTTTTTTAGAATGTGTTAATTTATGTTTATTCAAATAACTTTTTTGCTTACAACGGTACTCACATTGGTTGCATTTAAAAGGTCTTTTATTAGAATGTGTTAATTTATGTCTATTCAAATTACTTATTCGCCCACAACTGTATTCACATTGGTCGCATTTAAAAGGTCGTTTACTAGAATGTGTTAATTTATGTTTATTCAAATAACTTTTTTGCTTACAACTAAATTCACATTGGTTGCAATTAAAAGGTCTTTTATTAGAATGTTTTAATTTATGTGTATACAAACTACCTATTTGCTTACAACTGTATTCACAATGGTCGCATTTAAAAGGTCTTTTATTAGAATGTTTTAATTTATGTTTATACAAACTACCTATTTGCTTACAACTGTATTCACAATGGTCGCATTTAAAAGGTCTTTTATTAGAATGTGTTAATTTATGTGTATTCAAAGCATCTATTCGCCTACAACTGTATTCACATTGGTCGCATTTAAAAGGCCGTTTATTAGAATGTGTTAATTTATGTCTATTCAAATTACTTTTTAGTGTAGAACTGTATTCACATTGGTCGCATTTAAAAGGCCGTTTTTTAGAATGTGTTAATTTATGTTTATACAATTTAGTTTTTTGTGTACAACTAGTATCACTGAAGTCTTCATTTTCTTTTTGTTGATTTTGAATGTCGGCGTTTGTCGGATTTTCTTCTTTAACATCTAATTCTCCCTGAAAAAAGATCATTGATTAACTTATTAGACTATCTGACAAAACTTGTTAACAGCGGTAGTTTAATATAAATTGTGAGAGTTAAAAACGTTTTCGATATTGTAATACGTTCAAATAAAACGTTGAAAATATTCGTGTGGTTTGTTATGTATAATTAATACAGGGGTCGAAACAAGTTCAGTGTTCTAAAATACTGATTAACTGACACAGAAATCTAAAAATACTGACTTTTACTGACTATTTGAATCGATAAAAACAACGCGCATGTATTGTATTGCATTGTATTGTAAAGGTGGTGGAGTCGAATCGAATGTATCACAACGCTTAACTTTTCTCAGCCGTATATCTCGAGAACTATTGGTCCTACGGAAATAGTGTACAGGACTTTTCGTATATAAAATTAGCTAAAGAACAAATTTTATAATAACTAAAATTGCCGTAAAGCATATAGTTCACGAGATATTTGTAAAAAAACGATATTCGCGACTTTTCTAGATAACTTTTTTTGTGCACACGATTTCGTAATAAAATTTTCAGACGTTATTTCTTATACCTAAATAAAGATAATCCCAATGAGAAAAATTTATTTGGATTTTTTTCGCACAGAAGTCGTTTTTTCGACTTATTTTCCTGAGCTATAAGTTTATTTTGGCATTTTTGTACTACATAAATATCAAACATTTATATAATACTAGCTGCTACCCGCGGCTTCGCTCGCGTGGATTTCGAAACCTCCATCCCCATGATATTTTTTCCGGCGGATCGAATGAAACTAATTACAACCATTCATAGTTTTATTAAACATACCTCATAAGATCGATCCTGTTAATTATATATTGTTCACCCAAAGGATTTTTTTATTTTCATAATCCATATCCACTATAATATTATATTGATATTACAACTGTCACTTAGCACCCATCAAAACCATCTACAAAATCAAGTATCGTGTGAAACCAACACACATTGTGTCGCGGACTTTATTTTAGAACTTTTGATTCTACACAATTCTTTAATACATTATTTTGTTCTATATTGAACGGTTTAGGCAGCGTATTACAAAACAGCGCGCCGACAGCAAAATTTTGTCCGACTTGATTTACTATTATCGTCACTGCTTAGTTGTTATGTTACCTAACGTAACAAAATATAGCCTATAACCTGGCCAGAGAATGTACCTATGAATTAAAAAAGATACCACGTAAATCGGATAAGTGGTTCTCGAGTGATAAGGTAACTAACGGACAGACAGACAGAGAGACGTTGAGCTTTATATATATTAAGGATAAGAACACATTTAGATATTAAAAGAAAAAAGATTTTTCATAAAATTATTTGGAGCACGAAAACAATTAATAACCTTAAAAAGTATTTGATGTCCTGGTAATTTTGGGCGAAACTTTAGTATTCGACTAGGGTTGCCAGAATGTCTCTTTTAAAGAGAATATGTTCTCTTTTTTAACTTGGATCTTTCTTTTTCTTTTTAGGGTTCCGAAGAAACCCTATTAATATCGCTTTGTCGTCCGTCCGTATGTCCGTCCGTCCGTCCGTCCTTTTCACTCAAAGCTAAATAGCTCGTAAACTATATAAGCTAGAAACTTGAAATTTTTACTGAACATGTAAAATGACACCCTCTAGTAAAATAAGTATAAATTTATTGAATAAATAATTTTTCAGGGGGGGCAATAAGGAGCTAAAGCTAGGTAAAAAAAATATTTTTTTTTATACCAAGGCATGTGGCACGATAAAATGTATAACCAAACAAGCGGAATTTGACCCTTTTTTATTTTTTTTCTAAATCAAAAATGGTGCCTGTAGGGGGCCTTAAAGCAAATCCAAAAAAACAAAAAAATTGTATACCAAGACGTGTGGCACGTCAAAATTTACGTCTCAATTAGTAGAATATGCCCCTATTTTTTATTTTTTTTCTAACTCAAAAATGGCGCCTGTAGGGGGCTAAAAGCAGTATTTTATTTTGTCCCCCCCCCCCTCTAACTCTGTAACTACCGGCTCAAAAAATCTGAAAAAAATTTGGTAACGAGGTTTTGGTGGGACTACCAACGACAAATACTAAAGTCAATAATATAATTTTAAATTTTGGAATAGTAGGGAGGGGTGTAAGAGAATTTAAAATTTTTATTTTCATATCTAGGCATGTGATATGTCAAAATGTACATCTCAATTCGTAGAACATGACCATATTTTTTATTTTTTTTCTAACTCAAAAATGGCGCCTGTAGGGGGCTAAAAGCAGTGTTTTATTTTGTCCCCCCCCCCCCTATCTCTGTAACTACTGGCTCAAAAAATCTGAAAAAAATTTGGTAACGAGGCTTTGGTGGGACTACCAACGACAAATACTAAATTCAACAATATAATTTTAAATTTTGGAATTATAGGGAGGGGCGTCATAAATTTTTTTTTTTTGATATCTAGGCATGTGGTATGTCCGAATATAGATCTCAATCAGTAGAACTTGACACTTTTTTATATTTTAACTTTAACTTAAAAATGCACCTGTAAGTGGTTCCAAACATTTCACGTAGTACGTACTTCGGAACCCTTATGGCATACACTCGTGTATGTCTTGCCCGAATTATTTTATATTGAAATGTCCTCTTTTGTTCTCTTTTTTTAGTTGGGCATATTTTGACTTAAATTTTTGTACTTATAAAACTTCAATGTACCTAAAGTGTATTTACTAACGTTGGTAAAACTTGTAAATATATAAACTCACTAAAAATAATCAAGCAGCCCGACTGAGCATGCTCATTGTTTGAAATCGTCTAACATCAGGTCACGTAGTTAATTGTCGTGATACAAATTCAATTGTAGACGAAATCCAATTTGAATGTCATATGTAAGTACTATTATGTACTATAATTTTTGGATTTTGGTAAATAGTGAATATTATATTACATTTATGTACATTTATTGTGGAATATTTTAAAACAATTTAATTTCATTAATTTAAATATTATTTTAAATAATATAAGTAAGATTATAAATTTGTAACAAGTTCATGTATCGTGGACACTGGGTTTTATAGATAACATAACTGTATAATAATAAAAAAAACTTCAAAATGTGTTTAACTATTGAATATCCAATAAATGACGGTTATCACCTCATAATTCTTTGAACATGAATGAATAGATTTGAAATTTTGACAGGTGGCACAAGAATCAAAAGTGACCCAGTGCCGACGTGTGCTTTTTTAGGGGTGGTTCCCACCCCTTCTCGGGGGTGGAAACTTTTTCGGCCAAAATAACCCCAGAAATCGATAAAAGGATTAATTTTAAGCAAAAAATGTAGCATGAAGTTTTTTTGATAAACCAATACTTTTCGAGTTATTCGCGATTGAAACCTAAGAATTTTTATTGAAAAAAAAACCACGTTTTTAAACGGTTTTTCACGAATAACTGAAAAACTAAGCGTTTTATCGGAAAATTCATAATCAACAAAATTGTAGCTTATTAAAAAACAAACAAAATGATTTTTTATAAACGCTCTAAGTGCAATACAAACCGATATATGACTCATTTACGTTGAGTATGAATTCGCATACTACTGAAATTTAAATGTTAAACATAGGGTCACTTTTGAAGTAGAGGGTAAGACGAGCTTAATCCTAAATTTTCATACAAATCGATGCATGTTCAAAAAATTGTCAGGTTTTTTAAAAATTTTCCTTCATTTACTGGACTATGTAAAGTATTTAAAATCAGAAAAAGAAAGATTTATTTAATAAAAATATAATATGTTTATATATATTTGACCAATTTTGTCGATTTCCGTAAACCACGACATACATTTTTTGATTTTTCAACTTGTCCTCTTTTTTTAATGAACTAGTTCTCTTTTTTCATCTTGAGCTTCTGGCAACCCTATATTCGACGTACACACAGATTTCATATTTTTGTTTTTTAGCGCGCGCATATGATTAATAGAGCAAGAGCCCGTGAGTGCCAGACCTTCGGATTTTTATAAAAGCTGAAAGTTCTTCTATGTGTGTCCCTAGTACAGGTAAGAATTATCCCCACTCATGAAGCTGAGGCATCGGTGGCTTTGGCAGGTAACAGGTAACAAAGGTGTGTAAAATTCCATCTCAAATTCATCATGAAATAAAACTGATTTTTTTTATATTTGATTCATAATAATATCAAAACTCGCGTTACTCATTGCCAGACAGTTAGTATGGTTACAACCCTCTGCCGGACACCCCTAAACTATTATAATTTATAATTATACTTACGTTATATTATAAAACCTAAATTTTATATATAATTTTTTGGGAGCCTATTAAACTATGTTTACATAGTAGCCGGACAGTTTCGAAGGTTCTATCATCTTGCCAGACGCATTCAAAGTGAGCAGTAATCGGGAGAGCAAGGAGCGTATACAGTAACTAGTGCGAGTGAAACAGAGCGCTTGGTCTATTGCGGCCCTTCACTGCGCATCAGCTGCTGTTTATTGTAATCATTTGGTGAACGGTTATGCTCATAATAAACGTATTATTTTTCTGTGCAGTTTATAAAATAAATGTGATCAGTTGTAATAAAGTGGTATCATGAGTGATGAAAAAGTAGTTTGCTTTGTTTGTAAGAAAAGTGATGAACATATAATAATATTTTCTGAGGAGACTTTAAAAAAATGTCAGACCATTCTTAAATTACGAAAAATTCATAATTCATAAAATACAGAGACATTATTTTACCCAGTGAATACACCGAGAGTGGTTATCACAGGGCATGTTACAAGGTATTTACAACCATTAAGTGCTGAAAAACAAAAAGAAAAAAAACAAGTAAGTAGTGTAATTACGAGCAGCTCATCTTCAACCTTGTCGTCGATACGAGATTTGAGTTCCGAACTACCTGATCCACAGTCTCCGTCAACAGAATCTTCATCCCAACTAATTTTACTATCCCAGTCCACAGAAACACAACCTTCAACATCTGAAAATGAATCTCATTTACAGTCTGTACCCACAGAATCTTCCACGACATCTCAGCCAGCTCCAATTTCTGAATCAATAGGTCTACAATCTGCAACTCTTCAAGATATTTTTGACGTTTTTGAACCAGAAGTTAGTGATAATAATTTTGTAACTCAAGATGTTAATATTTCGACTGATAATATTGCTGGTAAAAATGATAACGAAGTTGTTTGTATATTTTGTAATAAAAAAAAGATAAAAGTGCGATCGAGAATGCTTCCGCTTCATGCAGTTGATGTTCAGCAATTTAAAGATAGTGTCAAACCTAATATTGAAAGTCATAAAGAGTTTACAGATTTTTCTAATAAATTGGATAATTTTTCTGGACAAAAAATCTATTATCATACTGAATGCCGAGTTGATTTTAATAATAAGTTATCTTCATTAAAAGCAACGCCTAGCAAAACGGAGTGGCATTATCACCGAGAGTATATTCGAACTGTTGACACCGATGTTGCTGCTATAATGCTAAGTCATATGCATCGTCTTAATGATAGATCACACGTTTGGATGCTTACAGGAGCTGGAAATAATTTAAGATATGTGGACCTAACTAAAATACACGCCAAATTAGGAGAATCTATTTGCAGAAGCTTACCTGGATTACACGCTTTCACAGGATGTGATTACAATCCTGCATTTTTCAGAAAAGCAAAATCGAAACCGTTTAAATTATTAAAAAAACATGTAGAATTTCAACAAGCATTCATGAAGTTTGGTGACAGCAAAATCATCGAAGATAACAATGAACAAGTATTAATCTTCGATATAATTCAAAGTTTTATATGCTATCTATACAATATGGATAGTATCAATGATGTTGATGCTGCTAGGCTACAAATGTTTATTGATTCGTATACAGTATCTGATGTGAACGAAGCTTTTAATCGAAAAAAGTTGCAAAATTTCGATGCTAGCAGTTTAGCACCTTGCAAAAGTGAGCTATTGCAGCAATTTTTGCGAGCGAATTACATATGTAGCATATGGAACAATGCTCACTTACAAAAGCCAACAGCATATAAACCAGTAAATAATGGTTGGATACTGGAAAATGACCACTACTATTTTAAATGGTTTGAAGGCGATCAATTACCGAATTATGTCAGCGAATCTCTAAAAACAGTTCCAGGTATTTGATAATTATGTTAAATTATTGTACATTAATTTGGGACTGTTTGTAATTAAATTAACTTGGTTTTTTTACTATTGCAGAAACAGAAACAGTTGGAGAAGACAATATTGAAGACGATCAATCCACAGAATGGATTAATAGTGACGAGGAATATGGATATATTGACGATAACGATGAAAATGATGAAAATATTTAGATTTAATTAAAATAAATGAATTTCTCTGTAAATTTCTTATCTAAAAAAAAATGTGTCCTTTGGTTTAATAAACAATAAAATTTGATTTACTTTGATTCATTGGCTTTATAATTTTAATAGCATTGAAAATAATAAACTTCTTAAAAATGAAAAATAATATCAATTAAATTATTAGATTTTCGACATGATTGACATTGTATTAGAAAAATTTAACTGAGTATTATTTTAAATATTTGTTATTCAAACTGTAAAAATTTATTTAATGAAATTTCTGGATTAAGAAAAAAATAAACTGCACAATTTGAAATTAATAACAGTGGATGCACAGTGAAGGGCCGCAATAGACCAAGCGCTCTGTTTCACTCGCACTAGTTACTGTATACGCTCCTTGCTCTCCCGATTACTGCTCACTTTGAATGCGTCTGGCAAGATGATAGAACCTTCGAAACTGTCCGGCTACTATGTAAACATAGTTTAATAGGCTCCCAAAAAATTATATATAAAATTTAGGTTTTATAATATAACGTAAGTATAATTATAAATTATAATAGTTTAGGGGTGTCCGGCAGAGGGATGTAACCATACTAACTGTCTGGCAATGAGCAACGCGAGTTTTGATATTATTATGAATCAAATATAAAAAAATTCAGTTTTATTTCATGATGAATTTGAGATGGAATTTTACACACCTTTGTTACCTGTTACCTGCCAAAGCCACCGCTGCCTCAGCTTCATGAGTGGGGATCATTCTTACCTGTACTAGGGACACACATAGAAGAACTTTCAGCTTTTATAAAAATCCGAAGGTCTGGCACTCACGGGCTCTTGGACTATAATGTTAGTGATTGAACGGTGTTCAAACGGTGGAATATATCTACTATATATAACGAAGTGCCCTGACTGATAATCATTTTTTTGACCATTTCCACTCATCGGAGAACCTTGAAATTTGGTATATATATTCCTTGGGGGTAAAAAATAACAACTAGTGGGCCTTTTTTGAAAAAGTTTATAAATGGGGTAACAAGGGGCCCCCAATTTTTCAAAAAAAAAGTTAGAATTTTTTTATTATTTTTTTTATATTCCTTGGGTGATATAATGTAAGGTTCAAATTTCAGATTTAAAAAAAATGAAAAAAAAAGGAAAAAAAAAGTTTTGATGTAAAAAAGTATCAAAACGAAAACCGATATTAGATTTTTTTAATTTTTTTCAAATACTTTGGTTAATTGGCAACCATGAACCCGTGTCTGATTTTTGAAAAAGATATGTTAAAGAGGAGAAAATAAACAAAATACGTTTACATATAATGCGCTTTAAGCATTTACTAAATTAATTGCAAATGTCGTAACTATGGATACATTATATTTTATTGATTATTTTTAAATGTCAGTGGCCATTTAATATAAAGAACATAACGAATGAAAAAATATGGACAACTCAAAGTAATGAATAATTAAAATTTTCGTACATAAATATGTCAAAAAAATTGAAGACAAACAATCACAGCATTCGGATGACTAACATTCGGCATAACATAGGTAATACATTAAAATTTAAAACTTAAAGTTATTGATATATCAATATTTTTACCTACATAGGTATTTTAAATATCAGAAGTATTTATTTAATTAACAATTAACATTGACGTAATTTTAAATGATATTTTTTTAATTGTTAGAATTTGTATATCTGTTAAGGATCCACATTTACTTATCTATGTATGCAAGCATCTGTACCAATCTGTATATCATACATCTAAAATGTCAATGTGTATCTACTGTGCTCTAACTTTTAAATAGTTGAACTGATTTCAAATGATTTATTGCGAATTGTTCGAATACAGTGACAAAATTCGTTTAATTTACAAGAATATTTGATTTTAAAAAAGGTTAATCTTTTTTAATACGAAATGTAGGTAGGTATATACTAATATATAGTTAATTGTAATTAATTGTAGAAAGGATGTACAACAAGAATGTATACAAGCTACTAATAATATATTTATATAGAAACATTGATTTAATTTAGATGACTTTTTGAAAGACACGAGGAGAAAAACCGAAAATGAAATTATTTTTAATATTCATAAAATGTTATTTCAAATCATGTAAGTATATACAATATATTTAAAAGTCAGCATTATTCCATTATCATAAAAAAGTAATTATCATCTGTAGGCTTTCATGGCTGTTCATATATGAACTTTGGTTTCCGAACTGATGTCAACGTTTAAATGTTTTTTTGTTGCCGTTGAACATATGTATGGCTTGATGTTTCGACTTCCATGTCGGAGTCTTTTTCATATAAGACTAAAGGTATGTGTAATACAGGGTGACAGATTAAGAGTAACCCATTCTTAATTAATAATATCGAAATAAGTAATCACTAAGGGTGCGTTCCAGATGGCACTTGTAACGTTACGATCGTTGATTACATCGTTCCGTCTTGAAACGATCATGACGTGTCAAATATTCTGAATGATGCAATTGTAAGAACCAATGAGTGTCAGTTAAAGCCAGAAATTAAACCGGATATATCTGATACAATTCCTTATACGTATATACCAAAGTTGTAAACAACGGAGCCAGCGGACATCTGTCAGGAGAGTAAGTCCCTCCTTTTTTATAATTTAATTAAATATCCTTAAGATTCTTTGTTTACCGGGGTTCATATTTTTCATCGTTGAAATGATTTGCATTATTTTGTGATTGTTGCAGAAATCAAAATTTGCATTTTACAATAATTTCTACAATCAAAATTATTTCTATGCCGGATAGTTAAAATATTTAAAAAAAAACTATTATAATAATGTTTTTTAACTGTGATATTTTTCTTTGTTCTGTATTATTTTTAGTTTTGAACGAGTTAAAATTAAAAAAATTACCAAAAAAAACATTTATTTTTTCAGTTAATACGATAAGGAGTTAAAACTAACAGGGAATTGCTTAAGAGGTTCACGTGCGTTACTTTCCTTCAATAACAATTTCACCGAAGAACCTCATTATGTTCTGATGAAGAAAGTATTCAGTCAAACATTTGGTGTTCCTAACCACCACCCAAAGAACCAGCCGTTCTTCAATAATGTTTACACATTCAGTGTTTTGGATAATCATATATGGTTCAGGAACTTCCAGATACTGTCAGAAGACGGCGCTTTGGCTGAAATAGGGTCTAGATTCATCCCTTAGTGGGCCTAATTTTAACTATCAAATCTTTTGTGAACCTTAAAGTTTTTGTAAAAATGGTGTTATGGCCGATTGATGGTTTTCGACAGACGAGTAACACAAATTCTGTTTATTCCTCTTGCCAAGAAATTGGAAATGCGCTTCGTTGCTCATAATTATGATGTTAACAAAATTATTCCCTCTATCTAAAATCCAACGACTGAAATCCAAACATGTGTTTAAGTCATTTGGAAAAAGTTTTTGAGCGTTTTGCCATTTGTATGGATGAAAGTGTAAATCTTTCTTCAAAATTAGATTTGATTGATTAAAATTTGCTTCAATCCTGTTTGTTTTTCTTCTCCGATTCACTTCCAATTGTCTTGCGATTTGAAGCCACGGGAACATTTAATTGTTGTCGGAACCACCACTGAGTCTGAATAATTTAATTGGTTAAGGTTAACAAAAGATTTTACAGTTAAAATTAGGTTCACTAAGTGATTACTGTTTTCGATATCATTAATTAAAAATGGGTCACTCTTAATTTGTCACTCTTTATATTAATTTGAAACATTTTTAATTCTATAGTTATGGCGTAAAAGTTATAAAACAATTTTTTATCGTTGTCGTATCAAAAACAAATGTGATATAAGTATGTAATATATTTTTATACGACAAGAGTTTAAAACATATCAAACAAAAAGACTACGCCAATCGTTCATACTTAGGATACACCAACATGTCAAGGCGAAATTCAACATTAAATTAAAAATTTAATTATTTGTTGATCTGGAAATTATTATATTCCAATATTAGAAGTAAATTTTTTAATGAGAGTTTCGAGTTATAGAGGTTATAGTTAGGTGACATCGATAGAGAAACCATAGATGTGAACGGATTTTGATTTATCGAGATTCGACTTATAATAATGTGTGTATTTTTTTTAAATTAAATAATTTGGTGTGAATTTTGTTTTAAATTAAAATTTTGAAAATAATTAACTTGGAAATTACTGTATTCCAATATAGATATAATTGAACAGAAAAAAAATTAAATAATTTTTACTTTAGAGATTAAATTTATAAACCCGAGTAACACCGGGTCCAAAGCGTTAGTTATGTAAGGATTCCTTCATATTCATAAAGATACAAAATAAGTACATATCATGCTGCGGGGACATATCTTATAGAAAATCGGAAGGCTCTGTAACGAGGAGACTTTGTATGAACTTGATTTCTGGGCTGTTATCCATGACATTGTATTAAAAAACTTGAAAATTAATTGATTCCAATATAGAAATACTTTAATTGAAAAAAATTATTACAGAATCTTTACTTTACAGATTAAATGTATATACTCGAGTAACACCGGGTCCAGCGCGCTAGTGTATATATATTATTATTAAGAAATTAAAATTGATAATTTAACAAATAAGTTGAATGAATAGTTAATATGTAAGCTTGGTGCGATCCTACAAACCCCTTTTTTTAATATAGCTTACACCATCATCTGTAAGACTATCTAATGCCCTAAGACCGTCAGGACCGCTTTCGGCTATTATTAAGAAATTCAAATTGATAATTTAACAAATAAGTTGAATAATTAATGTCAGCTTGGCGCGATCCTACAGATTCCAATTTAAAAAAATATATTTTTAGGTGTGTCACGTGTGAACTTGAAATTATTAAATATACTAAAAAAAATAATCAGTTATATGTTGATAAACTTAATATGTTAATTAATATAATATAATTGAGGCGTTTATTTTGAAAGTGGCCTAAGTCCACTTATGTTTAAACTGAGATATTTAAGGGTTTGCGTTTCAATAAAATTAAAAATATACGTGTAAGATATCAATGTGCCACATTGATTAAGTGTTTCTAAGGGAGTTAAATTTATAATTACTATTAAAATAACCCCAAATATTAAATGAATAATATGTGTTTTTAACCACAAATGGACTTAAGCCACTTTCAAAATTAACAATTACATTTGTTATAAATTGAGAAGAACTCAAGTCCATTTGTTATAACATAAAATGCTTCAAATTGAAAAAAAAAATTTAATTTATATTATTTCTTTATAACTCTTAAAAAATGTATACAATTCAGGAAATCTAAGTATGTATACAGAATGATTTTTTAATCTTGAGATTTAGTTCAGGAAACAAAAACACAGCTCCATATAAACTTCTAAATAATTCCAATAGAAATGATACTTATACATATTGTTCCCAGTACTTAGATGCATCTTTTCAGAAATATCCCCATATGTAGGTGTTGAGCAAAAAAAGATACACTTATTTTAATTTTGGTTTTTGGTATTTTTTTTTAATGAAGTGCTTTCTTAATATGGTTGTATCTTTTGAACTAAAGAACTGACAAACTTTTTTCATGGACCTAAATTGTTTAAAATCGAATGATTTAAATGAATATAATTTATTATGTTATGTCTTTTATAGTACAAACACTTAAAAATGCATATTATGTCGAATATTTAAAAAATAACCAAAATGGAGGTACTCTCTTTAGGTTCTTACATAGGTCCATTTGAAAAGAAAATATTATTTTTTGTTTAGTCATTTAAGTGAACCTTTCTGTCCAAAAACCAAGTTTTAAAATTACCCCGAAAAATTTATTTACCTGCCTGGGAGAAGATATTTAAATTTGCTATACACATTATTAGTCAAGTCAAATAAACATAAATTTAAACAACTATCGGAAACTAATTCGGACCAAAATGATTTTTGGTAAAAATGTTCTACTAATGACTCTGGTTATTCTCCAAAATGTTCAAGTTGACCCGAGTTGTGCTACCGTCGCCATCTTAAAAAAATGGCGATTGGGTCACATTTTTCTACAGTTTTTCGCGTTTTTATCTGAAACCGTACGTTCTACGAAAACATAGCAAATATCTTTTTTTGTAGAGCATACAATTTTCTTTAAAATAAGATCAAGAACATTGAGATCGGTTAAATATTAATGTTAGGAGAGCTGTGTTTTTGAAAAAATAGTGAACGAAATGTAATTTTTTTACAATATTTTCAATTTTATTTCAGTCTCGATACTATTAATTTAGAAATACTGTGCAAAAGTACTAAATAATTCCAATAGTTATGAAACTTTCCAGGGTTCTAGAATTAGTTGTGAGGAGTATTTTCGTAAAAGTCCCCATTCTTAAGTGTTGAGGCAACCCTGCAATCATGGTTGGAAGAAACAGCTTAAGAGATTATAAAAAATGAAATAGCACCTGAACGGTACATAGAACCAATTTGCAATTACCCTTAAATGACGCAGAATTAAATTTTGCATAGATAATATACATATATTTTTTTAATTGTGACTAACCTAAGCGGTGATATCGCTGCCATCGTAAATAAATGGCGGACGGGGCACAATTTTCCACGGTTTTTCGCGTTTTTCTTTGAAAATATTCACTCTACGAACACGATGCAAATAACTTTTTTTGTAGAGAATATAATTTACTATAAAATAAGATCAAGGTTATTAAGATCAGTTATGTACTAGCGTAAGGAGCATTGTGACTTTAAAAAAATATAGTTAACTAAAAAACATTTGTTTGCATTTTTTTCGATTTTAGTTGACCCTGATGCTATTTAGAAATTTTTTTGTAGAATCTTATTCAAATATCAGAAATTTTCGCGTATAATAAAAACCAAAAACATCAAGATTAATGCAGTGGTAACGGAAAAAAGATTATTTTTTTTAACTACTACATTGCTGTATACCAGAACAGATACGTTCCTATTACAGTATTGATGTAAAAAATTCAAATTATGAACAAATTCCATTAAATATATTATAGAGTATTATTATAAGTATTACTTCAACAACATTACAGAGTATATGGTGTATTATTAGAAACGGTTTAGGGAGGAATTTCGGTCCGGGTATTTGTGAAAAATTAACCGATTCACTGCAAATATTTGCGTGTTTATTTAACTATATTAAATAGTTAATTTCAGTAGCCAAACAATATACTTGGATCAATTTTTATAGGATCGTAACAAGACAGGTACAATAGATCCATCTATTTTATAAACAAAAGGCATACAAATAAAGGAGCAACTAATTCATTAATAGTATGGAACCATAATTATTTCATATTCTATAATATTTAATGTTCTTATTACCTTAATGTGAGAACCCCAATCCTTACATTTTAATCCTGTAAAACCGATAAGGCCTTAGTATTCATATTTTAGCCTGAAAATGTTACTATAGTCCAGGGAAGAAAAACACAGCTTAATTTATTAATTAACACAGCTCCATATAAACATTCAAATGAAATGATACTTGTATATGTTATTACATTATTTTATTTTAATACATAGATGAATATTTTCACAAATATCACTATATGTATCTAATTGTAAGTGTAGAGCAAAAAATTATATCGATATTATTAGTTTTGGTTTTTAGTGATTTTTTTACGGTACGTTTTGGTAGGTTTCCTTAAGATTCTTAACTAAAGAACTTATAAACTTGTTTTTACAAAGCGAAATTATTTAAAATCGAATGTTTTAAAATTATAATATTATAAAAAAGAATCGCACGTACAACATGTTTGTAGCCTAAAAATATTTATAATTTTACTGTTTAGTCATATTTATAACATAAGTACACATAAAATTTTAAAAAGGGTGCATTTTATAATAAAATAATTTTTTTTTTCGATTTTTTAATTTTTGACGTACCTATTGTTAAATGCAGGTCAATTTAACACTTGTTTTCTCTCTTTTCTACTCAATATGTCCAAAGCTTATTTTAGTAGAACCATTAAATAACTTTGAAAAAGGTTAGGTGTGGATTTTGAACACAAAATTGAACAAGAATGGTAAATTTTCATAAATCGCTATGTTTGTAGTTCTACTAAATGTGATTAAAATTGATTAAAAATGTTTTTTTAATATATCCGAATGACACACCTTATAGATTATTTGCTACTCTTTAATTTGTGTCCTGTAATATTTTCACGTACAAATAGTCATATGAAAATAGTCAATTGCCATAGAGTGCGACATACCGTATGCAAATATATAGCCATACTTTCTCCGCGCTCTACCACGAGAACGGTTGTTTCTTTTTAAAAATGGAAAGAACCTTTTTTCTTAAAAATTTTATAACACACCATTTATATAATAACTCTTATTGACCTCCGAGTAATAGGAAGCGAGATATTCGTTAATAACTGTTTTTCGTCACGTTAGACCTTCAATATCTCGCAACTCCGACACGATATCGTTGGGGACTTTTTACACGTTATTTATAACACTGTAACGAAGGTGTATACAAAAATTCAGCTAACTGCTATTTTTTTCCCAGATTGAGTGCATTTATATCTAAAATTACTGGACTATTTATGAAATTGTTCGTTACTCTGACTACTACTGTTTTAACCAACAATTTTTCTAAGTTTGGAATTAAAAAAAACATATCTCCTGTATGGTACATAGTACAAATTTGCAATTAGGCTCAAATGACGCGAAATTAAATTGCGCACAGACAAAAATAACATATTTTTTTAATTTGGGCCCGCAAAGTAGGTTATATTTGTGGTACAAGATGGAATTATATATATTTTTAATGTTTAACTGCAAATTTAGAATAGTTAACGGGACCACATTTAAAAAAATGTTCTCTGTATCTATAAAGAACTTAGTTCTGCGTCATTTGGGCCTAATTGCAAATGTGTAGTATTTATCGTTTCGGAGATATTCCGATTTTTATAAACACTCAAAATTGTTTCTTTCAACCCTGATTGTAGGGTTTTCTCAACACCTAGGAATGGGGACTTTTCAGAAAATACTCCTCACAACTATCTCTAAATCCATGAAAAATCCCTGAACTATTGGAATTATTTGGAACTTTTGCACAAGTTTCCTGAACTAATTATTAATATATGGAAAACTATGAGATTGCTTTAATATATAGGGAAAACTATGGATTTTTAGGGAAAATATTTGGTACACAAGTTTCAGGATTTAGAGAGGCAAAATCAATGGAGGTAACAAGTTTGACCTTGAGTGGAGGTTTGAAGGTCATTTTGGGGTCAGCAAATTTTTTTCAAACAAAACCTTTTTTTTTTAATTCGTATTTTGCAGAAAAAAAGAAACAACTTTTGTCTGAAAAATTTTAATTTTAACATTTTTTTTTATTATATTAAAAAAAAAAATTTTTTTATTTAAAAAATTATGAAATTATAAAAAATTTATTTTCTAAACTGCATTTTTTCTCAAACATCTAAGATAATAATTTCAAAAAATTTGGTTACAAAAAAAATTTTTTGATGTAAAAAAAAAAAATTACGTTAAAATTAAAGTTTTTTTTTTTTAATTTCAGACAAAAATTATTTCTAATTTTCTGCAAAAAAATAACTAAGTTTCCATTTAAAAAAAATTTGTTGACCCCAAAATGACCTTAAAACCTCCACTCAAGGTCAAAACTATTATGTTCATTAGGTTTGCCCCGCTAAATCCTAAAGCTTTTGTACCCAACATTTTCCGTAAAAAGGTTTAGTTTTACAGCCATTGTGATAAACTAACAACATTATCAATACTGAAGTGGACTTAGGCCACTTTCAAAATAAAGTTTTTAACTTTAAATTAAGTGTGAAAATTAATGTGTTCAAAAAAAAATTTCCTTTGAATATATTTAATTTATTTAACCAAAAATTGTTTTTATGATAGATTACTTCCAATTATACACGTTACTACAGTCAACTAAAAAAAAGTGGAAAATGGACTTAGGCCACTTTCAAAATAAACGCCTCAATTATAATATTATTTTATTATACTATAATCTTTTAGCAGTCGCATATATTCCACCGTTTGAACACCGTTCAATCACTAACATAAATCATATTATGCGCGCGCACACCCAAATAATGTAACAAACAAAAATATGAAATCTGTGTGTACGTCGGATACTAAAGTTTCGCCTAATTTTGAATAAACTTGTATTTACGTAAAAAAAAGTTGGCGATATCGTAATACGTTCAAACGCACTGTTGAAAATGTAGGGATTTTGGCTTCTGAGTGCAAGCCTCGTCGATTTGGTCGTTCTATCGATCAAATCGACCTGGTTTACACCCAGAAGCCAAGATCCATATCAAGAAAATATTTTCAGTAAATTTAAATTCAATACCATTGTTTTGGAACTGCTGTATTCTTTCACTTTAACATTTACGCATGCGCGTCATCATATGTCAAACAAGGCAATATGTAGTTACCAAAACACTTAACCTTGATTTATTGTAAAACTATATATTATTCTAATCGCTCATAAATATTATTTTTTCATTACCTGCCGTTCTTGTTTATAATATATTGAAAATTCGTCATATATTTCTAAATCTTGCAGAAGATCGGTTTCATCAATTTCTTCTTTTATGTCTTCTTGTTTCACGTGAAACATTTTTATACACTTAGTTCGAATCTTACAATATACATAAATTAAATAAGTAAAACTGTAAATCTGGATTACGTTCGAGAACTCTTAGAAAGTATTAAACACAATCACTAGAATACAACGAGAGTTAGCTATGCTATAATATTATGTAGTTGTCAAATATCACACGCTAGCCGTGTACCAACTGTAACATCATGCTTTCGCGCATGCGCATTTTATCCGTTCATGTGCGAACTAAAGCAGTGATACACAACATTTTTAATCGTTTCATTTTATTTTTATTTTTGTCTGATATGATTATTCCTAAACTAATTATTGCAATTTCTTATTGAAATATTAATAATTATACTTAAGTGATTGGGGCTTTGAACAAATTAGCATTTACAACTGCAATTACCATTTTTTGCTAGATATTTTACAAATTTTTACGCTGCACAAATTAGTTTTTACAACTGCAAATTTCAATATTAGAACTGCGTAAACATGTAACAACTGTATATTAAAATAACCCATGTGATAAATATTTAGTGTGTAAAACTAAATACTTATGTATATTCGCTGACTTTTAAATGAAACACTGACAAATTATTAGGTATTTTTATTTTTACGACGATATATTTTTCAATGTATAAATTTTTCACATATTATTATTCTATAATTTTGTTTTTCTATCAAAAAAAAGCTTTCACAACCAACTATGTTAATCGTTAAATTCAATCATGGGATTTAACACCATGTAACTTAATATACTTACTTTTCAAAATATCTGATAAAATATAAACAAAATATATTTATTTATCTATTTAATATACAAAACTAATTAAATACCTATGAAGTTAGGTTGTCGAGATTATAAACTACAACTGATTTCAGCAGAGATGGTGAAACATAACAAAAATACAAAACTATTTAAAATAACTCTATAATAGTTTATTAACGTAATATTACAATGAAGTGGGTAGTACATAATATCTAATATACAGTTATAAATTATAAAATCTATTTTTCAAGATCTACAATTTATATTACAAATGAGAAAAATAAATAATCTTCCAGATGAATTACGAATAATAACATGATATTTTGCAATGAAATTAAAATAATGTTTATCACCGACTGTTTCCAAAATAATTTAAAAATTTAAAACCTGACAAGAGTAAACGTCCGTTTCCGGTTAATGATTGTTTAAAAAATGCAGTAAAAAAAAGTTGTAAAGGATATTATTATCTAAATTTTATGTCCCATAATTTTTTTCTAAAATCCCTTTATTAGTTTGTCAGATTTTTTTGGATAAAATTATAAACGCGGCCAGTATTCACTGTCAGTATAACGGATTGAAAGACCAGTGGCACCCATGGCAGATATTTCATTATGGGAAATCTAAAATACATAGATTCTGAAATTGATAAACAAACTTATTTCATGCTTTGTATCAATTTCATCCAGATTTTCAAACCTATTTTCATTGTGTCTATCGAATTAAAATAATTTGCATATTTTTATTTACTTAATTTTTTATTTAAATAGCAGTAAAAGTTGAAAATAAATTTCCGTAAAAATTTCAAGTTTTATGAGGTCAAATAAATTTTTTTCTGTTGCTGTTTTTGGAGTAAAAAATTCATGTTCGAAAAACTTTCAATCTTTGGTTCAATGTAAAAATATTTCCAACGATTCTACAAAAATAGGGGTTCCCATAAAGAAAAACATTACCACATGATTTCAAAACATTCACAAAAAATAATTTTACAAACGCCAACTGATGCCCCCTTTTAAACTCTTCAACTTGTGTCCGAAACAAGCCTGGAGAAATTAAAAGGAATAATCTGTATAAGTTTAATGTTTAATTATTAATTACATTTAACCAAAATACAATATTATTATGCAGTGTTCACATTGGTAACATTAGAACGGCCGTTAATTAGTAACATATGTGTTAATAACTGATGTCTAATTAAGGAACATTTATGTCTACAACTATATTAAAGGTTTTTTTTTTATTAATATGTGTTAATTTATGGTTTAATAAATGATATTTCAGTTTACAACTGTATTTACATTGGTCGCATTTAAAATATCATTCATTAGTATGTGTTAATTTATGTTTAAAAAAACTTTCTTTGCGTTTACAGCTATATTCACATATGTCGCATTTAAAGGGTTTTTTATTTGAATGTGTTAATTTATGGGTTAATAAATTTGCTTTTAGGTTACAGCTATATTCACATCGGTCGCTTTTAAGGTCTTTCATTAGTATGTGTTAATTTATGGTTTAATATATGATGTTTCAGTTTACTACTGTATTTACATTGATCGCATTTAAAAGGTTTTTCATTAGTATGTGTTAATTTATGTCTTAATAAATATGATTTAAGTTTAAAACTGTGTTAACATCTGTCGCATTTAAAGGGTTTTTTATTAGAATGATTTGATTTATGGGTTAATAAATTTGCTTTTAGTTTACAGATATATTCACATCGGTCGCATTTAAGAGGTCTTTCATTAGTATGTATTAATTTATGTTGTAACAAAATATCTTTGTGTTTACAACTATATAAAATTGATCACATTTATGTTTTTCTAATTTTTTTCTTAAATAATGAACGACATAAGATGAGTTTTGTACAAAAAGCGCAAGACTGATAATAGGGGAAAACGTGGCCAAAGTGGCCATTTAAGTTTTCTCCGCTGAATGTAGCTGTAACCGCGCGGAAGCAGGGAAAATCTGTCACAACCGGTGTTATCAGTGTTCTCTGTGACTTTGAAGCGGGAAGTTATACATGTTTTATTTCAAAACTCATTTTTGCGTTTTATCGCCATTTTAATCATTTTTTATTGTTAGGTTAGAAAATATGTTTGAAAATCTACTCAACAGTCATGGAATGTGGATGCGATGCGAAATGCTATAGAAGCTGTAAAAACGGACAAGATGCCATTTGCTATTGCAGCGGTTTAGGGTTTGGCCACTTTGCAGTTTTTTTTTTAAACAAAAATTAACATTTTAAAAGTAAAAAATTTCAAAAAAATATAATAGCATTATAAACTTAAATAGTTACAGTTGCTATTGGTACTTTTTTTATAATGTTGCTGATTAAAAAGGTATCAAAAAAATGCATCAAACCTTAGAGTGGCCACTTTGCCCGTATTTCCCCTATCAATCATCAGTCTGATGATTGATAATGATGATACACCTATTAGGACATCCAGTTCAGGTATGTTATTTATTTAATATTCTTCGGCCCGTATTATGCGTGTAGACATCTTATTCACGTCATATTTTTAATCAATTTTAATCACATTTAGTTGAACTACAATTATAGCAATTTATGAAAAATTACCATTCTTGTTCAATTTTGTGTTCAAAATCTACTCCTAAGTATTTGCAGTTATTTAATGGTTCTAATAAAATAAACTTTGGACTTATTGAGTAGAAAAGAGAGAAAATATGTGTTAAATTGACCTACATTTAACAATAGGTACGTCAAAAATTAAAAAATCGAAAAAAAAAATTATATTATTATAAAATGCACACGCTTATTGATTATTTTTTAAATTTTTAAATGTCAGTGGCCATTTGAAATTTTGAACATAGTAAAAGTTTTAACAGATTTTTTAGCGGAAAAAAGAATTTTGTCGCTTATATATGAGATTTTTAGAATCGATAACTCAATTTCGCAAAAAGTGTATCTTACGATACTTTGCCTTGGAGGGGACGATATAGAAATAATTTAACCAGGTATGTTATAATTTAGGTATTTAAAAACATAGTACCTAGCCATGGAATACAGAATTTTATAATTTTAAAATATTTTGTCGAACAATTAAATGATTTTTGACACATATTAACAATTAAATATTTTGAAATGCCTATATTGATTGAAAATTTAAATATGAAAAAACATTTCACTTCCATGAATGGTAAAATATCGAAATTAATTATTAGGTTTGGTGTAAATTTTTCGAAACACAATTTTTCGAATCACAATTTTTCGAATCAAAATTCTTCGAATGAACAATTTTTCCAAAAATTTAAGTTTTATTGTTCAAATTTTAATTAGTTAATAAAATATTAAGTAAAGTAATATTTGGACATTTTTCATTATCCATACTAATATTATAAATGCGAAAGTGTGTTTGTCTGTCTGTTTTCTGTTTGTTACCTTTTCACGGCTAAACCGCTTTACCGATTTTGATGAAATTTTGCAGTGAGATAGCTTGCATCCCGAGGACGGACATAGGCTATTTCGTATCTTAAAAATTCAACCCCTAAGAAATTGCAAGGGGGTGGAAATTTTTTTTTTTTTTAGTAATTATAATTTTACCCCCCGATACATATGAAGGGTTGTAAGTGGTTTTATTCGATCCGGCGGGAAAAATACCACGGGGGCGTAGGTTATAGGGGGCAAAACAACCCTCTATCTCGCATAGGAGCCGAGATATTTACGATTTTGTATAATGAAAGAAAACTAAAAATAAGAAAAATTTAATATTTTACCCCCTGTCACATATGAAGAGTTGTAATTGATTACATTCGATCTGGCGGGCAAAAATAATACGGAAGAGGGATTATTAGGGGGACAAAACAACCCCTTATCTTACATAGGAGTCGGGACTTATATTATAAATGCGAAAGTGTATCTCTAAGTCTGTTACCTGTTCACGACTAAACTGTTTTACCGATTTTGATGAAATTTGGCAGTGAGATGGCTTACATCCCGAGGACGGATTAAGGCTATTTCGTATCTCGAAAATTCAACCCCTAAGGAATTGCAAGGGGGAGGAAAATTTTTAATTTTTTTAGTAATTAATATTTTACCCGTTACATATGAAGGGTTGTAATTGGTTTTATTCGACCCAGCGGGAAAAATACGACGGGGGCGGGGGTTTTAGGGGGGGAAAACCCCTCTATCTCGCATAGGAGCCGAGATATTTACGATTTTGTATAATGAAAGAAAACTAAAAATAAGATAAATTTAATATTTTACCCCCTGTCACATATGGAGGGTTTCGAAATCCACGCGAGCGAAGTCGCGGGTAGCAGCTAGTTTAATTATAAAGCCAAAAAGGAAAAAAAATAGAAATAATAATATTTTCAATAGTATAGAAGACCGATAATTTATTTGAATGAAAAAATTTAAATAAAAGTAAAAAATAATTTATTTAGGTATCAAATAAATGTAATTAATTGAAATATATTTTTAATTGGTAAATTATATACGTAGTTTCAATAAAAATAACATCATAAATAAACTATTTAAAACTTTACATGTGTATTTCAACCCAAAAAACATATATTATTGATATATTTACATAAAAAGCATAATGTATAAATAGCAGGTAGTGATAATCTATATGTAAAAAAAATAAAAAGTAAGAAACAATTGAAAATAAAAATTATTTGTCCAGGGTACGGGATTCGAACCTGTGTTCTTTGGATCATAAGCTGGCGCTCTACACGCACAGCCATTGAAGGATTGTTAACGTAGATGCTTATTACAGTACATAAGAGCTTAAGGAAATATACCAATTTTCAAAATTCAATATCTTTACTAATAAAGGCTGCCCAGATGAGTTCTCGAACACGTGTCTCCTTATTTTTGGTCTAGATTCACCTCTCCAAAGCTGACTAAAATCCCAACTTCCCTAGATATAATGTCCCCTTGTGAGTGATACACTTTTGCATTTCTATTATAAGTCTTGACTTCTATGTAAGATAAGGGGTTGTTTTGTCCCCCTAATAACCCCTCTGCCGTAGTATTTTTCTCGCCAGATCGAATGTAACCAATTACAACCCTTCATATGTGACAGGGGGTGAAATATTATATTTTTCTTATTTTTAGTTTTCTTCCATTACACAAAATCGTAAATATCTTGGTTCCTATGCGAGATTGAGGGTTGTTTTCCCCCTAAAACCTCCATCTCCGTAGTATTTTTCCCGCCGGATCGAATAAAACCAATTACAACCCTTCATATGTAACGGGGGGTAAAATATTAATTACTAAAAAAAATCAAAATTTTTCCAAAAAAGGCCCACTAGTTGGTATTTTCAACCCCCAAGGAAAATATATACCAAATGTCAAGGTTCTCCGATGAGTGGAAATGGTTAAAAAAATGATTATCAGTCAGTCAGTGAAGACACTTCGTTATATACAGAGTGATTCAGCACTGTCGTGCCAAACTTGAACAGTACATCGAGAAAAATATTTTAAGCAAAAAATATTATATAAACATGTGTCCAAAAATTTGTAATGGGGGGCTGCAGCTCTTCAAATATTTAACTCAAAATTAGTTTTTATTTAATATCTTAAGAACCCATTGTGCTATAGTTATGAAATTTGATACAGGGTTTAGTATTAATAAGTGTTATCTATATCCAGTATCAACCAATAGTAATTTTGACCAGGGTTGTATGGGCCCAAGAGGCCCGTCGAATTTTATCCAGTATTTTTTGTTCTTCAATTTTTTCCTGAGTTAAAAATTTGAATAAGACTGCATGAGACAAAATACACAAAAATATACTTTGCCCATTTATCATACGAGCAATATCGACGCAAAAGAAAACATGCAGAATTTTACTTAATACGAATACTTCAAATTAAACAAAATACATTTATATTCCTGCTCTTTGATTAAAGGTAAGAAAAAAGTTCATGTACAAATATCACTTAATACGTGTTCTCTTAGACCTATAGCCAGTTCTATTAATGTTGCAAGTAATTTACTAACATAACTAGAAAGCTATACTTAAAATGGCTATTTGTTGTTAAGGATGAATTTTTGGAGGTATATTTTTTTTATTTTTTTTTTCTTATTTTTTATTATAGAACAAGAATATAAAAATATTTTTTGTAATTTGAAGCATCCGTATTAAGTAAAATTCTGCATCCTTTCTTTTGCATCCATATTTCTCATAAACGGTTTATCCTATGATAAATAAGCAAAGTATATTTTTGTGTATTTTGTGCCATACAATCAATCTTATTCAAATGTCTAATTCAGGAAAAAATTTAAAAACAAAAAAATACTCGGTAAAAATCGATGGGACCACTGGCCCCATACAGCCCTGATCTAAATTATAATTGCTCAATACTGTAAATCGATAGCACTTATTAATACTAAACCCTGTATCAAATTTCATAACTTTAGCACAATGGGGTCTCCAGATATTAAATAAAAACTAATTTTGAATAAAATCTTTGGAGGGATGTAGCTCCCTTACGAACATGTTCATATAATGTTTTTTGCTTAAAATATTTTTCTTAATTTACTGTTCAAGTTTGGCACGACAGCGCTGAATCACCACGTGAACATTTCTTTGAAATTTTATCCAGCCTTTTTTTAAATAATTTTCCGCATGTTTTATACAATCCCATCTAAAAATGAAGAAATATGTGCCAATATTATTGTATTATTATACCGGGTGGTCTATTTAAATTGAGACAAGTAAATATTTCGAAAACTAAAGAATTTCGGAGAAAATGTTTGGTACAAAAGTTGCAGGGTTAGGAGGGGGAAAACTAATGAATGTAAAAAAATTGAACTTGAGTGTATGTTTTAAGGTCATTTTGAGGTCAACTTAATTTTTTTAAATGAAAATATATATATATTTTTGCATATTCGTATTCTACAATAAAAAGAAAATAACTTTTGTCTAAAAAGTTTTTTCGAAAACCTTCCTGTTGAAACCACATTCTTCTTTTTTCTTAATCAGTTAGCTTATGTAGTTCATATAGCGCTTGATCCAAAAAGTTTCGATATTTTACACCATTCAAGTTTCCATAACAACAATTTATTTGGAAAGGCTTTCAGTTTTCCAGTTTGGCTAGGCTTTCGAATTATTTTGAAATATCTAATTATTATCATGTTGAAAAATGTATTGAAGTTGATGGTTATCACTTCGAATATTTATTATTTACATTAATAAAACATTTTAAATTTCCATTATTTTTAGTTTCATTTTTTCTAGAAGATTAATTTCAGATATTTTTAACAAAAAAAAATAATTTTTTTTTATTAAAATTGGGATTTAAAAAAAAACTTTTTAGACAAAAGTTATTTCCTTTTTGTTGTAGAATACGAATATGTAAAAAAATATATATATTTCCATTTAAAAAAATAAAGTTGACCTCAAATGACCTTAAAACATACACTCAAGTTCAAATTTTTTACATTCATTAGTTTTCCCCCTCCTAACCCTGCAACTTTTGTACCAAACATTTTCTCTAAAAATTCTTGGTTTTAAAAAAATAAAATTTAAATAGACCATCCGGTATATCAATAAAATTTAACCTTCATTTTGAGCACATAATAAAATTCATAAGAATTTTAAATACATACTGTAAAAATTCAAATAACTTTTAGGTTATATCTGTTTGACGCAGTTGACGTTTCTGTACATAGATAAAGAAATCATATAGACGTTATTGGTTGCAATATTTTCTAATGTAAAAATTTATTATAAATCTCTATAATATTGAATTAAAAATAGATATTTTGGAGTTTTTACATGTATATAATCACTTTTTACTTTGTATTTAATATGTCTAAACATTATTTTGTGTAAAAAAACCGAAATCGATACAACATTTCTGACAATGACATTTCTCAAATAAGGACCTCATAGAATATGTAAACTATCCGTGCAATAAATTTTATCCCTAGAGTATAAGTTATCTGGCTTTTATAATACTGGGCCTGAGTCAAGGTATATAAAGACAAGGTAGTCTCAACAATTCCTTGACCAATCAGCGTTGGCGCGGGAATTGACGTCACCTGGGGGATATATTCAAATGTCATAAATTTTTAATTGAATATTAATTATAAAAAAATCCTTTATTTATTCTTGTTTTCGTATTTTTTGATATTTTAACAACACATACAATCAAATAAGTACAAATTCGACATAGAAAAATCATAAGGTGCTGTCAGAATCATATAACGTATTGCCATCTTAAGAATAGTAAAAATGATGCTTCCCGAATTCACCAAATTATCTTTGACAGCTTTTTTATGATTTTACAATGTCGAATTTGTACTTATTTGATTGTATGTGTTGTTAAAATATCAAAAAAATACGAAAACAAGAATAAATAAAGGATTTTTTTATAATTAATATTCAATTAAAAATTTATGACATTTGAATATATCCCCCAGGTGACGTCAATTCCCGCGCCAACGCTGATTGGTCAAGGAATTGTTGAGACTACCTTGTCTTTATATACCTTGGGCCTGAGTGTTATTTTTTTTAATGCTCTGAAATTCGGTATAGGGTTACAAAGTTGCATTCTAAACAAACTTTCTTACAATTAGTGAATGTTTATCATATTTTGAAAAAAATATAGTCGGTTTATTCTTGGTTATTTTTACAACTTTGCTTATAACACTCTGTACAAGTTGTTAATGTTAATTATATTTTCTTCTCTCAATTTGTAAATGAACAATTCACTAAATATGATTCTTTTTTACCTTATAATTAAACCATAACCGTGATTGTTTTTTTTTAAATTGACGTAATAATGATTTTAAAACAACTAATGAACTAATTTTGATTAATTTTGCTTTATGCAACCCAAGGCAAATAAACTGATTTTTAGTATACGTTAGTTTTACATCAACCAGGACTCGATCCCCAAATGTCATTCCGAAATTCGAAAAAAAATTGTTCATTACACATCTCGTTACATCTATCCACGCGACTAACTCTACGATCTCGCGACTAACTCGAACGTAACCTCAAAAATGGTTTTATAATCCTCTCTGGGAGAGATTGGACTATGTACTTCCCGCGTCAATTAATTAATCGAATGTTTTTTTACAAAACGAAGTCGAGCATCCTGTTAACTAATTGTATTTCTAAGAATTTTGTAAATAACAGGAAAACCACCTAACCTCAAGAAACTATTTATTTCGGTCATTTACATTCTAACAAAATGTATTGTCGCTAATATGAAACAAAGTAATATAAATTTAATGTTTCTAGATTAATAGAAACAATTAATAATCAATATGACTAATACATGTTGCTACGTGACAATATTATTTACATTTAACAAATATATCGATAAAATAGAAACCTAGTTTTACACCCTAGATACACAAATATATATTTTTACCGATTTCAATAATTTCTAATAGAAATGAAAATCCTTAAAACTTCTAAAACAATTTTTTACACCAGCCCAATCAACTAAAATGTGTTTATAAATGATTTATTATATCCTACTAATATATTATTATAAAAGAACTGACAGTATAGCGATGGCCAATAATATTTTTTACCGATTTCAATTATTTCAAATAAAAAAAATCTTAAAACTTCTAAAAAATTTTTTTACACCAGTCCAATAAACTAAAATGTGTTCAGAAATGATTAAGTATGTCCTACTAATATTATTATAAAAGAACTAATAGTATAGCGATGGCCAATATTTTTTTACCGATTTCAATTATTTCAAATAAAAAAAAACATTTTTTTATCCCAGCCTAATCAATTAAAATGTATTAAAAAATGATTTAGTATGTCCTTTTAACAGAAACCGGGAAACAGATTTCTGGGGGTGGTAGAAAATCCAAATATATATTACAAGTTGCAACAGAAAGGTTCTAACAGAAAATCCAAATATGTACAATGTACAGTCGCCTGCATTAATGGTCTTGCAGTTTGTATTCATTTTCATTTATCACAAACTTAGTAGGCTCCTCCCATTTGTGCAATTATAATATTTAAATCATTTCTCCATGTATCAAACAAAGACAGATATTTTGAAATTCATTTGCTAGACAAAGAACTACTCTTCGTTTATAATAGGTACTCATATATATTTGTGCAATTTAATTATTATGTAATTTATTGAAAATTGTATACGTAAATTTTGTGGCAATAAATATTTGATATTCCGAATTTTAGTATTTAAATGTATTAATCTTGATAGAAAAAGATAACCGATGATGTTTGTCTTTAAATTTGGAATCTGTTGTAAGCGATTCTAGCCTTTAGGATGCCAGACGAGTTCTGCAGGCGACTGTACATATTATATCAGAAATGTTCTTTCTACTGGATCAGATGAAATTTTTAAATCAAATTAATTTTCTGGTATCTACATTTATAATGTGTTGTACTCGTATTGAATAGAGTTGTTAGATCACTACTGGTATCCGGGCAGTGACTAGCCTGGGCCGCCCTTGACTACTTGTATTCTTTAAGACACTCCTTACATTGATAACAGTTATCTTCTGGTACTAATATATAGAGATTGGAAAAATACTTCTTATTTTAAATGAAATAGTTACTATATAGTTGATTATTTTTCTGTAAAATAGTTGGCAAATAGTTTTTTTTAATCAAAATAGTTGTGAAATAGTTACAAATTTTTTTACAATACATTTTTTTTCGATTTAATCAATAAATTAGTGAAGTCAACGTATTAGTAAAAAGTGTCAAATCCGAAATTTTCGAGAAAAACATGTAACGGTCGATTCTAGATAGATTTTAGAAGCTAAAAAAAAATTAAACAAATAAATATGTAAAAACACAACATAAATATCTATTAAAAAAATATCTGTATAATAGACAAAATGTATTTATAAAAATAAATAAAACTAAAAAAATCTACAAAGAATTGTATGAATAAAACTCAAACTTATTAGGAAATCACAACAAATATATATGATGTTTATTATCTATAAACATGTAATTATAAACAAACAAAAATTTATGACTGTTTCATTTAATAGGGTAGATAGCAAAATAGTCACTATGGAAATTATTTAGATATTTTTTTAACTAGAAAACAGTAAGACCCAGGTCCAAACTTGCTATAATGAATTTGTAGGTAACATTATGACACACCAAAATAATGATAAAAAATACCACATATTATAGGTACTTTTGGGGAAAAATGTCATTTTCATAAAAATTTTCAAAAAAATAAACATATTTTTTGACTTTGATGAGCAATAATGCTAATACTGAAAAATACGTTAGTTAATTATCTATGAAACTGACTCATTTGGTTGCTCTAGTTACGTTACTTTGGAAGTTATGAGATAATGTTTGTTTGTAAGTACTACTCTGAAGGAAGTTTTTAAACATCCTGTAGCTCAGAGGGTGTTGAAGATAGACCCTACCTTCCCGTACAATTTTTTACTCAGAATGAGCCAAGGAATCAGCTTTTAAAAAATCTGTATCCCAAACCGGACCATCCTGTATATAATAGTATCAGTAAGTATTGTAAAGCCGATTTTTTTCGAATTTCGGATTTTGATGGAATTATCCATTTTGAACTTTCCTGAATCCATTCTGACTATTTTCGCCATGATGTATGTGTGTCTGTCGGTCTGTAACTCAGATACGACAAATCGTTGAAGGGTAAAATTTGATATTTAAGATTAATTTTTGTCTGGGAAGAAAACGACCTATTTTTGAAAAAGATCGTTCAACCGGATACGGATATTTACTGATGTCAATTTTTGAATTTTTCAAATAATTTTTTAAACAGTGCGAATTAGAGAAAAATTTTCAAGTTAAAAATTGTAGGTATTATAATTATCTATAATTTATGTTCAATTCATTTAAAAAAAAAAAAAACGATTTTTGAAAAAATAATTTAAAATTATATTTCAAATGGTTTTGCCGTTCAAAATATTTGTAACTACATATAAATATGTATACTTCTATAAGTATTTTAAGTTATGAATGTAAGTGATTTTAAAACAATCTTTTTAGAATGTAAAAATAAATAATAAATGTTCTAAATTCCAATAATAGCCTTCAAAATAATAGATTCAGTCCAGTAAAGGAAGCATTTTGACATGAAATTAAGGGGGCAAGGAATTTTATGATTGATTCTTATAGATTTTGAACCGGAGAATTCGTAAAAAATAACCCGGACTAGCGAAAAGTGGTGCAACACCCTTAAAAATGGGGTTTAAGGGTGAAAACCCCATTTCCAACCGTTTTTTCAATTTATCACAAAATCTGAAGCAACGACGGTATATTTTTATGATTGATATATGTTCGGGATACTTAGACGCATCGATTGTGACCACATATACTAAATTTGGCCAAAAATTACGTCTTTCAAAAGGCTTAAAAGACGTAAAAATGCACTTCTCCTTAAACATTAGCGATTTTCATTGGTTAAACTATTAATATTTTTTTTAATTATGGTTGGTCATTATTCTTTGGAACTTCAGGAATAATTTAAGCCTAGTTACGAGTCATTTGGATGATTTTAACAAAAGTTATTAATTTTTAAACTATTTTCCCCGAAAATATGCATTTTTACGTCTTTTAAGCCCTTTGAAAGACGTAATTTTTGGCCAAATTTAGTAAATGTGGTCACAATCGATTCGTCTAAGTGTCCTGAACATATATCAATCATAAAAATATACCATCGTTGCTTTAGATTTTGTGATAATTTGTAAAAACGGTTGAAAATGGGCTTTTCACCTTTAAATCCCATTTTAAGGGTGTTGCACCACTTTTCGCTAGTCCGGGTTATTTTTTTCGAATTCTCCGTTTCAAAATCTATAAGAATCAATTCGTTTCACTAAAAAATATTTAACCATGGGGTTTTTATTTAAATTTTAGTAACTTAAACATTAGCGATTTTTATTGGTTAAACTATTAATATTTTTTTAAATTATGGTTGGTCATTATTCTTTGGAACTTCAGAAACAATTTGACGCTAATTATGTCATTTTGATGATTTTAACAAAAGTTATTAATTTTTAAACTATTTTTCCGAAAATATGCATTTTTCTGTCTTTTAAGCCCTCTGGAAGAGGTAATTTTTGGTCAAATTTAGTATATGTGGTCACAATCGATTTGTCTGAGTGTCCTGAACATATATCAACGATAAAAATATACCATCTTCGCTTTAGATTTTGTGATAAATTGAAAAAACGGTTGAAAATGAAGTTTTTACCCTTAAACCCCATTTTTAAGGGTATTGCACCACTTTTCGCTTGTCCGGGTTATTTTTTTAGAATTCTCCGGTTCAAAATCTATAAGAATCAATCATAAAATTGCTTGCCCTCTGAATTTCCCTTTTTCTCACTTTTCACTGCTTCCTTGACTGGGCTATTTGTCAAAAAATTAAAATTATACGAAAAAAAATTAGGTGTGTCTTGATATGTACAATGTATAATAATGTACATACATGAAAAAATTAGTTATACTAAACATGTAAATTATCAGGGGAGCCTTGTGATTTTTTATAGCTGAAAAGGGGGTAGTGGACCAAATAAGTTTGGGAACCTATGGTATAATGTATAAAGTTGTAGGGAATTTACTTTGAATTTTTAAAAATTTGCAGTTTTGCTATGTATATAAAGTTAGCAGGGTACTTTTAGCAGGATCAAAAAAAAAGTATTTTTTTTTGTCCCGCCAGAATTAATTTTGTACCTTGAGCCGTTTTCAAAAAACTAAGACCCTGCTAACTTTAATCTAAAGTTAGCAGGGTTCGCGATATCTCAGCCACTATTAAAGCTAGAGTAAAAATTTTTGTGTCCGAATTTGTTACTTGGGCAGTTCTTTCGGCTCCCATTTTTTTTTTTTTTTTTTTGCGTTAGAAATGTAAGTACATGAAGGTTATAGCCAATGCATCCAGTACACATTTATGAGTTAATTCTGATGAAAATTAGTGACTAATTACAACTAAACTTAAATTGAAGAATATTCTATCTATTTTACATAAAACCTCCATAAAAATAATATGATTCCGGAAACAAATTATTTTCTGCTCTCGACTATTGAAATAAGGTCTAAAAAAGACACTGACACTCATTTGATTAGGGTCTGCTGAGAGTAACAAATTAAAAGTTCGTTTTAATATTTAAAATTGACGAATATTCAATCTATTTTACATAAAACCTCCATAAAAATAATATGATTCCAGAAACAAATTATTTTCTGCTCTCAACTATTGAAATAAGGTCTAAAAAAGACAATGACCCTCGTTTGAGTAGAGTCTGCTAAGAGTAACAAATTAAAAGTTCGTTTTAATATTTAAAATTGACGAATATTCTATATATTTTTCAAATAAACCTACAAAAAAATAATATGATTCTGGAAACAAATTATTTAAGGCTCTCAATTATTTAAATAAGGTCTAAAAAAGACAATGACACTCATTTTATTAGGGTCTGCTGAGAGTAACAAATTAAAAATTCGAATTAATATTTAAAATTGACGAATATATATTTAAAATGCAGTTTTAAAAAACAACAATTCGTAGATTGTTTTGTATTTTATCATTTTTTGTCAGTTTTGTACTCAATAATTATGGATAATAGTAGTGATGATTATATTATTTAAGTTCATCTGAAGATGAATTTCAGTTGATACAAGTAAGAAACAAAAAAAACATCAAAGATAGAAAAAATTATTTTGATAAATTGAATGATCAAGAATTTTTTTATCGATTTCGGTTGACAAAACAAACAGTACTTTCAGTTTTAGAAAAAATAAACGATGAAATTACTTTTTCCTCATTAAAGTAAGCTACAAATAAATATTATATTTATGCTACATTTTTGTATAACCACATATTTATTTTATAGAAATGCCTGTCTATCACAAATGCAACAATTACTGCTAGCTTTAAGATTTTTTGCTAGCGGCTGCATGTTAATTTCAGTAGGAGATTTTGCAGGAGTATCAAAAGCTACAGCTGGTAGAACGGTTAAAAGAGTCGCTGAAGCGATTGCAGGATTACGTTCGCAATATATAAAAATGCCACAAACGCAAGATGAAGTTTTAAATACCTACGTAGGCTTTTATAATATAGCAAAATTTCCATGTGTGATTGGAACTATTGACTGCACACATATAAAAATTCAGTCACCTGGTGAGAATATAGTGTAGTTAATCTAGACAACAAAAAAATTATCACTATTTTAATAATCACAAAGGATGACATTAAAATAATAATGAATAAGAAAATAGTGATGTTCAAAATAACAATAATAATAATCTATGTATATTTGTATGTTATTGAAAATTTTGAGTTATTATTTTATAACACCTTTCTGATTTCTTTTTCTTTATTAACAGCCTGCCGTCATTCTGTGAATTGAAAGCTTGCATGTAATTTTGTGTTAATAAATTCTCGACATTTATACAAATACAGATTATTATTAAAATAATAATTTATACACATGCATGTAATATTGTTATATAATTCACTGCATTCGTGATATAAATATATGCAACAAATAAAATAAAATAAATATTTACAGGTGGTGAAGACAGTGAAATATACAGATGCCGAAAAGGATTTTTTTCTATGAATGTTCAAACTGTAGCTGATTATAATCTAAAAATTACTAATATTGTGGCACGATGGCCTAGTTCTTGCCATGATCAAACCATTTTT
Organism: Sialis fuliginosa; assembly: GCA_961205875.1. Taxonomy (NCBI): domain Eukaryota; kingdom Metazoa; phylum Arthropoda; class Insecta; order Megaloptera; family Sialidae; genus Sialis; species Sialis fuliginosa. Next base: position 181,858 of record OY540816.1, on the reverse strand, counting down.
AACAATAGTAACCTAAAGCGTCAATTTGAAAATAACAAATTCAAAAATTCGTTTTTGCTTGGGGATAATGGTTACAAAAATGAGAAGTATTTATTAACACCTTTATTAAATGCCAATAACAGAGCAGAAAAACTTTATAATGCTACCCATATAAAGACTCGAAATACTGTAGAAAGACAATATGGTGTATGGAAGCGAAGATTTCCTATTATGTCTTTAGGTATACGAGTCTCGCTTCCATTAGCCCAAACTATAATAGTGGCTACTGCTGTACTTCATAATATAGCAATTGACATGAAAGAACCAGAAATATTAGATGGTCCATTGTTATTCGAGCACGAGGACATAGAACAAGAAGCTGTTGAAAATGGTGTAGACCATGCACGACAAATTCTGATCAATGAATATTTTTCTATTTAATTTATTTTAAACTTTATTATAAATTTATTTTGAAATACATATTAACACACTGTTTATTTATTTATTTTGTTTTTACTATTTACTAGCATTATAATTATTATTTTATTTTTTATTGTATTAATTAATTACTTATTTATAAGATATGTTTTTCTAAAAAAGCATCAAAACCAGCCAAGCATTTTCTTAATATTTCATTTGTTATTTTTTTTGTTTCTAAATCTTCTTTCAAAATTTCAAGTTTTAAATTATTTTCATCGTCTTTCTGCGAACTATTTTTTAATTGTTTTATTTTTTCTTTAAAAAATTCCTGTTTAATATTATATAATTTTGACAACTCATATTCGTCTTTACTTTTTGATTGTTTAATTTTATCTTTAATGTTAATTTTCTTTATTAAATTTGGTGTATTTTTTTCAACGCTTTCATCAACTTCTATTTCAAAAACTGGTACATTTTCTGCAGCTACACAAAAATTATTATCGTTTTGTTCATCTATGTTAATATATTCAATTTCCGGTTCATAATCATCATCAAATACATTAATTTCTCCCAAAACCGTTTTCATATTTAAAAGTTCTAACACTGCATCTAATACTGGATTGGATTTTGTTTCAAAAGATCCTCCACCTGTCTTGATTAGGGCAATTTTATTGTTGGTGGCATATTTTCTTCCTGTGTTTTTTAAATTTTCATACTTTGATTGCAACTGATCTGTTTGTTTTCATTGATGAATTAAATTTCAAGTGGATTTTGTTCCACGCTTTAAGCTGAAAATAATAAATGTTAGATTGTACATGTTTTTTTTTGTTTTTCTTGAAAGTAAACTTTTAATGATTATTAATTGAACTCTGAACACATGTTAAGAAAATATGTGGAACATTTGATTGTAAATATACTGACAATAAAACGTTAAAAATTTACAAAAAGTGTAAAAATATGTTGGTAGTTGTACATACTTTCTCTTCATTTGATGTACCATTTGTCTGCTTATTTTCTATTATATTTTTGTATTCGCTAATACAGTGTATTAGCATTATACATTCATCGTCAGAGAAATTTTTTCCTCTGACTAGAATCTTATTAATTCTAGAGTCACTGTTCCCACTGTTCATTCCACTGATTCCGCTACTGCATATCAGGGTATGGTAACTCCATATGGAAGGGATGAAGCTTTTCACCGGAGACACTATAGCGCTAGTATCACTGTATTTTGAATTTACCGCTGTCTGTATGCGCATGCAAGTACACATTTGAAATTGCTTCCTCGCAATATCGAAGATACGAGAAGCTATGTGATCGTTTCAGATTGAGACAAAAAAAAGTTCTCCAATTTCAAAATTTTAAATTTATTTATCCGTTTCACGTCAAGACAAACACTTTTCGTTCCGTGTCTGTCTGTCTGTCCGTGTGTCCGTCCGTCTGTCCCCTGAATCCTTGTCACACGCATAACTCATGAACCACTGAACCGATATTATTGAAACTTGGTCGGATGGTTGGGTTTGGTTTGAGGACGGTCCCATTTCAAAATCATCAAAATCGTGTGTAAGGGGGAGGGGTGACACCCCAAAATATTTATTTTTTCAAGATATCTCAAGAACGACACATGTTACGAGAAAATTTTATAGAATATTTTTTGTAGAGAATTAAATTTCCTATAATATGGGTCTACTACGTTTGTTGTAAAATATTCCCTTACAAAGATTTATCTAAATTAATTTTAAAAATTCGTGTTTTGTTTTTCTAAATTGATATTTGATTGGATATATTAAGTGTCATTTTGACGTTTTAAATGTCACTTTGGCGTTTTAAATGTCACTTTGACGTTTTAAATGTCATTTTGACATTTGCATAAATTTAGATTTAGATTGAAATTGTCAAAAAATTAAAAATATATGAAAAAATATTCAGGTGCGTTTTAAGAAAAAATTCGAACTAAGATTTTTTAGTAAAATTTGTATAAAAATTAAATGGTTAACCAATGCCAGGCAATTTATCTGAACACTATCGGTTTTAGTGAATTTAGCACGAGAAAGCACTGTGCATTTACTTGGCAGATGTTTTTTTTATTGTTTGACATTTTGTAAAACAATTAAAAATGTGTTTGTAAAAATAGTTTTCGTTCGTTTGATTAGAAAATGATTGATTAATGTTAATAAATAATGTTATTTTACTGTTGTGTACCGTTATGGCATATGCATTAATAACAAAAATACATAATTATAAACCGTTGGAGTATATAGGTACGAAGAATATTTGGATTAAAATGAAAAATAAAGCACATGAATCCCCAGAAAATGTATGGAAATTATAAAATTGTGATAAAATCGCACAAATTTGAGGTAAAAATAAAACTACTTAATTAAAGTTTAAAGATTAAACTAACCTAACTAATTGCCAACTTTTTTTATAGAGTGAAAGCAAACGTTTAATGCTGCAAAATCATATTATTGAAGACATTATGAATAGTTATTTTACATTCATTGCACAATATCCAGAGCGATGCATGATTAGGTGTAAAAGACAAAAAGTCAGTATTGGATGTCAGGAGAAACCGAAGCATACTCTGGTTTTTTTCTGAACCGGACATTCTCCGAATGCTTATAATCATTGTCTAAAAAATCTATACAATTCTTATTGGTGAACTGTAACCGACTCAGATACGAAGAAAATTTTTCTCCAAATTTACGAAAACCAAATGCTTTTAGTCTGATTGTGAGTCTAAGAAAGGTATTTTTTTTGTAATTGTCACATCTATTCATGTATTGATCCAAAGACTCTATTTATTTTGTTATAAGACTGACTATACATAAATTTTATTGTTTTATAGAGCAAAAAAAGTAAATAAGCCTTCAGAGGAGACATTACAAACTGATATTGAAAACATCGGATTGCTATGAACAACAGAGTAACAACTACATGCTTTGACTAACTAGGCATACATACATTACAAAATAAATAAGTTTTTATTGCTATGTTTTTATTATTAACTATAATGGTGCATCTTGACTTAAATGTTTTACTACGAATGAGGTGAGCGTAGACAAATAAACAAACTGGATACTTAGAACCAAAGTTTGTTATGCTCGCCATATCATTTTAGTTTAAAAATGGATTTGAGTGTGGCAACAGCTGCTTTCTTAGTATTATATAAATTGATTAGAAATAAAAAAAATACTTTGACATTTTTGTAACAAACTATTTCTGAATTTTAGATTTATTTCATAGTAAAGGATATTTATCATATTTAATGATTTATTTTGATCAAATATGATTTGGTTTTGGAAAATGTTTAATATATTCGTTCCATTCGAAGAATGGTATTGGCTAGCCAAATATTATTTTGTGTGTTTGGTTCATTCAGTGTAAAATGCTAAAGTCAAAACACTTATACATTATTACTGATTATAATATCCCATACATTGGTTGTTCCAAAGTGAAATAAAATTTCATTGGTATTTTTTATTAAAAAAATATATAATGTAAAAATTATCAAATGATTGATATATTGAGATATGTTGATATTTAAACAAATACATTTATTAATAATTTAAAGGGAAAACTTGAAAGGCTTTTGTTACAACAAATATTGTTTTGAGTATCTGTTCTTTTCTAATAATTAGAGATGGGCTGACTAATCGGTTGAAAAAAGTTCACTTTTTAAAATCTGCTCATAAAAACATGCAAAAAGAATTTGTGCGTCTTCGATGTGTTCGTGTGGCATTTGGACACAGCACGCTCATTTCCACACGAGGTCTTGAAGTTTACGTCTGAGTTTATGTTAACTAAATGGAGAAATTTTATTTTTGTAGCAAGTATAGAACATTTATTTTTATTGTAAGTTAGTAATAATTAAATTTAAGTAATGTAACAGATTAAAATGATATTGCCTGATATATATTACTACATTAATTTTGTTTATTGCTATATTAATTTTATTAATTTAATAACAAAAATTTTAGGCTGACTAATCAGCTTTTTTTGCTGATTAGTCAATCCATCTCTAAGAAAAATAAATACTTTATTAAAATAATGTTAATTAACAATGCTGTTCATTATTACTTGTTGATTTTGATAACAATTGTATACATACATATTTATATTTAAACAAATAAATATATTTTCTTTATATACTTATTTTTTTGTTAAAAATATGAAATTCTTATATAATATTGAACATAAAATTATGTTATTAAAATAAGTGTTCATAATTACTTATTTTAATAATGTATTTTTTATGTTCAATTTTATATACAAAAATTATAATAATATAATATAACAACTGTATTGAGGGTGTTTAAATTTAGCGCGTTTTCAATTTTAGTTCATGACTGTGTTCACTTGGCGCTATTTTTTATGAATACATGAGAGTTGCCTATCTATAGTATTTATTTATCTATGCTGCATATGTTCATTTTTATAACCTACAATTAAACGACACAAATTGTATTATATTATAATATAGGTATAGATCATAATTTATATTTTATAATTTACTGTAATTATAATAATTTTAAAATAATTTAAACTTTTCTACACTTACTTCAATTCTGCCAAACTGATCTGATCCAAACTAAATTCAAACAATCCAAACAATGCGCAATGGTTTAATTTGAAACGTATGCGTCAGCTGATTTCTTATCGTCGTGAATATAGGCACTCATAGAAAAATGTATTATACGTTGCAAAAACATAGTGCAGCAAATTTTAAACTCCCTTTAACTAATGGCCGTATTCATAGTTCCTCCTTGAGGAATAAGGATCCCTTGACAACCAAGGCTTCCTTATCTCAAGGTAGGTCGCTAGCTTCCTTGAGGCTCCCTCAAGTCATAGATAAAATACAATTTAACCGTAACGCTGACGACGCGTACATAAACATAACCTATAAATGTAGTTGCACATTTCAATCTATAGTTTTGTGCTGTCATCACCCTTTCAGACAACATGAATAAATATAAAAAATAAGATAATGAACAACGAATTTTAAAAAACACTTTATTTATAAAATAAACATTATTAATAACATAAAAATAATATATAATAAGATTTCCTTGTTTTGTCTTCTACGTTTATTATGCAAAATTTGTTGAAGTCAAAGTCAAATTATCTGTTACAACCACTCTTTATAACAGCTCCATGCATTAATTGTAAAACACACGGGAGCAGGTTCCGAAACTATAAATTTCTTGAGCAGTTAATTTCCTACAACTCTTCATTAGTTAAGGGATCGCCATTTAATTTTAACAAAGTATGAATATCAACAAGGGGGCGCATATAAAGTTGGAAAATATTTTATCGGAACCGTATTTTGTTGGAAACGTATTTTGTTGGAAACATATTTTGTCGGAAACGTATTTTATTGGAATGTATAATGTCGGAAATTATTTTATCGGAAAAATATTTAAATGGAAAAATAATTTGTTGGAAACGTATTTTGTTGGAAAATATTTTGTTGGAAACGTATTTTGTTGGATTTGCGGTCAATTTATCGTAAACAGTTTATCGTAAAACAGTTTATCGTAAACAGTTCATCGTAAAACAATTTACCGAACGAACAATTTATCGTATGAACAATTTACCGTAAGAACAATTTATCGTAAAACAATTTATCGTAAGAACAATTTATCGTATGGACAATTTACCGTAAGAACAATTTATCGTAAAACAATTTATCGTAAGAACAATTTATCGTATGGACAATTTACCGTATGAACAATTTATCGTAAAACAATTTATCGTAGAACAATTTATCGTAAAACAATTTATCGTAAAACAATTTATCGTAAAACAATTTATCGTAAAACAATTTATCGTAGAGCAATTTATCGTAAAACAATTTATCGTAAAACAATTTATGTATTATTATTGTCACAGACTCCACTGGACTTTCTTATACGTATTAAGGTCAAATCAATTATGAAAATATTATATAATATATTATTATATAGAAACCTTGTTTTCTAATTTTATCAATTAAAAAAAATGTACAGATGCGTATTAAGTTAGATTTTAGGCCCAAATTATTAAAATAATAAATACACATTACATATAAATAATATATATAAACCTTATTTATTATTTAATCAATTAAAAAAAATGTACAGAAGCGTATTGAGTAATTATTGAGACCCGTGTATTAAACTAATTAATAAACTCACAACTCGCCCCCTGTCACAGATGGAGGGTTTTAACTGGTCTCATTGGATCCGGCGGGAAAAATACTATAGGATTCTAGGGGAATGGGGGGCAAAACAACCCTCTATCTAGCACAGGAGTCGAGATATTTACGATTTTCTGTAATGAATACCATAAGTAGCGAAACAGAAAAATTCAATATTTACAATAAATACTGCATATAAACATAAGATATTATTATTTAATTTAATAGAATGAAATAAAAAGTTCAGGCATGTATTAAGTGATATTTTAGGCCCGTATTGTTAAAACAACAAATACACATATGTATATAGAAACCTTGTTTATAATTTAGTCAGTTAAAAATAATTGTACAGAAGCGTATTGAGTGATTTTTGAGACCCGTGTATTAAACTAATTAATAAACTCACAACTCGCCCCCTGTCACAGATGGAGGGTTGTAACTGGTCTCATTGGATCCGGCGGGAAAAATACTATAGGATTCTAGGGGAATGGGGGGCAAAACAACCCTCTATCTAGCACAGGAGTCGAGATATTTACGATTTTCTGTAATGAATACCATAAGTAGCGAAACAGAAAAATTCAATATTTACAATAAATACTGCATATAAACATAAGATATTATTATTTAATTTAATAGAATGAAATAAAAAGTTCAGGCATGTATTAAGTGATATTTTAGGCCCGTATTGTTAAAACAACAAATACACATATGTACATAGAAACCTTGTTTATAATTTAGTCAGTTAAAAATAATTGTACAGAAGCATATTGAGTGATTTTTGAGACCCGTGTATTAAACTAATTAAAAACAACCCCCTTACTCGTATAGGTGACGTGTTAATTACGATTTTCTATTATGAATAAATAGTGAAAAAGAAACAAAATCAATATCCACCTCTTACACAATAATAATATACCTTAGATATTATTACTAAATTAAATAAATTTTAAAAATGTACAGATGTATATCAAGTGATAATATAGGCCTGTATTCTTAAAATAACAAATTCACGTATACCTACTATTTAGAAACATTGAATATTATTTAATCGATTTGCGTTCAATTTATGGTAAACAGTTCAATGTAAAACAATGTTATATTACATTCTTTCATCACGTGACAGAGGCGAGTTTATTAATTAAACACGGGCCTCAAAAATCACTCAATAAGGTTCTGTACAATTATTTTTAATTGACTAAATTATAAACAAGGTTTCTATTTAATATATGTGTATTTGTTGTTTTAACAATACGGGCCTAAAATATCACTTAATACATGCCTGAACTTTTTATTTCATTCTATTAAATTAAATAATAATATCTTATGTTTATATGCAGTATTTATTGTAAATATTGAATTTTTCTGTTTCGCTACTTATGGTATTCATTACAGAAAATCGTAAATATCTCGACTCCTGTGCTAGATAGAGGGTTGTTTTGCCCCCCATTCCCCTAGAATCCTATAGTATTTTTCCCGCCGGATCCAATGAGACCAGTTACAACCCTCCATCTGTGACAGGGGGCGATTTGTGAGTTTATTAATTAGTTTAATACACGGGTCTCAAAAATCACTCAATACGCTTCTGTACAATTATTTTTAACTGACTAAATTATAAACAAGGTTTCTATATACATATGTGTATTTGTTGTTTTAACAATACGGGCCTAAAATATCACTTAATACATGCCTGAACTTTTTATTTCATTCTATTAAATTAAATAATAATATCTTATGTTTATATGCAGTATTTATTGTAAATATTGAATTTTTCTGTTTCGCTACTTATGGTATTCATTACAGAAAATCGTAAATATCTCGACTCCTGTGCTAGATAGAGGGTTGTTTCGCCCCCCATTCCCCTAGAATCCTATAGTATTTTTCCCGCCGGATCCAATGAGACCAGTTACAACCCTCCATCTGTGACAGGGGGCGAGTTGTGAGTTTATTAATTAGTTTAATAAACGGGTCTCAAAAATCACTCAATACGCTTCTGTACAATTATTTTTAACTGACTAAATTATAAACAAGGTTTCTATGTACATATGTGTATTTGTTGTTTTAACAATACGGGCCTAAAATATCACTTAATACATGCCTGAACTTTTTATTTCATTCTATTAAATTAAATAATAATATCTTATGTTTATATGCAGTATTTATTGTAAATATTGAATTTTTCTGTTTCGCTACTTATGGTATTCATTACAGAAAATCGTAAATATCTCGACTCCTGTGCTAGATAGAGGGTTGTTTTGCCCCCCATTCCCCTAGAATCCTATAGTATTTTTCCCGCCGGATCCAATGAGACCAGTTACAACCCTCCATCTGTGACAGGGGGCGAGTTGTGAGTTTATTAATTAGTTTAATACACGGGTCTCAAAAATCACTCAATACGCTTCTGTACAATTATTTTTAACTGACTAAATTATAAACAAGGTTTCTATGTACATATGTGTATTTGTTGTTTTAACAATACGGGCCTAAAATATCACTTAATACATGCCTGAACTTTTTATTTCATTCTATTAAATTAAATAATAATATCTTATGTTTATATGCAGTATTTATTGTAAATATTGAATTTTTCTGTTTCGCTACTTATGGTATTCATTACAGAAAATCGTAAATATCTCGACTCCTGTGCTAGATAGAGGGTTGTTTTGCCCCCCATTCCCCTAGAATCCTATAGTATTTTTCCCGCCGGATCCAATGAGACCAGTTACAACCCTCCATCTGTGACAGGGGGCGATTTGTGAGTTTATTAATTAGTTTAATACACGGGTCTCAAAAATCACTCAATACGCTTCTGTACAATTATTTTTAACTGACTAAATTATAAACAAGGTTTCTATATACATATGTGTATTTGTTGTTTTAACAATACGGGCCTAAAATATCACTTAATACATGCCTGAACTTTTTATTTCATTCTATTAAATTAAATAATAATATCTTATGTTTATATGCAGTATTTATTGTAAATATTGAATTTTTCTGTTTCGCTACTTATGGTATTCATTACAGAAAATCGTAAATATCTCGACTCCTGTGCTAGATAGAGGGTTGTTTCGCCCCCCATTCCCCTAGAATCCTATAGTATTTTTCCCGCCGGATCCAATGAGACCAGTTACAACCCTCCATCTGTGACAGGGGGCGAGTTGTGAGTTTATTAATTAGTTTAATAAACGGGTCTCAAAAATCACTCAATACGCTTCTGTACAATTATTTTTAACTGACTAAATTATAAACAAGGTTTCTATGTACATATGTGTATTTGTTGTTTTAACAATACGGGCCTAAAATATCACTTAATACATGCCTGAACTTTTTATTTCATTCTATTAAATTAAATAATAATATCTTATGTTTATATGCAGTATTTATTGTAAATATTGAATTTTTCTGTTTCGCTACTTATGGTATTCATTACAGAAAATCGTAAATATCTCGACTCCTGTGCTAGATAGAGGGTTGTTTTGCCCCCCATTCCCCTAGAATCCTATAGTATTTTTCCCGCCGGATCCAATGAGACCAGTTACAACCCTCCATCTGTGACAGGGGGCGATTTGTGAGTTTATTAATTAGTTTAATACACGGGTCTCAAAAATCACTCAATACGCTTCTGTACAATTATTTTTAACTGACTAAATTATAAACAAGGTTTCTATATACATATGTGTATTTGTTGTTTTAACAATACGGGCCTAAAATATCACTTAATACATGCCTGAACTTTTTATTTCATTCTATTAAATTAAATAATAATATCTTATGTTTATATGCAGTATTTATTGTAAATATTGAATTTTTCTGTTTCGCTACTTATGGTATTCATTACAGAAAATCGTAAATATCTCGACTCCTGTGCTAGATAGAGGGTTGTTTCGCCCCCCATTCCCCTAGAATCCTATAGTATTTTTCCCGCCGGATCCAATGAGACCAGTTACAACCCTCCATCTGTGACAGGGGGCGAGTTGTGAGTTTATTAATTAGTTTAATAAACGGGTCTCAAAAATCACTCAATACGCTTCTGTACAATTATTTTTAACTGACTAAATTATAAACAAGGTTTCTATGTACATATGTGTATTTGTTGTTTTAACAATACGGGCCTAAAATATCACTTAATACATGCCTGAACTTTTTATTTCATTCTATTAAATTAAATAATAATATCTTATGTTTATATGCAGTATTTATTGTAAATATTGAATTTTTCTGTTTCGCTACTTATGGTATTCATTACAGAAAATCGTAAATATCTCGACTCCTGTGCTAGATAGAGGGTTGTTTTGCCCCCCATTCCCCTAGAATCCTATAGTATTTTTCCCGCCGGATCCAATGAGACCAGTTACAACCCTCCATCTGTGACAGGGGGCGAGTTGTGAGTTTATTAATTAGTTTAATACACGGGTCTCAAAAATCACTCAATACGCTTCTGTACAATTATTTTTAACTGACTAAATTATAAACAAGGTTTCTATGTACATATGTGTATTTGTTGTTTTAACAATACGGGCCTAAAATATCACTTAATACATGCCTGAACTTTTTATTTCATTCTATTAAATTAAATAATAATATCTTATGTTTATATGCAGTATTTATTGTAAATATTGAATTTTTCTGTTTCGCTACTTATGGTATTCATTACAGAAAATCGTAAATATCTCGACTCCTGTGCTAGATAGAGGGTTGTTTTGCCCCCCATTCCCCTAGAATCCTATAGTATTTTTCCCGCCGGATCCAATGAGACCAGTTACAACCCTCCATCTGTGACAGGGGGCGATTTGTGAGTTTATTAATTAGTTTAATACACGGGTCTCAAAAATCACTCAATACGCTTCTGTACAATTATTTTTAACTGACTAAATTATAAACAAGGTTTCTATGTACATATGTGTATTTGTTGTTTTAACAATACGGGCCTAAAATATCACTTAATACATGCCTGAACTTTTTATTTCATTCTATTAAATTAAATAATAATATCTTATGTTTATATGCAGTATTTATTGTAAATATTGAATTTTTCTGTTTCGCTACTTATGGTATTCATTACAGAAAATCGTAAATATCTCGACTCCTGTGCTAGATAGATAGAGGGTTGTTTTGCCCCCCATCCCCCTAGAATCCTATAGTATTTTTCCCGCCGGATCCAATGAGACCAGTTACAACCCTCCATCTGTGACAGGGGGCGAGTTGTGAGTTTATTAATTAGTTTAATACACGGGTCTCAATAATTACTCAATACGCTTCTGTACATTTTTTTTAATTGATTAAATAATAAATAAGGTTTATATATATTATTTATATGTAATGTGTATTTATTATTTTAATAATTTGGGCCTAAAATCTAACTTAATACGCATCTGTACATTTTTTTTAATTGATAAAATTAGAAAACAAGGTTTCTATATAATAATATATTATATAATATTTTCATAATTGATTTGACCTTAATACGTATAAGAAAGTCCAGTGGAGTCTGTGACAATAATAATACATAAATTGTTTTACGATAAATTGTTTTACGATAAATTGCTCTACGATAAATTGTTTTACGATAAATTGTTTTACGATATATTGTTTTACGATAAATTGTTTTACGATAAATTGTTTTACGATAAATTGTTCATACGGTAAATTGTCCATACGATAAATTGTTCTTACGATAAATTGTTTTACGATAAATTGTTCTTACGGTAAATTGTCCATACGATAAATTGTTCTTACGATAAATTGTTTTACGATAAATTGTTCTTACGGTAAATTGTTCATACGATAAATTGTTCGTTCGGTAAATTGTTTTACGATAAACTGTTGTACGATAAACTGTTTACGATAAATTGTTTACGATAAATTGACCGGAACCCATTTTGTTGGAATCGTATTTTATTGGAAAATATTAAGTTGGAAAGTATTTTATCGGAACCGTATTTTGTTGGAAACGTATTTTGTTGGAAAATATTTTGTTGGAAACGTATTTTATTGGAAACGTATTTTGTCGGAACCGTATTTAGTTGGAAAATATTAAATCGGAATTTATTACAGAGGAGGAACTGCCCGCTGCTTCGACCGCGGATTCGCCCGTGTATAAATTTGTATTATAAATATACAATATATTTCAAAAGTTATCTGATTTAAATAAAATTCATTTTATAAGGGTTTTTTGGGACATTGATTTCAAATATTTTACAAAATCTTAAAAATTTAAAATGGCGGATTCAATATGGCGGCCCAAATATTTAAAAAGTTATCCGATTTAAATAAAATTCATTTTATAAGGATTCTTAGGACAATGATTTCAAATATTTTACAAAATCTAAAAAATTCAAAATGGCGAATCCAATATGGCGGCCCATATATTTAAAAAGTTATCCGATTTAAATAAAATTCATTTTATAAGGATTCTTAGGACATTTATTTCAAATATTTTACAAAATCTAAAAAATTCAAAATGGCGGATCCAATATGGCGGCCAATATATTTCAAAAGTTGTCCGATTTAAATAAAATTCATTTTATAAGGATTTTTGGGTCACTGATATCCAATATTTTACAAAATCTAAATAATTCAAAATGGCGGTTCCAATATGGCGGCCAGTATATTTCAAAAGTTATGCGATTTAAATAAAATTCATTTTATAATGGGTTTTGGGACACTGATTTCAAATATTTAACAAAATCAAAAAAAATCAAAATGGCGGATCCAATATATTTCAAAAATTAACTGATTTGAATAAAATTCATTTTATAAGGATTTTTGCGTCCCTGATATCAAATATTTTACAAAATCTAAAAAATTCAAAATAGCGAATCCAATATGGCGACCAATGTATTTCAAAAGTTATCCGATTTAAATAAAATTTATTTTATATGGATTCTTAGGACATCGATATCAAATATTTTACAAAATCGAAAAAGTTAAAAATGGCGGATCCAATATGGCGGCAAATATATTTCAAAAGTTGTCCGATTTAAAATTCATTTTATAAGGATTTTTGGGTCACTGATATCAAATATTTTACAAAATCTAAAAATTCAAAATGGCGGATCCAATATGGCGGCCAATATATTTCAAAAGTTATCCGATTTAAATAAAATTCATTTTATAAGGATTTTTGGGTCACTGATATCAAATATTTTACAAAATCTAAAAATTCAAAATGGCGGATCTAATATATTTCAAAAATTATCCGATTTAAATAAAATTCATTTTATAAGGATTTTTGGGACACTGATTTCAAATATTTTACAAAATCAAAAAAATTCAAAATGGCGGATCCAATATATTTCAAAAATTATCTGATTTGAATAAAATTCATTTTATAAGGATTTTTGGGTCCCTGATATCAAATATTTTACAAAATATAAAAAATTCAAAATGGCGGATCCAATATGGCGGCCAGTAAATTTCAAAAGTTTTTTAAATAAATTTCATTTGATAATGGTTTTTGGCCAGGATGTAACGGTGTCGTTTTAGCGAATAAAGTTGTGGATACTTATGGAAATTGAGAAGGTTGGTTTTTTTGGATTTGAATGATTATACGGATGATTGTGATGTTATTTTGCAGGATGCGGATGCAGATATGATTTATGAATGAAGAATTTATTTGATAAATAATATTCATTGTATTTTTGTGAAAACTAGTTATTAACCCATTCGTATCCATTTTTTTTTGTTGCCGATGTTGCTGATTTTTCTGTCAATTCATACTAACCTAGGTATAACTTCATTTGGAGAATGGCGCGATTTTTAAAATTCAAATTATTAAATATTTCTTAATTTACGTGTTTTTTTTATATTTTATTTCTGTTTTTTATCGATCTTTTCAGACAGCTAGCAATTAATATAAATTAGCGGAATTTAAAACTTTTATATTACTACAATAAATTATAAACTTGTATACATCTTTTATGTATAAGTACTTATGTATTTTATTATGTAAACAATTCACATTTTTATGTTTGATTATAATAAATTAATGTATTTCTTCTTCGCAATATCGAAGATACGAGAAGCTGTGTGATCGTTTCAGATTGAGACAAAAAATCTGTTTTCCGATTTCAAAATTTTAAATTGATTTATCCGTTTCACGTCAAGACAAACACTTTTCGTTCCGTGTCTGTCTGTCTGTCCGTCCGTCCGTGAATCCATCCGTCTGTCCCCTGAATCCTTGTCACACGCGTAACTCATAAACCCATATTATATTGAAACTTGGTCAGATGGTTGGGTCTGGCTTGAGGACGGTCCCATTTCAAAGTGATCAAAATCGTATGTAAGGGGGAGGGGTGGCACCCCAAAATATATATTTTTTCAAGATATCTCAAGAACCACACATTTTACGTGAAAATTTTATAGAATATTTTTTGTAGTGCATTAAATTTCCTATAATATGGGTCTACAACGTTTGTTCTAAAATATTCCCTTACAAAGATTTATATCAATTTATTTTAAATTTCGTGTTTTGTTTTTCTAAATTGATATTTGCTTGGATATATTAAATGTTATTTTGACGTTTTAAATGTAATTTTAACGTTTTAAATGTCATTTTGACATTTGCATAAATTTAGATTCAGATGGTAATTGTCAAAAAATTAAAAATATATGAAAAAATATTCAAGTACGTTTTATAAAAAAATTTGAACTAATATTTTTTAGTAAAATTGTATAAAAATTAAATGGTTGACCAATTCCAGGCAATTTACATAAACATTATCGGTTTTTATTTAAATAAATTGTTGAATAATTAACTACCTTTGGTGCACTTAGCACGAGGAAGCATTGTGCATTTACTTGGAAGATGTTTTTTATTATTTGATTCATATATACTTGTGCTGGGTGAATTATGAATATTCTAGCTCGTGGTTGTCTCAGCCATCATAACCGTTAACATAATTTCCAAAGATTTAATTAAATATTTGGCGCGATTTTCAAAATTAAATTTTTTTAATTATTTATAAAACGACCCAATTAAACTTACTCGCACGCACCATTGAAGCACTGCTTTCATACCTTTAAATTGTATAAATATTTGATTAAATAGCAGTTTACGGTAACTAATTCTAATGGATCTGAGAAAATAACAGTGTAGTCATAGATAACAAATACATAAAGTGGGTGGGGCGAAATTCATTTGGAGAATGGCGCGTTTTTTAAAATTCATATGATTAAACATTTCTTAATTTACGTGTTTTTTTAGTTTATTTCTGTTTTATATCTATCTCTCCAAACAGCTGGCAATGAATATAAATTGGCGGGATTTTAAACTTTAACATTATAACAATAAATATTATAAACTTGTATACTACAATGACATATTTTGTGTTTAAGTACCTATGTATTTTATTATGCAAACATTTTACATTTTTATGTTTGATTATTTAAAATATTGAATTATTTATAAAACGGCCCAATGAAATCTACTAGCACGCACTGCTTTCATACCATTAACTCTAAATTGTAAAAAATATTTTTAAATGAAACATTTAATTCTCTTACATCTACATATATTTATAAGTTGATAGAAAACAAAGTTGAAGTCTGTCTGAAAAATGCAATATCGAATTATTATTTATTAAACATTATCAAAATTTATATCTCACAATCAAATAGAATAAAATCATTTTCTTACCGTGTATTTAGTTTCGGAATAAATATAGGTAATGTTGATAATAATTTTACAATTAATGGTTTAAATATAAACAATTTTATACATTTAAAATCTGTAACGGATTTATAAATGTGATTATTGCTATTAATTATTTTTTAATATAAACGGAAATTTGCGAGCCATAATGTGTGAAGAAGAAAACGAGATTATCTACAAGCAATATTTAACTATTAAAACTAAAATTAATAATTTGGTGTTTATTATAGACAATTGAATAATTTGATTTTGATAATCGCGCTAAATATTGAATAAATATTTCGGAAATTATATCAGCCATTTGTCATAGTGTGTGGAGAAGAAAATGTGAATAATACTGAATATGTCACTATAAAAAACTAAAATTAATAATTCCATGTCTATTCTAGAGTAGTCTAGAGTCTACACAATTCAATACTTTGAATTTTGAAAATTGCGCCATAATTAAATCATTGGAAATTTTATGTTAACGGTTATGATGACTGACAATGAGACAACCCGAGCATAAATAATCATAATTCACCCAGTACAAGTCTATATGCATCAACTAATAAAAATACATTATTTTATTATATTAATAATATATAATCAAACATAAAAATGTAAAATGTTTGCATAATAAAATACATACGTACTTATACAAAAAATATGTAGTAAGGTAACGGCACCGGTCTTGGCAAGCACCCCAGTAATGGCAAATGTTTAATTAAATGTCCTGAATTTGAAATATGTGATGATATTTGATTATAATTATTTCTGAATATTAATCTATATATATTTAACTGTCTTACAGCGTGATTTGATGACAATCGGCCAATAGGTGTCAAAATGGTGGACATTTAAACATCGCGGATCAGTCGAAATTTACGTAGTGTGTATTTTCTTATGTAAATGATTAGTGGAGCGAGTTTGATTATTAGTGATTTTTATGCTGCTTAAATTTTTTTTTTGAAGTGAAATTAATATGTTTCATTCTTGAACATATCTTAAAGATAAGGTCACCACTAAATTTAATTTTATTGTTCTAGGAGGGGTTTTGTGTTCAATAACCATTACTGGGTATTCATTTTTCACTAATACCCAGTAGTGGCAGCGATGTTTTCAAATGTAGTTTTCATTACTAGGTGTGAAATATGTTAAGAAGGCGGGTTGAAATTATTAATATATAGTGAATTATAATTCTAAAGATAAATTTGCAATTAACATATTCAAATTAGGTCAGGTAAGTATTAAGGAAAATTTAAGATTGATATTATTTTATGTAAAAATATATAAAAACATAAAGTCAAATTTAAGGTAATTGTTATGTTTGTTTGAATTGTTTAATGTACAAAAAAATATTGAATAATTAAAGCAGATCCGTATTAAGGAAGTAATTTAAATAATATTTTCTAAAAAATTATATTCTATAGTTATAAGGTAAAAAAATAGTTGTTATATTGACAGTATTTGAATAAATTATAATATTGTAAATTTAGATCAGGCCCGTATTAACGAAAATTTATAATATTTTATATTTAAAATATACAAAAATTTAAAGAAAAGCTTAGACAGTTATGTTGATATAATTTAAATAAAATATAGAACTGTGCAGTTTAGGCAGGCCTGTATTAAAGAAAATTTACAAATCATTTTTATCGTAAAAAATACAAAAAAAGAAAAATTAATGATAGTTATGTTGGACGTACCCGCTTCGCTCGTGTTGTATAATTTTTTATACTTATTAGCAGTAGAAATAATATTATTTTAAGATAGATATTGAAATATCATTTTTTTTATATTTTTTGCTTTTTATTCATTATAAGATACTGGCATAACATATGTGATGTGAATTCATCATCAGAAGAAAGTGTGGTTAACATAAAGACGACTGTTAATTAACTTGCTTACTATAAATTTATAATTTATAAATTTTTATAATTAATTGTTAGTTAAATACTTGCTTATTATTTGTGATTTATAATTTGTTAATTAAAAAAATAAATTTAATTGTGTAACTATCACACATGTGTTTTACTAAAGCATCTGCAGAAATTATAATAGATAATATTAATTGTATATTTTTCTTAATACGCCCCTGACTCAAAAATCACAATATAACAACTGCGGATGGTAAACATGTTCATGTTTATATAATTTTTATGAAAAAATATTCATTATAAATTTTTCTTAATACGTGCCTGGCTAAAATATTAATATATACATTTTTGGTTTAACTACATCAATGCTATAACGGTTTCATTTTTATACAATTTTTATTAGAAAATATTAATTATAAATTCTTTTTAATACGTGCCTGGCTTAAATATACAATATGCATTATTGGTTTAGTTACATCAAAGTCATAACTACCATTACTTAATATTTTCATTTTTATAGAATTTTTATCAGAAAATTTTCTAATTATAAATTGTTCTTAATACGTACTGACTAAAATATTCATATATACATTTTCAGTTTAACTACATCATAACTGTCATTGCTTAATTGTTTCATTTTTATATAGTTTTTATTGGAAAATATTAATTATGAATTCTTCTTAATACGTACCTGACTAAAATATTCATATATACATTATCGTATTAACTACATTAATTCCATAACTTATTACTAAATGGGTTCGTTTTATACAGTTTTTATTGGAAAAATTAATTTTAAATTCTATTTAATACGTGCCTGGCTTAAATATTCAATATACATTATAAGTTTAATTACATAGATATAACAACTTCCATTAGTTAACATTTTCATTTTTAAACAAATTTTATGAGAAAATACTAATAGTAAATTCTTCTTAATACGTGCCTGGCTTAAATATTCAATAACATTATCGGTTTAATTACATCGATATCAAAAGTTCCATTGCTTAGTATTTAATTACTTATGATTTATTATTAAATATGAACTATAAATTTTACTTAATCCGACCCTGCTCTAATTAAAAATGTAATCTATTTACTTATTTATTTATTGTATGACATTTCATGATATTTACCTTTAGTTTAAAAAAAAATTTTTTATAACAAAGTACTAGAAATATCATTTTGCCATCACTGGGTTGCCATAACTGGTTTTACCTCTGCCACTACTGGAGAAAAAACATGATCAAAATAAAAGGCTATAATTTAAAGAAAAAAACTATATTTGCGGATTTTGGTAATGAAATTGATTAAATAAAGAGTTACTTGATTAATTAGTAACATGATTTCATGAAAATTACAAAAAACAAGCTCATTAATCCAAAAAAACTGAAAACTTGCTCTTATAGTGGCCACCACTGGTGCCTTTACCTTATATACAAGTTTATAATATTTATTGTAATAATATAAAAGTTTTAAATTCCGCCAATTTATATTAATTGCCAGCTATTTGGAGAGGTCAATACAAAACAGAAATAAAATAACAAAAACACGTAAATTAAGAAATATTTAATAAATTGAATTTTAAAAATCGCGCCATTCTCCAAATGAAGTTCGCCTCGCCCTTGTTTATGTATTTATGTTATCTATGACTACACTGTTATTTTCTCAGATCATTAGAATGAGTTACCTTAACTGCAGCTCAACCATGAATTTTATTTAAATCGGATAACTTTTATATATAACTTTAAATATAATAGCCATCATATTGGATTCAGCATTTTGAATTTTAAAGTTTTGTAAAATATTTGAAATAAATGTTCTAATAGTCCTTATAAAATAAAGTTTATTTAAATCGGATAACTTTTGAAATATACTGGCCGCCATATTGGATCCGCCATTTTGAATTTTTTAGATTTTGTAAAATATTTGATATTTGACCCAAAAATCCTTATAAAATGAATTTTATTCAAATCGGATAACTTTTGAAATATATTAGGTCCGCCATTTTGAATTTTTTAGATTTTGTAAAATATTTGACATCAGTGACCCAAAAATCCTTATAAAATCAATTTTATTCAAATCGGATAATTTTTGAAAAATATTGGATCCGCCATTTTGAATTTTTTAGATTTTGTAAAATATTTGAAATCAGTGTCCCAAAAACCATTATAAAATGAATTTTATTTAAATCGGATAACTTTTGAAATATACTGGCCGCCATATTGGATCCGCCATTTTGAATTTTTTAGATTTTGTAAAATATTTGAAATCATTGTCCTAAGAATCCTTATAAAATGAATTTTATTTAAATCGGATAACTTTTTAAATATTTGGGCCGCCATATTGAATCCGCCATTTTAAATTTTTAAGATTTTGTAAAATATTTGAAATCAATGTCCCAAAAAACCCTTATAAAATGAATTTTATTTAAATCGGATAACTTTTGAAATATATTGGCCGCCATATTGGATCCGCAATTTAAAATTTTTAGATTTTGTAAAATATTTGAAATCAATGTCCTAAGAATCCTTATAAAATGAATTTTATTTAAATCGGATAACTTTTGAAATACATTGGCCGCCATATTGGATTCGCCATTTTGAATTTTTTAGATTTTGTAAAATATTTGAAATCATTGTCCTAAGAATCCTTATAAAATGAATTTTATTTAAATCGGATAACTTTTTAAATATTTGGGCCGCCATATTGAATCCGCCATTTTAAATTTTTAAGATTTTGTAAAATATTTGAAATCAATGTCCCAAAAAACCCTTATAAAATGAATTTTATTTAAATCAGATAACTTTTGAAATATATTGTATATTTATAATACAAATTTATACACGGGCGAATCCGCGGTCGAAGCAGCGGGCAGGTCCTCCTCTGTAATAAATTCCGATTTAATATTTTCCAATTAAATACGGTTCCGACAAAATACGTTTCCAACAAAATACGTTTCCAACAAAATATTTTTCCAACAAAATACGTTTCCAACAAAATACGGTTCCGATAAAATACTTCCCAACTAATTATTTTCCAATAAAATACGTTTCCGACAAAATACGTTTCCGAAAAAATATTTTCCGAGATTTTATTTTCCAAATTATTACGATTCCGAACAAATACTTTTCCAATGTAATATTTTTCCGAAATAATACGTTCCAAGTAAATACGGTTCCGAAAAAATACTTTCCAGATTTTTACGTTCCGAAAAAATATTTTCCAACAAAATATAGCCCTCCTATCAACAACACCTTTGATGCCTTCGGAAATGGCTATAAACTAATTTCTTCGGTGGTATTTTGAATATTATGTTCATAATTGATGTAATCTTCAACAATTTATCTGAAACTTTTTCTGAACACCCTTCATACATAAAATTTTACCATTTTGCATTCAAAATAAATATTCTTCTTCATTTTTGCTAAATTAGTTAATAATAATAATTTAAAAAGTCTAATGACAGAACAAAAATAACCAACAAAACACATAAATACAACTAATTTTCCGTGTGAAATTAGTTGCACGCACTATAAAACGGCGCTACCATTAGTAGGTCACTAAAAATTCCTAGAATATTCGTTCCTCGATGAAAGAAGCCTTGAGATTTGACTATCAAACAAGGGAGCCTTGGATATCTGAGGAAGCCTTGATCAAGGCTTCCTTATACCTTGAGATAAGGAACGTTTATGAATACGGCCATAAATGTATGCTTGTTTCGGTTGATAATACGATATAAAATTTAAATGTGCATTTAAGCTAAAGGATAGTTAGTTAAAGCAACATTTAGTTAAACTTGATAATACCGGCCGTTACAGTGATAAAATTGAACCAGCGACAAAATACTTGAATACAGTGTTGATGCATTTGTACTAACAATAGTTCTGATTAGTTCTCTTAACAATCAGGGGCTTATGGTAACTGTTGTGTGTTATGAAGTTACAGCAGTACAGTTTAATTAATGAAATAATACACTAATTATACTTTATTAACATTAATACATTGATGATAATTCAACAACTACTATCATACCGTTAAAATACAGGTTGTTAAACATGATAACATAAACTTAATATCACTATGATACATTCAAATATACCAACAGTAACCTTATATACAGTACATCTATATACACCTCAATACAACTTATACAACCTAAAACCTAATTCAACCACTTCTAATCACACTACAACTTTAATTTCATGAAAATGTTATATACACTGTAGAGTCTTATTGTTAGCGTTTAAATCTCACTGATATTTACTTCTCAATTTATTCAACCTTACTTTCAGGTATCTATGTAAAGTACTTATGTTTCATCAAATCACTTATTAGGTAACAACTAAATTCACATTGGTCACATTTAAATCGTTTATTGGAATGAGTTAATTTATGTATTTTCAAACTTCTATAATCTCTACAACTATGTTCACATTGGTCGCATTTAAAAGGTCGTATATTAGAATGTGTTAATTTATGTTTATTCAAATTACTTTTTTGCCTACAACTGTATTCACATTGGTCGCATTTAAAAGGCCGTTTATTAGAATGTGTTAATTTATGTGTAGTCAAATTACTTATTCGCTTACAACTGTATTCACATTGGTCGCATTTAAAAGGCCGTTTTTTAGAATGTGTTAATTTATGTTTATTCAAATAACTTTTTTGCTTACAACTGTATTCACATTGGTTGCAATTAAAAGGTCTTTTATTAGAATGTTTTAATTTATGTGTATACAAACTACCTATTTGCTTACAACTGTATTCACATTGGTCGCATTTAAAAGGTCTTTTATTAGAATGTGTTAATTTATGTCTATTCAAATTATTTATTCGCCCACAACTGTATTCACATTGGTCGCATTTAAAAGGTCGTTTACTAGAATGTGTTAATTTATGTTTATTCAAATAACTTTTTTGCTTACAACTAAATTCACATTGGTTGCAATTAAAAGGTCTTTTATTAGAATGTTTTAATTTATGTTTATACAAACTACCTATTTGCTTACAACTGTATTCACAATGGTCGCATTTAAAAGGTCTTTTATTAGAATGTGTTAATTTATGTGTATTCAAAGCATCTATTCGCCTACAACTGTATTCACATTGGTCGCATTTAAAAGGCCGTTTATTAGAATGTGTTAATTTATGTCTATTCAAATTACTTTTTAGTCTACAACTGTATTCACATTGGTCGCATTTAAAAGGCCGTTTTTTAGAATGTGTTAATTTATGTTTATACAATTTAGTTTTCTGTGTACAACTAGTATCACTGAAGTCTTCATTTTCTTTTTGTTGATTTTGAATGTCGGCGTTTGTCGGATTTTCTTCTTTAACTTCTAATTCTCCCTGAAAAAAGATCATTGATTAACTTATTAGACTATCTGACAAAACTTGTTAACAGCGGTAGTTTAATATAAATTGTGAGAGTTAGAAACGTTTTCGATATTGTAATACGTTCAAATAAAACGTTGAAAATATTCGTGTGGTTTGTTATGTATAATTAATACAGGGGTCGAAACAAGTTCAGTGTTCTAAAATACTGATTAACTGACACAGAAATCTAAAAATACTCATTTTTACTGACTATTTGAATCGATAAAAACAACGCGCATGTATTGCATTGTATTGTAAAGATGGTGGAGTCGAATCGAATGTATCACAACGCTTAACTTTTCTCAGCCGTATATCTCGAGAACTATTGGTCCTACGGAAATAGTGTACAGGACTTTTCGTATATAAAATTAGCTAAAGAACAAATATTTAAGGGTTTGCGTTTCAATAAAATTAAAAATATACGTGTAAGATATCAATGTGCCACATTGATTAAGTGTTTCTAAGGGAGTTAAATTTATAATTACTATTAAAATAACCCCAAATATTATATGAATAATATGTGTTTCTTTACCACAAATGGACTTAAGCCACTTTCAAAATTAACAATTACATTTGTTATAAATTGAAAAGAACTCAAGTCCATTTGTTATAACATAAAATAATTCAAATTGAAAAAAAAACACTCACTTTAATTTATATTATTTCTTTATAACTCTTAAAAAATGTATACAATTCAGAAAATCTAAGTATGTATACAGGATGATTATTTAATCTTGAGATTATTAATATATGGAAAACTATGAGATTGCTTTAAGTATATAGGGAAAACTATGGATTTTTAGGGAAAATATTTGGTACACAAGTTTCAGGATTTAGAGGGGCAAAATCAATGGAGGTAACAAGTTTGACCTTGAGTGGAGGTTTGAAGGTCATTTTGGGGTCAGCAAATTTTTTTCAAACAAAACCTTTTTTTTTTTAATTCGCATTTTGCAGAAAAAAAGAAACAACTTTTGTCTGAAAAATTTTAATTTTAACATTTTTTTTTATTATATTAAGTAAGTTTCCATTTAAAAAAAATTTGCTGACCCCAAAATGACCTTAAAACCTCCACTCAAGGTCAAAACTATTATGTTCATTAGGTTTGCCCCGCTAAATCCTAAAGCTTTTGTACCCAACATTTTCCGTAAAAAGGTTTATATAGTTTTCCAGCCATTGTGATAAACTAACAACATTATCAATACTGAAGTGGCCACTTTCAAAATAAAGTTTTTAACTTTAAATTAAGTTTGAAAATTAATATGTTTAAAAAAATTTTTTCCTTTGAATATATTTAATTTATTTAACCAAAAATTGTTTTTTATGATAGATTACTTCTAATTATACACGTTACTACAGTCAACTAAAAAAAAGTGGAAAATGGACTTAGGCCACTTTCAAAATAAACGCCTCAATTATAATATTATTTTATTATACTATAATCTTTTAGCAGTTGCATATATTCCACCGTTTGAACACCGTTCAATCACTAATATATAGCATATGTGCGCGCACACCCAAATAATGTAACAAACAAAAATATGAAACGTCGGATACTAAAGTTTCGCCTAATTTTGAATAAACTTGTATTTACGTAAAAAAAGTTGGCGATATCGTAATACGTTCAAACGCACTGTTGAAAATGTAGGGATTTTGGCTTCTGAGTGCAAGCCTCGTCGATTTGGTCGTTCTATCGATCAAATCGACCTGGTTTACACCCAGAAGCCAAGATCCATATCAAGAAAATATTTTCAGTAAATTTAAATTCTATACCATTGTTTTGGAACTGCTGTATTCTTTCACTTTAACATTTACGCATACACATGCCTGAACTTTTTTTTTCATTCTATTAAATTAAATAATAATATCTTATGTTTATATGCAGTATTTATTGTAAATATTGAATTTTTCTGTTTCGCTACTTATGGTATTCATTACAGAAAATCGTAAATATCTCGACTCCTGTGCTAGATAGAGGGTTGTTTTGCCCCCCATTCCCCTAGAATCCTATAGTATTTTTCCCGCCGGATCCAATGAGACCAGTTACAACCCTCCATCTGTGACAGGGGGCGAGTTGTGAGTTTATTAATTAGTTTAATACACGGGTCTCAATAATTACTCAATACGCTTCTGTACATTTTTTTTAATTGATTTAATAATAAATAAGGTTTATATATATTATTTATATGTAATGTGTATTTATTATTTTAATAATTTGGGCCTAAAATCTAACTTAATACGCATCTGTACATTTTTTTTAATTGATAAAATTAGAAAACAAGGTTTCTATATAATAATATATTATATAATATTTTCATAATTGATTTGACCTTAATACGTATAAGAAAGTCCAGTGGAGTCTGTGACAATAATAATACATAAATTGTTTTATGATAAATTGTTTTACGATAAATTGTTTTACGATAAATTGCTTTACGATAAATTGCTTTACGATAAATTGTTTTACGATAAATTGTTCTACGATAAATTGTTTTACGATAAATTGTTCATACGGTAAATTGTCCATACGATAAATTGTTCTTACGATAAATTGTTTTACGATAAATTGTTCTTACGGTAAATTGTCCATACGATAAATTGTTCTTACGATAAATTGTTTTACGATAAATTGTTCTTACGGTAAATTGTTCATACGATAAATTGTTCGTTCGGTAAATTGTTTTACGATGAACTGTTTACGATAAACTGTTTTACGATAAACTGTTTACGATAAATTGACCGCAAATCATTCCACCGTTTGAACACCGTTCAATCACTAACATAAATCATATTATGCGCGCGCACACCCAAATAATGTAACAAACAAAAATATGAAATCTGTGTGTACGTCGGATACTAAAGTTTCGCCTAATTTTGAATAAACTTGTATTTACGTAAAAAAAAGTTGGCGATATCGTAATACGTTCAAACGCACTGTTGAAAATGTAGGGATTTTGGCTTCTGAGTGCAAGCCTCGTCGATTTGGTCGTTCTATCGATCAAATCGACCCGGTTTACACCCAGAAGCCAAGATCCATATCAAGAAAATATTTTCAGTAAATTTAAATTCAATACCATTGTTTTGGAGCTGCTGTATTCTTTCACTTTAACATTTACGCATGCGCGTCATCATATGTCAAACAAGGCAATATGTAGTTACCAAAACACTTAACCTTGATTTATTGTAAAACTATATATTATTCTAATCGCTCATAAATATTATTTTTTCATTACCTGGCGTTCTTGTTTATAATATATTGAAAATTCGTCATATATTTCTAAATCTTGCAGAAGATCGGTTTCATCAATTTCTTCTTTTATGTCTTCTTGTTTCACGTGAAACATTTTTATACACTTATTGTTAGTTCGAATCTTACAATATACATAAATTAAATAAGTAAAACTGTAACTCTGGATTACGTTCGAGAACTCTTAGAAAGTATTAAACACAATCACTAGAATACAACGAGAGTTAGCTATGCTATAATATTATGTAGTTGTCAAATATCACACGCTAGCCGTAAGTACCAACTGTAACATCATGCTTTCGCGCATGCGCATTTTACCCGTTCATGTGCGAACTAAAGCAGTGATACACAACATTTTTAATCGTTTCATTTTATTTTTATTTTTGTCTGATATGATTATTCCTAAACTAATTATTGCAATTTCTTATTGAAATATTAATAATTATACTTAAGTGATTGGGGCTTTGAACAAATTAGCATTTACAACTGCAATTACCATTTTTTGCTAGATATTTTACAATTTTTTACGCTGCACAAATTAGTTTTTACAACTGCAAATTTCAATATTAGAACTGCGTAAACATGTAACAACTGTATATTAAAATAACCCATGTAACTTAATATACTTACTTTTCAAAATATCTGATAAAATATAAACAAAATATATTTATTTATCTATTTAATAAGTATACAAAACTAATTAAATATGAAGTTAGGTTGTCGAGATTATAAACTACAACTGATTTCAGCAGAGATGGTGAAACATAACAAAAATACAAAACTATTTAAAATAACTCTATAATAGTTTATTAACGTAATATTACAATGAAGTGGGTAGTACATAATATCTAATATACAGTTATAAATTATAAAATCTATTTTTCAAGATCTACAATTTATATTACAAATGAGAAAAATAAATAATCTTCCAGATGAATTACGAATAATAACATATGATATTTTGCAATGAAATTAAAATAATGTTTATCACCGACTGTTTCCAAAATAATTAAAAAATTTAAAACCTGACAAGAGTAAACGTCCGTTTCTGGTTTAATGATTGTTTAAAAAATGCAGTAAAAAAAAGTTGTAAAGGATATTATTATCTAAATTTTATGTCCCATAATTTTTTTCTATAATCCTTTTATTAGTTTGTCAGATTTTTTTGGATAAAATTATAAACGCGGCCAGTATTCACTGTCAGTATAACGGATAGAAAGACCAGTGGCACCCATGGCAGATATTTTATTATGGGAAATCTAAAATACATAGATTCTGAAATTGATAAACAAACTTATTTCATGCTTTGTATCAATTTCTTCTAGATTTTCAAACCTATTTTCTTTGTGTCTATCGAATTAAAATAATTTCAATATTTTTATTTACTTACTTTTTTAATTAAATAGCAGTAAAAGTTAAAAATAAATTTCCATAAAAAAGACCCCGCACAAAAGCAATGGAAAAACACTCTCGGTGGATTTTGGCCAAACCCACAGAAATAGATACTACATAGTGATCAAAGTTGTCCATAGAACATGGGTCCGCAAACTCGATCTTCATGGTCATTTCAAGGTCATATTACCAAAAAACCATCAAAAAAATCTAAAAATTATATATTCAGAGGTTTTCGGGGTCGCTTAAACCGAATCCGAGGTCTACTTTTCTGTATCGAGTGAAGGGTCAAGGTCGATTCAAGGTCAAATAAATAAAAGGCCATTACAAAAATCTGAAAAAATGTGCAGATAGGTATTCGAGATCGCTAAATCCGAATGCGAGGTCTGCTTTTCTGTATCGAGTGAAGGTCAAGGTCGATTCAAGGTCAAATAAACAAGAAGCCATTACGAAATTCTGAAAAAATGTGCAGGTAGGTATTCGGGATGACTAAATCCGAATCCTAAATCTGCTTTTCTGTGTCGAGTGAAGGTCAAGGTCGATTCAAGGTCAAATTAACAGAAGGCCATAAAAAAACTGCAAAAATGTACATGTAGGTTTTCTGGGTCGCTGAATCCGAATCCGAGATCTGCTGTTCTGTATCGAGTGAAAGACAAAGTTATTTCAAGGTCAAATAAACAAAAGGCCATTACAAAAATCTGAAAAAATGTACAGGTAGGTTTTTGGGTCGCCGAACCAGAATCCGAGGTCCGCATTTCTGTATCGAGTCAAGGTCAACGTAGTTTTAAGGTCAAATTAACAAAAGGATGTGACTAGATACAAAAAAACCGGACCTCGGATTTAATTCAGTGATACCGAAAACCTAATTATTAAAACTATTTTATTTTTTAAATCCTTTTATTAATTTTATCTTAAAACTACCTTGACCTTGACACAGAAAAGCAGACCTAGGATTCGGATTCAGTCATCCCGAATACCTACCTGCACATTTTTCAGAATTTCGTAATGGCTTCTTGTTTATTTGACCTTGAATCGACCTTGACCCTTCACTCGATACAAAAAAGCAGAACTCGGATTCGGATTCAGCGACCCCGAAAACCTCTGAATATATTTTTTTTTAATTTTTTTGATGGTTTTTTGATAATATGACCTTGAAATGACCATGAAGATCGAGTTTGCGGACTCATGTTCTATGGACAACTTTGATCACTATATTATGTAGTATCTATTTCCGTGGGTTTGGTCAAAATCCACCGAGAGTGTTTTCCCATTGCTTTTGTGCGGGGTCCTTTCAAGTTTTATGAGGTCAAATAAATTTTTTTTCTGTTGCTGTTTTTGGAGTAAAAAATTCATGTTCGAAAAACTTTCAATCTTTGGTTCAATGTAAAAATATTTCCAACGTTTCTACAAAAATAGGGGTTCCCATAAAAAAAAAATTACCACATGATTTCAAAACATTCACAAAAAATAATTTTACAAACGCCAACTGATGCCCCCTTTTAAACTCTTCAACTTGTGTCCGAAACAAGCCTGGAGAAATTAAAAGGAATAATCTGTATAAGTTTAATGTTTAATTATTAATTACATTTAACCAAAATACAATATTATTATGCAGTGTTCACATTGGTAACATTAGAACGGCCGTTAATTAGTAACATATGTGTTAATAACTGATGTCTAATTAAGGAACATTTATGTCTACAACTATATTAAATTTTTTTTATTAATATGTGTTAATTTATGGTTTAATAAATGATGTTTCAGTTTACAACTGTATTTACATTGGTCGCATTTAAAATATCATTCATTAGTATGTGTTAATTTATGTTTAAAAAAACTTTCTTTGCGTTTACAGCTATATTCACATATGTCGCATTTAAAGGGTTTTTTATTTGAATGTGTTAATTTATAGGTTAATAAATTTGCTTTTAGGTTACAGCTATATTCACATCGGTCGCTTTTAGAAGGTCTTTCATTAGTATGTGTTAATTTATGGTTTAATATATAATGTTTCAGTTTACTACTGTATTTACATTGATCGCATTTAAAAGGTCTTTCATTAGTATGTATTAATTTATGTTGTAACAAAATATCTTTGCGTTTACAACTATACTCGCATTGATCACATTTATGTTTTTCTAATTTTTTTTTTTTAATAATGAACGACATAAGATGAGTTTTGTACAAAAAGCGTGTTGTACCTTCGCGTTTGTGTGTTATAGCGGGAGAAATTAAAAACAATGTTGGCTTAGGAAGGAATATTTATTTCGTCGTTAATGTTTATATACAAATTATACAGTTATTTACAATGGAAGGGGGGGCGTCTTTTCTGTCTTGACGGTGATCGACGGGGATTCCAGTGTCGTTGGAATCGGCTGGGCTGATGTTGGGATCGGCTGGGCTGATGTTGGGATCAGCTGGGCCGGTGCGATCCTTGAGATGTCAATGGGGCAGACGTCATTCGTGTGATGGTGGGCTTCTCGGTGGAAGCTGGGTTGGGCGTCATTTGGGATGACGGCGGGCTTCTCGGTGGAAGCTGTGTTGGCGTCATGAGGATGACGGCGGGCTTCTCGGTGGAAGCTGTGCTGGGCGTCATGAAGATGACGGCGGGCTTTGCGGTGAAAGCTGTATTGGCGTCATGAAGATGACGGCGGGCTTTGCGGTGAAAGCTGTGTTGGGCGTCATGAAGATGACGGCGGGCTTCTCGGTGGAAGCTGGGTTGGACGTCATTTGGGATGACGGCGGGCTTCGCGGTGGAAGCGGTGTTGGGCGTCATGAAGATGACGGCGGGCTTCTCGGTGGAAGCTGTGTTGGCGTCATGAAGATGACGGCGGGCTTCTCGGTGGAAGCTGTGTTGGCGTCATGAAAATGACGGCGGGCTTCTCGGTGCGCGTCTGTGAGGTTGGCATCATAGTGGCGGTGAACGTCTCTCGGCGGGCGTCGGCGGTAGGCGTTCTTCTCGGAGCGTCAGCGGTCTCTGGTCGTGAGGCGGCGCTCGGCTTCCGGTGCGCGTCTGTGAGTTTTGGCATCACAGCGGCGGTGAACGTCTCTCGGCGGGCGTCAGCGGTCGGCGTTCTTCTCGGAGTGTCAGCGGTCTCTAGTCGTGAAACGGCGCTCGGCTTCCGGTGCGCGTCTGTGATTTTGGGCGTCACAGCGGCGACGGACGTCTCTCGGCAGGCGTCAGCGGTCGGCGTTCTTCTCGGAGTGTCAGCGGTCTCTGGTCGTGAGACGGCGCTCGGCTTCCGGTGCGCGTCTGTGTTTTTGGGGGTCAGAACGGCAGTGGACGTCTCTCGGCGGGCGTCAGCGGGCGGCGTTCTTCTTCGGGCGTCAGCGGTCAGAGTTCTTCTCTGAGCGGCAGCGGCTTTGGGTCCGGAGACGGCGCTTGTCTTCGGGTGCGTGCCTGTGAATTTGGGCGTCACAGCTGCAGTCTCTGGTGAACGTCAGCGGTTCTCAACGTGAGGTGACGGCGGCGTCCTTCAGCGAGCGGCAGTGGTCCTCATCGTGAGATAATGGCGTCTCCTTCGGCGGGCGGCAGTGGTCTTCAAACGTCCGGTGGTGGACGTCTTCGTCCGCGGCGGCAGTGGTCCTCAATCGTCCGGTGGTAGACGTCTTCTTCGGCGGCGGCAGTGGTCCTCAAACGTCCGGTGGTGGACGTCTTCGTCGGCGGCGGCAGTGGTCCTCAAACGTCCGGTGGTGGACGTCTTCTTCGGCGGCGGCAGTGGTCCTCAAACGCCCGGTGGTGGACGTCTTCTTCGGCGGCGGCAGTGGTCCTCAAACGTCCGGTGGTGGACGTCTTCTTCGGCGTCGGCAGTGGTCCTCAAACGTCCGGTGGTGTGCGTCTCCGGGTGTCAGCAGTGGTCCTCAAACGTCCGGTGGTGTGCGTCTCCGGGTGTCGGCAGTGGTCCTCAACTTCAGGTGGTGGCGTCAGTGGTCCTCAACCAGCGACACTATCGAAAAATCCTTTCTTAGTGGGTGGATACGC
This sequence comes from Sialis fuliginosa, assembly GCA_961205875.1. Classification (NCBI taxonomy): domain Eukaryota; kingdom Metazoa; phylum Arthropoda; class Insecta; order Megaloptera; family Sialidae; genus Sialis; species Sialis fuliginosa. The sequence continues at coordinate 149,773 of OY540816.1, read as the reverse complement.
CATAAAAGGAAGACACCTTTAAATTTTCTCGTTTCTAGGACCAAAAAATATTTTTTCTATACAAACTTTTACACCCTCTTTTACCCCCTTAGGGGTTGATTATAGAAAAATCCTTTCTTAGTGGGTGGTTACGTCATAAAAGGAAGACTCCTTTAAATTTTCTCGTTTCTAGGACCAAAAAATATATTTTCCGTACAAACTTTTACACCCTCTTTTAACCCCTTAGGGGTTGAATATCGAAAAATCCTTTCTTAGTGGGTGGTTACGTCATAAAAGGAAGACACCCTTAAAATTTCACGTTTCTAGGACCAGGGGTTTCGGCTGGGCGATGATGAATCAGTTAGGACATGTTATTATATGTATATAGATAAAATAAATGATGTTTCAGTTTACAACTGTATTTACATTGGTCACATTTAAAAGATCATTCATTAGTATGTGTTAATTTATGTTTAAAAAAACTTTCTTTACGTTTACAGCTATATTCACATATGTCGCATTTAAAGGGTTTTTTATTAGAATGATTTGATTTATGGGTTAATAAATTTGCTTTTAGTTTACAGATATATTCACATCGGTCGCATTTAAAAGGTCTTTCATTAGTATGTATTAATTTATGTTGTAACAAAATATCTTTGCGTTTACAACTATATAAAATTGATCACATTTATGTTTTTCTAATTTTTTTCTTAAATAATGAACGACATAAGATGAGTTTTGTACAAAAAGCGCAAGACTGATAATAGGGGAAAACGTGGCCAAAGTGGCCATTTAAGTTTTCTCCGCTGAATGTAGCTGTAACCGCGCGGGAGCAGGGAAAATCGGTCACAACCGGTGTTATCAGTGTTCTCTGTGACTTTGAAGCGGAAAGTTAACATTTTTAATTTAACAATTAACATTTTAAAAGTAAAAAATTTCAAAAAAATATAGTAGCATTATAAACTTAAATAGTTACAGTTGCTATTGGTATTTTTTTTATAATGTTGCTGATTAAAAAGGTATCAAAAAAATGCATCAAACCTTAGAGTGGCCACTTTGCCCGTCTTTCCCCTATCAATCATCAGTCTGATGATTGATAATGATGATACACCTATTAGGACATCCAGTTCAGGTATGTTATTTATTTAATATTCTTCGGCCCGTATTATGCGTGTAGACATCTTATTCACGTCATATTTTTAATCAATTTTAATCACATTTAGTTGAACTACAATCATATCAATTTATGAAAAATTACCATTCTTGTTCAATTTTGTGTTCAAAATCTACTCCTAAGTATTTGCAAAGTTATTTAATGGTTCTAATAAAATAAACTTTGGACTTATTGAGTAGAAAAGAGAGAAAATATGTGTTAAATTGTCCTACATTTAACAATAGGTACGTCAAAAATTAAAAAATCGAAAAAAAAATTATATTATTATAAAATGCACCCTTTTTAAAGTTTTATGTGTGCTTATGTTATAAATATGACTAAACAGTAAAATTATAAATATTTTTAGGCTTAAAACATGTTTATTATTATTTTTTTGCTAGAAAAACTTCTATTCATATTACCGCAGGATCTCTTGATAGCTCCTATTTGATATGCAAACCTTCAAATTAAAAAAAAAATTAAAAAAATACACTCATCCAAACAATTAAAGGAACAAGAATTTAAACATTTTTTTTGGCTGTTTTTTGAAGTGCTGTATCTTTGTGAAAAATGGTCGTATCGAAATAAAACAAAAAGCATTTTAAAGCGTCAAGTTTCTAGTTTTGAGATTTTTTAGCATAATTTTTTTTGAGTTACGGTTATTGCGCAATCAAAATAAATAGTGGGACACAAAAATTTTCCAATTTTAAAAATTTTTTTTAAAGGTCCTCGGGCTTGGGAAATTTTTTTTCAGTTAAACCAATGCATTGGTCAGTTAACTTGTTTATTCAGCTTTAATTTGCTTTTTTTTTGATCTCTCTCAATTTTTTTTCGCCGAGATATCTGCCTTTAAATGAAAAATGATTCTTTTGTCTTCGATCATCAACATATCAGCAACTAATGATTAAACAGTAAATTTAAGGGCAGTTTTAAAAACTTGAATAAATTTCCTACAAGACCCTTTCATGACTTTATTAGAAAAAAAATTTTTTTTACCCTCACCATTAGTGTGAAAAAGTACAAAAAAATGACCTTTTATGTTCTTTTAGTAAATCTATCGCTACTTTACAAATATTGATGGGAAGATTAATGTTGCCAGGTGATTTTACAGCTTAATGTACCTCCAACAGCCCTGTTAATTTTTAAATTGATCCATCGAACCGTTTTTCCGGACCGATTGATCAAACTTTTACAAAACAATTAAAGGAACATGTGTATTGTGTAACAGACTGGAACATAACATTGTGTAATCATCATCAAAATGTAGAAAACGATTTTCGATTTTTGATTTTATTTACAGTTTTGCATTAGTTACTTGTTAAATTTGAAATGGAGAAAAAATTTCAAAAAAATAAAAAAAAATTTTTTTTTTTTAATTTTGAATTTTTTTTTCAAAATTTTTAAAACATTTCAAGAAACAATACTGACTCATTTTTGACTCAATTCGGCTTTTGCGTACAATTATTTTACTCATCTTGAATTAATTGCATTAATTAATTCTTTCGCAGCGGGAACCGTACGAAATTGTAAAATAATTTTGTCTCGCATGCTGGAATCGAATTAATACGCAAGCAAAATTTGATCAGTCGGTTCGGAAAAACGGTTCGATGGATCAATTTAAAAATTTACAGGGCTATTGGAGGTACATTAAGCTGTAAAATCACCTGGCAACATTAATCTTCCCATCAATATTTGTAAAGTAGCGATAGATTTACTAAAAGAACATAAAAGGTCATTTTTTTGTACTTTTTCACACTAATGGTGAGGGTAAAAAAAAAATTTTTTCTAATAAAGTCATGAAAGGGTCTTGTAGGAAATTTATTCAAGTTTTTAAAACTGTCCTTAAATTTATTGTTTAATCATTAGTTGCTGATATATTGATGATCGAAGACAAAAGAATCATTTTTCATTTAAAGGCAGATATCTCGTCGAAAAAAAATTGAGAGAGACCAAAAAAAAAGCAAATTAAAGCTGAATAAACAAGTTAACTGACCAATGCAGTGGTTTAACTGAAAAAAAATTTCCCAAGCCCAAGGACCCTTAAAAAAAATTTAAAAAATTGGAAAATTTTTGTGTCCCACTATTTCTTTTGATTGCGCGATAAATCTCAAAAAAAAAATCTCAAAACTAGAAACTTGACGCTTTAAAATGCTTTTTCTTTTATTTCGATACGACCATTTTTCACAAAGATACAGCACTTCAAAAAACACCCAAAAAAATGTTTAAATTCTTGTTCCTTTAATTGTTTGGATGAGTGTAGATTACCCATAAAATTTTAAATAATACGCAATCAATTATTTTTTACTAAGTTTTATATTTTCCGTGTAATGGGAAGCCTAAATCAACGAATATTGGACGATAGAATTTTTTTTTAATATACAACAAACACGACATTAAGTACATTACAGCTTAGTTACAGACGCAATTCAAGCCTTGTATTCTTGACTAATTCATCAAGAATCTCATCTGCTGTAATCACAATTTCTCGGTGAATATTTAATAATGCCAAACCATTTAGATTATTCTCACCGATAGTATTACGCAAATACGTTTTTAACCGTCTTAGAGTGGAAAAAGAACGTTCACTTACCGAAATTGTAACTGGTAATGTTACAAGTATATGCAGTAGCTTGTGTACTGTTTATTTTACGTCACACATTAGAAACGCTTGATGAGCATTTTTTGGTGCATTTCTACTATTAGTAATGTGTCGCCACCACAGTTTTAGTTCTCCAATTCCTTCATCAATGCCACAGGTAGTAACACGCTCATATTTTTGTAGGAGTGTTGTAGCATTTTTTTCCTGTACTGTAGTAAAACCTGAATGATTTGGCAAAAGGCAAATAAAACTCTCCAAAATAGTTTTATGTTTTAGCAGACGATCACTAATTTGATTAATAACAGAATCAAGAAAAGATATAAATACAGATATTCTATAATATTCTTCTGGAGTATTAGCCATAACGTTGCAGCGTTGAATTTGTCTTCCGGTTCGACGAGGAATAAGTATATCTATTTCGAACTCTTCACACATTTCTATAACATTATTAAAAATGGCCGTAAATTCTGATTCAACGTCCTTCCGCATATCCATGAGAAAATTATTTGAATCCTCCGTCAATTTCAAAGCAGCAGATAGATCTAAATTTTCTGTTTGGAATATTCTACTAAGAGGAAGTGTGATTGTAAAGATTTTTGAGATAACTCGAAGAGAAACTTGAAATTCCAGACTTGCAAGTGCACCTAAGAGTTGAACCGCCTACTGCAGTTATAATATAACGTTCAACCAGTTCAACGAATAAATTTATATTGTTAAATCAAGTTAAATGTAACTTATTTCAATTCTTATTATGAGTCTCTTTTACAGGTATATATTATTTGTAGCAGAAACATCCGAAACAATGATACAATGCTGGAACATTGCATAAACACGATGTAGATAGTAGAATAATTATTCTAATACGAATGACTCATACATATATTTATAGTTTTTGAGTTTCTTAAGCCGCATTTACACTATGTAGTAAAATCTGCTATATAACATTTGCTATATGTAGCACTGCTACATATAGCAAATGTAAAATTCTGCATCCTTTCTTTTGCATCCATATTTCTCGTAAACGGTTTATCCTATAATAAATAAACAAAGTATATTTTTGTGTATTTTGTGCCATACAATCAATCTTATTCAAATGTCTAATTCAAGAAAAAATTTAATACTAAACCCTGTATCAAATTTCATAACTTTAGCACAATGGGGTCTCCAGATATTAAATAAAAACTAATTTTGAATAAAATCTTTGGAGGGATGTAGCCCCCTTACGAAAAATTTCCGGACTCATGTTCATATAATGTTTTTTGCTTAAAATATTTTTCTTAATTTACTGTTCAAGTTTGGCACGACAGCACTGAATCACCTTGTATAGTAGATTTATTAGAATCTAGAAATCATATTTTTGTTTCTTGTACATCGTTTTGAAAGTTAATGTATAATTATAATTAATACATTTTTTTGCATAACTATTTACATTTTTATTTCATACCCGAAGCTGTACTCTACGGTAACATCAATAAGAAATAAAATAAAGTACTAAATCATTCCTGTTTCTTTTAATTGTAGTCTAATTTTAATAAACCAGCAAATTTTAAATGATAATATAATATGCGGTCAATTATACCTGCGATTGCAAGACATTCTCGATTCTAAAATCTTTTTGGACACTTATATGGGGAAAAATTGTATAAATTTAGATCGAAGGAATACAGTAATATAGAAAACTAAAAACCAAAAGATACCGAACTGTCTTATGGATTTTCAAATACATTCAAGTTATTTTTAACTCCGTGAACATTTATTTGAAATTTTATCCAGCCTTTTTTTAAATAATTTTCCGCATGTTTTATACACATCTAAAAATGAAGAAATATGTGCCAATATTTTTGTATTATTATGTATATATCAATAAAATTTAACCTTCATTTTGAGCACATAATAAAATTCATAAGAATTTTAAATACTGTAAAAATTCAAATAACTTTTAAGTTATCTGTTTGACGCAGTTGACGTTTCTGTACATAGATAAAGAAATCATATAGACGTTATTGGTTGCAATATTTTCTAATGTAAAAATTTATTATAAATCTCTATAATATTGAATTAAAAATAGATATTTTGGAGTTTTTACATGTATATAATCACTTTTTACTTTGTATTTAATATGTCTAAACATTATTTTGTGTAAAAAAACCGAAATCGATATGACATTTCTGACAATGACATTTCTCAAATAAGGACCTCATAGAATGTGTAAACTATTTGTGGAATAAATTTTATCCCTAGAGTATAAGTTATCTGGCTTTTATAATACCGGGCCTGAGTGTTATTTTTTTTAATGCTCTGAAATTCGGTATAGGGTTACAAAGTTGCATTCTAAACAAACTTTCTTACAACTAGTGGATGTTTATCATATTTTGAAAAAAATATAATCGGTTTATTCTTGGTTATTTTTACAATTTTGCTTATAACACTCTGTAGAAGTTAATTCTATTTTCTTCTCTGAATTTGTAAATGAACAATTCACTAAATATGATTCTTTTTTACCTTATAATTAAACTATAACCGTGATTGTTTTTTTTAAATTGACGTAATAATGATTTTAAAACAACTAATGAACTAATTTTGATTAATTTTGCTTTATGCAACCCAAGGCAAATAAACTGATTTTTGGTATACGTTAGTTTTACATCAACCAGGACTCGATCCCCAAATGTTATTCCGAAATTCGAAAAAAAATTGTTCATTACACATCTCGTTACATCTATCCACGCGACTAACTATACGATCTCGCGAATAACTCGAACGTAACCTCAAAAATGGTTTTATAATCCTCTCTGGGAGAGATTGGACTACTTCCCGCGTCAATTAATTAATCGAATGTTTTTTTACAAAACGAAGTCGAGCATCCTGTTAACTAATTATATTTCTAAGAATTTTGTAAATAACAGGAAAACCACCTAACCTCAAGAAACTATTTATCTCGGCCATTTACATTCTAGCAAAATGTATTGTCGCTAATATGAAACAAAGTAATATAAAGTTAATGTATCTAGATTAATAGAAACAATTAATAATCAATATGACTAATAGTAGTTGCTACGTGACAATATTATTTACATTTAACAAACATATCGATAAAATAGAAACCTAGTGTTACACCCTAGATACACAAATATATATTTTTACCGATTTCAATAATTTCTAATAGAAATGAAAATCCTTAAAACTTCTAAAACAATTTTTTACACCAGCCCAATCAACTAAAGTGTGTTTATAAATGATTTATTATATCCTACTAATATATTATTATAAAATAACTGACAGTATAGCGATGGCCAATAATATTTTTTACCGATTTCAATTATTTCAAATAAAAAAATCTTAAAACTTCTAAAAAATTTTTTTACACCAGTCCAATAAACTAAAATGTGTTCAGAAATGATTAAGTATGTCCTACTAATATTATTATAAAAGAACTAACAGTATAGCGATGGCCAATATTTTTTTACCGATTTCAATTATTTCAAATAAAAAAAACATTTTTTTATCCCAGCCTAATCAATTAAAATGTATTAAAAAATGATTTAGTATGTCCTTTTAACAGAAACCGGGAAACAGATTTCTGGGGGTGGTAGAAAATCCAAATATATATTACAAGTTACAAAGGTTCTAACAGAAAATCCAAATATGTACAATGTACAGTCACCTTCATTAATGGTCTTGCAGTTTGTATTCATTTTCGTTTATCACAAACTTAGTAGGCTCCTCCCATTTGTGCAATTATAATATTTAAATCATTTCTCCATGTATCAAACAAAGACAGAAATTTTGAAATTCATTTGCTAGACAAAGAACTACTCTTCGTTTATAATACATAGGTACTCATATATATTTGTGCAATTAAATTATTATGTAATCTATTGAAAATTGTATACGTAAATTTTGTGGCAATTAATATTTGATATTCCGAATTTTAGTATTTAAATGTATTAAACTTGATAGAAAAAGATAACCGATGATGTTTGTCTTTAAATTTGGAATCTGTTGTAAGCGATTCTAGCCTTTAGGATGCCAGACGAGTTCTGCAGGCGACTGTACATATTATATCAGAAATGTTCTTTCTACTGGATCAGATGAAATTTTTAAATCAAATTAATTTTCTGGTATCTACATTTATAATGTGTTGTACTCGTATTGAATAGAGTTGTTAGATCACTACTGGTATCCGGGCAGTGACTAGCCTGGGCCGCCCTTGACTACTTGTATTCTTTAAGACACTCCTTACATTGATAACAGTTATCTTCTGGTACTAATATATAGAGATTGGAAAAATACTTCTTATTTTAAATTAAATAGTTACTATATAGTTGATTTTTTTTCTGTAAAATAGTTGGCAAATAGTTTTTTTTAATCAAAATAGTTGTGAAATAGTTACAAATTTTTTTACAATAATACATTTTTTTCGATTTAATCAATAAATTAGTGAAGTCAACGTATTAGTAAAAAGTGTCAAATCCGAAATTTTCGAGGAAAACATGTTACGGTCGATTCTAGATAGATTTTAGAAGCTAAAAAAAAATTAAACAAATAAATATGTAAAAACACAACATAAATATCTATTAAAAAATATCTGTATAATACAAAGAATTGTATGAATAAAACTCAAACTTATTAGGAAATCACAAGAAATATATATGATGTTTATTATCTATAAACATGTATAATATTTTTTATTTCTTTGAAAATATATAATATAAATGTTAATAATTAGGAATTATTTCAAACTTTGTCTTTATGATTTTTTTTCAATACAAAATTTTTAACGTTGGATAAAAAAAGGCAAATAGTTTAAAAATAGTTACTAATAGTTTCAAATTGGGTTCAATCAAACCAGTTTTCTGAAATCGATGAAGATATGTAATAAAAATTACAATAGTTGAAAAACTAGTTTTCCAATCTCTACTAATATAGAAATCAAGTGGCGATAATTTGTTCCAGTCTTTTTTGACTTCTTAGTCGTCAGTTTGTTCAGCACATGTTATTTGATGTAACTTATTCGAAAAAAGTGTATTTGTGATTATAAGAACCAATAACCTACATTTTAATTATTAATAGTCAAATTCAATTTATATTTACTGTATTTTTTATCTCGGGCATTTCATCATCAATCATGGAAGTAACAATTAAAGAACAGACAAACGTGAATGAAGAACATAGTTACGTAAATGTAAATATCGGTGAGAACGAAGACAATACAAACAGTGTAGAAAAGTTAAATATCCGTGATACAATAACTGACAATGAGTTGAAATGTATGTGTGATTGTGATAGTAATGAATCGAGATATGTTGAGGCAAGTTCACAACAAACAGACTCTTCTGAAGAATTGACTCCCATGAGGCGTTTGTGGATTTCCTGTACATTGATAGTTGCCATTGTCTTCAGTGTATTAGATGTAGGAACAGACGTGTGGCTAATGTCTCAGTATTTCCTGTCAATGAGCGGACAATATTATGTCTACGGAACATTGAGTTTGATGTTTGTGTGGGTGCCGGCGTTGTTCACTACATACGTGTTATATGACATGTAAGTACAAACAATAATAACACTTTTACACAAATAATAAGAGTTTATAATATTTAAATCTAATATTGCAGAGAGTGAAAAATGTATTTGTTTTACATAAATTGTTATCAATACAACATTCTAACATATACTACATCTTATATTGTCATTTAGTTAAGGGGAGGTTCTCATCTAGCGACCCAAATATTACGTGATTTTCGCGATTTTTTTTCTTATGGAAGGAAGTAAATAAAGTAGTCAAGTTTTTTGGTACTTATTAAGTATGTTATTAACTACTTTTACAAATTTTTATGAACAAAAATACCGAATAGTTTATTAGTTATATGCATTCAAAGATAGTCATCGAAAAAAAAGACACCTACACGGGCGGCAAGGTAACGCATCCAATTTTTGTCTGAAATCAAAAAATCAAAGTTTTTTATAAAATGGAAAACATTTGCTGGATCCTGCACTAAAATCACTAAGAAAAGTTAAAAATCAACAAAATGGCGGACTTGCAAAAAAAAATTCGCACTTTTTTTGGCTCTAAAGTGCTGTAACAATAAAAATAATGATTGTAAAATTATGGTTTTAGTTCAAGATCCAGAAAATTTAATTATCTTTAAAATAAAAAAAAATTCATATCGATATCTATAGTAGTTATTGAGATATCTTGCCGCCCGTCTCAGAAAACATGGTTTTGAGAAATACGCGAGTCATGAAATGAACTATCTATTATATAAGATAAATATATATTTCAATAACCAATAGTTAAGATATTATATTGTATTGTACTTAATTTAATTATGAATAACTATTTAATCATATGTATAACACTTAGGAATTTAACACATTTTTATCATCGCCTTATCCGGCGTACAAACGTATTATATTACATTCAGAGAATTATAGAAAATGATGACGGAGTAAAATCATGCAAACTGTTATCCTCTTCTATAAGACTTATTCTCAAGCATACCATCTAGCTATAAGCATTGTATAGAATTATAACAAATAAAGATTTTTTTAAAAAGGATATTTTCTCAACGAAAAACATAATTCGCGTTTAAAGTTTTAGTACAACATGTATATATGTGTGTGTATGTGTGTATATATTGACTATAACTTTAAAAGAAAATTGAATTCGGCAAAACGGGTTTCACGAGCGTATTCTACGAGACATTTTCCAACTTTTTAAGCAAAAAAAAAATCGATTTTTTGGTCGTGCTTGATGAGAACCTCCCCTTAAAGCGGTGTTTGTTGTGAAAATGTAGAACACAGCCTTATTACCAACAATGAACCACTGTGGTTAAATACAATATACAACTCCTTTTTTAGGGTTCCGAAGAAACCCTATTAATCTCTAGTCCGTCTTTTTCACTCAAAGCCAAATAGCTCGTAAACTATATAAGCTAGAAACTTGAAATTTTTACTGAACATGTAAAACGACACCCTCTAGTTAAATATTTACAAATTTATTGAATAAATAATTTTTCAGGGGGGGCATTAAGAAGCTAAAGCTAGTTAAAAAAAATATTTTTTTAAACCAAGGCATGTGGCACGTTAAAATGTATAACCAAATAAGCGGAATTTGACCCTTTTTCTATTTTTTTTCTAAATCAAAAATGGTGCCTGTAGGGGGCTTTAAAGCAAATTAAAAAAAAAAAAAAAAAAAATGGTACACCATGGCATGTCAAAATGAACCTCAATTAGTAGAATTTGACCATATTTTTTTTTTTTCTAACTCAAAAATGACCCCGGTAGGGGGATAAAAGCAGTATTTTATTTTGTCCCCCACCCCTCTAACTCTGTAACTACCGGCTCAAAAAATCTGAAAAAAATTGGTAACGAGGTATTGGTGGGACTACCAACGACAAATACTAAAGTCAACAATATAACTTTAAATTTTGGAATAATAGGGAGGGGCGTCATAGAATTTTTTATTTTGATATCTAGGCAAGTGGGGTGTCAAAATATAGATCTCAATTAGTAGAACTTGACACTTTTATATATTTTTTTCTAACTTAAAAATGCTCCTGTAAGTGGTTCCAAATTTTTCACGTAGTACGTACTTCGGAACCCTTATGGCATACACATGTGTATGTCTTGCCCGAATTATTTACTCTTCGAGACTTCCTTTAATTTTTTTAATTCAGTTGAACATGTAATAAAATGTAATAGAATGAAAAATAATGTCATTTTAATTAATTTTCATCAATAATTTTGTTATTTAGTTAGTATTCAACATACACACTACTTTATATATTTTAAAAGATTGATTTTTTTTCTCAATTGGGTAGACAAACTGTAAAAAATATACATATGTGAATTTTTATTTTGATATACTCGTAAGCCAATGTGATTAATTACCAGGCGCGGATCTAGATTTACAATTTGGGGGAGATCATGGTCAGTAAAATGGATTCAAATATTTTTATTGCATTATTAGGTACAAAACAGCTCTTTGCGCGAGACCTCGGGAACTTAGGCGATTGCGACCATTGAGACTTTTAATCGGGATGATTTAGATAATATTTTCCAATTGGTTTCAAAGAGATTGACTGAAAGCCATTTCCCTATCAAAAACTTCGGGGTCCTTTGTGATTCAACGTTGACAGCTATATGGGCCATTTAGTCATTTCATCAAGAGAAAATTTTTAACAATTTTTTTAAGTATAATTTCTGGATAATTTTGCCAGAAAAATGTTTGACAATAAAAACATTGATCTTGAAATAAAAAAAAATTGATTCTAAAATTAAAAAAGATCATTCTATATCAATTTATAACTGGCGCGAACAATTATTTTTTTGTTAATTTTAATTTTAGAATCAATTTCCGCGCCAACGCTAATTGGTCAAGGAGCTATTGAGACTACCTTGTCTTTATATATACCTTGAGTCTATACATAGTTTTACAGGCAATAATGTCTTTCTATTTGTTCTGACTGTATAGAAAAACTGTTCTGATGGGACTTTCATTATTAGAAAGTCTAAGATCCTAGAATTAGTTAAGGTTATTTGATAGTTGAATAAAGGCAGGTTGTTACAATGGAAAATTTACAATTGATATTTATTATGAATAAAATGTATAAAATGAAAATGATATGATTTCGAAAATAATTCTCGGGAAATTTCTATAGTTCTTAGAATAAATTATGCTAATAATGAAGATAACGATGTATTATTATTTGTTTATAGGTGTGATAAATATGAAAACTCATGGTTGTACCAGATTAAAAAAAAGAAATGGCTGCTGATTATTCTCTACATTGTTCCTTTAGCGTCAGCTGTGGTAGCGCTTAATAACTTAATACTGTTGTGGAAAAGGAAGATGGACAAACAAGATAGCCAAAATAAAAGAGAAAATTTATTACTACTACAGATGTTTGATAGTTATTTGGAGGCGTTACCACAGTTGACGCTACAGCTGAGTGTTATATTGAACAATGTAGAGCAGGAAACCCAGCACACGAACTTTATGAGTAAGTATAGAGACACAAGTGAGTGTGACATTGCATTAGAGTGCGTTAGTTTAGTGCACTCTTGTAGGTAAATATCTACAACAATGTAACGTTCACGTTAGCGTCCTGTGTTGTGTAGAATATAACAAATAACATACATAATTAACATTACAGACATGTTGCGGTTGGTTTCTATGGCATTCTCTGTGTTAACTGTGACAAGAGTGACGTATTCATTTGCAACAAGTCACTCACAATCAGACAACATTGGAGTTAAAGAAGCAGTCGCAGTGTTTACTTCCACGTTGTTCCTTGTTGGTAAGTAGGTACTGATTAGCGTCAATGTACATTGTGATGTGACAAAGTGTGCCTGTTTAAGGGACACAGAGCTAGTGTTGTTAGAGAGAGAGAGAGACATTTGTACAGTGTTGTTGTTGTTGTTACAGTTTCACGCGTGTTTGTTGTGTCAATGGGGTTCACAGTTTCACCAACAGTGACGGGAGTGTGTCTGTTACTGCAATGGAGTGTCGTAACTGTCGCTAAGTATCGCGAGTACAGAGAGAAACAATCAACTCTAACTAGAAGTATCCTAGCCAGTGCGGCGTACGCTGCAATGAGTATATTCAATTATGAATGGTATTTCTCTAACATTGTTATATGTTGTGTGTTATCTGAACGCATGTTCTTGTACACAATGTACACATTGCAGTGTGTTGTGTTTACAACACTGTGGTGTGTATTAAACAGTAGCACACACGGTACTGTCTGGTACTACGCGGTACCTGCAGTATCTGTGTTACTGTACATTCTGTACGTACCAACGATGTTGTTCCACAGACACTACAGGAACAAATACTGAGCAGCAGCCCTGCGACAGATACAACCGGAGTAAACACAAACAAAGTATAATAATATTAAATAACTGAAATGTTTACTTTAAATTGCACATTATTTTAGTTCATTTCTATTGATATTTTGAATAGGTATATTAAAATTAAGTTCGTTTAATCAAAAAAATATGTTTAAATGAATTTTTGAACTCTTAACTTAAAACTGATAATTTAGACAAATGTCCTGTATAAAAGTCATAGAGAATAAAAGTTTACATATTTTTATGTAAGGTGCAATATTCAAAGTGTAAATATTTATTAGATATTTATTTTTTAAATAGTCGAAAAAACAAATTTTAATCTAAAAAATCGTATACATTAGTGGAGTGCAATAAGGTTTTTACCTCAGAATTCTTTTAAACCTTAAACAACCCTGATAAGAGGGCTGTATTTTATTTAAATCAATCAATATATTTATAATGCATATCGTCAAATATACGCTAAACTCCAAAATTAAGGGATTACTATTTTTTTTCAATATTTTTAGGTATTTTTGAATGGCTGTATCTCCGCGAACAATGGTCATAGAAGAGTTTAAAAAAACAATTTTAAAGCTTCAATGTTCTAGTTTTTGAATCGTATATTGAAAATTTTACTATCCTTAAGGATAACATCTTTTTTTGAAGATGAAATGCCGAAAAAAAAATTTCAAAAACGTATATCAATTGTTATTTCATTTTTGGTATATTAAATAAATTGTTTATCATATCCAATCGTTTGTACCTTTTTAGTGTTCGTTTATAACATCAAGAGTTATTTTTTTACTCTAAGGTCTCGATGGGAAAAACAAAAAAAAACATCGTAAACTATGTAATTTTTGGGGGTTCCGGTCAATTTATCGTAAACAGTTTATCGTACAACAGTTTATCGTAAAACAATTTACCGAACGAACAATTTATCGTATGAACAATTTACCGTAAGAACAATTTATCGTAAAACAATTTATCGTAAGAACAATTTATCGTATGGACAATTTACCGTAAGAACAATTTATCGTAAAACAATTTATCGTAAGAACAATTTATCGTATGGACAATTTTCCGTATGAACAATTTATCGTAAAACAATTTATCGTAGAACAATTTATCGTAAAACAATTTATCGTAAAACAATTTATCGTAGAGCAATTTATCGTAAAACAATTTATCGTAAAACAATTTACGTATTATTATTGTCACAGACTCCACTGGACTTTCTTATACGTATTAAGGTCAAATCAATTATGAAAATATTATATAATATATTATTATATAGAAACATTGTTTTTTAATTTTATCAATTAAAAAAAATGTACAGATGCGTATTAAGTTAGATTTTAGGCCCAAATTATTAAAATAATAAATACACATTACATATAAATAATATATATAAACCTTATTTATTATTTAATCAATTAAAAAAAAATGTACAGAAGCGTATTGAGTAATTATTGAGACCCGTGTATTAAACTAATTAATAAACTCACAACTCGCCCCCTGTCACAGATGGAGGGTTGTAACTGGTCTCATTGGATCCGGCGGGAAAAATACTATAGGATTCTAGGGGAACGGGGGGCAAAACAACCCTCTATCTAGCACAGGAGTCGAGATATTTACGATTTTCTGTAATGAATACCATAAGTAGCGAAACAGAAAAATTCAATATTTACAATAAATACTGCATATAAACATAAGATATTATTATGTAATTTAATAGAATGAAATAAAAAGTTCAGGCATGTATTAAGTGATATTTTAGGCCCGTATTGTTAAAACAACAAATACACATATGTATATAGAAACCTTGTTTATAATTTAGTCAGTTAAAAATAATTGTACAGAAGCGTATTGAGTGATTTTTGAGGCCCGTGTATTAAACTAATTAATAAACTCACAACTCGCCCCCTGTCACAGATGGAGGGTTGTAACTGGTCTCATTGGATCCGGCGGGAAAAATACTATAGGATTCTAAGGGGGTGGGGGGCAAAACAACCCTCTATCTAGCACAGGAGTCGAGATATTTACGATTTTCTGTAATGAATACCATAAGTAGCGAAACAGAAAAATTCAATATTTACAATAAATACTGCATATAAACATAAGATATTATTATGTATTTTAATAGAATAAAATAAAAAGTTCAGGCATGTATTAAGTGATATTTTAGGCCCGTATTGTTAAAACAACAAATACACATATGTATATAGAAACCTTGTTTATAATTTAGTCAGTTAAAAATAATTGTACAGAAGCGTATTGAGTGATTTTTGAGGCCCGTGTATTAAACTAATTAATAAACTCACAACTCGCCCCCTGTCACAGATGGAGGGTTGTAACTGGTCTCATTGGATCCGGCGGGAAAAATACTATAGGATTCTAAGGGGGTGGGGGGCAAAACAACCCTCTATCTAGCACAGGAGTCGAGATATTTACGATTTTCTGTAATGAATACCATAAGTAGCGAAACAGAAAAATTCAATATTTACAATAAATACTGCATATAAACATAAGATATTATTATGTATTTTAATAGAATAAAATAAAAAGTTCAGGCATGTATTAAGTGATATTTTAGGCCCGTATTGTTAAAACAACAAATACACATATATTAAATAGAAACCTTGTTTATAATTTAGTCAATTAAAAATAATTGTACAGAACCATATTGAGTGATTTTTGAGGCCCGTGTATTAAACTAATTAATAAACTCGCCTCTGTCACGTGATGAAAGAATGTAATATAACATTGTTTTACATTGAACTGTTTACCATAAATTGAACGCAAATCGATTAAATAATATTCAATGTTTCTAAATAGTAGGTATACGTGAATTTGTTATTTTAAGAATACAGGCCTATATTATCACTTGATATACATCTGTACATTTTTAAAATTTATTTAATTTAGTAATAATATCTAAGGTATATTATTATTGTGTAAGAGGTGGATATTGATTTTGTTTCTTTTTCACTATTTATTCATTATAGAAAATCGTAATTAACACGTCACCTATACGAGTAAGGGGGTTGTTTTTAATTAGTTTAATACACGGGACTCAAAAATCACTCAATACGCTTCTGTACAATTATTTTTAACTGACAAAATTATAAACAAGGTTTCTATATACATATGTGTATTTGTTGTTTTAACAATACGGGCCTAAAATATCACTTAATACATGCCTGAACTTTTTATTTCATTCTATTAAATTAAATAATAATATCTTATGTTTATATGCAGTATTTATTGTAAATATTGAATTTTTCTGTTTCGCTACTTATGATATTCATTACAGAAAATCGTAAATATCTCGACTCCTGTGCTAGATAGAGGGTTGTTTTGCCCCCCACCCCCTTAGAATCCTATAGTATTTTTCCCGCCGGATCCAATGAGACCAGTTACAACCCTCCATCTGTGACAGGGGGCGAGTTGTGAGTTTATTAATTAGTTTAATACACGGGCCTCAAAAATCACTCAATACGCTTCTGTACAATTATTTTTAACTGACTAAATTATAAACAAGGTTTCTATATACATATGTGTATTTGTTGTTTTAACAATACGGGCCTAAAATATCACTTAATACATGCCTGAACTTTTTATTTCATTCTATTAAATTAAATAATAATATCTTATGTTTATATGCAGTATTTATTGTAAATATTGAATTTTTCTGTTTCGCTACTTATAGTATTCATTACAGAAAATCGTAAATATCTCGACTCCTGTGCTAGATAGAGGGTTGTTTTGCCCCCCATTCCCCTAGAATCCTATAGTATTTTTCCCGCCGGATCCAATGAGACCAGTTACAACCCTCCATCTGTGACAGGGGGCGAGTTGTGAGTTTATTAATTAGTTTAATACACGGGCCTCAAAAATCACTCAATACGCTTCTGTACAATTATTTTTAACTGACTAAATTATAAACAAGGTTTCTATATACATATGTGTATTTGTTGTTTTAACAATACGGGCCTAAAATATCACTTAATACATGCCTGAACTTTTTATTTTATTCTATTAAATTACATAATAATATCTTATGTTTATATGCAGTATTTATTGTAAATATTGAATTTTTCTGTTTCGCTACTTATGGTATTCATTACAGAAAATCGTAAATATCTCGACTCCTGTGCTAGATAGAGGGTTGTTTTGCCCCCCATTCCCCTAGAATCCTATAGTATTTTTCCCGCCGGATCCAATGAGACCAGTTACAACCCTCCATCTGTGACAGGGGGCGAGTTGTGAGTTTATTAATTAGTTTAATACACGGGTCTCAATAATTACTCAATACGCTTCTGTACATTTTTTTTTAATTGATTAAATAATAAATAAGGTTTATATATATTATTTATATGTAATGTGTATTTATTATTTTAATAATTTGGGCCTAAAATCTAACTTAATACGCATCTGTACATTTTTTTTAATTGATAAAATTAGGAAACAAGGTTTCTATATAATAATATATTATATAATATTTTCATAATTGATTTGACCTTAATACGTATAAGAAAGTCCAGTGGAGTCTGTGACAATAATAATACATAAATTGTTTTACGATAAATTGTTTTACGATAAATTGTTTTACGATAAATTGCTATACGATAAATTGCTTTACGATAAATTGTTTTACGATAAATTGTTCTACGATAAATTGTTTTACGATAAATTGTTCATACGGTAAATTGTTTTACGATAAATTGTTCTTACGGTAAATTGTCCATACGATAAATTGTTCTTACGATAAATTGTTTTACGATAAATTGTTCTTACGGTAAATTGTTCATACGATAAATTGTTCGTTCGGTAAATTGTTTTACGATGAACTGTTTACGATAAACTGTTTTACGATAAACTGTTTACGATAAACTGTTTACGATAAATTGACCGCAAATCAATTTTTGGAATGTTTTAAATCTGTTAACGGCATTGGATTCAGCGTCGTTTGTACTCAGTTGTACCGTAAAAATATTTGCAAAAGTAAGTGCATCAAGTGCATATCATTGAAAAGGTAATAAAATCTTCTGTTCAAAAATTACAAAATTTCATATTGCGTCTATTTAAGAAAACATAAGTTAGTCTTATATCTTAAAAACTACGAGATTTCTGAAAATTAAAAAAATATTTCTAAATAGACAATACTAAACCCTACAGCATTTATTTGGAACATTTTTTTAAATTTCAAGTCGCTTAAGAAATATTCACGATGGAAAAATTCAGACTAAAACGGTTTTTGGCTAATATCTAGTGGGCTATAAAATTTTTGTGAAATGTAAATATACCATTGAACTGCCCCCTCTTAAAGGTAACTTTTCTCTCATTTAACCGAATCTCTATCTCTTATAGTTTCCGAGATCCCCATACTGTACCCTGGTATTTAGACACCTTGTATAATACAGTAAAGTAATATAATATTATCATTATTAAAAAGGTTATTTTCAAAAATATTTGAACTATATCTTTTTAGAAAAGTTATTGAATGTTTATGAAATTTAATATTATTGCTATACGTTATGTTATTATGTTATTATTAAAAACACTACATACAAGCATATCTAACACTTATAATTTATTTTCAGGTAAAATGTAACACCTATATATGTATATAGAAGGCAATTCTGTTTGTCGTAATTAATTATTATTATTTATTATACATGTGTATATCTTATAATCTAGAATATATTATATATGAATTCTTGTTCATCACAAAGTTAAAACACAATTTTATTATAAGACAGAATTTATTTAAATATATAATAGTTTCACAAAAATAAAGATACATCCTTTTCAAGCTTTATTACTGATTATTACTGATTGGTCAAGGAATTGTTGAGACTACCTTGTCTTTATATACCTTGGGTTCTTACATACTATTTTATTTTATACACAGAGGGCGACACCATATTTACAGATACCAACATGAATGTATACAAGATCAAGATCACACAACCAAATGTGAATATAATATAGATATACAGAGTGATTTAGTGCTGTCGTGCCAAACTTAAACAGTCAAATCCGGACACATGTTTAATGTTTATATAATGTTTTTTGCTTAAAATATTTCTCTCGATGTACCGTTCAAGTTTGGCACGACAGCACTGAATCATCCTGTATATTATATATTTATATGTGACGACAAAATGATCGCCACAAGAATATGGTGCCGCTGCCTCGCTCAGTGGAGACGGGGTGGGTTAAAAAAAATAATAAACAAAGTAATAATTATACTTGTAGAAAAAGAAAAATTATAAAATTTAGTTTGGGCGCCACGTGGTCTTTTTGCGGAGGTACCACAAAACTCCTTAATTTCCTTGATCTCTGTAGGAGGAATAAAGTCTTTAAGGTATTTCTCGGAAAAATTAAAAGATTCAAGAGTAAGCTCAAATTTTGTAAAAAAACTAAAAAAAGGTTATTAGAAGCTCCATTCAAAATCTTAAAATGATTGACCATCTGTGAGCGAAGATATCATCAAAATAAAATCAAAAATTTAACATTGCGAGTATAGGGATTACGATATTTTAAGCGGATTTTCAATGAAAAATTAAATAATTTTATGTGAAGGAAGATCAAGAAATTTATGAAATTTTCAGAGAAACTAAATTAATATAATTGGAGTTAATATAAAAAATCTCAAGTATTTTCACCACCCCGTTTTTAAGTTATAAGTAAAATAAAAACTTATTTTCTAATAAAAAATATCACGGTACTAGCTATGACAACGCCGCAAAGTATTGACAATTGCCGCGGTATTTAAAAATCGTACGTAATAAAAATAATAAAGGCCATTTCTTAATTATAAACTTATAATATGTATATAACAAATTCAGCTGCAAATAACAGTACACGTTATCACATCAAAACATTAAATAATATGTAGCTGTCATCGGGAATACAAAAGTCGCGCATGCGCAATAGATAAACGTTGCCAAATTTTGTTTTAATTTATACCACGGCTATCTTGATTTTATAGTACACTTTTTTTTCCTTTTCTAACATATAGCGTACCTTGTTTCTCCCCGAGAAATACCTTAAATATATGGGCGAATCATAGACGATAGTATTTCTCGTAACAGTTATTATTATGGAAAATACAGTAATTAAATACACCACAAGTAGCAATAATACGGTGGTGTATTTGAACAAAAAATAAATAAGATCAAAATCTGTGTTGTGTAGACATTAAGTGAAAATAAAAAAATAAAAAATGTTAAGTATATTGCTATTCGTAATCTATATACATATAATAACATGTCCTGACTGATTCATCATCGCCCAGCCGAAACCCCTGGTCCTAGAAATGTGAAATTTTAAGGGTATCTTCCTTTTATGACGTAACCACCCACTAAGAAAGGATTTTTCGATAATCAACCCCTAAGGGGGTAAAAAAGGGTGTAAAAGTTCGTATGAAAAAAATATTTTTTGGTCCTAGAAACGTGACATTTTCAGGGTGTCTTCCTTTTATGACGTAACCACCCACTAAGAAAGGATTTTTCGATAATCAACCCCTAAGGGGGTAAAAGACGGTGTAAAAGTTTGTATGGAAGAAATATTTTTTGGTCCTAGAAACGTGAAATTTTAAGGGTGTCTTCCTTTTATGACGTAACCACCCACTAAGAAAGGATTTTTTTGATAATCAACCCCTAAGGGGGTAAAGAAGGTGTAAAAGTTTGTATGGGGAAAATATTTTTTGGTCAGATTTACTTGAAACTTAAATAAATACTCTTCAATACAAACAATGAAACACGTATTTCAAGCTTTTCTAAAATTAACTCCTTAAGGGGGTGCAAGAGGGTGGATAAGTTTGTATAGGAAAAATATTTTTTGGTCAGATTTACTTGAAACTTAAAATATATACTCTTCAATACAAACAATGAAACACGTGTTTCAGCTTTTTCCAAAATTAAACCCTTAAATGGGGTAAGAGGGTGTAAAAGTTTGTATGGGAAAAATATTTTTTGGTCGGATTTACTTGAAATTTAAAATAAATACTCTTCAATACAAACAATCAAACACGTATTTCAAGCTTTTCCAAAATTAAATCCCTAAGTGGGTGCAAGGGGGTGGATAAGTTTGTAAAGGAACAATTTTTTTTGGTCAGATTTACTTGAAACTTAAAATAAATACTCTTCAATACAAACAATCAAACACGTATTTCAAGCTTTTCCAAAATTAAATCCTTAAGGGGGTCCAAGGGGGTGGATAAGTTTGTATAGGAAAAATATTTTTTGGTCAGATTTACTTGAAACTTAAAATAAATACTCTTCAATACAAACAATCAAACACGTATTTCAAGCTTTTCCAAAATTAAATCCTTAAGGGGGTCCAAGGGGGTGGATAAGTTTGTATAGGAAAAATATTTTTTGGTCAGATTTACTTGAAACTTAAAATAAATAATACTCTTCAATACAAACAATGAAACACGTATTTTAGCATTTTCCAAAATTAAACACTTAAAGGGGGTTGCAAGGGGGTGAAAAAGTTTGTATGAGAAAAACATTTTTTTTGTATTCACTCGAATGAAACTAGGCACAGATACTTTTTTCGATGTTTTTATACTGTAGGTTATAACTATCTTGCATAGGAGCCGATATATTTACGATTTTGCATAATCAATAAAAAACAAATAAAGGAAAAATTAAATATTTCAGCCCATGTCACGTATGGAGGGTTGTAATTAGTTTCGAAATCCACGCGAGCGAAGCCGCGGGTAGCAGCTAGTAGGTAATATAATATGTACAAAATAATCGTACCTGTGTACTATTGTCCTCCTGCTGTGGCCGCACCAAGGGTTCCTAAAAATAATTGTACACCACAGGAAAAATACATCTGCCAAGTAAATGCACAGTGCTTCCTCGTGCTAAATTCACTAAAACCGATAGTGTTCAGATAAATTGCCTGGCATTGGTTAACCATTTAATTTTTATACAAATTTTACTAAAAAATCTTAGTTCGAAATTTTACTTAAAACGCACCTGAATATTTTTTCATATATTTTTAATTTTTTTGACAATTTCAATTTAAATCTAAATTTATGCAAATGTCAAAATGACATTTAAAACGTCAAAGTGACATTTAAAACGCCAAAGTGACATTTAATATATCCAATCAAATATCAATTTAGAAAAACAAAGACGAATTTTTAAAATAAATTGAGATAAATCTTTGTAAAGGAATATTTTACAACAAACATAGTAGACCCATTTAATGCTCTACAAAAAATATTCTATAACATTTTCTCGTAACATGTGTCGTTATTGAGATATTTTGAAAAAATACATATTTTGGGGTGTCACCCCTCCCCCTTACACACGATTTTGATGATTTTGAAATGGGACCGTCCTCAAACCAAACCCAACCATCCGACCAAGTTTCAATAATATCGGTTCAGTGGTTCATGAGTTATGCGTGTGACAAGGATTCAGGGGACAGACGGACGGACGGACGGACACACGGACAGACAGACAGACACGGAACGAAAAGTGTTTGTCTTGACGTGAAACGGATAAATCAATTTAAAATTTTGAAATTGGAGAACTTTTTTTTTGTCTCAATCTGAAACGATCACAAAGCTTCTCGTATCTTCGATATTGCGAGGAAGCAAAAAGGGTGGTAATAAATAAATAACTATCAAAATAATTATTAATATGCTAAAATATATACGGGTACACAGGTTAATATACTTATACTAATTCTTATGTTAGATCTACACCAGGACGACACTTTTAACTATAATTTTACACAGCACCCACTGTTCACTACTGTACCTACTGTCATTGTACACAACAATGCACTGGGGCGTAACCAAACTACTTCGCTGCGGTGCACGGCGGTTAAAATTTTATAAAAAAAAATGAGTTTAAATTTCGAAAGACGGTTTTCCACTTTGCTCCTTTTTGTCCGGCGGGGCTGTCCGTCGTATGGGTCTCTCCGGATGAACTCTCCTTCCACGAAGTGAGCCGGGATGGACCTCCACTCCTAGGCTCGTATTTTCCTCCTGGACCCAACAATTAGATTTCACCGTTCCTTTATTGTTTTCCGTAGCGTCCGCCTATGCACGTATACTATCGTATATCTGCCTCCTGCGCCGGCATGTTCTCGCACGTACCTCGACTTGTAACACTCATTGAACATTGAATAATTGGCCATAAGGCCGAAAATCGCGTGTAAATTTCTATCGGTTAATACTTTGCATTTATAATGGAGTAAGTACGGAAAAATAAAATAATAGCATAATGATATTGTAAAATAGTGAAAACAATTTTTTGTAATGGAATTTATCCGTTACATATATTCTGTAAACATAAAAACATACCTAATGAAATATTTAATCGATATTATTGTTAATAATTCATAGTTTAAGCTGCACTGATCTGGTATAACAAGTTTAGATTGTATTTGTTGCATCGTTTTTATCTACAAATTTTCATCAAGTTAAGTAATTTTTAATATTTTCGTAGTCAAAATTCACAAATTAAATTTTGAATTCTTTTAAGGGTTATGTTCGGTTTTATAATGTAGCATGTAGGACCTACAATACCTACATTGTAGGTATTGTAGGTACAACATTGACGGATATATATCAGATCAGAGAGGTACACTTATTTTAAGGTTTGTTGAACACTTGCATCATCATAAATTTTAATATACTAATGACTAAAAACAAAGAAAGAAACATCTGCCAAGTAAATGCACAGTGCTTCCTCGTGCTAAATTCACTAAAACCGATAGTGTTCAGATAAATTGCCTGGCATTGGTTAACCATTTAATTTTTATACAAATTTTACTAAAAAATCTTAGTTCGAAATTTTTCTTAAAACGCACCTGAATATTTTTTCATATATTTTTAATTTTTTGACAATTTCAATCTAAATCTAAATTTATGCAAATGTCAAAATGACATTTAAAACGTCAAAGTGACATTTAAAACGCCAAAATCACATTTAAAACGTCAAAATGACATTTAATATATCCAATCAAATATCAATTTAGAAAAACAAAACACGAATTTTTAAAATAAATTGAGATACATCTTTGTAAGGGAATATTTTACAACAAACGTAGTAGACCTATATTATAGAAAATTTAATGTTCTACAAAAAATATATCGTTCTTGAGATATCTTGAAAAAATAAATATTTTGGGATGTCACCCCTCCCCTTACACACGATTTTGATGATTTTGAAATGGGACCGTCCTCAAACCAAACCCGACCATCCGACCAAGTTTCAATAATATCGGTTCAGTGGTTCATGAGTTATGTGTGTGACAAGGATTCAGGGGACGGACGGACGGACACACGGACAGACAGACAGACACGGAACGAAAAGTGTTTGTCTTGACGTGAAACGGATAAATCAATTTAAAATTTTGAAATTGGAGAACTTTTTTTTTGTCTCAATCTGAAACGATCACATAGCTTCTCGTATCTTCGATATTGCGAGGAAGCAATATCAAGAAAAAAATATGTTTGACAGAGGTAAAAGAAGGTTGAAACACATTATACAGAGTGATTCAGTACTGTCGTGCCAAACTTGAACGGTACATCGAGAAAAATATTTTATGTAAAAAACATTATATAAACATGTGTCCGGAAATTTGTCATGAGGGGGCTACAGCCCTCCAAAGATTTTACTCAAAATTAGTTTTTATTTAATATCTGGAGACCCCATTGTGCTATAGTTATGAAATTTGATACAGGGGTTAGTATTAATAAGTATTATCGATTTCCAGTATCAACCAATAGTAATTTTGACCAGGGTTGTATGGTGTTGTGAACCGCACGCGCTGTATAGCCACGCGCTTGGATTATTGGCAAGTCATTTCCTCAATGACAATTTGTTTTCCAAGCGCGTGTAAAAATGAATACTTTGCATAAATGTCGGCTATATAACGGTGCATCAAAAATATGACAAATCAGTGATCTTGGAAGGAATTTTCTACATCATCAAGCTCCCTGGCCAACGTAGACACCATAACTCACACCAGAGTATTAAGTTGTTGATTTTAGGTAACTAGGTCGCAACAATGGGCCCAGGAGGCCCGTCGATTTTTATCCAGTATTTGTTGTTCTTCAATTTTTTCCTGAATTAAAAATTTGAATTAGACTGTATGCGACAAAATACATAAAAATATACTTTGCTCATTTATCATAGGATAAACCGTTTACGAGCAATATCGATGAAAAAGAAAGCATGCAGAATTTTACTTAATACGGATGCTTCAAATTAAACAAAATAAATTTATATTCCTGTTCTTTGATTAAAGGTAAGAAAAAAGTTCATGTACATATATCACCTAATACGTGTCCTCTTAGACCTATAGCCAGTTCTTTTAATGTTGCAAGTTTACTAACATAACTAGAAAGCGATACTTAAAATGGCTATTTGTTGGTAAGGATGAATTTTTGGAGGTATATTTTGATTATTTTTTTGTCTTATTTTTTATCATAGAACAAGAATATAAAAATATTATTTGAGACGTGTTAAAACAAAAGTCGCCTAATCCATCTAAAGGACCCCGCACAAAAGCAATGGAAAAACACTCTCGGTGGATTTCGACCAAACCCACGGAAATAAATACTACATAATATAGTGATTAAAGTTGTCCATAGAACATGGGTCCGCGAACTCGATCTTCATGGTCATTTCAAGGTCATATTACCAAAAAACCATCAAAAAAATCTAAAAAATATATATTCAGAGGTTTTCGGGGTCGCTGAATCCGAATCCGAGGTCTACTTTTCTGTATCGAGTGAAGAGTCAAGGTCGATTCAAGGTCAAATAAACAAAAAGCCATTACAAAAATCTGCAAAAATGTACATTTAGGTTTTCGTGATCGCTGAATCCGAATCCGAAGTCTGCTTTTCTATATCGAGTGAAGGTTAAATTAACAAAAGGCCATAAAAAAATCTGAACAAATGTACATGTATGTTTTCTGGGTCGCTGAATCCGAATCCAAGATCTGCTGTTCTGTATCGAGTGTAAGACAAAATTATTTCAAGGTCAAAAAAACAAAAGGCCATTACAAAAATCCGAAAAAATGTACAGGTAGATTTTTGGGTCGCCGAACCCGAATCCGAGGTCCGCTTTTCTGTATCGAGTCAAGGTCAAGGTATTTAAGGTCAAATTAACAAAAGGATGTGACTAGATACAAAAAAAACGGACCTCCGATTTGAATTCAGTGATACCGAAAACCTAATTATTTAAACTATTTTATTTTTTATATCCATTTGTTAATTTGACCTTAAGACTATGACCTTGACTCGATACAGAAAAGCGGACCTCGGATTCGGGTTCGGCGACCCAAAAACCTACCTGTACATTTTTTCAGATTTTTGTAATGGCCTTTTGTTTATTTGACTTTGAAATAACTTTGTCTTTCACTCGATACAGAACAGCAAATTTCGGATTCGGATTCAGCGACCTAGAAAACCTACAAATACTTTTTTCAGATTTCTTATGGCCTTTTGTTAATTTGACCTTGAATCGACCTTGACCTTCACTCGATATAGAAAATCAGACTTCAGATTCGGATTCAGCGATCACGAAAACCTAAATGTACATTTTTGCAGATTTTTGTAATGGCTTTTTGTTTATTTGACCTTGAATCGACCTTGACCTTCACTCGATACAGAAAAGCAGACCTTGGATTCGAATTTAGCGATCCCGAATACCTATCTGCACATTTTTTCAGATTTTTGTAATGGCCTTTTGTTTATTTGACCTTGAATCGACCTTGACCCCTCACTCGATACAGAAAAGTAGACCTCGGATTCGGATTCAGCGACCCCGAAAACCTCTGAATATATATTTTTTAGATTTTTTTGATGGTTTTTTGGTAATATGAACTTGAAATGACCATGAAGATCGAGTTTGATGGCTGCATTAACTTGGAACCCGCCCGACCCCGATCAAGTTGAAACATATCTCAAAGTTTTGTGCTAGTTTTGTGCTGTTTTGTGCCACAAAGGAAAAGTTTTGTGCTAGCTTGGTATCAGAGATACGAGAGATACAAAAGGGGGGTTCCAAGTTAACGTTAACTTGGAACCCGCCCAAGCCCGATCAGGTTCAAACACAGTTCAACGTTTTGGACTAGTTTGGTGCTGTTTTGTGCCACAAAGTAAAAGTTTTGTGCTCGATCAATCTCAGAGATACGAGAGATACAAATATGCAGTTTTAACCTGACACTATTTAAAATATGCCAGTTAGTTCAGGTGAGTTTTGTGCTGTTCAGTCTCATGAAGAAAAAGTTTTTTGCTCGAACGGTATCAGAGATACGAGAGATACAAAACGGGGAGATCCAAGTTAACGTTAACTTGAAACCCGCCCAAGCCCGATCAGGTTCAAACACAGTTCAACGTTTTGGACTAGTTTTGTGCTGTTTTGTGCCACAAAGGAAAAGTTTTGTGCTCGATCAGTCTCGGAGATACGAGAGATACAAATGTGTGGTTTTAATCTGACATTATTATAAATATGTCAGTTAGTTCAGGTGAGTTTTGTGCTGTTCAGTCTCATATAGAAAAAGTTTTTTGCTCGATCGGTATCAGAGATACGAGAGATACAAAACGGGGTGTTCCAACTTAACGTTAACTTGGAACCCGCCCAAGCCCGATCAGGTTCAAACACAGTTCAATGTTTTGTACTAGTTTTGTGCTGTTTTGTTCCACAAAGGAAAAGTTTTTTGCTCGGTCAGTCTCGGAGATACGAGAGATACAAATGTGTGGTTTTAATAATTTCTATGAATATATTTACATTTTATAAAATACAAATGCAGGTTTATATTTCAATAAATAATATTTATTTAGATATGTACCTAATATGTATTTTTCAATGTCTAAATTTTTTATAATAATTTTTTTTATGTTTGAACCGTAAAATTCTTAAGCACATACAGGATGGGGCATTTAAAGTGTTAGAGATATTTATCTCAAAAACATCGCATATATGAAAAAAATGTTTCAACCAAAAAATGTTTAGTTGTGAGGGAGTAATCGAACTGTAATATTTATTTATTTTAGTGTGACCTTCAAGGATATTTGTAGATCAACATCATTTTTAGGGTTCCAAGAAACCCTATTAATCTCACTGTCTTCTGTCCGCCCGTCCGTCCGTCGTTTCACTCAAAGCTAAATTGCTCGTAAACTATATAAGCTAGAAACTTGAAATTTTTACTGAACATGTAAAATGATACCCTCTAGTAAAAGATGTACATATATATATTGAAAAAATATTTTTTAGGGGAGGGGGGCACTAAGGAGTTAAAGCTAGGTAAAAAAAATATTTTTTTTTATATCAAGGCATGTGGTACGTTAAAATGTATAACCACACAAGCGGAATTTGACCCTTATTCTATTTTTTTTCTATATCAAAAATGGTGCCTGCAGAGGGCTTTAAAGCAAATCCAAAAAAAAAAAAAATGTATACCAAGACGTGTGGGATGTAGAATATGACCATATTTTTATTTATTTTTTAACTCCAAAATGGCGCCACTAGGTGGTAAAAAGCAGTATTTTATTTTGTTCATCTCCCTGCGTCTTTGTAACTACTGGCTCAAAATATATGAAAAAAATTTGGTAACGAGGCTTTGGTGGGACTAACAACGATAAATACTAATAGGCGAATGGATTACAGCTATTTCGAGTACACTAACCGACCAATCGACGTTCTAGTGGCTAAAAATGATTTTATAAATTCTTTATATTTTTCTGAGAAAAAACATCTAGGTATATACATAATATTTTTTATGCGGTCCTTCAATAGGTACACACATTTTTTTGTTTAATAAATCTAAATCTGCATTAAAAAATCTGAAAAAATTATGTAAGCTTCATTGGATTAAAATGAACATTTTTGTCTCATAAACTTTTTTTTTAAATCAATAGTTTTGAAGATAAAAAATATTTTAACTTTAAAAATAGCGAAAAATTCGTATATTTGTGATTTTTTTTCTCGGAAACTAATTGTTCAATCAGAATAAATCAAAAACAAAAAGAATCAGCCAACTTTAAACTATAACTAGATTTTTTGTCAGTTTGATTATTACTGTAATTAAATGTAAAAACTTCATTAGAGCCGAACTCACTCATTGCGCCTTAAATTGATATCATGGCTGGCTACAACATTCATTTAATAATTGAAATATTTAAATACTGGGATGAAAGCTTCAATAAAAACACTTTAGAATATTTTTATTGCACATTTATTTGTCACAATTATGTTCTTTATTATTACACATATCAGAACATCTACAAACTGAACAACATTTTAAATCTAAATCCAAACAAGAGCATGTTTTAGCTGCGTACAAGGAAATTTTCCGCAACAAGAACAAAAATATTTTTTGTAGATGAGTGTAATAATAAAGAAAATAATTGTAACAAATAAATGTGCAATAAAAATATTTTAAAGTGTTTTTATTGAAGCTTTCATCCCAGTATTTAAATATTTCAATTATTAAATGAATGTTGTAGCCAGCCATGATATCAATTTAAGGCGCAAAGAGTGAGTTCGGCTCTAATGAAGTTTTTACATTTAATTACAGAAATGATCAAAATGAAAAAAAATATAGTTATAGTTTAAAGTTGGCTGATTCTTTTTGTTTTTGATTTATTTTGATTGAACAATTAGTTTCCGAGAAAAAAAATCACAAATATACGAATTTTTCGCTATTTTTAAAGTATAAATATTTTTATCTTCAAAACTATTGATTTTAAAAAAAAGTTTATGAGACAAAAAATGTTCATTTTAATCCAATGAAGCTTACATAATTTTACAAAATTTTGAGTAATTTTTAAAACAAATTTGGATTAGAAGACTAGTTTTGTTTAAGTTTTGTAAATTATTTAATTGTTTATTTGTTGTATTGATCTTTTCTAAAACAGATGTTACAAATGCTAACAATAAGATATTAAATATCTTACTGTTAGCATTTGTAACATCTATTTCATATTTTGAAATATTATATTTTATTTAATGGATAAGACTGAGTTTTGTTTTAACACACAGTTTTATTATTGATTTTGAACGTGATAAGACAAGATTTGTCATGTATAATACCGGGTAATTGTACCTTTATACATAAGGAACAGAACCTGATAGCTAACTCACAATCAGTTTGGGTCAGGGGGTGGATAAGGTGACTCATTTGTAATTTGAAGCATCCGTATTAAGTAAAATTCTGCATTCTTTCTTTTACATCGACATTTCTCGTAAACGGTGATAAAAAGAAAAAATGATAAAAGAGCAAAGTATATTTTTGTGTATTTTGTGCCATACAATCTTATGCAAATGTCTAATTCAGGAAAAATTAAATAATAAACATATACTAGATAAAAATCGATGGGCCCACTGGCCCCATACAGCCCTGATCTAAATTATAATTGCTCAATACTGGAAATCGATAACACTTATTAATACTAAACCCTGTATCAAATTTCATAACTGTAGTACAATGGGTTCTCTAGATATTAAATAAAAACTAATTTTGAGTAAAATCTTTGCAGGGCTGTAGCTCCCTCATGAAAAATTTCCGGACACATGTTCATATAATGTTTTTTGCTTAAAATATTTTTCTCAATGTACAGTTCAAGTTTGGCACGACTGTGCTAAATCATCCTGTATACAGTGCGTTCACGATGAAAGGAACAAATTCATTTAAAATTCAGGTAATTATTTTGTGCAATAACGCTCGGACCCGTCGATTAGTATTTTTAGTTGCGGATTTTTTGACATAAGAAAATTGTATACAGGGTGTCGGAAGAAGAACATATACAGTCATCATTGATTTTTTTAATGGAACATCTTATATATATATATCATTTTTGAATTGTGCGATAAATTCTGAACACTTTTTGTACAGCATATCTTATCTCTAAAATCAGTGGTTTTCGGAATAATGACGTTTGAAAATTGACATTTTGAAATAATGAAAAGTCAAATAAAATGTTTAAATTGAAAAAATAAACATTGAACATTTTTTTAAAAGCCAACAAAAACATTCTAGTATTGCAAAAAAAAAGAAAAAAAGAAAAAAAAAGAAAAAAAAAAGGATAAAAAAGTTCAATGTTTTTTCTTTTTGCAATACCAGGATGTTTTTGTTGGCTTTACAAAAAATGTTCAATGTTTATTTTTTCAATTTAAACATTTTATTTGACTTTTCATTATTTCAAAATGTCAATTTTCAAACGTCATTATTCCGAAAACCACTGATTTTAGAGATAAGATATGCTGTACAAAAAGTGTTCAGAATTTATCGCACAATTCAAAAATGATATAATATATAGGATGTTCCATTAAAAAAATCAATGATGACTGTATATGTTCTTCTTCCGACACCCTGTATACAATTTTCTTATGTCAAAAAATCCGCAACTAAAAATACTAATCGACGGGTCCGAGCGTTATTGCACAAAATAATTACCTGAATTTTAAACGAATTTGTTCCTTCCATCGTGAACGCACTGTATAGAACACCCAGAAGTACACTACATCGACGATTGGAAAAAAAGAAAAATAATTGATTTTTCTGAGATATTTGTGGCCAACAGCTGTAGTATAAAAAATCATGATCATAAAAATGAATCAGACAGATGGCGTACCATAGATCCGGATTATGTTTACATAAATTATGTTTCCTATCCTTGACGGATATTGAATAATAACTGATTTGACCTATAGTGTGGGATTTTTCAGACACCTGTACATTATTGATTAGCCCTTACAATTTGACGAGTTAAAAAATGACGAATATTTCTACCAGTTACTGAAAGCGATAATTTTTTTGTTGCAGCATACATTCGAAATTCTATATAACTGATTATAATTTCTTTTTTCAGAAAGTATGAGTGGTCGATGCAGTTATCCATAATTAAAGATGGAAGAGCTTTGTTGTAGATGTAAGTAATTCTTTATAAATTGACGTTGCCAGCAAAGCAGGAAATTTTGCTTCCTCGCAATATCGAAGATATGTACGAGAAGCATTGTGATCGTTTCAGATTGACACAAAAAAAATGTTCTCCGATTTCAAAATTTTAAATTGATTTATCCGTTTCACGTCAAGACAAACACTTTTCATTCCGTGTCTGTCTGTCTGTCCGTGTGTCCGTCCGTCCGTCCGTCTGTCCCCTGAATCCTTGTCACACGCATAACTCATGAACCACTGAACCGATATTATTGAAACTTGGTCGGATGGTCGGGTTGGACGGTCCCATTTCAAAATCATCAAAATCGTATGTAAATGTTTGGTTGTAAGGGGGTAATCGAATATTTATTTGCTATTTTAACGTGGCCTACAAGGATATTTGAAGGTCAACATCATTTTTTTAAATAGGAACCTATAGTTTTTATTTAGTAATCTTATTCTACGTGAAAAAACACGAATCTTTCATTGAAAACTTTTTTTTGAACAACCTAAGCTTTCCAAGATATCTAACAAAATAATTCGAGATTTTCAACTTTCAAGAATTTTTTACTCAGAAACCACAAACTTTAGAAAAAAAGTACACAATACACAAAATATTTATTTTGGTTTAATAAAGCGTGGAGAATTATTTTTAAAAATTTAAAAACTTTTTCTATTTATTTTATTTTAGCAAAAACAAAAAAAAGTACGAAATGTTAAAAAAATCTAGAATAATTCTCCAAGTTTCATTAGACCAAAATAAACATTTTTTGTATTTTGTACTTTTTTTCTAAAGTTAATGGTTTCTGAGTAAAAAATTCTTGAAAATTCAAAATCTTGAATTATTTTGTTAGATACCTTGGAAATCTTGGGTTGTTCAAAAAAAAGTTTTCAATGAAAGATTCGTATTTTTTCACGTAAATTAAGATTACTAAATAAAAACTATAGGTTCCTATTTAAAAAAATGATGTTGACCTTCAAATATCCTTGAAGGCCACGTTAAAATAGTAAACAAATATTACTTTTCGATTACCCCCTTACAACCAAAAATTTTTTGGTTGAAACAATTTTTTCAAATATGCGATGGTTGTGAGATAATCAACTGTAACACTTTAATTGCTCCATCCTGTATATCCAACTACATTTATAGAAAATTCGCTTAA
This sequence comes from Sialis fuliginosa, assembly GCA_961205875.1. Taxonomy (NCBI): domain Eukaryota; kingdom Metazoa; phylum Arthropoda; class Insecta; order Megaloptera; family Sialidae; genus Sialis; species Sialis fuliginosa. Next base: position 116,121 of record OY540816.1, on the reverse strand, counting down.
ATTAGTATGTAAGGTATGGCCCATGCAAAATATAAATAATTTTGTAATTCCTCTATTGCATTACGTATCTTGAGGTTGTATATTGTTTAATCCATAAATTGTTATGTTTTTAGATTTTCTATTTCACTATACAGCAGTGTTGCCAGTATGAACTCCCTAAAAAGTACGATAGGCTTACCAAAATAGTACGAAATTTGACAAAAGAGTACGGTTTTTAAACTGTTTTGATTAAAGAACTTTTTTTGTCACATTTTACCGTCCCCAACCCCTGATACTACAAATGTTAAAATTGTTAGAAATGTATTTGAATTATTATTTTTTATTTAATTATACTCTTTATTTTATTTTGTGTTAAAATACATCAATTATCAAGTAATTAATGGACGCCATCCGGAATACTCTTCAGTCAATACTGAAAAGTAGATATAGACGAAAAAATTAAGGTAGGTACGTTTCGTTTTTACTTTAATTTTTATTGATTTGATTCATAATAAACATTTTATTTTTTAATTATTTTTTTATGTAGCTTTTTTTTATGTAAGCTGAGTAAAAGCTTGTAAAAATCTTTGTGGGGCAAAAAGTACGGTCAGAGTTGAGGTACGGTTTTGGTACGGTCATGAATAGTGCGAAAACCGTACTAAAAAGTACGTTCTGGCAACACTGATAAATTGTTCTTACGATGAACTGTTAACGATAAACTGTTGTACGATAAATTGACCGTAAATCATTTAGAATAGTTACATAGTTTACATATTCTTTGTCTATGTCAGCGGTTCTTAAACTTATGTAGTCTAAGGGCCCCCTTTTGAACAATTATTTCTCAGGGACCGCCTCCCTGCAGGGTTTATTTTAAGAAAATTTTAAAACTGCAAGACCTTATTTTTTGCTCCATACTTACAATTTTTGCTTTTCAACTGCAAAAAAAACTTTGTTTTTTGCATTACATTTCTTAAATTTTTTGTTTTTTCAACTGCAATGAACTTTTTTGCTCTACATTTCTTATATTTTTTGCTTTTGCAAGTGCAATGACCTTTTTTCCACACATTTTATTATTTTATTTATTTATTAAACATTGTTTCAATTTTTTGCACTACACAAATTTGCTTTTTCATTTTTACAACTGCACAAACAAGTTACTCACTAAAATAACCCTTGCCGCCTTGACAAAAAAACAAAGAAGGACGTTAGATACTAATTAATCACTGGTAAATAGATATGTAAAAGTACTTTAATTTATGCTAGACACGTTTAAATTTCGCGGATCCTAGTTTAAGAACCGCTGGTCTATGTCAATACATATTATCAGTTTTTTACTTAAATAACCTAAATGTAAAGTGTATTGCCTATATAAAAAGGAAACTATTTTTTTAATCTCGATTTAATACTGGTGCTGCCATCTCTTAGCTATCTAAAAAATGAAATGTGACATTTAAGAAAAATTACTTCGATTACTTCATTCTCAGTCGATAAGAGTTGGACCTCCGTGGCCGTAGCCATTATTGTATATTTGTCTATGTTCTGTTAAGCAAGATTGTATTGTAATATTACTGTGTTGAAATGTTTCAAGTTAAACAGGAATTTATAAAAGAAGAAATAGAAGACATCGATTGTCTTCAGGAAATTGAAATCTACGATGAATTTTCTAAATACTACAAACAAGAATGTGAGGTAAGAATTGAATCACATATTATTTTTAGTAAGTAAATACAGCTTAGGTTGAATAACCTTGAGAATAAATATAGTATGTTTGACAGATGCTCAAATGGAAAACAGAGGGTCCCAAACAATGTTTTTATAATATTTAATATAATTAACGTTACATATTTATGTATGTATTGAAATTAAACTTCTTTAAGGTGTGTGGAGCCACTTTAAAATCCGTGTAGAACACCATTATATCGGCTATTAAAGATGGTCCCCACCGTTTTTATTAAATTGGTTGTATCTCAGCTCCTAGTCATCCGATTTCAATTTTCTTTTGTTTATTTTAAAGTTCTTATTAAGAAAATTATTTTTTATCATTATTTATTTTTCTCTAAATATTAAAGGTTCCCCACAATTCTCCGAAATCTGAAGATTTCACTTTTCTTACGAATTTAATTTTTATATAACTTTTTTATTGTGCCTAATATCATTTTTTTACCTCATATAAAAAATAAAGATATTTTTTTCTACGTTCCATTGATAACAAGATAATACTGTTTTAATTAACAACTTCTTTGGAAATAGCGTGTTAAACTAAGAAAAATAGACTATTTTTGGATCATTCCATGTCAAGTTTACCTGTATTGGTTTCTCGGATTCGAGATTTTGATGGAAATGTCCATTTATACCTTCCCTGAATCAATTCTGACTATTTTTATCATGTGTGTGTCTGTCTGTCTGTGTATCTGTTTGTCTGTAAACGCTGTAACTCAAAAATGACAGTACATAGAGGAGTAAAATTTTATATTTAGGATTAATTTGTTTTAGGAAAGAAAATCTGCTGTTTTTTAAACCGGAAACGGATGTTTACTCTTGTAATTTTTATAATTATTCGAATTATTTCTGAAACGGTACGTGTTGAAAAAAAATGTTTAAAGTAAAATTTGTTTAGAATATTATTATTTATAATTTATGTTATGTTCATTTTCACCCAAAAAAAGTTTTTGAGGTTATAATCGATTTTTTTCAATTATATTTGAAATGATTTAAAGCAAAAATAAATCATTGAAATAAAAGTTGTAGAGTACGTTATTTTCTATAGTTTATGTTCCATACATTTTTTGTATCTCTTACCAATTAAAAAAAAATCTTTTTAATTATATTTTTATTTTTTTCCATTTTATTTGATAAAGTTCATAATAGAATGAAATGTTTATAACAAAAAATGTAGAGAACGTTATTATCTATGTTTATGTTTTATTAATTTTTTTATATCTGTCATCAGTAAGCCATAATTATTTGTTTTATATAAATAGATACACGGACATTTTTTTATTGTATAAGAAAGTTATATGACATCCATGACAGAATTTTCAATTTTTTAACTATGCTATATGAGAAAATTGATCCTAACATAAAATTTCATATGATAAAAGGTAAACTTGACATGGAATGATCCAAAAATAGTCTATTTTTCTTAGTTTAACACGCTATTTCCAATGTTAATTAAAACATTATTATCTTGTTATCAATGGAACGCAGAAAAAAATGTCTTTCTTTTTTATATGAGGTAAAAAAATGATATTAGGCACAATAAAAAAGTTATATAAAAATTAAGTTCGTAAAAAAAGTAAAATTTTCAGATTTTCTAAAATTGTTGCGAACCCTTAAGATTTAGAGGAAAATGGATAATGACAAAAAATAATCTTCTCGATAAGAACTTTAAAACAAAAATTTAAATCAGACAACCAGGAGCTGAGATACAGCCAATTTAATAAAAACGGTGGGGACCATCTTCAATAGCCGATATAATAGTGTTCTACACGGATTTTAAAGTGGCTCCCTATCTGAAAATTATTCTTTTGACCTTATCTAGGACCACAGAAAGTGTCATACCCCAATCAAAAAGTGCAGGGTTTTTTTTTACGTACAAAATATTTTAAAGAGACATAATCATAGTAACCTAAATTAATTAAACTTTTTTTTTTCATTTTTTTGTAAATCTGAAATTTGAACTTTACATTCAGGGGTCCGGAATTAATGCCTATTTGACTCCCGCTCCGATAAAGTTCCGGAACTTTTAAAATCTATCCGTTCCCTACGTTAAAAACTCCGGAACAAATAGATTCTATTAACTCCGAAGAGAATTTGTGCCGGAACTTTTAAAATCTATTCGTGCCCTGGCTTATAAACTTCGGAACTAATAGATTCTATTAGCTCCAGAGGGCATTAATTCCGGAATTTATAAAATCTATTAGTTCCCTGGCTTATAAACTCCAGAACTAATACAATCTATTAATTCCGCACGGCATTCGTGTCGGAACTTATAAAATCTATTCGTTCTCTGATTTAAAATCGTCGGAACTTTTAAAATCTATTTGACTCCAGGAGACATTATCAGTGGAGCAGATAGATTTTATAAGTTCTTTAGTGTATCCGGCACGATTAAAGTCTATACGTTCCCAAATTTTATATTAGATTGATTGTACATGAAGTCAAATAGTTTAATGTGTATGTAATAGTAATTACTATAAAATCCAAATCGAGTATTATTAATTTATTTAAACTATTGTTAAGGCTTCCACGGTTTGTAATTTATAGATAAACTAGCGCGCTGGACCCGGTGTTACTCGAGTATATACATTTAATCTGTAAAGTAAAGATTCTGTAATAATTTTTTTCAATTAAAGTATTTCTATATTGGAATCAATTAATTTTCAAGTTTTTTAATACAATGTCATGGATAACAGCCCAAAAATCAAGTTCATACAAAGTCTCCGCGTTACAGAGCCTTCCGATTTTCTATAAGATATGTCCCCGCAGCATGATATGTACTTATTTTGTATCTTTATGAATATGAAGGAATCCTTACATAACTAACGCTTTGGACCCGGTGTTACTCGGGTTTATAAATTTAATCTCTAAAGTAAAAATTATTTAATTTTTTTTCTGTTCAATTATATCTATATTGGAATACAGTAATTTCCAAGTTAATTATTTTCAAAATTTTAATTTAAAACAAAATTCACACCAAATTATTTAATTTTAAAAAAATACACACATTATTATAAGTCGAATCTCGATAAATCAAAATCCGTTCACATCTATGGTTTCTCTATCGATGTCACCTAACTATAACCTCTATAATTTGAAACTCTCATTAAAAAATTTACTTCTAATATTGGAATATAATAATTTCCAGATCAACAAATAATTAAATTTTTAATTTAATGTTGAATTTCGCCTTGACATGTTGGTGTATCCTAAGTATGAACGATTGGCGTAGTGTTTTTGTTTGATATGTTTTAAACTCTTGTCGTATAAAAATATATTACATACTTATATCACATTTGTTTTTGATACGACAACGATAAAAAATTGTTTTATAACTTTTACGCCATAACTATAGAATTAAAAATGTTTCAAATTAATATAAAGAGTGACAAATTAAGAGTGACCCATTTTTAATTAATGATATCGAAAACAGTAATCACTTAGTGAACCTAATTTTAACTGTAAAATCTTTTGTTAACCTTAACCAATTAAATTATTCAGACTCAGTGGTGGTTCCGACAACAATTAAATGTTCCCGTGGCTTCAAATCGCAAGACAATTGGAAGTGAATCGGAGAAGAAAAACAAACAGGATTGAAGCAAATTTTAATCAATCAAATCTAATTTTGAAGAAAGATTTACACTTTCATCCATACAAATGGCAAAACGCTCAAAAACTTTTTCCAAATGACTTAAACACATGTTTGGATTTCAGTCGTTGGATTTTAGATAGAGGGAATAATTTTGTTAACATCATAATTATGAGCAACGAAGCGCATTTCCAATTTCTTGGCAAGAGGAATAAACAGAATTTGTGTTACTCGTCTGTCGAAAACCATCAATCGGCCATAACACTATTTTTACAAAAACTTTAAGGTTCACAAAAGATTTGATAATTAAAATTAGGCCCACTAAGGGTGCGTTCCAGGGATGAATCTAGACCCTATTTCAGCCAAAGCGCCGTCTTCTGACAGTATCTGGAAGTTCCTGAACCATATACGATTATCCAAAACACTGAATGTGTAAACATTATTGAAGAACGGCTGGTTCTTTGGGTGGTGGTTAGGAACACCAAATGTTTGACTGAATACTTCCTTCATCAGAACATAATGAGGTTCTTCGGTGAAATTGTTATTGAAGGAAAGTAACGCACGTGAACCTCTAAAGCAATTCCCTGTTAGTTTTAACTCCTTATCGTATTAACTGAAAAAATAAATGTTTTTTTTGGTAATTTTTTTAATTTTAACTCGTTCAAAACTAAAAATAATACAGAACAAAGAAAAATATCACAGTTAAAAAACATTATTATAATAGTTTTTTTTTAAATATTTTAACTATCCGGCATAGAAATAATTTTGATTGTAGAAATTATTGTAAAATGCAAATTTTGATTTCTGCAACAATCACAAAATAATGCAAATCATTTCAACGATGAAAAATATGAACCCCGGTAAACAAAGAATCTTAAGGATATTTAATTAAATTATAAAAAAGGAGGGACTTACTCTCCTGACAGATGTCCGCTGGCTCCGTTGTTTACAACTTTGGTATATACGTATAAGGAATTGTATCAGATATATCCGGTTTAATTTCTGGCTTTTACTGACACTCATTGGTTCTTACAATTGCATCATTCAGAATATTTGACACGTCATGATCGTAACGTTACAAGTGCCATCTGGAACGCACCCTTAGTGATTACTTATTTCGATATTATTAATTAAGAATGGGTTACTCTTAATCTGTCACCCTGTATTACACATACCTTTAGTCTTATATGAAAAAGACTCCGACATGGAAGTCGAAACATCAAGCCATACATATGTTCAACGGCAACAAAAAAACATTTAAACGTTGACATCAGTTCGGAAACCAAAGTTCATATATGAACAGCCATGAAAGCCTACAGATGATAATTACTTTTTTATGATAATGGAATAATGCTGACTTTTAAATATATTGTATATACTTACATGATTTGAAATAACATTTTATGAATATTAAAAATAATTTCATTTTCGGTTTTTCTCCTCGTGTCTTTCAAAAAGTCATCTAAATTAAATCAATGTTTCTATATAAATATATTATTAGTAGCTTGTATACATTCTTGTTGTACATCCTTTCTACAATTAATTACAATTAACTATATATTAGTATATACCTACCTACATTTCGTATTAAAAAAGATTAACCTTTTTTAAAATCAAATATTCTTGTAAATTAAACGAATTTTGTCACTGTATTCGAACAATTCGCAATAAATCATTTGAAATCAGTTCAACTATTTAAAAGTTAGAGCACAGTAGATACACATTGACATTTTAGATGTATGATATACAGATTGGTACAGATGCTTGCATACATAGATAAGTAAATGTGGATCCTTAACAGATATACAAATTCTAACAATTAAAAAAATATCATTTAAAATTACGTCAATGTTAATTGTTAATTAAATAAATACTTCTGATATTTAAAATACCTATGTAGGTAAAAATATTGATATATCAATAACTTTAAGTTTTAAATTTTAATGTATTACCTATGTTATGCCGAATGTTAGTCATCCGAATGCTGTGATTGTTTGTCTTCAATTTTTTTGACATATTTATGTACGAAAATTTTAATTATTCATTACTTTGAGTTGTCCATATTTTTTCATTCGTTATGTTCTTTATATTTCTTTTTTATTATATTTTATTGTTCATATATTAAACACATTCAATTCAAAATTTTAAATGGCCACTGACATTTAAAAATTTAAAAAATAATCAATAAAATATAATGTATCCATAGTTACGACATTTGCAATTAATTTAGTAAATGCTTCAAGCGCATTATATGTAAACGTATTTTGTTTACTTTCTCCTCTTTAACATATCTTTTTCAAAAATCAGACACGGGTTCATGGTTGTCAATTAACCAAAGTATTTGAAAAAAATTAAAAAAATCTAATATCGGTTTTCGTTTTGATACTTTTTTACATCAAAACTTTTTTTTCCTTTTTTTTTCATTTTTTTTAAATCTGAAATTTGAACCTTACATTATATCGCCCAAGGAATATAAAAAAAATAATAAAAAAATTCTAACTTTTTTTTTGAAAATTTGGGGGCCCCTTGTTACCCCATTTATAAACTTTTTCAAAAAAGGCCCACTAGTTGTTATTTTTTACCCCCAAGGAATGCATATACCAAATTTCAAGTTTCTCCGATGAGTGGAAATGGTCAAAAAAATGATTGTGAGTCAGTGAGGACACTTCGTTATATATAGTAGATAACATACATTTTATTTATGAATTTTTGTAACAAATATTTTATTGGAATAATTTGATATGTGATAATTGTCATCAAAAACAATTTACAACAAATACGTATTAAGGTAGATTTAGAGCCCTTTTTCTTAGAATACCGTATTCTCAGAAATAAAATCAAATATATTATATACTATGTAATCATTCATAAAATTAATTAAGTCAGACACGTATTAAGGAAAATTTGGACCCCATTTTCTAAATATTTAAAAATTTTGGAAAAAAAGAGATAGTCAGTTGTATTAAACATTAACCAAATAAATTTAAAGTCAGTCACGTATTAAGGTAAATTTAATGTCCTATTTACTAAAAAAATTGTAATGTCGGAAATAAAATTAAAAAATTAAGATGATACTATTAATTACATTCTGTGAAACAACACCTAATACAGAATTAAGTCAGTCGTGTATTAAGTAAGATTTAGAGCCCTTGTTCTTAAAATAATATAATCTCATAAACAAAATCAAATATTCTATATATTATGTAACCATTTATATAAATTATTAAGTCAGGCACGTATTAAGGAAATTTGGGCCCGTTTTGTAAATATTTTAAATTTCCGGAAAAATAAAAAAATAACATGAGATAGTAAGTTGTATGAAACATCAAATATATAAAATTAAAGTCAGTGACGTATTGAGGTAAATTTAAAGCCCTTTTTACTAAAATTTAATAATATTGAAATAAAATGATAAAATACTATGGTAACTTATTTTATGTGAAACAAAAACTACAACCGAATTAAGTCAGATGTGTATTAAGTAAGATTTAGAGCCCTTCTTCTTAAAATAATATTATCTCAAAAACAAAATCAAATATGCTATATAGTATGTAATCATTTATATAAATTATTAAGTCTGACACGTACGAAGGAAAATTTGGGCCCCGTTTTGTGAAAAATTTAACTTTTCAGACAAATAAATAAATAACATGAGATAGTAAGTTGTATGAAACATTGACTGTATAAAATTAAAGTCAGTCACGTATTAAGGTAAATTTAATGCCCTTTTTAATAAAATATTGTAATATCCGAAATAACTATGGTATTATTAATTATGTTCTGTAAAACAAAAATTATAACGAAATTTAGTCAGATGTGTATTAAGTAAGATTTAATACCACTTTTCTTAATGTAACATAATCTCAGAAATAAATGCATACGTACTATATAATATGTAATCATTTATATAAATGATTAAGTCAGACACGTATTAAGGAGAATTTGGGCCCCGTAGATTAAAAAAATTAAAATGGTATTATTAATTATGTATGTTCTACGAAACAAAACCTAATACGGAATTGAGTCGGTCGTGTATTAAGTAAGATTTTGAGCCCTTCTTCTTATAATAACGTAATCTCAAACAAAAACAAATATAATATATATTATGTAATCATTTATATGAATTATTAAGTCAGACACGTATTAAGGAAAATTTGGGCCCCGTTTTCTAAATATTTACAAATTAAAAAAATAACATGAGATAGTAAATTGAAATATTTTTTAATATTTTTTTCTGCTTTCTTACGTATTAAAACGAGCATGTATAAATGATAATTTTTGCCCGTTTTGTAATAGTGATGACGACGTATCAAAAATACAATTATGAAAAAGAAAATAATTATTTTAAAATTTTAGTAATAAAATTCAAATATAATAAAAATCAAATATAACATAAATCAAATATTTATATAAATTTGGCGTTAATTTATGAGTTCTGGATACTATTAAATAACAGTATAATAAATCCAGTTTACAGTTCTGTTATGAATTTAGGAAATTACTCAAAAAACATTTCTTATGATAATTAAACATAATTTTGATGTTAATTTTATTTAAAAGTAATTTTCTTTTCATAAATACTGGATATATAACGCTTCGCAGGTGATAAATTTTTTATTTTGTTGTTCTTTTTTAGCATTAAAAATATTATTTACAATATTTTGGGTTTCAATTAACTACAGCAAATATCGTATACCTAAATACCTATAATCTATTATACCTATTTTATATATAATGTTTTTATATAGGTACTGCGTATTTCGGTGTTTATATTTTTACTGTCGATTGTCTGTTTTCAACTTTGTAGATGTTTTAAGTAATAAAGAGATTTCTTTCTTTCTAGACTTTGGATTTACTGTTGGTTAAAATGAGAGCGATATATGTCAAAACATTGCTGTTCGTATAACATATGTATGGTGTATAGGTACAGAAACAAAGAGTTATATTATATAACAATATACAAGATGTGTACATCTCTTTTACACTTGTACAATATTATGAATAATGACAAATATGTTCAACTTGCAGCCTGGTAAAATTTCAACAATTGATTAAACCTTTAAAAAATTTATAACTTAATATGTTTAAACAATTATTGCAATAGCTTTGTAATTTGCAAGCTACGAATGCATTTGTTACACTATAAAATGTATAGTTAAATAATAAAATTATCCTTGTTTATGAATACAAGGTCTTTGTAGATTATGTATGTAACAAGGAGAAAAATATATGTCGTTTTCATTCTATTCAATAATCCAAGTACAGTAGACCATACGGTTAAATCCTCTAAAACTAAACATCTATAAACTAAATTAAAAAATGCAAGATGTGTTTGTGACAATAATAAAAATTATATTTATATTTTTAGAGTTTTATATGTTCATTTTGAGTTGATAGTTCATTTATTAATGTTTTTTGTAAATTTTTATTAATTGTAGATATTAGATTTTCAAATCTTTTTTAAGGTTCCGAAGAAACCCTATTAATCTCACTTTGTCCTTTTCAATCAAAGCAAATTATCTTGAATATATGTATATTAATTAGATGTACATTTTAATCATTTGTTGAAATTTTACCAGGCTGCAAGTTGAACATATTTGTCATTATTCATAATTTGTACAAGTGTAAAAGAGATGTACACATCTTTTGTATTGTTATATAATATAACTCTCTTTGTTTCTGTACCTATACACCATACATATGTTATACGAACAGCAATGTTTTGACATATATCGCTCTCATTTTAACCAACAGTAAATCCAAAGTCTAGAAAGAAAGAAATCTCTTTATTACTTAAAACATCTACAAAGTTGAAAACAGACAATCGACAGTAAAAATATAAACACTAGGGCATGTAAACCGGTTTTAACCGACACCGGTTAACCGATTTTTTGTTAAAATTTACCAAAACCGTAAAACCGGGTTTTTCCCGAAAAACCGAAAGTCAATTATATATATATTTTTTTGTTTCTTTAAGTGACAAATAATTTTATTTTTTTACTGTTATTCATGAAGTATTTATGTTGTGAATTTATTTAAATTAAAAAAGGGGGACATCTATAAAATAACGCGTAATGTGTAAATAAAAAATATTATAGCGGAGTAAATGGAATTTGAGAGTCATTCCTGAAGTAGTATATAATAATATGTTAATAAAGGAGATTATACCATTTCAAGTTCAAATTTAGAATAATAAATTTCAAATTGAGAATTGTAAATTCCACATTTGAGATGAAAATAAATAAACAATTTATTTCAATATAATATAATGTTTTATAAAACAAAATATATTTGCTATAGCTGCAATTATGGCCTCCACATACTATCACGAGCTCTTGTTGAATTATTGGCGAACCCCATAAGAAATTTTTTCTTGTCCAGCCTTTTTTTCGGTCATTCAATTAATAAATTAAATACGTAAATATACCATTCGCTGATTTTTATTTTTGCTCGCCGGGCCATATCCCTTTTAATACTAGACTCCCAGGCTAGAGCCTTGTATAATGTATAGGGTTGCAATTATTATTTAACTTATTATTGTTACGAATATTTATTAATTAGGTTAACATATATTAAATATTTTTAATTTCTTAATTTTATTTAAAATCAGGCCCTCAATTATTTACTATTGTCCAAATTAACAAATCATAATTAATGCATCATATAATTATATATCATGAGTGACATATCGGATATAATTAACGATAATTTTCGTGATATTTTCTCGTACAATATTTTTTAGCTACTGTAAACGAAACTCAGTTTGAGTCATATTTACTGTCTTCACCTATATCACTTTTAATTTTTAATACTAGCTTTTAAACTATCTTTACCAATTTAAAATTAATAGTTCCCAATTTGCAGTTGATAAGTCTCAATTTGAAATTGATTATTTACAATTTGAAATTGAATAGTCTCAATTTTGAAATTGATTATTCCCAATTTGAAATTGAATAGTCTCAATTTGAACTTGAAAAGGTATAGTTAAATAAGTTTTATTTTTTTAATATTAAAATATTTATTTATTTACATAGTTTAACATTTTTTAAACTTAATTGAAAAACCCGACTAAAAACCGGTTAACCGGTTTTTCACTTTATGAAAAACCGAAAACCGGTTTTTGAAATTTTATCGGGTTTTAGTATGCCCTAATAAACACCGAAATACGCAGTACCTATATAAAAACATTATATATAACATAGGTATAATAGATTATAAGTATTTAGGTATACGATATTTGCTGTAGTTAATTGAAACCCAAAATATTGTAAATAATATTTTTAATGCTAAAAAAGAACAAAATAAAAAATTTATCACCTGCGAAGCGTTACATATCCAGTATTTATGAAAAGAAAATTACTTTTAAATAAAATTAACATCAAAATTATGTTTAATTATCAAGAAATGTTATTTGAGTAATTTCCTAAATTCATAACAGAACTGTAAACTGCATTTATTATACTTATTTAATAGTATCCAGAACTCATTTGATTTTTATTATATTTTAATTTTATTACTAAAATTTTGAAATAATTATTTTCTTTTTCATAATATAATTGTATTTTTGATACGTCGTCATCACTATTACAAAACGGGCAAAAATTATCATTTATACATGCTCGTTTTAATACGTAAGAAAGCAGAAAAAAATATTAAAAAATATTTCAATTTACTATCTCATGTTATTTTTTTATTTATCTAAAATTTTAAATATTTAGAAAACGGGGCCCAAATTTTCCTTAATACGTGTCTGACTTAATCATTTATATAAATGATTACATATTATATAGTACGTATGCATTTGTTTCTGAGATTACGTTACATTAAGAAAAGTGGTATTAAATCTTACTTAATACACATCTGACTAAATTTTGTTATAATTTTTTTTTTACAGAACATAATCAATAATACCATAGTATTTTTTTCATTTTATTTCGGATATTACAATATTTTATACAGTCAATGTTTCATACAACTTACTATCTCATGTTATTTATTTATTTGTCTGAAAAGTTAATTTTTTCACAAAACGGGGCCCAAATTTTCCTTCGTACGTGTCAGACTTAATAATTTATATAAATGATTACATACTATATAGCATATTTGATTTTGTTTTTGAGATAATATTATTTTAAGAAGAAGGGCTCTAAATCTTACTTAATACACATCTGACTTAATTCGGTTGTAGTTTTTGTTTCACATAAAATAAGTTACCATAGTATTTTATCATTTTATTTCAATATTATTAAATTTTAGTAAAAAGGGCTTTAAATTTACCTCAATACGTCACTGACTTTAATTTTATATATTTGATGTTTCATACAACTTACTATCTCATGTTATTTTTTTATTTTTCCGAAAATTTAAAATATTTACAAAACGGGCCCAAATTTCCGTAATACGTGCCTGACTTAATAATTTATATAAATGGTTACATAATATATAGAATATTTGATTTTGTTTATGAGATTATATTATTTTAAGAACAAGGGCTCTAAATCTTACTTAATACACGACTGACTTAATTCTGTATTAGGTGTTGTTTCACAGAATGTAATTAATAGTATCATCTTAATTTTTTAATTTTATTTCCGACATTACAATTTTTTTAGTAAATAGGACATTAAATTTACCTTAATACGTGACTGACTTTAAATTTATTTGGTTAATGTTTAATACAACTGACTATCTCTTTTTTTTCCAAAATTTTTAAATATTTAGAAAATGGGGTCCAAATTTTCCTTAATACGTGTCTGACTTAATTAATTTTATGAATGATTACATAGTATATAATATATTTGATTTTATTTCTGAGAATACGGTATTCTAAGAAAAAGGGCTCTAAATCTACCTTAATACGTATTTGTTGTAAATTGTTTTTGATGACAATTATCACATATCAAATTATTCCAATAAAATATTTGTTACAAATATTCATAAATAAAATGTATGTTATTTATCTATAAATTACAAACCGTGGAAGCCTTAACAATAGTTTAAATAAATTAATAATACTCGATTTGGATTTTATAGTAATTACTATTACATACACATTAAACTATTTGACTTCATGTACAATCAATCTAATATAAAATTTGGGAACGTATAGACTTTAATCGTGCCGGATACACTAAAGAACTTATAAAATCTATCTGCTCCACTGATAATGTCTCCTGGAGTCAAATAGATTTTAAAAGTTCCGACGATTTTAAATCAGAGAACGAATAGATTTTATAAGTTCCGACACGAATGCCGTGCGGAATTAATAGATTGTATTAGTTCTGGAGTTTATAAGCCAGGGAACTAATAGATTTTATAAATTCCGGAATTAATGCCCTCTGGAGCTAATAGAATCTATTAGTTCCGAAGTTTATAAGCCAGGGCACGAATAGATTTTAAAAGTTCCGGCACGAATTCTCTTCGGAGTTAATAGAATCTATTTGTTCCGGAGTTTTTAACGTAGGGAACGGATAGATTTTAAAAGTTCCGGAACGAATAGCAGGGATTCTGCTTACATTATATCGCCCAAGGAATATGAAAAAAATAATAAAAAAATTGTAACTTTTTTTTTGAAAAATTGGAGGCCCCTTGTTACCCCATTTATAAACTTATTCAAAAAAGGCCCACTAGTTGTTATTTTTTACCCCCAAGGAATGTATATACCAAATTTCAAGGTTTTCCGATTAGTGGAAATGGTCAAAAAAATTATTGTGAATCAGGGCACTTCGTTATATATAGTAGATTCTGACTTCTATCAAAAATAAATTATATTTTCCCTTAGTGAAGGGGCGGCAGTTTTTTTTTTGCCAAGGGCGGCAATTTTTTTGTTGCCCAAGGCGGCACTTAACGTAAATACGCCACTGTATGTAAAGTGTGTAGCGTTAATAAAGCAATTTGGCCAAAAGTTAGTTTTAAAATCTTGTTAGTATCTGTTATCTGAAAAACATTATATCAAATTAAATTTATAATTGTATTGACTTACGAATAATCGATTTTCAGGGAGACTTGGTTATTAAAGAAGAAAATGTAGCTGAGATTAAAAACGAACAAGAAGAAAACGAAGATTTTATTATTATCACTCAATGTAATAATGAAATAATTAACAACGAGTCCAGTTCAACTAAACAACGTGATCATAAAACTAATGTAAAATTAGAAAAACATAATGGTGATCAATGCGAGTATAGTAGTAAAAAGAAAGAAAATTTGTTAAAACATAAACTAACACATACTACTGAAAGACCTTTTAAATGCAACATATGTGAATATAGCTGTAAACAAAAAACACATTTAAAACAACATAACCTAACACATACTAATGAAAGCCCTTTTAAATGTGACATATGTGATTATAGCTGTAGACAGATAGCACATTTATCACGACATAATTTAACACATACAAATGATAGACCTTTTAAATGCGACAAATGTGAATATAGCTGTAAACAAAAAACACATTTAAAACAACATAACCTAACACATACTAATGAACGCCCTTTTAAATGTGACATATGTGATTATAGCTGTAGACAAATAGCAAATTTATCACGACATAATTTAACACATACAAATGATAGACCTTTTAAATGCGACATATGTGAATATAGCTGTAAAGAAAAAGCAAGTTTATTACGACATAATTTAACACATACTGATGAAAGACCTTTTAAATGTGACATATGTGAATATAGCTGTAAACACAAAGCAAATTTATCACAACATAATTTAACACATACTAATGATAGACCTTTTAAATGCGACATATGTGAATATAGCGGTAAACGTAGCTCTGACTTAGCAATACATAAACTAACACATTCTGATGAAAGACCTTTTAAATGCAACGATTGCAAATATAGTTTTGTACGTAGCGGTCATTTAGCAAATCATCAACTAACACATACGAATGAAAGACCTTTTAAATGCAACGATTGCGAATATAGTTGTAAACGTAGCTCTGACTTAGCAATACATAAACTAACACATACTAATGAAAGACCTTTTAAATGCAACGATTGCGATTATAGCTGTAAACTTAACTCTAAATTAGCATTGCATAAATTAACACATACTAATGAAAGACCTTTTAAATGCAACGATTGCGAATATAGTTGTAAACGTAGCTCTGACTTAGCAATACATAAACTAACACATACTAATGAAAGACCTTTTAAATGCAACGATTGCGATTATAGCTGTAAACGTAACTCTGTCTTAGCATTGCATAAACTAACCCATACAAATAATAGACCTTTTAAATGCAACGATTGCGAATATAGTTGTAAAAGTAGCGGTTATTTAGCAAGGCATAAACCAACACATACTAATGATAGACCTTTTAAATGTGACATATGTAAATATAGCTGTAGACGAAAAGCAAATTTATTAAAACATAATTTAACACATACTAATGAAAGACCTTTTAAATGCAACTATTGCAAATATAGCTGTAAAACTAGCTCTTATTTAGCAAGTCATAAACTAACACATACTAATGAAAGACCTTTTAAATGCAACGATTGTGAATATAGCTGTAAATGTAATTCTGACTTAGCATTGCATAAACTAACCCATACAAATAATAGACCTTTTAAATGTAACTATTGCGAATATAGTTGTAAAAGTAGCGGTTGTTTAGCAAGGCATAAACTAACACATACAAATGATAGACCTTTTAAATGTGACATATGTGAATATAGCTGTAGACGAAAAGCAAGTTTATTAAAACATAATTTAACACATACTAATGAAAGACCTTTTAAATGCAACTATTGTGAATTTAGCTGTAAACGTAGCAAGGGTTTAGCAAGGCATAAACTAACACATACTAATGAAAGACCTTTTAAATGCAACTAATGCGAATATAGCTGTAGACGTAGCTCTCATTTAGCAAAACATAAACATACACATACCAATGAAAGACCTTTTAAATGCAACCATTGTGATTTTAGCTATAAACGTAGCAAGGGTTTATTAAGACTTAAACTAACACAAATGAAAGACCTTTTAAATGCGACATATGTGAATATAGCTGTAAACAAAAAACACATTTAAAACAACTGTAACGGATAAATCCTATTACAGAAAAAAAATTCACTATTTTACAATATTATTATGTTGTTCTTTTATTTTTCCGTATTTACTCTATTATAATTACAAAGTATTATCCGATAGAAATTTACACGCGATTTTTGACCTTATGGCCAATTATTCAATGTTCAATGAGTGTTACATGTCGAGGTACGCGCGAAAACATGCCGGCGCAAGAGGCAGACATACTTGGGTCTGCGTGCATAGGCGGACTCTACGAAAAACAATAAAGGAACGATAGAATCTAATTGTTTGGTCCAGGAGGAAAATACGAGCCGAGGAGTGGAGGTCCATCCCGGTTCACTTCGTGGAAGGAGAGTTCATCCGGAGAGACCCATACGACTGGGAGTGGAGGTCCAGCCCCGCCGGACAAAAAAGAGCAAAGTGGAAAACCGTCTTCCGAAATTTCACCAACTTATTTTTATAAAAATTTAACCGCGCTGAAGTAGTTCGGTTACGCCCCAGTGCATTGTTGTGTACAAAGACAGTACAGTGGGTGCTGTGAAAAATTATGGTTAAAAGTGTCGTTCTGGGGTAGATCTAAGATTTAGTATAAGTATATTAACCTGTGTACTCGTGCATATTATCATATTTATAATTATTTTGATAATTACTTACTTTATTACCACCTTTCTTTTTTGTGGTGTATAATTACTTTTAGGAGCTCTTGGTGTGGCCACATCTCGACATCCACCTACAATGTATGTTCTTTATGATTTATGAATTGTACATTTGAGAGGCGTTAGCCAATAATTTTAGTTATATTAGTAAATTATCCTGTAAACAATTATATTTTTTTAGAATCATTGCAATTATATTTTTTTTATTATTTTCATTTTACTCTATCGTCTGTAGTGTTATTAATTACACTAGTCGACAGTGGTTTTGCACATGAAATCGGACCTATATATTATGATAGAGGAGAGTTCAGAGATTTCAGAACCGCTTTCGGATACTCTCCATCACGTCAGGTTTTTTTTTAAACTGAATTTTTGAAAAAAAGTCATTTTGATTATTCAAGTGCTCATACCTTTCCTTACAGAAACCGTTCCTGAATTGATATTTTTGTTTTCCAAACTGCGTTGAAAAGAAGAAGGATATAGCTTTCCAACGCGCCATATAGCAGTCGAATCGATCCATTCGTTCTCGTCCTATGCTTACAACTATGTGCAATTTTATCGAAAAACATGTGTTTTTTTCACATTTCAACCATTCATTTGTTTTATGAAAAAATATTTATCACATAAAAATGTCCATTTTTATTCATGGATCTCATAGAGGAGTCTTCCTAGAGTATTCCTGTTTAAATATCCCCTTGTGCGATAAATAGAACCAAAGATATGACAATTAACGTGAGGCAACCGATTTTTGGGTTTTTTCATTTCAATGCATTGTATCAAGTATTATCAAAAAATTTGTTATAATTACATGTGTAATGTTGTTTTGTGAATATTAATATATCATATTCCAATTGTTTTTCCATTTCAAGCCTTGATAGTCTGGTGTTGCTGTTAAGTAACGATTTAAAAGTGTTTTTTCGGCCCTTTTCTTTTGTGTAATGCATGAGTGTCTCGGAGCAGTAACCAACAAAACTCTCCAAGCATTTTGGATATATACAGCCCATTGAAGCGGTCTTCCATGTCGCTTATATCTTGGTGGAAACGTTCACCGTGCTCGTCTGAAAAATCACCTAAATTATCTGGGAAAAAAATCAATGTGCGATTTGAGAAAATGCATTTTAAGCATCAAGTTGGATCCAATTGTGTGGCAATTTTTCAACATTGTTTCCACTAGTTGTTTGTAGTTTGGGCTTCTAACATTTACATTATATGAAAAATACAATTTGCAAATAGTCGCAAATTTGAAGATAATAGCCGTATTAATGGACTTACAGAGCGATTTTACCAAGCATAACTGATTTTTATGCCTCTACGACAGTAAATCACATAACGAGCATTGGACGAGAGAAACATGGCCCTATAGAAGTATACGTAAGGTGTTTTCAGTGTCAAATCCAGACTACTTGTTCCCAAAGATAAAATAATTTTACCACCATTACACATTAAATTGGGCTGATGACCCAATTCGTCAAAGCAGTTGGCAACACAAACACCGCTGCCATCGACTTCTTGGACGGCATGTTTCCTCGCTTCAATAGATTCAAAGCAGAAGAGGGAATTTTCGTTGGTCCCCAAATAAGAATAGCTTTACATTCAGAAGAATTTCTTTCTTTTAACTGCCAAACAACAAATCGCATGGGCTTCTTTCGAGGCTGTTATTCACGGTTTTTTGGGTAATGTTAGAAGCCCAAACTACAAACAACTAGTGGAAACAATGTTGAAAAATTGCCACACAATTGGATCCAACTTGATGCTTAAAATGCATTTTCTCAAATCGCACATTGATTTTTTTCCCAGATAATTTAGGTGATTTTTCAGACGAGCACGGTGAACGTTTCCACCAAGATATAAGCGACATGGAAGACCGCTTCAATGGGCTGTATATATCCAAAATGCTTGGAGAGTTTTGTTGGTTACTGCTCCGAGACACTCATGCATTACACAAAAGAAAAGGGCCGAAAAAACACTTTTAAATCGTTACTTAACAGCAACACCAGACTATCAAGGCTTGAAATGGAAAAACAATTGGAATATGATATATTAATATTCACAAAACAACATTACACATGTAATTATAACAAATTTTTTGATAATACTTGATACAATGCATTGAAATGAAAAAACCCAAAAATCGGTTGCCTCACGTTAATTGTCATATCTTTGGTTCTATTTATCGCACAAGGGGATATTTAAACAGGAATACTCTAGGAAGACTCCTCTATGAGATCCATGAATAAAAATGGACATTTTTATGTGATAAATATTTTTTCATAAAACAAATGAATGGTTGAAATGTGAAAAAAACACATGTTTTTCGATAAAATTGCACATAGTTGTAAGCATAGGACGAGAACGAATGGGTCGATTCGACTGCTATATGGCGCGTTGGAAAGCTATATCCTTCTTCTTTTCAACGCAGTTTGGAAAACAAAAATATCAATTCAGGAACGGTTTCTGTAAGGAAAGGTATGAGCACTTGAATAATCAAAATGACTTTTTTTCAAAAATTCAGTTTAAAAAAAAACCTGACGTGATGGAGAGTATCCGAAAGCGGTTCTGAAATCTCTGAACTCTCCTCTATCATAATATATAGGTCCGATTTCATGTGCAAAAAACTTTTTGGAATTTGTCGACTAGTGTTATCAGCCCGTATATTAAAATTTTTCCCCCTCTACAGAAGTCGACCGAATCAATAGAGTTTTGTGGTATCTCTGATCAAAGACCACGTGGCGCCCAAACTAAATTTTATAACTGTTACTATGAGTATAATTATTGCTTTGTTTATTATTATTATTATTTTTTATCCACCCCGTCTCCACTGAGCGAGGCAGTGGCACCATATTCTTGTGACGACCATTTTATCGTCACACAACATAATTTAATACATACGAATGAAAACCTTTTAAATGCAACTAATGCGAATATAGCTGTAGACGTAACTCTCATTTAGCAAAACATAAACTAACACATCCTAACCTTTGAAATGCGACCATTGCGATTATAGCTGCATGTATACACGTAGCTCTTATTTAGCATAGCACAAACTAACACAAACTACCCGGGAAAAAATTTAGTTCTTAAATCAGATCTTAGATCTGCATGAGACAAAATTATATTTTTTCACTGATTTTTGATCCGTGGGAACTTGCAAATATAGATCAGGAGGCAGCAACAAAAATTTTGGCATCATAGCAGCACGCAAAATTTGTTATGAAATTTGTTAACTTATTGTAGTTATACATGAAAAGTAGATTGTCAGTCATAAAATATTTTGCGTTAACTCTTGATAGGCTGTCAAAGTTGTCAAGTTTTTGACCTTGGGTGACTCATAGCAAATCTGGCAGACAGATGCTTCTTGATAAATACATGTTCTCCAGATCAAGGAAATATAGTTTTCTGACGCCTGCGGTGCTGTTTAAATGTATTAGAGCGAATTAAAAAAAAATTATGTCAAAAAAAACTTTTAGCAGCCCGTCAGATATTTAAAATTTAAGTTGATTTGATAATTACAAAAACAAAAAAATGTATATCTGACGTTTTCATTGCTGCGTTGTTAATTTATAGCGATACAAAGATGTTACAAAAATGAGCCAACGAATTTTTAGCAGCTAAATATTGACATTATGTTTTGACCTTGAAAGTCGCATTGATGGGTTTTCAGGTTCAACTTTTTTTTTCAAATCTAAATCTATTTTTTTGTTGCAGATTCCTAATTTAAGAGATAAAATAAACAACTTTTACTTGAAACATTTTTTTTGAAAATGTCCATTTTTATAAGGAGCAAAGCAGAGACATTTCTGGATTTTCTATAATTTTTTACATAAAGCAACAATTAAAGCGTTAGAAACAATTATTTTTATGTTCAGGAAACATAAATCTATTGATTCGTGTGATTTTAGAAGTAAAAAAAATATTTTGTTTCCTAAAAGATTATTATTAATATACCGGGTGTTTCAGACCACCCGTCCACTATGTTTTACGCCCAAACTATTGAAGATACGAGTTTTATGATAAAAAATTTACTATATACACTCATCCAAACAATTAAAGGAACAAGAATTTAAACATTTTTTTGGGTGTTTTTTGAAGTGCTGTATCTTTGTGAAAAATGGTCGTATCGAAATAAAACAAAAAGCATTTTGAAGCGTCAAGTTTCTAGTTTTGAGATTTTTTAGCATAATTTTTTTGAGTTACGGTTATCGCGCAATCAAAAGAAATAGTGGGACACAAAAATTTTCCAATTTTTAAAAAAATTTTTAAGGGTCCTCGGGCTTGGGAAATTTTTTTTCAGTTAAACCACTGCATTGGTCAGTTAACTTGTTTATTCAGCTTTAATTTGCTTTTTTTTTGGTCTCTCTCAATTTTTTTTCGCCGAGATATCTGCCTTTAAATGAAAAATGATTCTTTTGTCTTCGATCATCAATATATCAGCAACTAATGATTAAACAATAAATTTAAGGACAGTTTTAAAAACTTGAATAAATTTCCTACAAGACCCTTTCATGACTTTATTAGAAAAAAAAAATTTTTACCCTCACCATTAGTGTGAAAAAGTACAAAAAAATGACCTTTTATGTTCTTTTAGTAAATCTATCGCTACTTTACAAATATTGATGGGAAGATTAATGTTGCCAGGTGATTTTACAGCTTAATGTACCTCCAATAGCCCTGTAAATTTTTTAATTGATCCATCGAACCGTTTTTCCGAACCGACTGATCAAATTTTGCTTGCGTATTAATTCGATTCCAGCATGCGAGACAAAATTGTTTTACAATTTCGTACGGTTCCCGCTGCGAAAGAATTAATTAATGCAATTAATTCAAGATGAGTAAAATTGTTGTACGCAAAAGCCGAATCGAGTAAAAAATGAGTCAGTATTGTTTCTTGAAATGTTTTAAAAATTTTGAAAAAAAAATTCAAAATTTAAAAAAAAAAAAATTTTAATTTTTTGGAATTTTTTTTCTCCATTTCAAATTTAACAAGTAACTAATGCAAAACTGTAAATAAAATCAAAAATCGAAAATCGTTTTCTACATTTTGATGATGATTACACAATGTTATGTTCCAGTCTGTTACACAATACACATGTTCCTTTAATTGTTTTGTAAAACTTTGATCAATCGGTCCGGAAAAACGGTTCGATGGATCAATTTAAAAATTTACAGGGCTATTGGAGGTACATTAAGCTGTAAAATCACCTGGCAACATTAGTCTTCCCATCAATATTTGTAAAGTAGCGATAGATTTACTAAAAGAACATAAAAGGTCATTTTTTTGTACTTTTTCACACTAATGGTGAGGGTAAAAAAAAATGTTTTTCTAATAAAGTCATGAAAGGGTCTTGTAGTAAATTTAATCAAGTTTTTAAAACTGACTTTAAATTTACTGTTTAATCATTAGTTGCTGATATATTGATGATCGAAGACAAAAGAATCATTTTTCATTTAAAGGCAGATATCTCGGCGAAAAAAAATTGAGAGAGACCAAAAAAAAAGCAAATTAAAGCTGAATAAACAAGTTAACTGACCAATGCATTGGTTTAACTGAAAAAAAATTTCCCAAGCCCGAGGACCCTAAAAAAAATTTAAAAAATTGGAAAATTTTTGTGTCCCACTATTTCTTTTGATTGCGCGATAACCGTAACTCAAAAAAAATTATGCTAAAAAATCTCAAAACTAGAAACTTGAAGCTTTAAAATGCTTTTTGTTTTATTTCGATACGACCATTTTTCACAAAGATACAGCACTTCAAAAAACACCCAAAAAAAATGTTTAAATTCTTGTTCCTTTAATTGTTTGGATGAGTATAAATTTATATAATACTGAGAAAGCAGCTATTGCCACAATCAAATCTATTTTTAAACTAAATTGTGGTAAACATAACAATCTTTGGTTCCGAGTATCCGGTTGGTTCGTTTGTCTATGTTCAGTTTGTTCATAGTAAAATGTTCAAGTCAAGATGTACAATAATAGTTAATAACAGCAATAAAAATCTACTTATTTTTTAATGTATGTATGCCGTTACCCAAAGCATGTAGTGTTAGGGTCGATCCAGACTATAAGCCAGCTGGTCTCGCTCCAATCAAATATAAATAAACAATAAACAATTAAATTATTCACACTATAAGTATCTCTCAGTGTATTACTATACTGAATATTTGACTGGAGTGTGATCGGACCGAGATCAGCTCGATAGTCTGGATCCACCCTTACTCTGTTCCGATGTTTTCAATATTTTACAGCAAATGTGTCTCCTTTGAAGGCTTATTTACTTTTTTGCTCTATGAAACAATAAAATTTATGTATATTCTTACATAAACAAAATAAATAGTGTCTTTGGATCAATACATGAATAGATGTGACAATGACAAAAAAAACCTTTCTTAGGCTCAGACTAAAGCACTTGGTTTCTGTAAATCTGGAAAGAAATTTACTCCGTATTTAAGTCGGTTGCAGTTCACCAATAAGAATTGTAGATTTTTTGGACAATCATTATAAGCATTCGAAGAACGTCAGGTTAAAAAAAAACAGGGTATGCTTCGCTTTTTCCTGACATCCAATACTGATTTTTTTTGTCTACACCTACTCATGCATCGCTCTGGACATTGTAAAAATTTAAATAAACTTACATTACAGAAAACATAGGATATGTAAAATTAATTCCTCACAGAACTAGATATATTACAGATGTTCTTGTACGATGAATGAAAAACTAACAGACATAATGTCTTCAATATATTTTTTTGCGGCATTAAACTTTGATAGTTTTGCTTTCACTCTATAAAAAAAAAGTTTGTCAATTAGTTAGGTTAAACTTCCTACTTTAATTAAGTAAGGTTTTATTTTTATAGATCACCTCAAATTTATGCAGCTCATCACAATGACCATCACATATTTTATAATTTCCATACATTTTCTGGGAATCCTTGTTTTAGTTTTTTATTTTAATTCAAATATTATACTTCTTCGCTTAAACTTTATAACAGTATATACTGCATTATTTGTGCATTTTTGTTATTAATATATATAACATAACGGTACACAACAGTAAAATAGCATTATCTATTAATATTTATCAATTATTTTCTAATCAAACGAACGAAAACTAATTTTACAAACACATTTTAACTGCTTCACAAAATGTCAAACAATTAAAATAATAGCAAAACATGCATACAGACAGCGGTAAATTCAAAATACAGTCACGTGACAGTCACACTAGCGCTTTAGTGGGCGGTGTGAAAAGCTTTATCCCCTTCCATATGGAGTTACCAGACCCTGGCTAGGGATGGGCACGTGAAAAAAATATATCGATAAATATCGAATCGATACTTTTAAGCTGCATCGATTATTATCGAGTAAAAAATATCGATATATCGTTATATCGATATATCGACATTTTTTGTAAAGGTGCCTTTTCATGTGACGTTAGACAAATCTAGTCACGTGACCGATTTTAAATTTTTGAATTTTAGCTGTCAACTACTGTTTGACGTTTAAAAGTATACGCAAACATACCATAGACAAACCTGACTAAGTGTTTTTAATCTTTTTAAGATCGGATTCATGCAACGCTTGCATTGACTATTGGTAAGTTGGCACTACGCGATTTCGTGGTTAAAAATATAATTAGCATTTTGAACTATTCCAAGGATAACAAGAATAGTACGGAGTGACACTTACCAATTATACTAAATTGAATTAAAAATATATCGAATTCGATACTCTTAAATAAAAATCGATTTATCGATTTATGAAAATTAAAAATATCGACGATATTTATCGATTATTTTATAAAAAAATATCGATATTTTGATATATCGATTATTTTTGCCCAACCCTAACCCTGGCAGAACTGGTCAGAACAATATGGCGAATAAGGGCGACGACGCTTTTGCTTGGACTTTCTATTAAATTTATATCGAATACACTTGAAACGAGGATTAATAGACATTTGTAGTGTTTGTGTTATAAACTAGTGTTTGTGATTAAATGTATTTTATGTTGAAAATGCTTCGTTTTTTGATAATTTACGATAATTAAAATCTAGAAACGCGCCAAAATTTTAACCTATGAATTTATATCAGTGTTTGAAAATAATGCGATCTTCATGTATAATAACATGTGTATCAAATTGTTAAATGCATTAAGAACATGTTATGAGCTTCCAAATAAAGTCAGTATTTATTTAATTTTTTCAATCAGTGAAAACTTAATACCTGTAAGTATTTACTTAGTACCACAGAACAACAACTAATAAACACTAGTCACTAATGCATTTGTGAAATTCATTTTTTTAATTTATATTACGAAAGAATGTCATTTTTACTTAAAGTTTAATGGCATTCACTTCTGTGCTGGTAAATTGTTTTTTAATCTGAAATTGTTATAATAAATTGTTTTGTTTTCAGGACTACGAGAATGACAAGCTTTGAACGTAACTGAGGAAGCGCTGTACTGCTATCTAAGTCTTACGTGAGTGAAGAAAACACCAAGGTAAATTAAAATTTTTGGTGACAGTTATTGAATTTTGCGTACCGTCATTTGATCGGGCTAATACGGAGAGTAAGTGTCAGATTTGTGAAAAATCACGTATATAGTTATTCAGAATAGAGTTGATGCGCATGCGTGACTAGATCAGGGTTAACAACTTTTATAAATCATACGCATTTTATAAAGCGCCTGGTCACGTTTAGCTGCGTTATACAAATACAGTTTAAGTTTGAATAGTCCGGGTGAGGTAGGTTAGTTTCAGTTAGGTTAGGTTTATGAATTTCTGTTAACACATCGAAATACTACAACACTAAATTTTTCAATCGGGCAGTTTGATTGTTGCCATTTTATAAAAACATATTAAAAATATTTACTTGAAACATTTATTTCTAATTTATTTACAATACGTTAATATATATATATTATATATAAACAGTTGGTTTTACATTAAAATGTTCGATTGCAATTTTGTAGAAAGTTAGATTCGACAAATGGTATGTTGTTTAATAAACAAAATGTTTGTTAATACTGTCTGTTTTGTTTCCAGTCGTGACCAGAAAATCCACAGCCTGCTCCTAACTCTAATTCTTAACATTTACGGTAATACACTTTTAATAAAAATAGTTAAAATACCAGTAAATCATTGATTTATACCTTGTTACGCCCTCGTAGAACTGTTTAGAAATATCTTTGTAGATAAATACATGTTGAAAATGTCAATGTCTTTTATACTTGTGTAGATAAACAGGTATTATAAAATTAAATAGCATATCCAAATACATTGCTAATTCTATAACAGATAAATGGTCTCTACGATTGATCCGAACTCGACCGGAACACTATCCAGTAGAGATCTGAGCAGCTATTGACTTTCCATGCTCTCTGTGCCAGTTTATACACAGTTGGTTATATAAGCTTATGTTAAGGATGTATGGCATGTACAGTCTGATACAAAAATAATGTAAATCTAGATACAATCAATGATCAAAATCAAATCAATTATTCACTTTAAATGCTTATAAGAAAGTCAAATTGGTTTAAATACTACATAAACTATAAAAATACTTTTGTTTAATACCTTATTTCCCATTATTGACTGTTATTTTAGAATTTTAGCCAAAAAATTAAAATTTGTATTGATAATACGAAAAATGTTAATTCTGAATTCATCTGTCAGATATAAAAACAAAAGAAGTATTTTATTGTTATAAATGACATAAATTAAAATATTTTTAAATAATAATATTTAGAACATATGTGGAACATACAAATGTAATGAAAATAACTATTAGTACTTCATATGCTTACATATATGAAAAAATATGTAATAAAAACATTTCAGTACGCCATTTTTTTTATATTTTTCACCAATAATAATTTTTTTTTTCACAATTTAGTTCTGTATGGCTATAATTTTTTTTATGAAAATTGTTGCTAAATATGTAAGTGACGTATTGTGAAAATTTCAGATTTTTCTCGATGCTTGAACCATGTGTTTTATTGGACTTTAACCGTAAATACACCATTCTGCCATAAGAGCCCATGTTAATTTATAAAAATAATAACTTTTTTGTGTGGGTACTTAAGATTTATAAAGGAGTAATGTCCGGTATTATAAAGGAGCTAACAAAATTTGCTAGCTAGCAATTACTTTCAAATGGGGTATTAATTCTGTACTAGTATCTATGGATTAGTTATGGAATTTAGAGCAGTGACACTTTAACTAATTGTAACACGGTTGGCATCTTTCACCGTACAAAATAATTTTCATTAACTTTCAAACTACATATGTTGTAAAACTTTTTGAAATTTTGTGTGGGTACTTAAGATTTATAAAGGAGTAACTTCTCCAAATTTCAACTATTTCTCGTTGAAATTAGATATCTGCCATGCATCCTTAAAATGTTGACTCAAAGACATCAGTGACGCAATGTGTTTAGTAAGTATCGTAAAGTATACATCGATTATTTATATTATAAAGAAGGTAAGTACTAATCAATAGTACAATTAATACTTGTGTACATAAACAGGTAACAAACATTAAATCAGAACATAATCGGAATGTTGTTAATGGGCCTTTAATTTTATCGCACTGAATCGCGAAATTAGAGTGTCTATCGTCAAGTCAATTGACCGCCGGTCACTTGTTGTCCAGTGCAAAATGTCTCTACGGGCCGCCGTTAACGTGTTAATGAGCCTTTAATTTTATCGAACCGAATCGCGAAATAAGGGTCTCTTATCGTCAAGGCAATCGACCGCCGGTTATTTGTTGTCCAGTGCAAAATCTCTGCGGGCCGCCGTTTACGTGTTAATGGGCCTTTAATTTTATCGCACCGAATCGCGAAATTAGGGTGACTGTAATCAAGGCAATCGAACGCCGGTCATTTCTTGTCCAGTGCTTAATCTCTCTTCGGGCCGCCGTTTACGTGTTAAAGGTCCTTTAATATTATCGCACCGAATCGAGAATTTAGGATCTCTATCGTCAAGGCAATCGACCGCCGGTCATTTGTTGTCCAGTGCATAATCTCTTCGGGCCGCCGTTTACGTGTTAATGGGCCATTAATTTTATCGCACTGAATCGCGAAATAAGGGTGTCTGTCATCAAGGCAATTAAACGCCGGTCACCTAGTTGTCCAGTGCAAAATCTCTACAGGCCGCCGTTTACGTGTTAATGGGCCTTTAATTTTATCGCATCGAATCACGAATTTAGGGTGTCTATCGTCAAGGCCATCGACCGCCGGTCACTTGTTGTCCGGTGCAAAATTTCTCTGCGGGCGGCCGTTTACGTGTTAATAGGCTTTTAATTTTATCGCACTAAATCGCGAAATTAGGGTGTCTATCGTCAAGGCAATCGACCGCCGGTCATTTGTTGTCCAGTGCATAATCTCTGCGGGCGGCCGTTTACGTGTCAATGGGATTTTTATTTTATCGCACTGAATCGCGAAATAAGGGTGTCTGTCATCAAGGCAATTAAACGCCGGTCATTTGTTGTCCAGTGCATAATCTCTGCGGGCGGCCGTATACGTGTCAATGGGATTTTTATTTTATCGCACTGAATCGCGAAATAAGGGTGTCTGTCATCAAGGCAATTAAACGCCGGTCATTTGTTGTCCAGTGCATAATCTCTCTTCGGGCCGCCGTTTACGTGTTAATGGACCTTTAATTTTATCGCACCGAATGACAAATTTAGGGTGTCTATCGTCAAGGCCATCGACCGCCGGTCACTTGTTGTCCAGTGCAAAATTTCTCTGCGGGCGGCCGTTTACGTGTTAATGGGATTTTAATTTTATCGCACTAAATCGCGAAATTGGGGTGTCTATCGTCAAGGCAATCGACCGCCGGTCAGTTGTTGTCCAGTGCAAAATCTCTGCGGGCGGCCGTTTACGGGTAAATAGGTCTTTATTTTTATCAAACCGAATCGCGAAATTAGTGTGACTGTAATCAAGGCAATCGACCGCCGGTTATTTGTTGTCCATTGCAAAATCTCTGCAGGCCTCCGTTTACGTGTTAATGGGCCTTTAATATTATCGTACCGAATCGAGAATTTAGGATGTCTATCGTCAAGGCAATCGACCGCCGGTCATTTGTTGTCCGGTGCATAATCTCTCTTCGGGCCGCCGTTTACGTGTTAATGGGCCATTAATTTTATCGCACTGAATCGCGAAATAAGGGTGTCTGTCATCAAGGCAATTAAACACCGGTCACTTGTTGTCCAGTGCAAAATCTCTCTACAGGCCGCCGTTAACGTGTTAATGGGCCTTTAATATTATCGCACCGAATCGAGAATTTAGGATGTCTATCGTCAAGGCAATCGACCGCCGGTCATTTGTTGTCCATTGCAAAATCTCTCTGCGGGCCGCCGTTTACGTCTAAATGAGCCTTTAATATTATCGCACCGAATCGAGAATTTAGGATGTCTATCGTCAAGGCAATCGACCGCCGGTCATTTGTTGTCCGGTGCATAATCTCTCTTCGGGCCGCCGTTTACGTGTTAATGGGCCATTAATTTTATCGCACCGAATCGAGAATTTAGGATGTCTATCTTCAAGGTAATCGACCGCCGGTCACTTGTTGTCCAGTGCAAAATCTCTCTGCAGGCCGTCGTTTACGTGTTAATGGGCCATTAATTTTATCGCACTGAATCGCGAATTAAGGGTGTCTGTAATCAAGGCAATCGACCGCCGGTTATTTGTTGTCCATTGCAAAATCTCTACAGGCCGCCGTTAACGTGTTAATGGGCCTTTAATATTATCGCACCCAATCGAGAATTTAGGATGTCTATCGTCAAGGCAATCGACCGCCGGTCATTTGTTGTCCATTGCAAAATCTCTCTGCGGGCCGCCGTTTACGTCTAAATGGGCCTTTAATTTTATCGCACCGAATCACGAAATTAGGATGTCTATCGTCAAGGCAATCGACCGCCGGTCTTTTTTCGTCCAGTGCATAATCTCTCTTCGGACCGCCGTTTACGTGTTAATGGGCCTTTAATTTTATCGCACCGAATCGCGAAATTAGGGTGTCTATCGTCAAGGCAATCCACCGCCGGTTATTTGTTGTCCATTGCAAAATCTCTCTGCAGGCCTCCGTTTACGTGTTAATGTGCCTTTAATATTATCGTACCGAATCGAGAATTTAGGATGTCTATCGTCAAGGCAATCGACCGCCGGTCATTTGTTGTCCGGTGCATAATCTCTCTGCAGGCCGTCGTTTACGTGTTAATGGGCCATTAATTTTATCGCACTGAATCGCGAATTAAGGGTGTCTGTAATCAAGGCAATCGACCGCCGGTTATTTGTTGTCCATTGCAAAATCTCTACAGGCCGCCGTTAACGTGTTAATGGGCCTTTAATATTATCGCACCCAATCGAGAATTTAGGATGTCTATCGTCAAGGCAATCGACCGCCGGTCATTTGTTGTCCATTGCAAAATCTCTCTGCGGGTCGCCGTTTACGTCTAAATTGGCCTTTAATATTATCGCACCGAATCGAGAATTTAGGATGTCTATCTTCAAGGCAATCGACCGCCGGTCATTTGTCGTCCAGTGCATAATCTCTCTTCGGACCGCCGTTTACGTGTTAATGGGCCTTTAATTTTATCGCACCGAATCGCGAAATTAGGGTGTCTATCGTCAAGGCGATCGACCGGCGGTCATTTGTTGTCCAGTGCATAATCTCTCTGCGTGCGGCCGTTTACGTGTCAATGGGCCTTTAATATTATCGTACCGAATCGAGAATTTAGGATGTCTATCGTCAAGGCAATCGACCGCCGGTCATTTGTTGTCCGGTGCATAATCTCTCTTCGGGCCGCCGTTTACGTGTTAATGGGGCATTAATTTTATCGCACCGAATCGAGAATTTAGGATGTCTATCTTCAAGGTAATCGACCGCCGGTCACTTGTTGTTCAGTGCAAAATTTCTCTGCGGGCGGCCGTTTACGTGTTAATGGGCTTTTAATTTTATCGCACTAAATCGCGAAATTGGGGTGTCTATCGTCAAGGCAATCGACCGCCGGTCAGTTGTTGTCCAGTGCAAAATCTCTGCGGGCGGCCGTTTACGGGTAAATAGGCCTTTATTTTTATCGCACCGAATCACGAAATTAGTGTGACTGTAATCAAGGAAATCGACCGCCGGTTATTTGTTGTCCATTGCAAAATCTCTCTGCAGGCCTCCGTTTACGTGTTAATGGGCCTTTAATTTTATCGCACCGAATCGCGAAATTAGGGTGTCTATCGTCAAGGCAATCGACCGGCGGTCATTTGTTGTCCAGTGCATAATCTCTCTGCGGGCGGCCGTTTACGTGTCAATGGGATTTTTATTTTATCGCACTGAATCGCGAAATAAGGGTGTCTGTCATCAAGGCAATTGAACGCCGGTCACTTGTTGTCCAGTGCAAAATCTTTCTGCGGGCCGCCGTTTACGTGTTAAAGGGCTTTTAATATTATCGCACCGAATCGAGAATTTAGGATGTCTAACGTCAAGGCAATCGACTGTCGGTCATTTGTTGTCCATTGCAAAATCTCTCTGCGGGCCGCCGTTTACGTCTAAATGGGCCTTTAATATTATCGCACCGAATCGAGAATTTAGGATGTATATCGTCAAGGCAATCGACCGCCGGTCATTTGTTGTCCAGTGCATAATCTCTCTTCGGGCCGCCGTTTACGTGTTAATGGGCCATTAATTTTATCGCACCGAATCGAGAATTTAGGATGTCTATCTTCAAGGTAATCGACCGCCGGTCACTTGTTGTCCAGTGCAAAATCTCTCTGCAGGCCGTCGTTTACGTGTTAATGGGCCATTAATTTTATCGCACTGAATCGCGAATTAAGGGTGTCTGTAATCAAGGCAATCGACCGCCGGTTATTTGTTGTCCATTGCAAGATCTCTACAGGTCGCCGTTAACGTGTTAATGGGCCTTTAATATTATCGCACCCAATCGAGAATTTAGGATGTCTATCGTCAAGGCAATCGACCGCCGGTCATTTGTTGTCCATTGCAAAATCTCTCTGCGGCCCGCCGTTTACGTCTAAATGGGCCTTTAATATTATCGCACCGAATTGAGAATTTAGGATGTTTATCTTCAAGGCAATCGACCGCCGGTCATTTGTCGTCCAGTGCATAATCTCTCTTCGGACCGCCGTTTACGTGTTAATGGGCCTTTAATTTTATCGCACCGAATCACGAAATTAGGATGTCTATCGTCAAGGCAATCGACCGCCGGTCTTTTTTCGTCCAGTGCATAATCTCTCTTCGGACCGCAGTTTACGTGTTAATGGGCCATTAATTTTATCGCACTGAATCGCGAAATAAGGATGTCTGTCATCAAGGCAATTAAACGCCGGTCACCTAGTTGTCCAGTGCAAAATCTCTCTACAGACCGCCGTTTACGTGTTAATGGGCCTTTAATTTTATCGCATCGAATCACGAATTTAGGGTGTCTATCGTCAAGGCAATCGACCGCCGGTCATTTGTTGTCCATTGCAAAATCTCTCTGCGGGCCGCCGTTTACGTCTAAATGGGCCTTTAATATTATCGCACCGAATCGAGAATTTAGGATGTCTATCGTCAAGGCCATCGACCGCCGGTCACTTGTTGTCCAGTGCAAAATTTCTCTGCGGGCGGCCGTTGACGTGTTAATGGGCTTTTAATTTTATCGCACCGAATCGCGAAATTAGGGTGTCTATCGTCAAGGCAATCGACCGCCGGTCACTTGTTGTCCAGTGCAAAATCTCTCTGCAGGCCGTCGTTTACGTGTTAATGGGCCATTAATTTTATCGCATTGAATCGCGAATTAAGGGTGTCTGTAATCAAGGCAATCGACCGCCGGTTATTTGTTGTCCATTGCAAAATCTCTACAGACCGCCGTTAACGTGTTAATGGGCCTTTAATATTATCGCACCGAATCGAGAATTTAGGATGTCTATCGTCAAGGCAATCGACCGCCGGTCATTTGTTGTCCATTGCAAAATCTCTCTGCGGGCCGCCGTTTACGTCTAAATGAGCCTTTAATATTATCGCACCGAATCGAGAATTTAGGATGTCTATCTTCAAGGTAATCGACCGCCGGTCACTTGTTGTCCAGTGCAAAATCTCTCTGCAGGCCGTCGTTTACGTGTTAATGGGCCATTAATTTTATCGCACTGAATCGCGAATTAAGGGTGTCTGTAATCAAGGCAATCGACCGCCGGTTATTTGTTGTCCATTGCAAAATCTCTACAGGCCCCCGTTAACGTGTTAATGGGCCTTTAATATTATCGCACCCAATCGAGAATTTAGGATGTCTATCGTCAAGGCAATCGACCGCCGGTCATTTGTTGTCCATTGCAAAATCTCTCTGCGGGCCGCCGTTTACGTCTAAATGGGCCTTTAATTTTATCGCACCGAATCACGAAATTAGGATGTCTATCGTCAAGGCAATCGACCGCCGGTCTTTTTTCGTCCAGTGCATAATCTCTCTTCGGACCGCCGTTTACGTGTTAATGGGCCTTTAATTTTATCGCACCGAATCGCGAAATTAGGGTGTCTATCGTCAAGGCAATCCACCGCCGGTTATTTGTTGTCCATTGCAAAATCTCTCTGCAGGCCTCCGTTTACGTGTTAATGGGCCTTTAATATTATCGTACCGAATCGAGAATTTAGGATGTCTATCGTCAAGGCAATCGACCGCCGGTCATTTGTTGTCCGGTGCATAATCTCTCTGCAGGCCGTCGTTTACGTGTTAATGGGCCATTAATTTTATCGCACTGAATCGCGAATTAAGGGTGTCTGTAATCAAGGCAATCGACCGCCGGTTATTTGTTGTCCATTGCAAAATCTCTACAGGCCGCCGTTAACGTGTTAATGGGCCTTTAATATTATCGCACCCAATCGAGAATTTAGGATGTCTATCGTCAAGGCAATCGACCGCCGGTCATTTGTTGTCCATTGCAAAATCTCTCTGCGGGTCGCCGTTTACGTCTAAATTGGCCTTTAATATTATCGCACCGAATCGAGAATTTAGGGTGTCTATCGTCAAGGCAATCGACCGCCGGTCACTTGTTGTCCAGTGCAAAATCTCTCTGCAGGCCGTCGTTTACGTGTTAATGGGCCTTTAATTTTATCGCACTGAATCGCGAATTAAGGGTGTCTGTAATCAAGGCAATCGACCGCCGGTTATTTGTTGTCCATTGCAAAATCTCTACAGGCCGCCGTTAACGTGTTAATGGGCCTTTAATATTATCGCACCCAATCGAGAATTTAGGATGTCTATCGTCAAGGCAATCGACCGCCGGTCATTTGTTGTCCATTGCAAAATCTCTCTGCGGGCCGCCGTTTACGTCTAAATGGGCCTTTAATTTTATCGCACCGAATCACGAAATTAGGATGTCTATCGTCAAGGCAATCGACCGCCGGTCTTTTTTCGTCCAGTGCATAATCTCTCTTCGGACCGCCGTTTACGTGTTAATGGGCCTTTAATTTTATCGCACCGAATCGCGAAATTAGGGTGTCTATCGTCAAGGCAATCCACCGCCGGTTATTTGTTGTCCATTGCAAAATCTCTCTGCAGGCCTCCGTTTACGTGTTAATGGGCCTTTAATATTATCGTACCGAATCGAGAATTTAGGATGTCTATCGTCAAGGCAATCGACCGCCGGTCATTTGTTGTCCGGTGCATAATCTCTCTGCAGGCCGTCGTTTACGTGTTAATGGGCCATTAATTTTATCGCACTGAATCGCGAATTAAGGGTGTCTGTAATCAAGGCAATCGACCGCCGGTTATTTGTTGTCCATTGCAAAATCTCTACAGGCCGCCGTTAACGTGTTAATGGGCTTTTAATATTATCGCACCGAATCGAGAATTTAGGATGTCTAACGTCAAGGCAATCGACTGTCGGTCATTTGTTGTCCATTGCAAAATCTCTCTGCGGGCCGCCGTTTACGTCTAAATGGGCCTTTAATATTATCGCACCGAATCGAGAATTTAGGATGTATATCGTCAAGGCAATCGACCGCCGGTCATTTGTTGTCCAGTGCATAATCTCTCTTCGGGCCGCCGTTTACGTGTTAATGGGCCATTAATTTTATCGCACCGAATCGAGAATTTAGGATGTCTATCTTCAAGGTAATCGACCGCCGGTCACTTGTTGTCCAGTGCAAAATCTCTCTGCAGGCCGTCGTTTACGTGTTAATGGGCCATTAATTTTATCGCACTGAATCGCGAATTAAGGGTGTCTGTAATCAA
The DNA here is from genome assembly GCA_961205875.1 of Sialis fuliginosa. NCBI lineage: Eukaryota > Metazoa > Arthropoda > Insecta > Megaloptera > Sialidae > Sialis > Sialis fuliginosa. Next base: position 79,913 of record OY540816.1, on the reverse strand, counting down.
GGCAATCGACCGCCGGTTATTTGTTGTCCATTGCAAGATCTCTACAGGTCGCCGTTAACGTGTTAATGGGCCTTTAATATTATCGCACCCAATCGAGAATTTAGGATGTCTATCGTCAAGGCAATCGACCGCCGGTCATTTGTTGTCCATTGCAAAATCTCTCTGCGGGCCGCCGTTTACGTCTAAATGGGCCTTTAATATTATCGCACCGAATTGAGAATTTAGGATGTTTATCTTCAAGGCAATCGACCGCCGGTCATTTGTCGTCCAGTGCATAATCTCTCTTCGGACCGCCGTTTACGTGTTAATGGGCCTTTAATTTTATCGCACCGAATCACGAAATTAGGATGTCTATCGTCAAGGCAATCGACCGCCGGTCTTTTTTCGTCCAGTACATAATCTCTCTTCGGACCGCAGTTTACGTGTTAATGGGCCATTAATTTTATCGCACTGAATCGCGAAATAAGGATGTCTGTCATCAAGGCAATTAAACGCCGGTCACCTAGTTGTCCAGTGCAAAATCTCTCTACAGACCGCCGTTTACGTGTTAATGGGCCTTTAATTTTATCGCATCGAATCACGAATTTAGGGTGTCTATCGTCAAGGCAATCGACCGCCGGTCATTTGTTGTCCATTGCAAAATCTCTCTGCGGGCCGCCGTTTACGTCTAAATGGGCCTTTAATATTATCGCACCGAATCGAGAATTTAGGATGTCTATCGTCAAGGCCATCGACCGCCGGTCACTTGTTGTCCAGTGCAAAATTTCTCTGCGGGCGGCCGTTGACGTGTTAATGGGCTTTTAATTTTATCGCACCGAATCGCGAAATTAGGGTGTCTATCGTCAAGGCAATCGACCGCCGGTCACTTGTTGTCCAGTGCAAAATCTCTCTGCAGGCCGTCGTTTACGTGTTAATGGGCCATTAATTTTATCGCATTGAATCGCGAATTAAGGGTGTCTGTAATCAAGGCAATCGACCGCCGGTTATTTGTTGTCCATTGCAAAATCTCTACAGGCCGCCGTTAACGTGTTAATGGGCCTTTAATATTATCGCACCGAATCGAGAATTTAGGATGTCTATCGTCAAGGCAATCGACCGCCGGTCATTTGTTGTCCATTGCAAAATCTCTCTGCGGGCCGCCGTTTACGTCTAAATGAGCCTTTAATATTATCGCACCGAATCGAGAATTTAGGATGTCTATCGTCAAGGCAATCGACCGCCGGTCATTTGTTGTCCGGTGCATAATCTCTCTTCGGGCCGCCGTTTACGTGTTAATGGGCCATTAATTTTATCGCACCGAATCGAGAATTTAGGATGTCTATCTTCAAGGTAATCGACCGCCGGTCACTTGTTGTCCAGTGCAAAATCTCTCTGCAGGCCGTCGTTTACGTGTTAATGGGCCATTAATTTTATCGCACTGAATCGCGAATTAAGGGTGTCTGTAATCAAGGCAATCGACCGCCGGTTATTTGTTGTCCATTGCAAAATCTCTACAGGCCGCCGTTAACGTGTTAATGGGCCTTTAATATTATCGCACCCAATCGAGAATTTAGGATGTCTATCGTCAAGGCAATCGACCGCCGGTCATTTGTTGTCCATTGCAAAATCTCTCTGCGGGCCGCCGTTTACGTCTAAATGGGCCTTTAATTTTATCGCACCGAATCACGAAATTAGGATGTCTATCGTCAAGGCAATCGACCGCCGGTCTTTTTTCGTCCAGTGCATAATCTCTCTTCGGACCGCCGTTTACGTGTTAATGGGCCTTTAATTTTATCGCACCGAATCGCGAAATTAGGGTGTCTATCGTCAAGGCAATCCACCGCCGGTTATTTGTTGTCCATTGCAAAATCTCTCTGCAGGCCTCCGTTTACGTGTTAATGGGCCTTTAATATTATCGTACCGAATCGAGAATTTAGGATGTCTATCGTCAAGGCAATCGACCGCCGGTCATTTGTTGTCCGGTGCATAATCTCTCTGCAGGCCGTCGTTTACGTGTTAATGGGCCATTAATTTTATCGCACTGAATCGCGAATTAAGGGTGTCTGTAATCAAGGCAATCGACCGCCGGTTATTTGTTGTCCATTGCAAAATCTCTACAGGCCGCCGTTAACGTGTTAATGGGCCTTTAATATTATCGCACCCAATCGAGAATTTAGGATGTCTATCGTCAAGGCAATCGACCGCCGGTCATTTGTTGTCCATTGCAAAATCTCTCTGCGGGTCGCCGTTTACGTCTAAATTGGCCTTTAATATTATCGCACCGAATCGAGAATTTAGGGTGTCTATCGTCAAGGCAATCGACCGCCGGTCACTTGTTGTCCAGTGCAAAATCTCTCTGCAGGCCGTCGTTTACGTGTTAATGGGCCTTTAATTTTATCGCACCGAATCGCGAAATTAGGGTGTCTATCGTCAAGGCGATCGACCGGCGGTCATTTGTTGTCCAGTGCATAATCTCTCTGCGTGCGGCCGTTTACGTGTCAATGGGCCTTTAATATTATCGTACCGAATCGAGAATTTAGGATGTCTATCGTCAAGGCAATCGACCGCCGGTCATTTGTTGTCCGGTGCATAATCTCTCTTCGGGCCGCCGTTTACGTGTTAATGGGGCATTAATTTTATCGCACCGAATCGAGAATTTAGGATGTCTATCTTCAAGGTAATCGACCGCCGGTCACTTGTTGTTCAGTGCAAAATTTCTCTGCGGGCGGCCGTTTACGTGTTAATGGGCTTTTAATTTTATCGCACTAAATCGCGAAATTGGGGTGTCTATCGTCAAGGCAATCGACCGCCGGTCAGTTGTTGTCCAGTGCAAAATCTCTGCGGGCGGCCGTTTACGGGTAAATAGGCCTTTATTTTTATCGCACCGAATCACGAAATTAGTGTGACTGTAATCAAGGAAATCGACCGCCGGTTATTTGTTGTCCATTGCAAAATCTCTCTGCAGGCCTCCGTTTACGTGTTAATGGGCCTTTAATTTTATCGCACCGAATCGCGAAATTAGGGTGTCTATCGTCAAGGCAATCGACCGGCGGTCATTTGTTGTCCAGTGCATAATCTCTCTGCGGGCGGCCGTTTACGTGTCAATGGGATTTTTATTTTATCGCACTGAATCGCGAAATAAGGGTGTCTGTCATCAAGACAATTGAACGCCGGTCACTTGTTGTCCAGTGCAAAATCTTTCTGCGGGCCGCCGTTTACGTGTTAAAGGGCTTTTAATATTATCGCACCGAATCGAGAATTTAGGATGTCTAACGTCAAGGCAATCGACTGTCGGTCATTTGTTGTCCATTGCAAAATCTCTCTGCGGGCCGCCGTTTACGTCTAAATGGGCCTTTAATATTATCGCACCGAATCGAGAATTTAGGATGTATATCGTCAAGGCAATCGACCGCCGGTCATTTGTTGTCCGGTGCATAATCTCTCTGCAGGCCGTCGTTTACGTGTTAATGGGCCATTAATTTTATCGCACTGAATCGCGAATTAAGGGTGTCTGTAATCAAGGCAATCGACCGCCGGTTATTTGTTGTCCATTGCAAAATCTCTACAGGCCGCCGTTAACGTGTTAATGGGCCTTTAATATTATCGCACCCAATCGAGAATTTAGGATGTCTATCGTCAAGGCAATCGACCGCCGGTCATTTGTTGTCCATTGCAAAATCTCTCTGCGGGCCGCCGTTTACGTCTAAATGGGCCTTTAATTTTATCGCACCGAATCACGAAATTAGGATGTCTATCGTCAAGGCAATCGACCGCCGGTCTTTTTTCGTCCAGTGCATAATCTCTCTTCGGACCGCCGTTTACGTGTTAATGGGCCTTTAATTTTATCGCACCGAATCGCGAAATTAGGGTGTCTATCGTCAAGGCAATCCACCGCCGGTTATTTGTTGTCCATTGCAAAATCTCTCTGCAGGCCTCCGTTTACGTGTTAATGGGCCTTTAATATTATCGTACCGAATCGAGAATTTAGGATGTCTATCGTCAAGGCAATCGACCGCCGGTCATTTGTTGTCCGGTGCATAATCTCTCTGCAGGCCGTCGTTTACGTGTTAATGGGCCATTAATTTTATCGCACTGAATCGCGAATTAAGGGTGTCTGTAATCAAGGCAATCGACCGCCGGTTATTTGTTGTCCATTGCAAAATCTCTCTGCGGGTCGCCGTTTACGTCTAAATTGGCCTTTAATATTATCGCACCGAATCGAGAATTTAGGATGTCTATCTTCAAGGCAATCGACCGCCGGTCATTTGTCGTCCAGTGCATAATCTCTCTTCGGACCGCCGTTTACGTGTTAATGGGCCTTTAATTTTATCGCACCGAATCGCGAAATTAGGGTGTCTATCGTCAAGGCGATCGACCGGCGGTCATTTGTTGTCCAATGCATAATCTCTCTGCGTGCGGCCGTTTACGTGTCAATGGGCCTTTAATATTATCGTACCGAATCGAGAATTTAGGATGTCTATCGTCAAGGCAATCGACCGCCGGTCATTTGTTGTCCGGTGCATAATCTCTCTTCGGGCCGCCGTTTACGTGTTAATGGGGCATTAATTTTATCGCACCGAATCGAGAATTTAGGATGTCTATCTTCAAGGTAATCGACCGCCGGTCACTTGTTGTTCAGTGCAAAATTTCTCTGCGGGCGGCCGTTTACGTGTTAATGGGCTTTTAATTTTATCGCACTAAATCGCGAAATTGGGGTGTCTATCGTCAAGGCAATCGACCGCCGGTCAGTTGTTGTCCAGTGCAAAATCTCTGCGGGCGGCCGTTTACGGGTAAATAGGCCTTTATTTTTATCGCACCGAATCACGAAATTAGTGTGACTGTAATCAAGGAAATCGACCGCCGGTTATTTGTTGTCCATTGCAAAATCTCTCTGCAGGCCTCCGTTTACGTGTTAATGGGCCTTTAATTTTATCGCACCGAATCGCGAAATTAGGGTGTCTATCGTCAAGGCAATCGACCGGCGGTCATTTGTTGTCCAGTGCATAATCTCTCTGCGGGCGGCCGTTTACGTGTCAATGGGATTTTTATTTTATCGCACTGAATCGCGAAATAAGGGTGTCTGTCATCAAGGCAATTGAACGCCGGTCACTTGTTGTCCAGTGCAAAATCTTTCTGCGGGCCGCCGTTTACGTGTTAAAGGGCTTTTAATATTATCGCACCGAATCGAGAATTTAGGATGTCTAATGTCAAGGCAATCGACTGTCGGTCATTTGTTGTCCATTGCAAAATCTCTCTGCGGGCCGCCGTTTACGTCTAAATGGGCCTTTAATATTATCGCACCGAATCGAGAATTTAGGATGTATATCGTCAAGGCAATCGACCGCCGGTCATTTGTTGTCCAGTGCATAATCTCTCTTCGGGCCGCCGTTTACGTGTTAATGGGCCATTAATTTTATCGCACCGAATCGAGAATTTAGGATGTCTATCTTCAAGGTAATCGACCGCCGGTCACTTGTTGTCCAGTGCAAAATCTCTCTGCAGGCCGTCGTTTACGTGTTAATGGGCCATTAATTTTATCGCACTGAATCGCGAATTAAGGGTGTCTGTAATCAAGGCAATCGACCGCCGGTTATTTGTTGTCCATTGCAAGATCTCTACAGGTCGCCGTTAACGTGTTAATGGGCCTTTAATATTATCGCACCCAATCGAGAATTTAGGATGTCTATCGTCAAGGCAATCGACCGCCGGTCATTTGTTGTCCATTGCAAAATCTCTCTGCGGGCCGCCGTTTACGTCTAAATGGGCCTTTAATATTATCGCACCGAATTGAGAATTTAGGATGTTTATCTTCAAGGCAATCGACCGCCGGTCATTTGTCGTCCAGTGCATAATCTCTCTTCGGACCGCCGTTTACGTGTTAATGGGCCTTTAATTTTATCGCACCGAATCACGAAATTAGGATGTCTATCGTCAAGGCAATCGACCGCCGGTCTTTTTTCGTCCAGTGCATAATCTCTCTTCGGACCGCAGTTTACGTGTTAATGGGCCATTAATTTTATCGCACTGAATCGCGAAATAAGGATGTCTGTCATCAAGGCAATTAAACGCCGGTCACCTAGTTGTCCAGTGCAAAATCTCTCTACAGACCGCCGTTTACGTGTTAATGGGCCTTTAATTTTATCGCATCGAATCACGAATTTAGGGTGTCTATCGTCAAGGCAATCGACCGCCGGTCAGTTGTTGTCCATTGCAAAATCTCTCTGCGGGCCGCCGTTTACGTCTAAATGGGCCTTTAATATTATCGCACCGAATCGAGAATTTAGGATGTCTATCGTCAAGGCCATCGACCGCCGGTCACTTGTTGTCCAGTGCAAAATTTCTCTGCGGGCGGCCGTTGACGTGTTAATGGGCTTTTAATTTTATCGCACCGAATCGCGAAATTAGGGTGTCTATCGTCAAGGCAATCGACCGCCGGTCACTTGTTGTCCAGTGCAAAATCTCTCTGCAGGCCGTCGTTTACGTGTTAATGGGCCATTAATTTTATCGCATTGAATCGCGAATTAAGGGTGTCTGTAATCAAGGCAATCGACCGCCGGTTATTTGTTGTCCATTGCAAAATCTCTACAGGCCGCCGTTAACGTGTTAATGGGCCTTTAATATTATCGCACCGAATCGAGAATTTAGGATGTCTATCGTCAAGGCAATCGACCGCCGGTCATTTGTTGTCCATTGCAAAATCTCTCTGCGGGCCGCCGTTTACGTCTAAATGAGCCTTTAATATTATCGCACCGAATCGAGAATTTAGGATGTCTATCTTCAAGGCAATCGACCGCCGGTCATTTGTTGTCCGGTGCATAATCTCTCTTCGGGCCGCCGTTTACGTGTTAATGGGCCATTAATTTTATCGCACCGAATCGAGAATTTAGGATGTCTATCTTCAAGGTAATCGACCGCCGGTCACTTGTTGTCCAGTGCAAAATCTCTCTGCAGGCCGTCGTTTACGTGTTAATGGGCCATTAATTTTATCGCACTGAATCGCGAATTAAGGGTGTCTGTAATCAAGGCAATCGACCGCCGGTTATTTGTTGTCCATTGCAAAATCTCTACAGGCCGCCGTTAACGTGTTAATGGGCCTTTAATATTATCGTACCGAATCGAGAATTTAGGATGTCTATCGTCAAGGCAATCGACCGCCGGTCATTTGTTGTCCGGTGCATAATCTCTCTTCGGGCCGCCGTTTACGTGTTAATGGGCCATTAATTTTATCGCACCGAATCGAGAATTTAGGATGTCTATCTTCAAGGTAATCGACCGCCGGTCACTTGTTGTCCAGTGCAAAATCTCTCTGCAGGCCGTCGTTTACGTGTTAATGGGCCATTAATTTTATCGCACTGAATCGCGAATTAAGGGTGTCTGTAATCAAGGCAATCGACCGCCGGTTATTTGTTGTCCATTGCAAAATCTCTACAGGCCGCCGTTAACGTGTTAATGGGCCTTTAATATTATCGCACCCAATCGAGAATTTAGGATGTCTATCGTCAAGGCAATCGACCGCCGGTCATTTGTTGTCCATTGCAAAATCTCTCTGCGGGCCGCCGTTTACGTCTAAATGGGCCTTTAATTTTATCGCACCGAATCACGAAATTAGGATGTCTATCGTCAAGGCAATCGACCGCCGGTCTTTTTTCGTCCAGTGCATAATCTCTCTTCGGACCGCCGTTTACGTGTTAATGGGCCTTTAATTTTATCGCACCGAATCGCGAAATTAGGGTGTCTATCGTCAAGGCAATCCACCGCCGGTTATTTGTTGTCCATTGCAAAATCTCTCTGCAGGCCTCCGTTTACGTGTTAATGGGCCTTTAATATTATCGTACCGAATCGAGAATTTAGGATGTCTATCGTCAAGGCAATCGACCGCCGGTCATTTGTTGTCCGGTGCATAATCTCTCTGCAGGCCGTCGTTTACGTGTTAATGGGCCATTAATTTTATCGCACTGAATCGCGAATTAAGGGTGTCTGTAATCAAGGCAATCGACCGCCGGTTATTTGTTGTCCATTGCAAAATCTCTACAGGCCGCCGTTAACGTGTTAATGGGCCTTTAATATTATCGCACCCAATCGAGAATTTAGGATGTCTATCGTCAAGGCAATCGACCGCCGGTCATTTGTTGTCCATTGCAAAATCTCTCTGCGGGTCGCCGTTTACGTCTAAATTGGCCTTTAATATTATCGCACCGAATCGAGAATTTAGGGTGTCTATCGTCAAGGCAATCGACCGCCGGTCACTTGTTGTCCAGTGCAAAATCTCTCTGCAGGCCGTCGTTTACGTGTTAATGGGCCTTTAATTTTATCGCACCGAATCGCGAAATTAGGGTGTCTATCGTCAAGGCGATCGACCGGCGGTCATTTGTTGTCCAGTGCATAATCTCTCTGCGTGCGGCCGTTTACGTGTCAATGGGCCTTTAATATTATCGTACCGAATCGAGAATTTAGGATGTCTATCGTCAAGGCAATCGACCGCCGGTCATTTGTTGTCCGGTGCATAATCTCTCTTCGGGCCGCCGTTTACGTGTTAATGGGGCATTAATTTTATCGCACCGAATCGAGAATTTAGGATGTCTATCTTCAAGGTAATCGACCGCCGGTCACTTGTTGTTCAGTGCAAAATTTCTCTGCGGGCGGCCGTTTACGTGTTAATGGGCTTTTAATTTTATCGCACTAAATCGCGAAATTGGGGTGTCTATCGTCAAGGCAATCGACCGCCGGTCAGTTGTTGTCCAGTGCAAAATCTCTGCGGGCGGCCGTTTACGGGTAAATAGGCCTTTATTTTTATCGCACCGAATCACGAAATTAGTGTGACTGTAATCAAGGAAATCGACCGCCGGTTATTTGTTGTCCATTGCAAAATCTCTCTGCAGGCCTCCGTTTACGTGTTAATGGGCCTTTAATTTTATCGCACCGAATCGCGAAATTAGGGTGTCTATCGTCAAGGCAATCGACCGGCGGTCATTTGTTGTCCAGTGCATAATCTCTCTGCGGGCGGCCGTTTACGTGTCAATGGGATTTTTATTTTATCGCACTGAATCGCGAAATAAGGGTGTCTGTCATCAAGACAATTGAACGCCGGTCACTTGTTGTCCAGTGCAAAATCTTTCTGCGGGCCGCCGTTTACGTGTTAAAGGGCTTTTAATATTATCGCACCGAATCGAGAATTTAGGATGTCTAACGTCAAGGCAATCGACTGTCGGTCATTTGTTGTCCATTGCAAAATCTCTCTGCGGGCCGCCGTTTACGTCTAAATGGGCCTTTAATATTATCGCACCGAATCGAGAATTTAGGATGTATATCGTCAAGGCAATCGACCGCCGGTCATTTGTTGTCCGGTGCATAATCTCTCTGCAGGCCGTCGTTTACGTGTTAATGGGCCATTAATTTTATCGCACTGAATCGCGAATTAAGGGTGTCTGTAATCAAGGCAATCGACCGCCGGTTATTTGTTGTCCATTGCAAAATCTCTACAGGCCGCCGTTAACGTGTTAATGGGCCTTTAATATTATCGCACCCAATCGAGAATTTAGGATGTCTATCGTCAAGGCAATCGACCGCCGGTCATTTGTTGTCCATTGCAAAATCTCTCTGCGGGCCGCCGTTTACGTCTAAATGGGCCTTTAATTTTATCGCACCGAATCACGAAATTAGGATGTCTATCGTCAAGGCAATCGACCGCCGGTCTTTTTTCGTCCAGTGCATAATCTCTCTTCGGACCGCCGTTTACGTGTTAATGGGCCTTTAATTTTATCGCACCGAATCGCGAAATTAGGGTGTCTATCGTCAAGGCAATCCACCGCCGGTTATTTGTTGTCCATTGCAAAATCTCTCTGCAGGCCTCCGTTTACGTGTTAATGGGCCTTTAATATTATCGTACCGAATCGAGAATTTAGGATGTCTATCGTCAAGGCAATCGACCGCCGGTCATTTGTTGTCCGGTGCATAATCTCTCTGCAGGCCGTCGTTTACGTGTTAATGGGCCATTAATTTTATCGCACTGAATCGCGAATTAAGGGTGTCTGTAATCAAGGCAATCGACCGCCGGTTATTTGTTGTCCATTGCAAAATCTCTCTGCGGGTCGCCGTTTACGTCTAAATTGGCCTTTAATATTATCGCACCGAATCGAGAATTTAGGATGTCTATCTTCAAGGCAATCGACCGCCGGTCATTTGTCGTCCAGTGCATAATCTCTCTTCGGACCGCCGTTTACGTGTTAATGGGCCTTTAATTTTATCGCACCGAATCGCGAAATTAGGGTGTCTATCGTCAAGGCGATCGACCGGCGGTCATTTGTTGTCCAATGCATAATCTCTCTGCGTGCGGCCGTTTACGTGTCAATGGGCCTTTAATATTATCGTACCGAATCGAGAATTTAGGATGTCTATCGTCAAGGCAATCGACCGCCGGTCATTTGTTGTCCGGTGCATAATCTCTCTTCGGGCCGCCGTTTACGTGTTAATGGGGCATTAATTTTATCGCACCGAATCGAGAATTTAGGATGTCTATCTTCAAGGTAATCGACCGCCGGTCACTTGTTGTTCAGTGCAAAATTTCTCTGCGGGCGGCCGTTTACGTGTTAATGGGCTTTTAATTTTATCGCACTAAATCGCGAAATTGGGGTGTCTATCGTCAAGGCAATCGACCGCCGGTCAGTTGTTGTCCAGTGCAAAATCTCTGCGGGCGGCCGTTTACGGGTAAATAGGCCTTTATTTTTATCGCACCGAATCACGAAATTAGTGTGACTGTAATCAAGGAAATCGACCGCCGGTTATTTGTTGTCCATTGCAAAATCTCTCTGCAGGCCTCCGTTTACGTGTTAATGGGCCTTTAATTTTATCGCACCGAATCGCGAAATTAGGGTGTCTATCGTCAAGGCAATCGACCGGCGGTCATTTGTTGTCCAGTGCATAATCTCTCTGCGGGCGGCCGTTTACGTGTCAATGGGATTTTTATTTTATCGCACTGAATCGCGAAATAAGGGTGTCTGTCATCAAGGCAATTGAACGCCGGTCACTTGTTGTCCAGTGCAAAATCTTTCTGCGGGCCGCCGTTTACGTGTTAAAGGGCTTTTAATATTATCGCACCGAATCGAGAATTTAGGATGTCTAATGTCAAGGCAATCGACTGTCGGTCATTTGTTGTCCATTGCAAAATCTCTCTGCGGGCCGCCGTTTACGTCTAAATGGGCCTTTAATATTATCGCACCGAATCGAGAATTTAGGATGTATATCGTCAAGGCAATCGACCGCCGGTCATTTGTTGTCCAGTGCATAATCTCTCTTCGGGCCGCCGTTTACGTGTTAATGGGCCATTAATTTTATCGCACCGAATCGAGAATTTAGGATGTCTATCTTCAAGGTAATCGACCGCCGGTCACTTGTTGTCCAGTGCAAAATCTCTCTGCAGGCCGTCGTTTACGTGTTAATGGGCCATTAATTTTATCGCACTGAATCGCGAATTAAGGGTGTCTGTAATCAAGGCAATCGACCGCCGGTTATTTGTTGTCCATTGCAAGATCTCTACAGGTCGCCGTTAACGTGTTAATGGGCCTTTAATATTATCGCACCCAATCGAGAATTTAGGATGTCTATCGTCAAGGCAATCGACCGCCGGTCATTTGTTGTCCATTGCAAAATCTCTCTGCGGGCCGCCGTTTACGTCTAAATGGGCCTTTAATATTATCGCACCGAATTGAGAATTTAGGATGTTTATCTTCAAGGCAATCGACCGCCGGTCATTTGTCGTCCAGTGCATAATCTCTCTTCGGACCGCCGTTTACGTGTTAATGGGCCTTTAATTTTATCGCACCGAATCACGAAATTAGGATGTCTATCGTCAAGGCAATCGACCGCCGGTCTTTTTTCGTCCAGTGCATAATCTCTCTTCGGACCGCAGTTTACGTGTTAATGGGCCATTAATTTTATCGCACTGAATCGCGAAATAAGGATGTCTGTCATCAAGGCAATTAAACGCCGGTCACCTAGTTGTCCAGTGCAAAATCTCTCTACAGACCGCCGTTTACGTGTTAATGGGCCTTTAATTTTATCGCATCGAATCACGAATTTAGGGTGTCTATCGTCAAGGCAATCGACCGCCGGTCAGTTGTTGTCCATTGCAAAATCTCTCTGCGGGCCGCCGTTTACGTCTAAATGGGCCTTTAATATTATCGCACCGAATCGAGAATTTAGGATGTCTATCGTCAAGGCCATCGACCGCCGGTCACTTGTTGTCCAGTGCAAAATTTCTCTGCGGGCGGCCGTTGACGTGTTAATGGGCTTTTAATTTTATCGCACCGAATCGCGAAATTAGGGTGTCTATCGTCAAGGCAATCGACCGCCGGTCACTTGTTGTCCAGTGCAAAATCTCTCTGCAGGCCGTCGTTTACGTGTTAATGGGCCATTAATTTTATCGCATTGAATCGCGAATTAAGGGTGTCTGTAATCAAGGCAATCGACCGCCGGTTATTTGTTGTCCATTGCAAAATCTCTACAGGCCGCCGTTAACGTGTTAATGGGCCTTTAATATTATCGCACCGAATCGAGAATTTAGGATGTCTATCGTCAAGGCAATCGACCGCCGGTCATTTGTTGTCCATTGCAAAATCTCTCTGCGGGCCGCCGTTTACGTCTAAATGAGCCTTTAATATTATCGCACCGAATCGAGAATTTAGGATGTCTATCTTCAAGGCAATCGACCGCCGGTCATTTGTTGTCCGGTGCATAATCTCTCTTCGGGCCGCCGTTTACGTGTTAATGGGCCATTAATTTTATCGCACCGAATCGAGAATTTAGGATGTCTATCTTCAAGGTAATCGACCGCCGGTCACTTGTTGTCCAGTGCAAAATCTCTCTGCAGGCCGTCGTTTACGTGTTAATGGGCCATTAATTTTATCGCACTGAATCGCGAATTAAGGGTGTCTGTAATCAAGGCAATCGACCGCCGGTTATTTGTTGTCCATTGCAAAATCTCTACAGGCCGCCGTTAACGTGTTAATGGGCCTTTAATATTATCGTACCGAATCGAGAATTTAGGATGTCTATCGTCAAGGCAATCGACCGCCGGTCATTTGTTGTCCGGTGCATAATCTCTCTTCGGGCCGCCGTTTACGTGTTAATGGGCCATTAATTTTATCGCACCGAATCGAGAATTTAGGATGTCTATCTTCAAGGTAATCGACCGCCGGTCACTTGTTGTCCAGTGCAAAATCTCTCTGCAGGCCGTCGTTTACGTGTTAATGGGCCATTAATTTTATCGCACTGAATCGCGAATTAAGGGTGTCTGTAATCAAGGCAATCGACCGCCGGTTATTTGTTGTCCATTGCAAAATCTCTACAGGCCGCCGTTAACGTGTTAATGGGCCTTTAATATTATCGCACCCAATCGAGAATTTAGGATGTCTATCGTCAAGGCAATCGACCGCCGGTCATTTGTTGTCCATTGCAAAATCTCTCTGCGGGCCGCCGTTTACGTCTAAATGGGCCTTTAATTTTATCGCACCGAATCACGAAATTAGGATGTCTATCGTCAAGGCAATCGACCGCCGGTCTTTTTTCGTCCAGTGCATAATCTCTCTTCGGACCGCCGTTTACGTGTTAATGGGCCTTTAATTTTATCGCACCGAATCGCGAAATTAGGGTGTCTATCGTCAAGGCAATCCACCGCCGGTTATTTGTTGTCCATTGCAAAATCTCTCTGCAGGCCTCCGTTTACGTGTTAATGGGCCTTTAATATTATCGTACCGAATCGAGAATTTAGGATGTCTATCGTCAAGGCAATCGACCGCCGGTCATTTGTTGTCCGGTGCATAATCTCTCTGCAGGCCGTCGTTTACGTGTTAATGGGCCATTAATTTTATCGCACTGAATCGCGAATTAAGGGTGTCTGTAATCAAGGCAATCGACCGCCGGTTATTTGTTGTCCATTGCAAAATCTCTACAGGCCGCCGTTAACGTGTTAATGGGCCTTTAATATTATCGCACCCAATCGAGAATTTAGGATGTCTATCGTCAAGGCAATCGACCGCCGGTCATTTGTTGTCCATTGCAAAATCTCTCTGCGGGTCGCCGTTTACGTCTAAATTGGCCTTTAATATTATCGCACCGAATCGAGAATTTAGGGTGTCTATCGTCAAGGCAATCGACCGCCGGTCACTTGTTGTCCAGTGCAAAATCTCTCTGCAGGCCGTCGTTTACGTGTTAATGGGCCTTTAATTTTATCGCACCGAATCGCGAAATTAGGGTGTCTATCGTCAAGGCGATCGACCGGCGGTCATTTGTTGTCCAGTGCATAATCTCTCTGCGTGCGGCCGTTTACGTGTCAATGGGCCTTTAATATTATCGTACCGAATCGAGAATTTAGGATGTCTATCGTCAAGGCAATCGACCGCCGGTCATTTGTTGTCCGGTGCATAATCTCTCTTCGGGCCGCCGTTTACGTGTTAATGGGGCATTAATTTTATCGCACCGAATCGAGAATTTAGGATGTCTATCTTCAAGGTAATCGACCGCCGGTCACTTGTTGTTCAGTGCAAAATTTCTCTGCGGGCGGCCGTTTACGTGTTAATGGGCTTTTAATTTTATCGCACTAAATCGCGAAATTGGGGTGTCTATCGTCAAGGCAATCGACCGCCGGTCAGTTGTTGTCCAGTGCAAAATCTCTGCGGGCGGCCGTTTACGGGTAAATAGGCCTTTATTTTTATCGCACCGAATCACGAAATTAGTGTGACTGTAATCAAGGAAATCGACCGCCGGTTATTTGTTGTCCATTGCAAAATCTCTCTGCAGGCCTCCGTTTACGTGTTAATGGGCCTTTAATTTTATCGCACCGAATCGCGAAATTAGGGTGTCTATCGTCAAGGCAATCGACCGGCGGTCATTTGTTGTCCAGTGCATAATCTCTCTGCGGGCGGCCGTTTACGTGTCAATGGGATTTTTATTTTATCGCACTGAATCGCGAAATAAGGGTGTCTGTCATCAAGACAATTGAACGCCGGTCACTTGTTGTCCAGTGCAAAATCTTTCTGCGGGCCGCCGTTTACGTGTTAAAGGGCTTTTAATATTATCGCACCGAATCGAGAATTTAGGATGTCTAACGTCAAGGCAATCGACTGTCGGTCATTTGTTGTCCATTGCAAAATCTCTCTGCGGGCCGCCGTTTACGTCTAAATGGGCCTTTAATATTATCGCACCGAATCGAGAATTTAGGATGTATATCGTCAAGGCAATCGACCGCCGGTCATTTGTTGTCCGGTGCATAATCTCTCTGCAGGCCGTCGTTTACGTGTTAATGGGCCATTAATTTTATCGCACTGAATCGCGAATTAAGGGTGTCTGTAATCAAGGCAATCGACCGCCGGTTATTTGTTGTCCATTGCAAAATCTCTACAGGCCGCCGTTAACGTGTTAATGGGCCTTTAATATTATCGCACCCAATCGAGAATTTAGGATGTCTATCGTCAAGGCAATCGACCGCCGGTCATTTGTTGTCCATTGCAAAATCTCTCTGCGGGCCGCCGTTTACGTCTAAATGGGCCTTTAATTTTATCGCACCGAATCACGAAATTAGGATGTCTATCGTCAAGGCAATCGACCGCCGGTCTTTTTTCGTCCAGTGCATAATCTCTCTTCGGACCGCCGTTTACGTGTTAATGGGCCTTTAATTTTATCGCACCGAATCGCGAAATTAGGGTGTCTATCGTCAAGGCAATCCACCGCCGGTTATTTGTTGTCCATTGCAAAATCTCTCTGCAGGCCTCCGTTTACGTGTTAATGGGCCTTTAATATTATCGTACCGAATCGAGAATTTAGGATGTCTATCGTCAAGGCAATCGACCGCCGGTCATTTGTTGTCCGGTGCATAATCTCTCTGCAGGCCGTCGTTTACGTGTTAATGGGCCATTAATTTTATCGCACTGAATCGCGAATTAAGGGTGTCTGTAATCAAGGCAATCGACCGCCGGTTATTTGTTGTCCATTGCAAAATCTCTCTGCGGGTCGCCGTTTACGTCTAAATTGGCCTTTAATATTATCGCACCGAATCGAGAATTTAGGATGTCTATCTTCAAGGCAATCGACCGCCGGTCATTTGTCGTCCAGTGCATAATCTCTCTTCGGACCGCCGTTTACGTGTTAATGGGCCTTTAATTTTATCGCACCGAATCGCGAAATTAGGGTGTCTATCGTCAAGGCGATCGACCGGCGGTCATTTGTTGTCCAGTGCATAATCTCTCTGCGTGCGGCCGTTTACGTGTCAATGGGCCTTTAATATTATCGTACCGAATCGAGAATTTAGGATGTCTATCGTCAAGGCAATCGACCGCCGGTCATTTGTTGTCCGGTGCATAATCTCTCTTCGGGCCGCCGTTTACGTGTTAATGGGGCATTAATTTTATCGCACCGAATCGAGAATTTAGGATGTCTATCTTCAAGGTAATCGACCGCCGGTCACTTGTTGTTCAGTGCAAAATTTCTCTGCGGGCGGCCGTTTACGTGTTAATGGGCTTTTAATTTTATCGCACTAAATCGCGAAATTGGGGTGTCTATCGTCAAGGCAATCGACCGCCGGTCAGTTGTTGTCCAGTGCAAAATCTCTGCGGGCGGCCGTTTACGGGTAAATAGGCCTTTATTTTTATCGCACCGAATCACGAAATTAGTGTGACTGTAATCAAGGAAATCGACCGCCGGTTATTTGTTGTCCATTGCAAAATCTCTCTGCAGGCCTCCGTTTACGTGTTAATGGGCCTTTAATTTTATCGCACCGAATCGCGAAATTAGGGTGTCTATCGTCAAGGCAATCGACCGGCGGTCATTTGTTGTCCAGTGCATAATCTCTCTGCGGGCGGCCGTTTACGTGTCAATGGGATTTTTATTTTATCGCACTGAATCGCGAAATAAGGGTGTCTGTCATCAAGGCAATTGAACGCCGGTCACTTGTTGTCCAGTGCAAAATCTTTCTGCGGGCCGCCGTTTACGTGTTAAAGGGCTTTTAATATTATCGCACCGAATCGAGAATTTAGGATGTCTAACGTCAAGGCAATCGACTGTCGGTCATTTGTTGTCCATTGCAAAATCTCTCTGCGGGCCGCCGTTTACGTCTAAATGGGCCTTTAATATTATCGCACCGAATCGAGAATTTAGGATGTATATCGTCAAGGCAATCGACCGCCGGTCATTTGTTGTCCAGTGCATAATCTCTCTTCGGGCCGCCGTTTACGTGTTAATGGGCCATTAATTTTATCGCACCGAATCGAGAATTTAGGATGTCTATCTTCAAGGTAATCGACCGCCGGTCACTTGTTGTCCAGTGCAAAATCTCTCTGCAGGCCGTCGTTTACGTGTTAATGGGCCATTAATTTTATCGCACTGAATCGCGAATTAAGGGTGTCTGTAATCAAGGCAATCGACCGCCGGTTATTTGTTGTCCATTGCAAGATCTCTACAGGTCGCCGTTAACGTGTTAATGGGCCTTTAATATTATCGCACCCAATCGAGAATTTAGGATGTCTATCGTCAAGGCAATCGACCGCCGGTCATTTGTTGTCCATTGCAAAATCTCTCTGCGGGCCGCCGTTTACGTCTAAATGGGCCTTTAATATTATCGCACCGAATTGAGAATTTAGGATGTTTATCTTCAAGGCAATCGACCGCCGGTCATTTGTCGTCCAGTGCATAATCTCTCTTCGGACCGCCGTTTACGTGTTAATGGGCCTTTAATTTTATCGCACCGAATCACGAAATTAGGATGTCTATCGTCAAGGCAATCGACCGCCGGTCTTTTTTCGTCCAGTGCATAATCTCTCTTCGGACCGCAGTTTACGTGTTAATGGGCCATTAATTTTATCGCACTGAATCGCGAAATAAGGATGTCTGTCATCAAGGCAATTAAACGCCGGTCACCTAGTTGTCCAGTGCAAAATCTCTCTACAGACCGCCGTTTACGTGTTAATGGGCCTTTAATTTTATCGCATCGAATCACGAATTTAGGGTGTCTATCGTCAAGGCAATCGACCGCCGGTCATTTGTTGTCCATTGCAAAATCTCTCTGCGGGCCGCCGTTTACGTCTAAATGGGCCTTTAATATTATCGCACCGAATCGAGAATTTAGGATGTCTATCGTCAAGGCCATCGACCGCCGGTCACTTGTTGTCCAGTGCAAAATTTCTCTGCGGGCGGCCGTTGACGTGTTAATGGGCTTTTAATTTTATCGCACCGAATCGCGAAATTAGGGTGTCTATCGTCAAGGCAATCGACCGCCGGTCACTTGTTGTCCAGTGCAAAATCTCTCTGCAGGCCGTCGTTTACGTGTTAATGGGCCATTAATTTTATCGCATTGAATCGCGAATTAAGGGTGTCTGTAATCAAGGCAATCGACCGCCGGTTATTTGTTGTCCATTGCAAAATCTCTACAGGCCGCCGTTAACGTGTTAATGGGCCTTTAATATTATCGCACCGAATCGAGAATTTAGGATGTCTATCGTCAAGGCAATCGACCGCCGGTCATTTGTTGTCCATTGCAAAATCTCTCTGCGGGCCGCCGTTTACGTCTAAATGAGCCTTTAATATTATCGCACCGAATCGAGAATTTAGGATGTCTATCTTCAAGGTAATCGACCGCCGGTCACTTGTTGTTCAGTGCAAAATTTCTCTGCGGGCGGCCGTTTACGTGTTAATGGGCTTTTAATTTTATCGCACTAAATCGCGAAATTGGGGTGTCTATCGTCAAGGCAATCGACCGCCGGTCAGTTGTTGTCCAGTGCAAAATCTCTGCGGGCGGCCGTTTACGGGTAAATAGGCCTTTATTTTTATCGCACCGAATCACGAAATTAGTGTGACTGTAATCAAGGAAATCGACCGCCGGGTATTTGTTGTCCATTGCAAAATCTCTCTGCAGGCCTCCGTTTACGTGTTAATGGGCCTTTAATTTTATCGCACCGAATCGCGAAATTAGGGTGTCTATCGTCAAGGCAATCGACCGGCGGTCATTTGTTGTCCAGTGCATAATCTCTCTGCGGGCGGCCGTTTACGTGTCAATGGGATTTTTATTTTATCGCACTGAATCGCGAAATAAGGGTGTCTGTCATCAAGGCAATTGAACGCCGGTCACTTGTTGTCCAGTGCAAAATCTTTCTGCGGGCCGCCGTTTACGTGTTAAAGGGCTTTTAATATTATCGCACCGAATCGAGAATTTAGGATGTCTAATGTCAAGGCAATCGACTGTCGGTCATTTGTTGTCCATTGCAAAATCTCTCTGCGGGCCGCCGTTTACGTCTAAATGGGCCTTTAATATTATCGCACCGAATCGAGAATTTAGGATGTATATCGTCAAGGCAATCGACCGCCGGTCATTTGTTGTCCAGTGCATAATCTCTCTTCGGGCCGCCGTTTACGTGTTAATGGGCCATTAATTTTATCGCACCGAATCGAGAATTTAGGATGTCTATCTTCAAGGTAATCGACCGCCGGTCACTTGTTGTCCAGTGCAAAATCTCTCTGCAGGCCGTCGTTTACGTGTTAATGGGCCATTAATTTTATCGCACTGAATCGCGAATTAAGGGTGTCTGTAATCAAGGCAATCGACCGCCGGTTATTTGTTGTCCATTGCAAGATCTCTACAGGTCGCCGTTAACGTGTTAATGGGCCTTTAATATTATCGCACCCAATCGAGAATTTAGGATGTCTATCGTCAAGGCAATCGACCGCCGGTCATTTGTTGTCCATTGCAAAATCTCTCTGCGGGCCGCCGTTTACGTCTAAATGGGCCTTTAATATTATCGCACCGAATTGAGAATTTAGGATGTTTATCTTCAAGGCAATCGACCGCCGGTCATTTGTCGTCCAGTGCATAATCTCTCTTCGGACCGCCGTTTACGTGTTAATGGGCCTTTAATTTTATCGCACCGAATCACGAAATTAGGATGTCTATCGTCAAGGCAATCGACCGCCGGTCTTTTTTCGTCCAGTGCATAATCTCTCTTCGGACCGCAGTTTACGTGTTAATGGGCCATTAATTTTATCGCACTGAATCGCGAAATAAGGATGTCTGTCATCAAGGCAATTAAACGCCGGTCACCTAGTTGTCCAGTGCAAAATCTCTCTACAGACCGCCGTTTACGTGTTAATGGGCCTTTAATTTTATCGCATCGAATCACGAATTTAGGGTGTCTATCGTCAAGGCAATCGACCGCCGGTCAGTTGTTGTCCATTGCAAAATCTCTCTGCGGGCCGCCGTTTACGTCTAAATGGGCCTTTAATATTATCGCACCGAATCGAGAATTTAGGATGTCTATCGTCAAGGCCATCGACCGCCGGTCACTTGTTGTCCAGTGCAAAATTTCTCTGCGGGCGGCCGTTGACGTGTTAATGGGCTTTTAATTTTATCGCACCGAATCGCGAAATTAGGGTGTCTATCGTCAAGGCAATCGACCGCCGGTCACTTGTTGTCCAGTGCAAAATCTCTCTGCAGGCCGTCGTTTACGTGTTAATGGGCCATTAATTTTATCGCATTGAATCGCGAATTAAGGGTGTCTGTAATCAAGGCAATCGACCGCCGGTTATTTGTTGTCCATTGCAAAATCTCTACAGGCCGCCGTTAACGTGTTAATGGGCCTTTAATATTATCGCACCGAATCGAGAATTTAGGATGTCTATCGTCAAGGCAATCGACCGCCGGTCATTTGTTGTCCATTGCAAAATCTCTCTGCGGGCCGCCGTTTACGTCTAAATGAGCCTTTAATATTATCGCACCGAATCGAGAATTTAGGATGTCTATCTTCAAGGCAATCGACCGCCGGTCATTTGTTGTCCGGTGCATAATCTCTCTTCGGGCCGCCGTTTACGTGTTAATGGGCCATTAATTTTATCGCACCGAATCGAGAATTTAGGATGTCTATCTTCAAGGTAATCGACCGCCGGTCACTTGTTGTCCAGTGCAAAATCTCTCTGCAGGCCGTCGTTTACGTGTTAATGGGCCATTAATTTTATCGCACTGAATCGCGAATTAAGGGTGTCTGTAATCAAGGCAATCGACCGCCGGTTATTTGTTGTCCATTGCAAAATCTCTACAGGCCGCCGTTAACGTGTTAATGGGCCTTTAATATTATCGTACCGAATCGAGAATTTAGGATGTCTATCGTCAAGGCAATCGACCGCCGGTCATTTGTTGTCCGGTGCATAATCTCTCTTCGGGCCGCCGTTTACGTGTTAATGGGCCATTAATTTTATCGCACCGAATCGAGAATTTAGGATGTCTATCTTCAAGGTAATCGACCGCCGGTCACTTGTTGTCCAGTGCAAAATCTCTCTGCAGGCCGTCGTTTACGTGTTAATGGGCCATTAATTTTATCGCACTGAATCGCGAATTAAGGGTGTCTGTAATCAAGGCAATCGACCGCCGGTTATTTGTTGTCCATTGCAAAATCTCTACAGGCCGCCGTTAACGTGTTAATGGGCCTTTAATATTATCGCACCCAATCGAGAATTTAGGATGTCTATCGTCAAGGCAATCGACCGCCGGTCATTTGTTGTCCATTGCAAAATCTCTCTGCGGGCCGCCGTTTACGTCTAAATGGGCCTTTAATTTTATCGCACCGAATCACGAAATTAGGATGTCTATCGTCAAGGCAATCGACCGCCGGTCTTTTTTCGTCCAGTGCATAATCTCTCTTCGGACCGCCGTTTACGTGTTAATGGGCCTTTAATTTTATCGCACCGAATCGCGAAATTAGGGTGTCTATCGTCAAGGCAATCCACCGCCGGTTATTTGTTGTCCATTGCAAAATCTCTCTGCAGGCCTCCGTTTACGTGTTAATGGGCCTTTAATATTATCGTACCGAATCGAGAATTTAGGATGTCTATCGTCAAGGCAATCGACCGCCGGTCATTTGTTGTCCGGTGCATAATCTCTCTGCAGGCCGTCGTTTACGTGTTAATGGGCCATTAATTTTATCGCACTGAATCGCGAATTAAGGGTGTCTGTAATCAAGGCAATCGACCGCCGGTTATTTGTTGTCCATTGCAAAATCTCTACAGGCCGCCGTTAACGTGTTAATGGGCCTTTAATATTATCGCACCCAATCGAGAATTTAGGATGTCTATCGTCAAGGCAATCGACCGCCGGTCATTTGTTGTCCATTGCAAAATCTCTCTGCGGGTCGCCGTTTACGTCTAAATTGGCCTTTAATATTATCGCACCGAATCGAGAATTTAGGATGTCTATCTTCAAGGCAATCGACCGCCGGTCATTTGTCGTCCAGTGCATAATCTCTCTTCGGACCGCCGTTTACGTGTTAATGGGCCTTTAATTTTATCGCACCGAATCGCGAAATTAGGGTGTCTATCGTCAAGGCGATCGACCGGCGGTCATTTGTTGTCCAGTGCATAATCTCTCTGCGTGCGGCCGTTTACGTGTCAATGGGCCTTTAATATTATCGTACCGAATCGAGAATTTAGGATGTCTATCGTCAAGGCAATCGACCGCCGGTCATTTGTTGTCCGGTGCATAATCTCTCTTCGGGCCGCCGTTTACGTGTTAATGGGGCATTAATTTTATCGCACCGAATCGAGAATTTAGGATGTCTATCTTCAAGGTAATCGACCGCCGGTCACTTGTTGTTCAGTGCAAAATTTCTCTGCGGGCGGCCGTTTACGTGTTAATGGGCTTTTAATTTTATCGCACTAAATCGCGAAATTGGGGTGTCTATCGTCAAGGCAATCGACCGCCGGTCAGTTGTTGTCCAGTGCAAAATCTCTGCGGGCGGCCGTTTACGGGTAAATAGGCCTTTATTTTTATCGCACCGAATCACGAAATTAGTGTGACTGTAATCAAGGAAATCGACCGCCGGTTATTTGTTGTCCATTGCAAAATCTCTCTGCAGGCCTCCGTTTACGTGTTAATGGGCCTTTAATTTTATCGCACCGAATCGCGAAATTAGGGTGTCTATCGTCAAGGCAATCGACCGGCGGTCATTTGTTGTCCAGTGCATAATCTCTCTGCGGGCGGCCGTTTACGTGTCAATGGGATTTTTATTTTATCGCACTGAATCGCGAAATAAGGGTGTCTGTCATCAAGGCAATTGAACGCCGGTCACTTGTTGTCCAGTGCAAAATCTTTCTGCGGGCCGCCGTTTACGTGTTAAAGGGCTTTTAATATTATCGCACCGAATCGAGAATTTAGGATGTCTAACGTCAAGGCAATCGACTGTCGGTCATTTGTTGTCCATTGCAAAATCTCTCTGCGGGCCGCCGTTTACGTCTAAATGGGCCTTTAATATTATCGCACCGAATCGAGAATTTAGGATGTCTATCTTCAAGGTAATCGACCGCCGGTCACTTGTTGTTCAGTGCAAAATTTCTCTGCGTGCGGCCGTTTACGTGTTAATGGGCTTTTAATTTTATCGCACTAAATCGCGAAATTGGGGTGTCTATCGTCAAGGCAATCGACCGCCGGTCAGTTGTTGTCCAGTGCAAAATCTCTGCGGGCGGCCGTTTACGGGTAAATAGGCCTTTATTTTTATCGCACCGAATCACGAAATTAGTG
The DNA here is from genome assembly GCA_961205875.1 of Sialis fuliginosa. Classification (NCBI taxonomy): domain Eukaryota; kingdom Metazoa; phylum Arthropoda; class Insecta; order Megaloptera; family Sialidae; genus Sialis; species Sialis fuliginosa. Next base: position 56,392 of record OY540816.1, on the reverse strand, counting down.
TGACTGTAATCAAGGAAATCGACCGCCGGTTATTTGTTGTCCATTGCAAAATCTCTCTGCAGGCCTCCGTTTACGTGTTAATGGGCCTTTAATTTTATCGCACCGAATCGCGAAATTAGGGTGTCTATCGTCAAGGCAATCGACCGGCGGTCATTTGTTGTCCAGTGCATAATCTCTCTGCGGGCGGCCGTTTACGTGTCAATGGGATTTTTATTTTATCGCACTGAATCGCGAAATAAGGGTGTCTGTCATCAAGGCAATTGAACGCCGGTCACTTGTTGTCCAGTGCAAAATCTTTCTGCGGGCCGCCGTTTACGTGTTAAAGGGCTTTTAATATTATCGCACCGAATCGAGAATTTAGGATGTCTAACGTCAAGGCAATCGACTGTCGGTCATTTGTTGTCCATTGCAAAATCTCTCTGCGGGCCGCCGTTTACGTCTAAATGGGCCTTTAATATTATCGCACCGAATCGAGAATTTAGGATGTATATCGTCAAGGCAATCGACCGCCGGTCATTTGTTGTCCAGTGCATAATCTCTCTTCGGGCCGCCGTTTACGTGTTAATGGGCCATTAATTTTATCGCACCGAATCGAGAATTTAGGATGTCTATCTTCAAGGTAATCGACCGCCGGTCACTTGTTGTCCAGTGCAAAATCTCTCTGCAGGCCGTCGTTTACGTGTTAATGGGCCATTAATTTTATCGCACTGAATCGCGAATTAAGGGTGTCTGTAATCAAGGCAATCGACCGCCGGTTATTTGTTGTCCATTGCAAGATCTCTACAGGTCGCCGTTAACGTGTTAATGGACCTTTAATATTATCGCACCCAATCGAGAATTTAGGATGTCTATCGTCAAGGCAATCGACCGCCGGTCATTTGTTGTCCATTGCAAAATCTCTCTGCGGGCCGCCGTTTACGTCTAAATGGGCCTTTAATATTATCGCACCGAATTGAGAATTTAGGATGTTTATCTTCAAGGCAATCGACCGCCGGTCATTTGTCGTCCAGTGCATAATCTCTCTTCGGACCGCCGTTTACGTGTTAATGGGCCTTTAATTTTATCGCACCGAATCACGAAATTAGGATGTCTATCGTCAAGGCAATCGACCGCCGGTCTTTTTTCGTCCAGTGCATAATCTCTCTTCGGACCGCAGTTTACGTGTTAATGGGCCATTAATTTTATCGCACTGAATCGCGAAATAAGGATGTCTGTCATCAAGGCAATTAAACGCCGGTCACCTAGTTGTCCAGTGCAAAATCTCTCTACAGACCGCCGTTTACGTGTTAATGGGCCTTTAATTTTATCGCATCGAATCACGAATTTAGGGTGTCTATCGTCAAGGCAATCGACCGCCGGTCAGTTGTTGTCCATTGCAAAATCTCTCTGCGGGCCGCCGTTTACGTCTAAATGGGCCTTTAATATAATCGCACCGAATCGAGAATTTAGGATGTCTATCGTCAAGGCCATCGACCGCCGGTCACTTGTTGTCCAGTGCAAAATTTCTCTGCGGGCGGCCGTTGACGTGTTAATGGGCTTTTAATTTTATCGCACCGAATCGCGAAATTAGGGTGTCTATCGTCAAGGCAATCGACCGCCGGTCACTTGTTGTCCAGTGCAAAATCTCTCTGCAGGCCGTCGTTTACGTGTTAATGGGCCATTAATTTTATCGCATTGAATCGCGAATTAAGGGTGTCTGTAATCAAGGCAATCGACCGCCGGTTATTTGTTGTCCATTGCAAAATCTCTACAGGCCGCCGTTAACGTGTTAATGGGCCTTTAATATTATCGCACCGAATCGAGAATTTAGGATGTCTATCGTCAAGGCAATCGACCGCCGGTCATTTGTTGTCCATTGCAAAATCTCTCTGCGGGCCGCCGTTTACGTCTAAATGAGCCTTTAATATTATCGCACCGAATCGAGAATTTAGGATGTCTATCTTCAAGGCAATCGACCGCCGGTCATTTGTTGTCCGGTGCATAATCTTTCTTCGGGCCGCCGTTTACGTGTTAATGGGCCATTAATTTTATCGCACCGAATCGAGAATTTAGGATGTCTATCTTCAAGGTAATCGACCGCCGGTCACTTGTTGTCCAGTGCAAAATCTCTCTGCAGGCCGTCGTTTACGTGTTAATGGGCCATTAATTTTATCGCACTGAATCGCGAATTAAGGGTGTCTGTAATCAAGGCAATCGACCGCCGGTTATTTGTTGTCCATTGCAAAATCTCTACAGGCCGCCGTTAACGTGTTAATGGGCCTTTAATATTATCGTACCGAATCGAGAATTTAGGATGTCTATCGTCAAGGCAATCGACCGCCGGTCATTTGTTGTCCGGTGCATAATCTCTCTTCGGGCCGCCGTTTACGTGTTAATGGGCCATTAATTTTATCGCACCGAATCGAGAATTTAGGATGTCTATCTTCAAGGTAATCGACCGCCGGTCACTTGTTGTCCAGTGCAAAATCTCTCTGCAGGCCGTCGTTTACGTGTTAATGGGCCATTAATTTTATCGCACTGAATCGCGAATTAAGGGTGTCTGTAATCAAGGCAATCGACCGCCGGTTATTTTTTGTCCATTGCAAAATCTCTACAGGCCGCCGTTAACGTGTTAATGGGCCTTTAATATTATCGCACCCAATCGAGAATTTAGGATGTCTATCGTCAAGGCAATCGACCGCCGGTCATTTGTTGTCCATTGCAAAATCTCTCTGCGGGCCGCTGTTTACGTCTAAATGGGCCTTTAATATTATCGCACCGAATCGAGAATTTAGGGTGTCTATCGTCAAGGCAATCGACCGCCGGTCACTTGTTGTCCAGTGCAAAATCTCTGCAGGCCGTCGTTTACGTGTTAATGGGCCATTAATTTTATCGCACTGAATCGCGAATTAAGGGTGTCTGTAATCAAGGCAATCGACCGCCGGTTATTTGTTGTCCATTGCAAAATCTCTACAGGCCGCCGTTAACGTGTTAATGGGCCTTTAATATTATCGCACCCAATCGAGAATTTAGGATGTCTATCGTCAAGGCAATCGACCGCCGGTCATTTGTTGTCCATTGCAAAATCTCTCTGCGGGCCGCCGTTTACGTCTAAATGGGCCTTTAATATTATCGCACCGAATCGAGAATTTAGGATGTCTATCTTCAAGGCAATCGACCGCCGGTCATTTGTCGTCCAGTGCATAATCTCTCTTCGGACCGCCGTTTACGTGTTAATGGGCCTTTAATTTTATCGCACCGAATCACGAAATTATGATGTCTATCGTCAAGGCAATCGACCGCCGGTCATTTGTTGTCCAGTGCATTATCTCTTCGGGCCGCCGTTTACGTGTTAATGGGCCATTAATTTTATCGCGTTCAATCGCGAAATAAGGGTGTCTGTCATCAAGGCAATTAAACGCCGGTCACCTAGTTGTCCAGTGCAAAATCTCTCTACAGACCGCCGTTTACGTGTTAATGGGCCTTTAATTTTATCGCATCGAATCACGAATTTAGGGTGTCTATCGTCAAGGCAATCGACCGCCGGTCATTTGTTGTCCATTGCAAAATCTCTCTGCGGGCTGCCGTTTACGTGTTAACGGGCCATTAATTTTATCGCGTTGAATCGCGAAATAAGGGTATCTGTCATCAAGGCAATTAAACGCCGGTCACCTAGTTGTCCAGTGCAAAATCTCTCTACAGACCGCCGTTTACGTGTTAATGGGCCTTTAATATTATCGCACCGAATCGAGAATTTAGGATGTCTATCGTCAAGGCAATCGACCGCCGGTCATTTGTTGTCCAGTGCATACTTTCTCTGCGGGCGGCCGTTTACGTGTTAATGGGATTTTTATTTTATCGCACTGAATCGCGAAATAAGGGTGTCTGTCATCAATGCAATTAAACGCCGGTCATTTGTTGTCCAGTTCATAATCTCTCTTCGGTCCGCCGTTTACGTGTTAATGGACCTTTAATTTTATCGCACCGAATGACGAATTTAGGGTGTCTATCGTCAAGGCCATCGACCGCCGGTCACTTGTTGTTTAGTGCAAAATTTCTCTGCGGGCGGCCGTTTACGTGTTAATGGGCCTTTAATATTATCGTACCGAATCGAGAATTTAGGATGTCTATCGTCAAGGCAATCGACCGCCGGTCATTTGTTGTCCAGTGCATAATCTCTTCGGACCGCCGTTTACGTGTTAATGGGCCATTAATTTTATCGACCTGAATCGCGAAATAAGGGTGTCTGTCATCAAGGCAATCAAACGCCGGTCACTTGTTGTCCAGTGCAATATCTCTCTACAGACCGCCGTTAACGTGTTAATGGGCCTTTAATATTATCGCACCGAATCGAGAATTTAGGATGTCTATCGTCAAGGCAATCGACCGCCGGTCATATGTTGTCCATTGCAAAATCTCTCTGCGGGCCGCCGTTTACGTCTAAATGGGCCTTTAATATTATCGCACCGAATCGAGAATTTAGGATGTCTATCGTCAAGGCAATCGACCGCCGGTCATTTGTTGTCCGGTGCATAATCTCTCTTCGGGCCGCCGTTTACGTGTTAATGGGCCATTAATTTTATCGCACCGAATCGAGAATTTAGGATGTCTATCTTCAAGGTAATCGACCGCCGGTCACTTGTTGTCCAGTGCAAAATCTCTCTGCAGGCCGTCGTTTACGTGTTAATGGGCCATTAATTTTATCGCACTGAATCGCGAATTAAGGGTGTCTGTAATCAAGGCAATCGACCGCCGGTTATTTGTTGTCCATTGCAAAATCTCTACAGGCCGCCGTTAACGTGTTAAAGGGCCTTTAATATTATCGCACCCAATCGAGAATTTAGGATGTCTATCGTCAAGGCAATCGACCGCCGGTCATTTGTTGTCCATTGCAAAATCTCTCTGCGGGCCGCCGTTTACGTCTAAATGGGCTTTTAATATTATCGCACCGAATCGAGAATTTAGGATGTCTATCTTCAAGGCAATCGACCGCCGGTCTTTTTTCGTCCAGTGCATAATCTCTCTTCGGACCACCGTTTACGTGTTAATGGGCCTTTAATTTTATCGCACCGAATCACGAAATTAGGATGTCTATCGTCAAGGCAATCGATCGCCGGTCTTTTTTCGTCCAGTGCATAATCTCTCTTCGGACCGCCGTTTACGTGTTAATGGGCCTTTAATTTTATCGCACCGAATCGCGAAATTAGGGTGTCTATCGTCAAGGCAATCCACCGCCGGTTATTTGTTGTCCATTGCAAAATCTCTCTGCAGGCCTCCGTTTACGTGTTAATGGGCCTTTAATATTATCGTACCGAATCGAGAATTTAGGATGTCTATCGTCAAGGCAATCGACCGCCGGTCATTTGTTGTCCAGTGCATAATCTCTTCGGGCCGCCGTTTACGTGTTAATGAGCCATTAATTTTATCGCACTGAATCGCGAAATAAGGGTGTCTGTAATCAAGGCAATCGACCGCCGGTTATTTGTTGTTCATTGCAAAATCTCTCTACAGGCCGCCGTTAACGTGTTAAAGGGCCTTTAATATTATCGCACCGAATCGCGAAATTAGGGTGTCTATCGTCAAGGCAATCGACCGCCGGTCACTTGTTGTCTAGTGCAAAATCTTTCTGCGGGCCGCCGTTTACGTGTTAATGGGTCTTTAATTTTATCGCACTGAATCGCGAAATAAGGGTGTCTGTCATCAAGGCAATTAAACGCCGGTCACTTGCTGTCCAGTGCAAAATCTCTCTACAGTCCGCCGTTTACGTGTTAATGGGCCTTTCATTTTATCGAACCGAATCTCGAAATAAGGGTGTCTATCGTCAAGGCAATCTACCGCCGGTTACTTGTTGTCCAGTGCAAAATCTCTGCGAGCCGCCGTTTACGTGTTAAAGGGCCTTTAATTTTATCGCACCGAATCGCGAAAGAAGGGTGTCTACAGTGGCGTATTTACGTTAAGTGCCGCCCTGGGCCAAAAAAAAGCCGCCCTGGGTAAAAAATAATTGCCGCTCTGTTTAAAAAAATTGTCGCCCTGGTCAAAAAAATTTGCTGCACTGGTAAAAAAAAATTGCCGCCCCTCTACAAAGGAAAATTTAATATATTTTTAACAGTCAAAATTCCTAAATGAACTGGAAAGTGCGAATTGTTTACAAATAATGAAAAATATAATGTACCTACATAAAAAAACCCTTTTTTTTTTTTTTAGTCACGTTCATTGAAATTCTAATTTTTATAAACTAAAAACTTTGTAATATAAAGAAATAAAAACTTGAAGACCTTTTTTTAGGTTTCCGTAGAAAACTAGGAAACCTTATAGTTTCGCCATGTCCGTCCGTCCGTCCTCAAAAATTTTAAGCCAATTAAGATGAAATTTGGTATACAGACGAAGACTGATAACCCAAAAACAGAAATGATAATATTTTTGAAAAAAATATTTTTTTGGACCCCCTTTTCATAGACTGAAAAGTATTTTCAAAACAAATTTTTCACTTAATCCATTAAGTGGGGAGTCTTTAGATAGGTCTCCTAAAATGCAATAAAAAATGCAATATGACATTTTGATTTTAACCCTTCAGTCACGATATAATTGCGTTCAAAGTCGTAATAAAAGCGTCCCCCCCACCCTAATTTCTAAACTATCAATTTAAAAAATCTGAAAAAATTCATGAATGTAGCCTTTAATTAGTACTTCCACTGAAAATTATAACGAACACTGTCAAAATTATTTAGGCCCCCACTCCCATTGACTGAAAAATGAACTCACAATTTTTTTTCACATATCCCATTGAATGTGATGTCATTGGATAGGTATCCTAAAATGCAACAAAAAATGTTAAATGATCTTTTGATTTTAACCCTTCAGTCACGATATATTTGCATTTAAATGTCGTTATCAGAGCGTCCGTTGAAATAATTCTTGTTTATAAATCGTAATGACTACGGAAACCTATCATGTGCGTGCCCAACACGCACTTGGCCATTTTATTTTTTAATCACGCTGCTCATTTTTTATTTCCCTATATTTTTTTAAATGTGCTATATTAAACTGAAAAAATCTACCGCCCCTCTCGACCTGCCACCCTAGGCCATGGCCCCCATGGCCCCATGGTAAATATGCCTCAAGGCTATCGTTTCCCAAGCGGGGAAACCGAAAGTAAATAATCGTAGAGATATACCCTTCTTAGGACAATGACGACCACATTGTCACTCACAATACAACAATATATTTTTACAATAATTTACTTGCTCTCAGACTAACGAACTCCGTAGTAGACTATCTAGTAGAGATTCAAGCAGCTATTGACTTTCTATGCTCTTTTTGCCGGTTTATACACAGTCAGTTACATAAGCTTATGTTAAAATGTTAGCTCAAAGTATCATTAGTACTGCTGTGTTTAGTAAGTATCAAAGTATACATGCATTATTTAAATTATAAAGAAGGTAAGTAATAATCAATACTACCTACAATTAATACCTGTGTACATAAACAGGTTATATATTAAATCAGAGTATCTATCTATCTAAATAGATATAATCAATTCAGTAAGTTAATAACAAAATTTTCTGAGCAAAATCAAAATGGTTTCTGAAAAAATTAAAATGTGTGAAAGTAGATGTGGCGCCATCTAGCGAAAAAAGCTTGAAATAACTATTATTCACAGACGGTTCTGACCACGGGGGTCCAACTCTTATCGACTGAGAATGAAGTAATTTTTCTTAATGTAAATGTCACATTTGGTATTGCTCAATAGCTAAGTGGTGGCAGCACCAGTATTAAAATCGAGATAAAAAAATGTTTAATTTTTATATAGACAATACTCTTTACATTTAAGTTATTTAAGTAAAAAACTTTGAAAATATGTATGGATAAGTTCAAAGTTTACATGTCCCGAACGTGCCGAAAATTTACGAAACTCACCGATCGTATTTAAAATTTTTATTTGTTGAAGAAATTGACTGTATATTTATTGTTCTGTGATGACAAGAAAGGGTCAATCCATATGAAATGGTCCAAAATTAAATTAAATAGTTGCTTGGCCATTCTAAAAAAAAATGATTTTTTGTGTGTAATTACCCTAACATGTTGGTAGTTCGAAACGACCATTATTTTAATTTTATTGTTTTTTGTTTTCGCGTGACGGCCATATTTGTTATACAGGTCGCAGCATTTTTTGTACTTTAAAGGATTCGCGGAAACTAAAATATCTCAGCTTCTATCAAACCTTTCAACATGGGACTCAAAGCAAATTGTTCAGAATAAAACGGGCTACAAGATTACTCCTAGACATTTTCACCTAAAAGTTATCCTAAAGGGTGAAATTTCAGCCTTAATTCTTAGTTCTATTTTTGAAAAAATCCCATTTTCAAGGGGATGTTTTTGCAAGAAGGGGAAAAGTTAACAAGTCAAATTATTTTTTACAAATAGGTGGGTACTAGTTGTATTCACACACCAAAGTTCAACTCTGAGACTTGCCCCCCTTTATTTTAAAAAATTCTCAAAATTTGAAAATTCGAGAAAATGGCACTTTTCAAAGCTAAATAACTCTGGTGGGGGACCAGATAAAAATCTGTAATTTTAGCCCATAATAGTACTACATAATGGTATTATGTACCAAAAATTTTGAGATTGAGATTTGACTACAAGCAGTGGTATTGCAACCACAATATTCAATAGGAGTTCATATGTTAATACAGAGTGTCAACATTAATATAATATCTATTACTATCTTTTTTCTTCTTGGAAATAGAAGAATGCTTGAATAAAGAAAAAAATTGTATTTTTTCTGAATGTTTTTAAAATCTCATTTTTTATTTTCCGTCACTTCCGGTTGAACCGGAAATGATGTCAACTTTTGTTTTTCAAAGGTGACACCCTATATATATTTTATTTTTAGATAGAAAATTAGGTCAGCTTTAAAAATTTATAACACATATAATAACTTAAAGTAACTCATAACAAAGATATAACATTTTTAAATTATTATTGAAACAAAACCACAACATGTATACGCTCATTGAAACATGCATTTTTGTGGTTGCAATACCACTGCTTGTAGTCAAATCTCAATCTCAAAATTTTTGGTACATAATACCATTATGTAGTACTATTATGGGCTAAAATTTCAGATTTTTATCTGGTCCCCCACCAGAGTTATTTAGCTTTGAAAAGTGTCATTTTCTCGAATTTTCAAATTTTGAGAATTTTTTAAAATAAAGGGGGGCAAGTCTCAGAGTTGAACTTTGGTGTGTGAATACAACTAGTACCCACCTATTTGTAAAAAATAATTTGACTTGTTAACTTTTCCCCTTCTTGCAAAAACATCCCCTTGAAAATGGGATTTTTTCAAAAATAGAACTAAGAATTAAGGCTGAAATTTCACCCTTTAGAAGAATTTTTAGGTGAAAATGTTTAGAAGTAATCTTGTAGCCCGTTTTATTCTGAACAATTTGCTTTTAGTCCCATGTTGAAAGGTTTGATAGAAGCTGAGATATTTTAGTTTCCGCGAACCCTTTAAAGTACAAAAAATGCTGCGACCTGTATAACAAATATGGCCGTCACGCGAAAACAAAAAACAATAAAATTAAAATAATGGTCGTTTCGAACTACCAACATGTTAGGGTAATTACACACAAAAAATCAATTTTTTTTAGAATGATCGAGCAACCAGTGCTGGACCAGTTCATATGGATTGACCCGAAAGTAAAAAAAGTTACATTTACATTTTGATTTCGAGTTTGGGTATTATAAATGTCTGATAATGTACGTCATTAACAATGTGCAAAAAGTGTGAAATAAATGTGTACAAGTGGTCAAGAACAAAAATGTTATACATTTTCATACATTTGCTCTTAAATATATGGATCTTTAATCTACATGTAAGTATAATATTGAATTTATTTATTATGTTATTAGTTGCATTGAAAATTAATCTGCTATTTATTTTAATATGAATAAACAATACATTTGTAATGTGAAAAAAACAACAAATTAAAATCAAAAAGAACTGATCTGAGAAAAAGAGAGATACGATAATTTATTAGAGTGTTTAAAAAGAAATAGAGTATACGTCTGTACATAATATACATTATATTCTTTTGTATATTATTGACGTGAATATACAACAAAATTAGTACAAATTGTAATAAAATAATGGCTTTATAAAATGTAGAATTGCTTAATTAACAATACATTTATGTATTTATACATTTGTAGATGTATTATTTAAATATTTATTATTCTGTGAATATAATATTTTTTTACTAATGCCCGGTATTATAAAGGACCTAACAAATTTGTTAGCTAACAAACACTTTCAACTGAGGTATCAAACATATATGACAGTTCTTTTGGAGTTTGTTGATGACTTTGACAAGTTTCGCGCACGCGTTGAAGGTAAATACAAACGGTATTAAAACAGTGGTGATGTTATGAAAATTATTTTGTACGGTCAAAGATGCCAACTGTGTTACAATTAATTGAAGTGTCACTGCTCTAAATTCCATAACTAATCCATAGATACTAGTACAGTATTAATACCCCATATGAATGTAATTGCTAGCTAACAAATTTTGTTAGGTCCTTTATAATACCGGGCATAACAATGTTTTTTTTAGTTCTTAGATCTTTTGGGCTCGCCTGGTTACAATGTGAAATCGTGGTTTAATCAAGTAATCTACTTTTGAGAACGTTATTTTTGTCTAAGTGGTTATTTTTAAATCTACATAAAGAAAAAGGCTTTACACAACATCTAGATCCAAACTTATTATTCTGTGAAATGTTAACTGTGATATATTCATTGTACTATCACTGTCAACAATATCTGAAGTACTTGTCATTGCTGATGATTTGTGTTCAACAGATTTAAACAACGCAGGGAAAAATCTCCTAAGAGACAAATGTATCTAATGTAACAGCAGATGAATCTGAATATTCTAGGTATGTTATAATATATTCATGTGCTATATATGTTAATAAACTATGTTTTTATTTTTGTATCAAATTTCAATTAAACTGAAGAATATGCAGGTACCGACTACCGATGTCACAACTATCAAAAATCATGTGTTGATGTGTTAGAATTGAGTAGATTGTGCTGTATCTATAGTAACATGTCGGAATTTTTATTTGACAGAAATATTTAACAAATAGTTCATTGCGGCGGAGATTGAATCCCCGTTTTTATACTATATTAACCTCCTTTTGCCCCAATAAATTGTCCTAATCAAGGTCAGTTAACGTGTATATTATTAGAACATCACCTCTGTTCTGAATAACTATACACGTTTTTTTGATTATTGTGACGTCAGTTTAGCTCAAATTTCAAATACCGAAAGCAGCTATAATTAATTTTTAATTTTATTTTGTATATAAAATTCATATCAGTCACCCTTGCAGATCTAGTAGGCATCTCGCAATTAAAATGATCCTTAAAAAATACCATAGGTGTTGTTTTTTGTTACAGCATATTGAAGCATCTTCAAAAACATGAATTTTCATATAGAAACAGTCACATAGTTGAATATTATTAAAGCATATTGGGCATTATTGGGTTGTTATTGTTATTTGTTAAAATTGACGTGGTGTATGCTTTAAAAACATTCATTTTGCATTGTCTAAAACAATGATGACAAAATCGAAGCATTCTTTGAATATGCTGCCACAAAAAAATGTACAATTTTAGTTGATCTAAAAACATTATTCGAAATTAGATAAACTACACACAAAAAGAATAATTTTGGAATTTTATCAATATACTTTTGTTCTAATTGCAGGAGAATCATTAACTTGGGAAATCAATAGAATACTGTATTGGACAACAAGAATTTTGAGAAAACTCCAGTATCAAGACCTAGTATGTGCACATATATCGACGCTTGTTACAATAATTAATACGTTTTATTTTCTTATGATATTTTACCACGAAAAGTAGCACATTTTATTTTCTACTGCAAAAACTAGCATTTATGATAACTAGCTGCAAATTTCAAACGTTCTAGTTTTTGTAAGAAGTTTTAATATGATAGTTTTCATAAAAAAATCAAAACATGCTAGTTTTTATAACGAGTGTCGATATCTTGTACTAAAAAACAAATTATAACAAAAACTTGAAATTTGGGTTGCAGCCACACCTACTGCTCATACGAGTAGTATTTTCTTCAAGTACATAGCGTAATACTATATGTTCGAGCAATAGGTGTGCTCACAGTTTATGTAAAATAAATGGTATCAATAATTAAAATGTTATATTATTGATAACATTACAGTCGCTGCGTTTGCTATGTTCAGAAGGTGCAATTTTTGAAATTTTGAATTTTAATGCCAAGTGATACATTTCTCAATACTGCCTTCATGTGCCTATCAAATTCATTTTCTAATATTTAATATAGAACCGGTTTTGCTAAATTATTTTGTGCTCTTACTGTTAGAAAAATATGACATGTATAATCAGTGTTTTACGTTTCCTAAAAAATTGGTCAAAATTATGTTATTAATTTTAAATTTGGTAAGTGCAGCAACAATATATTATTTGATAATGTATATAGATTTGCTAATTTTTATTTTATTAATTACTAACATTAAACTTTTTATTTAGTCTTTCTCTTATGATTAATTAATGTAAAAGGCTTCTTGAGTAACTTCGAGAGCAAAGATTTTAAGGAAAAATGTTTTTTTGATTGAATCGGCTAACTTAATTAAATGTCAAATTAAAAATTATTATTAAAAATGATATTACATAATTGAATATGTATTATTGATGACTTATCTACATATGCGCTTATGTAGTTGCCTATATTGAAATTCTAAAAAGATATTTTAAATTAATTTTTAGTTTTCAATTACATAATGAAGATATTTATAGCTTTATTGTTTTTAGTTTTATATAAACACAATGTAATTGTAATTATAAAAAAGATTAATTGTAAAAAAATCAATATAGAGTATATAATATACATATAAATGCTTATTCCAAAAGAAAGTTTTTTGTTTTTTTTTTTAATTTAAATTATTGGCAATCGGGCGTAGCCCCTCAGCCAGACTTGAAAAAGAAAGTTAAATGACTAGAAAAAAATCACTGTTAGTAAATAATTTATAACTTTGTTTACATAATAATATTAATAATAACTAGCAAATGTAAATTATTAAATACCAGAAATATTATTAAGTTATTAAATTAAATATATTTAATAAAAAAAATATGCAGTTAGTAGTAAATTTATATGAATATTAAAGCTTACTTTAAAATTTTGTATTAATTAAATATACTAAATATTATTTAAAATATGGGTAAATCTTACAATTACTGCAAATAATTATTTTTCAAATAATCTATTTATATGATGTTTGCATACTTACTTGAAACATATATTAATAAATACATTTTTAATAAATACTATTATGTTTTATTTTAATTATTTTCATTACAGATTTGCAGTTTAGATGCAAAATATTGTGATTTCAATAAATTATATCTTGTGTGATGATATATTTTGAATATATATATATTTTGAATATATATATATTGAAGTTACAATATTTTGCATCTAAACTTTTGAAATTTGAATATATATTATATTGAAATGAAAGTATATTTAAATTTCGCGCCTCGAATATTAGTGATTTGGCTCGATAGCCACTAGATGGCAGCACAAGAGGCTTGTCAAAATATTTTAACCAAGAGTTGAACCCCCGTGGTTCTGACGTTCAAATTGGTCGTCACGGTCGTCACTATTCGTGACGTAGCTAAGGGTTGGTGAAACCGGCCCCCACCGGGGGTTCAAGATCTAAAGGGCTGACTAACTTTTTTTCAATGTTGTACTTTACTTCAATTTAATTTAGAATTCAATGTTGTGTCTCACGCATGCGTACAAGGAATGTTTTTACGAGCATATAGGAAATCACAATCCACAGTAATAACCTTGTAATAATAACAGATCAATAGTGTAGTAGTTCTTATGGCGTCTTATGCGCGAAATGTTTTGCTACGTCAACTGTTGATTTTGATAATTTGTGTTGGTAGAACTTTGTCTAAATATTTTGACAAGTCACTTGTGCTGCTGAGTATCTCAATAAATAGCAAAAAGAAGGACGCTGTAATGGGGGTTTAAATCTTGGTTAAAAAAAATATACATGTTCTACAGATTCAAACTTTATTTTAAAATATAGCTTACACTTTTAAGGATTATATGGACGGACAATCAGATACAAAAGTAGCTAGATTTTGAAATATACAAATATCTGCGTTATAAATATCGTAATAGATGTTATAAATAATACAAATTATAACTAGAGTCGTTAACTTACATATATGAAGCTAATTTTTCCTCTCCAATGACTATTTTGTTAAATTTGTACAAATTCTAATAAAGATAGTTTATTATTTTGACACTGACTATACGGCAAATTGAACCTAACAAAAATATATTTTAAATATAATTTACGTTATTTATAGATGCAAATTAATAAATATAGTTTATATAATTATTAAAAATACGCAATCCTGTGTTATAAATATAATAATTATTGATATTTATCATTATTAACATAAATATTTCACATTCTAATTATCAGTTTTCACAAATCTATTGTCATTTTCAGGTTGGTAAATATTGCTGTCAAACACTAATAGAATATCTTGATATTTTATTATTTATGCACTTTTAATTGCACTATGTACTAAATTTTTCTTTAATTCTCTATAAGAAACATTATATATGACCTAATTATAAAAAACAAAGATCTTTAATAATCGTTTTTTCAAAAAATACTTTGTTTACATTGTTATCAAATTTACATGCATAACAGTCGTAGAGCGGGAAATTTAAAATTTTGTTGTATTATAATTTATTTCTCGGAAACGGTTTAGTGAAAACATATGATATTTTGCATAATTGTTCAACTAATCAAATACTACACTCCCTCCAAAAATTAGAAAATCGGTAGCATTTTATCAATGTGTTTTACCTAAAAAATGCCGAAAAATATCAGTTTCCCATAAGAACACATGTTAAATTTAAATCAATATAATTTCTAAACGGCTTAGTGAATCAATTTAATATTTTGTCTATTGCATAAGCATGCTAATGGGAACATTCCAACCAATTTTCATGTATTTGGTAGCATTTTGAAATACATCCCATACATCCTTAACAATAAGAATGCTAATTGCTCTAAGAACGTCGAGACTTCTTTCTCCTATTATAAACAAATTAAAATTATAAATATGTTTTATTGGCTTCCTTCAGAACGGCACATCAAAGAAGGGCATTACAGATGCACTATAGCTAGCTAGATCCTAATCCGATGTTGAACAAAACAATCTGGAACAACAGAGAGATAATCGTTATATTTTGATTTCTAAATTTGAAATGTTAACGTAAACTTTTCTAATTTTGACGAGCGTTTAAGAAGTAATTATTTGAGCAGTTTATTTAAATATTCGAGCAGTTACATTGGGCAGTATTAAACTTTTTGTGCGGTAACTAAATAAAATGTAGCAATATACAAGATTCATGTAGAGTAATTTTTCTGCCCCTCTGTGTCCTGCGGCAACCCGTAGCTATTTTTCTGATTAACATGGTCGTATTTATGATCTGTAGACTCCTAGACTGAACTAGGTGGATTTTTTTTAAATTAACCTGCAAAAATTGCATTTTAGAGCAATTTTCTAACTAAAAACTTAAAAAGAATCATTTGAAGTTTATTATTAAATTGTAGACATTTTTTTACTACACAGTATATTTAGACTATAATGAATTGATGCGATAATAAAAATGGAAAGAATTAAAAATCATTAAGATATTCAACACAATTTATTAACATTATTATAAACAACTAGCCTAGCCTAATATTTGAATTATCATTTCTATTAATAATTCTAGCCTAACTGCTCTCTCATTTACAAAATCATAAACCACACACCATTTCAATTGCATATTTTCTAAAGTAACCAAAAATTAAACACGATGACATTTTAAATACAGTTTATTTATTATTTTATACCACTTACTTCGTCAGTAGGATATCTCACAGTTTTTAGCAGGTCTTAATTCTGAAGATGTAGGCATTATTTTCCCAGTTGCAGATCGGCTAAAGCACTTTATAGTATTATTTATATCAGCTCTGGACCTTCTGTGATTTATTGTATTTAAATCCACTTCTAAAGGATGTAAAAAGCCTTTTTTCACGACTGTATAAAAAAATTTGGTTATGGCTATTTAATTTTTAAATGTTTATGTATACTTACATTATTAATTTGAAATTTGGACACATTTGTGCCTTCGATTTTTTCATTATTCGTTATATTTATTTAATATTCATTAAATAAATTCGTATTATGATAACAACAGATTCAAATTGACAGAACTGTCATATTTTTGTTACATAGACTAAAAATTACTAGATAAGTACCAATAGATATATTAAATTATTAAATGAGAATGTGTCACTGTAAAATTTTGAAAATGTACAAGTGTATACAATATTTATATGGTTTTACTTTATTGATTGTATATGTGATAAAATAAGTCTTTAATTTACACTTTGATAAATGAAAAAATGAGGTATCTATTATTTTTATAATCTAACAGTATTTATAAAATATGACGTTTAGAAGTTGGTAGTACTGGTACATGACATTTCAATGTACATAATTGAAATTTTGAATTATTAAAATCTTTTAATCGAAAAATCATAATTTTGTAAGTTAATATGGTATTTATATTTTATTAAATCTAACAGTTAATGAATAACTTGTTTTATTTTAATTTTTTAAATTCTGTTTGTATCATTTCAGTTTGCCAATAATATAACATGACTTTTAGTTTATGTCAAATTACAAACAAATTAAAAAAATATAATAAAATTTGATTACAAATAATTATGAGTACACCAAATGTTTTCCAAGAAGTCGTCGAAGAGTTGGAGAAAAACACATATTTTGAAAAATACACAAATAAAATAGCTGATCTGCAAAAAAACATTGCCTGAAGAATTTTTGAAGATGTATGAAAAATAAAAAACCTATGTAAAACGAAAATTAGAAGTAACAATATGAGACAGTTTTCTGCTATCCTAGATCCAAAATCTCCCATAAAATCTGCAAGTGTATGATAAAAAATTAAAAGAAATAATGAAGGTTAGTAAAAATAATAAAATTTTAATTTTTTGGTTATTTGTCGTAAATTTTTTATTCCAGTTGGATCTAATTAATTGAAAATAAAGAACCATCAGAAATTAAACAAATATGGGAAGCATACCACCACTTGACGAAAGATGCACTGCAGAAATAACATGTTATTTCTGCAGTGATGTTATTTCGGCAGTGATGTTATTTCTGCAGTGATATCAACAGCGACGTACGATTTGCTAAGCGCAAAATTTAAAAAAATACCCATTGTTTATTTTTCTTCTACCCAGAAGCCAAGGATATGAATTCGTTATGTACCAGTTTTCGAGAAATGTTGCCCATCTAACACCATTTATCAATACCAGGTACGTCAATATTAATTATTTTATCGTTTAGAAGCCAAATTGAATTATATTTTTTTTCTAAAAATTTTTAAATTGTTATAATTTTGGTAAAAATGATCAAAACAGGATTTTGAAGCTTGTTTAATTTAAATTCCATCGATTTTTTAAAATACCAACCTAATAAATACAAATATACAGGTCCACAAAGAAAATACTCCAGAACGTTTAAACATCGCTGACTACACGGAACTTAAAGAACAGAAGGGCTTTGTTCTGATGAGGGACGAGTTAGACAACAACACGTTAAACTGTGAGAAAGCGCAGCGTCTGGTGAACTAGCTACAACTGTAATACAGAAAGAAACAAGATAACAAGATGTTGGAAACATTCACAAACAAACCTCACTAGTTCAAGCACACGGACTTGATCGAACAGCTCGATACGTTCTTGTTGTAGTACGTAAGTGGTCGCGTTGGGACTGAAAATTAACTTAGATTTTTTTTTATTTGCAATGTATTTTTTTTTTTTGAAGATTTGTTGATTTATAAATATTAATATTAAACATTTAGTTGATTTGTTTTATGCGTAGGTCGATGTTAATAAAATTGTATTACATTTTAAATAATATTATTATTTTTATCTTTGAATAAACATTTGTATAAAAAAATACATCAAATCTTTAAATTAATTAAATATTCTTATTCTATAAAATACATAATACAGTAATCCCTCCGTTTAAAAAACCGCTCCATTACGTTGTGTGTCTTTTTTTAAGTCTTTAACTTTTTCAACTGCGTAAAAGTGAATCCACGTAAATGGAGGTATTACTGTAACTATAAATATATTTAATATATAAATAAACCTAAATAACTAAATAACAAGTTTATTGTGATGTTTCAGTTCTGCTTTGAACACTTCAATTGTTCTTGTGCGATTGTTTTGTATTGCCATTTGTAGAACTGTGAGACCTTTGTTATCAGTAATGTTAACATCTGCACCGTGATCTATTAACTGTTGCACTACCTCTGTGTGACCCTCACTAGCAGCCCGGTGTAGAGGTGTCCAGCCGTCGGTATTAGCCATGTCCACACTTGCGCCTTTATCTAGTAACAAACTCACCATCTCTGTGTGACCCTTACTAGCAGCCCGCTGTAGAGCTGTCTCGCCGTCTGTATCAGCCATGTCCACACTTGCGCCTTTATCTAGTAATAAACGCACCACCTCTGTGTGACCCTCATTAGCAGCCTTGTGTAGAGGTGTCCGGCCGTATCTATTAGCCATGTCCACACTTGCGCCTTTAGCTAGTAACAAACTCACCACCTCTGTGTGACCTTTAGTAGCAGCCACGTGTAGAGGTGTCCGGCCGTCTGTATTAGCCATGTCCACACTTGCACCTTTATCTATTAACAAACGCACCACCTCTGTGTGACCCTTATCAGCAGCCCAGTGTAGAGCTGTCCAGCCGTATGTATCAGCCATGTCCACACTTGCACCTTTATCTAGTAACAAACTCACCATCTCTGTGTGACCCTTACTAGCAGCCCGCTGTAGAGCTGTCTCGCCGTCTGTATCAGCCATGTCCACACTTGCGCCTTTATCTAGTAATAAACGCACCACCTCTGTGTGACCCTCATTAGCAGCCTTGTGTAGAGGTGTCCGGCCGTATCTATTAGCCATGTCCACACTTGCGCCTTTATCTAGTAACAAACTCACCACCTCTGTGTGACCCTCACTAGCAGCCCAGTGTAGAGGTGTCCAACCGTGTGTATTAGCCATGTCCACACTTGCGCCTTTATCTAGTAACAAACTCACCACCTCTGTGTGACCCTCACTAGCAGCCCAGTGTAGAGGTGTCCAGCCGTCTGTATTAGCCATGTCCACACTAGCGCCTTCAGCTAGTAACACTCTCACCACCTCTGTGTGACCCTCACTAGCAGCCCGCTGTAGAGCTGTCTCACCGTACTCATAACCTTCACCAAATATAAACTTGTATGCTTTACATTGTTTATTCATTTTATTTTTATCACAATAATTGATTATTTGTTTTGCTGTTTCTATCATACTATTTATAAATGCAATGTCTAGTGCTATTCTATTTCCAAATGACATAATTCTGTCTAACATATTTTGATTTTGTTTAAAACACTCTAATATAAATGTTGCTATTTTTGAGTTGTTCTCATCTGCAGTTGCGCATAAAACACTAAATACAGGATTATCTTCTTCTATATTTTTATAATTATCTTTAACATATCGTGTGTATTTGTCAATTGTTTTAACATCACTTATCTTCTCTCGTATGTAGTTGTTTATGAATTGTCGTAGTGCTGTTAAATCATTTTTAACTAACACGTCTGTCAATAATAACTTAATAACTATGTCTTTGTTGAAGTTTTTCTGAACGTACGTAGCTACAAAGTACTCGGCAAAGGTTCTGTGAATGAAATCTGCTCTTTCGTTGTTTACTTGTATAATTATACCTATTTTTGGTATTAGTTCATAATCTATTTCTATGCATGTTTCTATTTTATCTCTAAAGAGCAGTTTTAGAGCTAATGCTTCGTGTTGTTCTTCATAACCCTCCTGTGCATTTTTATTTTCTTTTCGAGTAGCCGGATTTGTATCGTTTTGCAACTTCTTTTCTTTTGTGTAAATTTTGAATTTCTCATTGATAAATTTATTGAATAATTGAAACAAATCCAAATCTAAGTTGTCATCTTTCTCATATGTTTCCACTACAATATACAGTAGAAGAGGAACGCCTAGTAATTTTATTATTTTTGAATTTTTATTAATTTTCTTCAACAATGGTTTCGCATCTTCGTCTTTTAATTCCAGTCGTTTGTTCAAGTACGATAGTTTGTCTTGTTCTGTAAATTCTTCTAGTGACAACGCGAATGTTGACAACTTTTGTTCCAAAATATCTGTTTGTCCCGGCCTGGTCGTCACAATCAGTTTGTAATTTTTATATTTCATTATGGATTCGATGAAATTACCAACGATCTCATTATAATCCGGGCATATTTCATCGAATCCATCAAGAAATATAAATGTTGTCTTTTTATTTTTTTTAAGTATATAATTAAGTACATTTTGTGATAATGGTGAAAGTGTGGCATTTATCAGTAATTCATTTATTATGAAATTTACAATAGTTTCTAAATCATAGAAATTCAGACCTTTATTTTTATCAAATGAAGTTGTGTGATTGATTAGTTTTAATCGGATTATTATTTGTGCTGGATGATTCTTTTGTAGCTCGTTGAACATGTTACTAACTAGGTAAGACTTCCCCATTCCCGGCATGTCAGATATCAACACATTGTGAGCATCTACACGACACAGTTCATCTTCCGCTATTGTATCTTCACTGGTTTTATATAACTTTTTAAATTCCTCTATATTATTGTTTTCTGAGCAACGTAGTCGCCTTGTAATATAAAACTCTGTTTTATCAGTATAATTAAAACATAATTTTAAATTTTCGTAGTCGGCATTAAAGAAACACTTTAAAACATCTTCTGTGATTACATCATTTAACTCTTCCTCTTGTTGTTCTGTTAAACTGTTAGAATCTACTTGAAGAAACTCGCTAAAACTGAATTCTTTCTCGATAAATGGAATACATTTTTTATTTAAGAGTTTTTGTTTAGATTTAACGGTTAATAAGTTAAACCTGTGGTCTACGTCTCTATACGGGTCAAAACTGTTTTGAAATTCAGGCAAATATTCATCGTTTGAAACAATAATTATATATTTTTTTATATCATCAGTTTTCATAGTTTTATATAATTCTAACTGATCACTGTTTTTAATAACAATTATAACAAGGTTAGGCGATGATGCATTTTTTTTATCTTTCACACTGTACACATGTTTCATTGTGTATTTTCTGGCAAGTTTCTTTTCTCTCAGTGTCTTTATTACTTTGCATACTTTATGAAGTGTAAATTCAGGATTCGTGGTTACAATAGGCAGTGTTGTGAATTCCGAAGTCAAGAATTGATTTACTTCTGGTAAATTGCAAATAAATTCTAATTCGCCTTCTTCGTATTTATTATCATGACCTTCTTGAATATTTTTTTCCATTGTTTCAAATAACGTGGATATTTCTTGTGAAGTTATTATTGTTTGATCAAACAAAGAACGATTTACCATCTCGTACAATATATTCCATATTTTTTCTGTAGATTTGGGTAAAATGTATTCTATTTTCTCTTCAATAACACGCTTACTGTCTTCAAGGTTCGGTTGATCGACAACAACAAACACAAGTTTGTTTAGAAATGTCTCCCAGTCTTCTTTGACAATGTTTGTATGTTCGCAAAATTTCGGAATGTTTATTTCATTGTCAAATTTGTACTGAGAACCTTTGCCGAATATAGGGAAACAATTTACTTTGGAAGTTAAAAGACTAACTTGTTTACCATTCTTGTACCACTGCCTCAAGTATCCGTTTTCTTCTAACTCAAAAGAAATATTCGTATAGATGATGAAATGACAATTATCGGTATTTTCAATTTTTTTTGACGAGTTCATAAAATTAACCAAACTGAAAGTCTCTTTTTTATGATCGCTAACAAGATTACTTGTTTTAATTGATTTTTTTAATGATTTTTTGTTCTTGCACTGAATAAGTAAACTTGTCCATTGTTCGTCTTTGTTATCTTTATACTCATAAACAATGTCGTCGAATTTACCAGCCTCAGCATCTTCTTGATGAACTCTGTAGTTGTAGTCGGGATTTGACAGTTTGTGAAGGTAACCCTCGAGAAACAACAACATTACTGTATAGTAATGGAAATCTATACCCCTTTTGTTACCAACAATGCCTCTGTTCTCTTCTTTAACCAAATCTGTGTAATAAATATTCTAACTGTGATATATAACTATAGTTTAAATAAATGGAATAATAGTGCAATTGTATCATTCAAGAACAGGATACGAAATGATAAATATCATGATAATTATTCTTGATAAATATTCTTTGAAAATTATCTTGGTAATAAAAATTAAATACATTTTTTTAACAATAGAAAAATTAATTAATTAATGTTACTCAGGTATTACGGGATTTCCCCGATCGTTTGTGTTAAGTATATTGCGAGAAATCTCGATTTTCATAGTTTTGATTATTAACTATTTTCGTTTTATTTATGTTATTAATTAAGTAAGTAATAAATAAAAACGGCCAAGTGAATATGATAGGGTTCCGTAGCCGTTCTCACTAGCATTCTCTTCAATTAACATTATCTACTTGATAATACGTATTAAGAGCTTTTTCATGTTGACGAAAGATGTCCATAAAAGTGTACTTGTTCGTATAACAATTTATAAAAAAAAGTTATTTCTAAATTTTTCATAAACTATTCTAGCTGCAGTGTTCGTTATAATTTTCATTAAAAAGTACTAATTAAAAGCTGTATTCTGGCATTTTTTAAATTTCTTGCATTGATAGTTTAGAAATTAGATATAATTTCAGATAACATATTTTGTTGCGTTTTAGGAGACCTATCTAATGACACCCCACTCAATGGGGAAAGTGTAAAAAAAATTAATTCTAATTAAAAGCTACATTTTGTAATTTTTTAGATTTTTTACATCGATAGTTTAGAGACTAGAGGGGTGGGGGGGGGGGGGCGGTTCTGATAACGACTTTGATCCCAAATATATCATGACTGAAGAGTTAATTAAAATCAAAAGGTCATATAACATTATTTGTTGCATTTTAGACACTCAACTCAATGGGATAAGTGAAAAAAATATTGAGTATACTTTTTTGTTCTCGGACATCTCTAGAGATATTTTTTTATAATACTCGACATAAAATATTTAAAAAGAATGAAATCTCCAATTTTAAGTGAAAAGGTTTCATAATGCATTTTTTTTAAGAGTAAAAAGAGAGACAAGTTTCAGAAAATACTCGAGTAAAATGTGTTAATAAGACCATTGATTGATTTAGTCGCGTCAACGAAGCATTTTGGCTCGAAGTCCTCAAGAACAGCTCCGTTTATGTCCCGATCAGCTATAAAAAGGAATATTGCTATTTAACGATTAATAAAAAAATTCAAAAAATTCACTGTTTAACTAGATACTATATAGAAGTTATTTATGGGTTCAAAAATGGTTTCCACTTTGAATTGTAACTATAGGAGCTACATCAAGAGATATTTTTTTGTATTTTTTTGGTATTACGTATTTTAAAAACTATCCAACGTAGAATAAAAATATATAATGCATTTTATAGGTGATTTTATTCTTTGTAAATTGAATCTCTTGGTATGAAGTTGTAAGTATAACCGTTTGCCCACAATGTTTAAATAAACACAAAATAATGCATTATACAACATAAAAAGAAAGATTGCCATGGATTGATTATCTCAACAAGTATATTAACAAATATTTTTACAGTTTTTCACTTGTATCTTTCTAAGTATTTGTTAGATAACAAATTTTATTACATCATTGATATTATATTTTAAATAAAATTTGTAATCTAACAAATACTTTGAAAGATACAAGTGAAAAACTGTAAAAATATTTCTTAATAATATACTTGTTGAAATAATCAATCCATGGCAATCTTTCTTTTTATGTTGTATAATGCATTATTTTGTGTTTATTTAAACATTGTGGGCAAACGGTTATACTTACAACTTCATATCAAGAGATTCAATTTACAAAGAATAAAATCACCTATAAAATGTATTATATATTTTTATTCTACGTTGGCTAGTTTTTAAAATACGTAATACCAAAAAAATACAAAAAAATATCTCTTGATGTAGCTCCTATAGTTACAATTCAAAGTGGAAACCATTTTTGAACCCATAAATAACTTCTATATAGTATCTAGTTAAACAGTGAATTTTTTGAATTTTTTTATTAATCGTTAAATAGCAATATTCCTTTTTATAGCTGATTGGGACATAAAGCGACATTTTCAAAAATTACATTTTAGTCATGAGATTTTCGACGACCATCACTCAAAAACTATTAACTTTAGAGATAAGAACTTTATTAATGTTTATAGGAAATTTCATTCTCTATCAAATAGGTCCTGTTCAGTTTTGCTCTAGCTCCTATCGTTTTCGCTGCATCGATGATTTAAACATAAGCGGCTGTCAAATTTTTTGTTTTTATTTTTTTGTGTGTATTTCCCGGGGGTCCCCGCTCCAAAAGGTTTCTGATTTTAAATAATATAAAAAAACAAAACTAAAAAAAAAATCATCAAAATCGGAGCTGTTCTTGAGGACTTATGAATATTGCCGGTTTTATGTATTCATTGACTCGACTAATTCTGTTAAAAGCCACAAAAATAGTTTCTAAACGTTATAATTATCTATGATACTTATCGTTAGCTCAAAGTAGAAAAAAAATTTATTATGGAACACCGTACTAGAATGGTAATTTTTGACTCCTAGAATATTTTATTTAATTATCTGAATATCATTTTCATTCGTAAACGTTTGTTCTTTTAGTCCAAGAGGTGAGCGACAAAATATTGCAACTACTTTATAAAGGCTGATTTTTTTATGTTACGTTACATTTGTGGTGTAGAGATACAGCCTGCCGTCAGTCAGCTAGTTTCGTTAGCGTTTGACGCGGGGGCGGCTTTATTTTTGTACAAAATCGATACACGTTGCAACTACTTTATAAAATCTGAAAATTTATTTGTAAGCAGTGTACTAAGTAAGAACCCCTTTTATCATAGTCAGCCTACAAAATCTTGCAACCGGGCGCGTCAGCAGCGCGTTTAGATTGTTGACGAGTTTAACGTGCTGCTAACGCGCCCGGCTACAAGATTTTGTTGGCTGACTATGATAAAAGGTGTTCTTACTTAGTACACTGCTTACAAATAAATTTTCAGATTTTATAAAGTCGTTGCAACGTGTATCGATTTTGTATAAAAATAAAGCCGCCCCCGCGCCAAACGCTAACGAAACTACCAGCTGACTGACGGCAGGCTGTATCTCTACACCACAAATGTGATGTACCTAATATCAAAAAATCAGTCTTTATAAAGTAGTTGTAATATTTTGTCGCTCACCTCTCCGTCTATTTGGTTACATTTGTTTGAGTTCTTCTGGTCTTTTGAAGAGGGAAATCCTGTATATGTAATTTTGTATCTAAATTATCAAATTGACAAAACGTGGGGTCAATCAGGGTTGGAACACAATTTGAACATTTGTTTGCAATATTTCAAAATAAAATTAAACATAACTTACCGGATGAGGCTGTTGGGTTTTTGGGATCTCTACTCTTTTGTTTCTTCTGTTGAGGGCGTTGAGAGTGACCTCGTGATGTTGAAGGTCCTGCTACTTTATCAACTGAAAATTCATTTCAAAATTACAACAGCGGAAGAATGTACACAGAATCAAGGAAATATAAATATTTAGTCTAAATTAATGCAATAACGATTTAAATAATTCATTCAACAATATTTAATATACCTAATTAAAAATATTATAAAATATCTTTGGTGTAATAGGGGTTATTGATGTAATTTTGAATTAATCAGGCACGTATCCGAGGAGGGGGAGCTGGAGCATAATATTGTAAAATATTGTCAAAAATAACAACATTTTAAATATTAGTGTATACAATTACTGCATTTATGTTATTTAAAAGTCCGGTATTACCAAGACTAACTAAATGCATCTTTAACTAACCGTCATTTAGTTTAAATCTACATTTAAATTTTTTAATCCTATTATCAACAGAACCAAACATTGATTAGATTAAAGGTTTTTTAATTTTCAGCAATATGTTTTAAACGTATATTATGTATAATACATTTTTCTATGTTTTCTATTGTTTAGGATTTTTGAAAAATATTGTTGAATTAAGTACAAACACGATTAATTATTATTATTGTAATAATAACTAATCTAAACCTAAATTACCTAAAAAAAAACAAGATCAGAACAAAAATTACAAATCATTTTTGTTCTGTTTAAATTTAAAAGTTAATAAAATAAACTTTAAAAAAACAGTTGAACCGACTTCAAAAATAAAGCACAAAAAAGTATGAAATAATATTTAAAGAAAATTAATATCATCTACTAAATGCAATAGTTTTTAAGTAAATAATTATATACAATAAGATCAATTTATATATTCTTCTATTAATTAATTTTTAAATAATATTTTCTTTTCGATCTTAATGAAAATGAGTACTTAACATGTAAGGAATTAAGGATTTATTTATAAAATATTAAAAGTTAACTACATAATCAAAATTACGATACATTTTTTGATGTCGGGGCGCAAATTTATATAAGTACTATTTTTTCTTTATTATTATAAAATTATGGTAATTTAATTAAACATTTTTTGAGTGCGCGTGGTATTGATTAGATTTTAATTTCAGAAAAGATCACATGTACACATATTATTCCTCTCATCCTTTGGATAGTACGAAGAAGAAATTATTTTCACCCCATTTGTTTATGAACATATACATTTATATGTAGATACCTTTTGAAAAATTAAAAAGTAACGTCATTATTTTACTAAAATAAAAAGACATTTATAAAACATATATAGTAATGAAATTTTATAGCTTATATTATTACTTGATATGTTCACATTCAACTAGTGTTACTTATTGTGAGGAATTAGTTTGTTTTCTCAATTGATTTAATTAAAAAACGAATTTCGATTTTTTCGTTATAGGTACCTATAAATAATTACTATCTAAAATAACGTAAGTATTGATTTTCTTTGTAGATAATACAAAATATTTTTTTGCATTTGTGTAATTTGTCATTTATATTTATAGATCTATTGGTACTATACGTTAAACGTAGTATTGTTTTAAGAACGAAAACGATAGTTCCTTTTTTCTATAGTAAGTGTACCTATTGTATTTTAATTACGAAATTTACTTATTTTATAGTTATTATTATAACTTCTTTTCCGAAATTATATTGTAGAAATTTGCGCCCCGACATCAAAAAATGTATCGTAATTTTGATTATGTAGTTAACTTTTAATATTTTATAAATAAATCCTTACATTCCTTACATGTTAAGTACTCATTTTCATTAAGATCGAAAAATAAATATTATTTAAAAATTAATTAATAGAAGAATATATAAATTGATCTTATTGTATATAATTATTTACTTAAAAACTATTGCATTTAGTAGATGATATTAATTTTCTTTAAATATTATTTCATACTTTTTTGTGCTTTATTTTTGAAGTCGGTTCAACTTTTTTTTTAAAGTTAATTTTATTTTTCATTTTTTAGTTACAAGGAACTACATTAGATAAAACCGTAAATGATCATGGCAAAAAAGTGTTTGCCAAAGGCCAAGCATATGTCTCTCTAATGTCCGGTATTATAAAGGAGTTCGCAAATTTGCTAGCTTGCAAGCACTCTCAAATGAGATATCAAACTTATATGACAGTTCTTTTGGAGTTTGTTGAAGACTTTGACAAATTTCGCGCACGCGTTGTAGTAGGTAAATACCAACGGTATTAAAACAGTGGTATTATTATGAAAATTATTTTGTACGGTGAAAGATGCCAACTGTGTTACAATTAGTTGAAGTGTCACTGCTCTAAATTCCATAGCTAATCCATAGATACTAATACAGAATTAATACCTCATTTGAGAGTGCTTGCAAGCTAGCAAATTTTGCGAACTCATTTATAATACCGGACATAAGTCGGATAAAGAGTTTGAAAGGATTAGCGTTTTGTGACTTAGAGCTAAATAAATTTTTAAATAAACCACACGATGAAAAATCACTTTCCGAAATGCAAAGGTTAAGAGCTCTTTCATTAAATATAAAATAAAATTCAAAAAATATTTATATACAGTGCGTTCACGATGAAAGGAACAAATTCGTTTAAAATTCAGGTAATTATTTTGTGGAAAAACGTTCGGACCCGTCGATTAGTATTTTTAGTTGCGGATTTTTTGACATAAGAAAATTGTATACAGGGTGTCTCAGGAAAAACATATGCAGTCATCATTGGTTTTTTTAAATGGAACACCCTATATATTATATCATTTTTGAATTGTGCAATAAATTCTGAACACTTTTTGTACAGCATATCATATCTCTAAAATCAGTGGTTTTCGGAATAATGACGTTTGAAAATTGACATTTTGAAATGCACACAAGTCAAATAAAATGTTTAAATTGAACAAAAACACCTTGAACATTTTTTAAAAGCCAACAAAAACATCCTGGTGAGCCAAAAAAAAACATTGAACTTTATTCTTTCTTTTTTTTTCCTTTTTCTTCTTTTTTTTCTTTTTTTTGCAATACCAGGTTATTTTTGTTGGCTTTTAAAAAAGTTTTCAAAGTGTTTTTGTTCAATTTAAACATTTTATTTGACTGTGTGTATTTCAAAATGTCAATTTTCAAACGTCATTATTCCGAAAACCGCTGGTTTTAGAGATATGATATGATGTACAAAAAGTGTTCAGAATTTATCGCACAATTCAAAAATGGTATAATATATAGGGTGTTCCATTTAAAAAAATCAATAATGACTGCATATAATTTTCCTGAGACATCCTGTATACAATTTTCTTATGTCAAAAAATCCGCAATTTAAAATACTAATCGACGACAAATATGAATAGACAGAGATTATTATAAAATTTATTATAAAATCTTTAAAACTGTATTTTACTAGATCTAAAACCTACCTGTCATAAATAATTATTATTTATCATTATTTTAGTCATAATGTAATATATTCTTATTATGTATTGACTTATTCAATATATAAGGATATAATATAATCCAAGGAATTAATAAAATTATTATTATTAATATACATTTAGACAATAAATATTAGAAAAAGCATTTTACATTAAATAAATACATTTTATAAATACATTTACATTAAATAAATAATCTCATATTCAAAAAAATAAAGAAACTGTCATTTGCCAAATACACAAGACACCTGTCAAAATTTAAATGTTATTTGTATTTATTATAATAATTACTTAACCGATTTTAATCGTTTGTACCTTGATTGAAAGATCTTACACTCCATATGTTATATCAGTAATAAAAATTCCACATTAGAAAGGTTTATCACTAAAAATTAGTAAGAGCTTTTGCTTTTTATTTTTCCATAGATAACTAGAAATGTAAAATCGCGGAATTTTTTAGATGTTCGTTGTATATCTTCCGACTATATCATTCGATCCTGACAAAATTTACAAAAGGACCACCTGGAGAGTATTCTCTTTCAAACCAACGAAAAATTATCAAAATCGGTCCACGTAATACGAAATTATTCGTGAACATCGCTAAAAATATAAACATAATAAATATATATACATATATACATACGAGTTGAATTGAGAACCTCCTCCTTTTTTTGAAGTCGGTTAAAAAGCAATAGATTTAAATAAGAAAATAAAAATAATAATTAATAAACTAGCATTAATTCGGCAAAACAGTGTCAGATAGACTTAAATTACTGTCACATTTAATAGTTTTTGTATGAAATTCGACTTACGACCATTTGACTTGTGTAATATTGTGTATGGTTCACAGTGGCGGAACGGAACCCCGTCGTAAGTCGAGAACTATGTGTATATAAAAAATAACGGATTGTTTTAAATACCTTGTGATGTTGATGGTCCAGTCTCCATGGTATTTATGTAGATTATTTGTGTAAATCAAAATCAGGAACCCAGAATTCCAAATTAGTAGATGGATTATTATTCTTGTTCGTATCAAATAGGTTTATTTTTGCTATTTTTATTTGCCTACAAATAATAATTCTTACATAATATAAATATAAATTACATATATACCTATGTTTATTATAATTTAAAACATTTTTTTACTATGCACAGTGTTAAAAATAATCAACAAATTAAGAATTAACAAGAGTAAACATCCATTGCCGGTTTAATAATTGTCGTAAAAAATACAAAATAAATTTAAATTTAAGTTAATACGGAGAACATGAATGTCCGCTATTAGATTTATGAAAAATCACGTATATAGTAATAGAGTTGATGCGCATGCGTGACTATAATATTTTTACCATTTTTACTTTTATTTTATTTGATAGAATTATTAATTTATTATTATTATTAACTAGCTGGGCCCGCGCGGCTTCGATCGCGTGGACTACGGAATTATTGTTTAGGATTTAAAAAATATATAGTTGAATTAAGTAAAACACGATTAGTTATTTTTCTAATAAAAACCAAACACTTAAATTACCTACCTAACAAAAGCGAATCAGAACAAAAATTAAAAATAATTTTTGTTCTATTTAAATTTAAAAGTTAATTATTGAAAACAAAATATACAATTGACAATCAAAAAAATACCGGCCTGTTCCCTCTGCCCAGTGTCTAGCACGGCGCGGGCGCGTCACGGGTCGCCATCGCGCCAATAATACCTATGTCCCGTATATATACATATATTTCGATATTTTCTAAACTATACGACCAAATTGGATGTTGTAAATGGCAAATTATATCTACATTAAGTACTTATGACGATGAAATCATTTATTTCGATAAGGATTAATGTTTTGCAGGTCATTAGGCCACCTAAACAGAACCCAAATATTTTATGTTTTCTTTGTAACATAAAAGCAGTCATTGTGGCTTAAATATAAAAGTTAGACATATTATTATGGTGTTGCGGACTTTATTGTAGAACTTTTGATTCTACACAATTCTTTAGTACATTATTTTGTTCTATATTGAACGGTTTAGGCAGCGTATTGCAAAACAGCATGCCGACGGCAAAATTTTTTCCGACTTGAATTACTATTATCGTCACTGCTTAGTTGTTATGTTACCTAACCTAACAAAATATAGCCTATAACCTGGCCAGAGAACGTACCTATGAATTAAAAAAAAACACGTAAATCGGATAAGTGGTTCTCGAGTGATAAGTGCACAAACGGACAGACAGACAGAGAGACGTTGAGCTTTATATATATTAAGGAAGTACACATAAAACTTTAAAAAGGGTGCATTTTATAATAAATTTTTTTTTTTCGATTTTTTAATTTTTGACGTACCTATTGTTAAATGCAGGTCAATTTAACACGTTTTTTCTCTCGTTTCTACTCAATATGTCCAAAGCTTATTTTAGTAGAGCCATTAAATAACTTTACAAAAGCTTTTTGAACACAAAATTGAACAAGAATGGTAATTTTTCATAAATCGCTATGTTTGTAGTTCTACTAAATGTGATTAAAATTGATTAAAAATGTTTTTTTAATATATCCCAATGACACACCTTATAGATTATTTGCTACTCTTCAATTTTTGTCCTGTAATTTTTTCACGTAGAAATAGTAATATGCAAATAGTCAATTTCCATAGAGTGCGTCATACCGTATGCAAATATGTAGACATACTTTCTCCGCGCTCTACCACGAGAACAGTTGTTTTAAAAAAATAATGGAAAGAACCTTTTTTCTTAAGAATTTAATAATACACCATTTATATAATAACCCCCATTGACCTACGAGTCATAGGAAGCGAGATATTCGCGAATAACCGTTTTTCGTCACGTTAAACCTTCAATATCTCGCAACGCCGCCACGATATCGTTGGGGACTCTTTACACGTTATTTATAACACTGTTATGAAGGTGAATACAAAAATTCAGTTAACTGCTATTTTTTTCGCAGTTGAAATCTAAAATGACTGGACTATAACGTGTATATCAGAGTTGGGCATTATTTAGTTAATTTTTTTATTTGATTGAAAAATTGACGATTAACAATTAAATTGCATTTCTTATTTGCAACTAACGATTAATAATTGTTACATTGCTTAAGTGTTTTTAAGAGAGTAAAATTTACAATTACTACACTGCTTGTCACAATTAGTGGGGCACTTTTTCAATGTAACACAGTTTTGGTAAAAATAGTCATATTAATATGAAAATTCATAAAAATCATTAGTATGGTGTTGTTTCAAAGCCCAAAGAGTAAAAACATTGTGAGTGCATCGATAGCGGGTGCACAACCCTTGGAGGGGTGAAAAATGGAAAGTGACAATTTCAAGTATTGAAAAAAAAGTTTAAAAACTGTTTATTTCAAGATAATGATAGAATTCACATTTATTTTTATACGTAGAACTTATTTGAACCCTAAAGGTATAAACTATATTTTTAAATCAATATTTAATTCTATTTACCACCTGTTATCATCCCCTAAATTTAGGTTATTAGAAATATAGGAAAATATGAAAGACATTTTTTAAATCTTCAAGGGTTGTTAGAAATAATCATAATAAACATAAATTTACAATTTCAATAAAATCCAGTAATTTTCAACCACTTTTCTACCCTTTAATATTCAACCCCCTGTGCATTACAATTAATTCGAACAACGTAGGTAAAGATAAATTTTTGAAATTTACAAAATAGGTAGTAAACAGTATACACAACGGTACTGTATGTTAAAAAACACAAATAAATTATAAGGGTAGGCATCAACCCTTAAATACTAAACCGCCCCAAATAGTAGGGTAGAATATTAAATTTCAGTGTGATTTTATAAGAAATCAATTAATGCTCTTATTTGAAGATTTTTGTGAAAATTTTGTGCACCACAATTCACCCCTACGGATGTAGCTACCCTAAATTTAAAAAATATACACTTTTTTTTAAAACATCGTATCTAAAAATCCAGTGGAATTTTTTTGTCATCCTTTTGTAATATAAAAGGTCGATATTTGATCTTTCTACGCCGGTAAAATTAAAACAATACACTATCAGGAACTACCATTAAATTATTATTTCTTAAAAATAAAATAAATTTTATTTCAATTAATATAGAAAATATAGGTATCTATGGAAATTAATGGACAATTTACGAGTTTTTCATAAGTTTGACTCAAATTAATTCAATCGATCTGAGACGTTGAAATTTACTGAATGTGTAGTAAAGTGTGTATACAACAGAATTGTATGTTAAAAAACACAAATAAGTTATAAGGGTAGTCATCAACCCTTAAAAACAAAATCACCTCCGATAATAGGGTTGTAAATTGAATTCAATTGCGATTTTATGAAAAATCAATTAAAGCTGTTATTTGACAATTTTTTTGAAAATTTTGTGCACCACAATTCACCCTACGGATATTGGTACCTTCAATTTAATAAAATATACACATTTTTTTAAATATGGTATCTAGACAGTCCGTGGTATTTTTGTTTCATCCTTTCGTAATATAAAAGGCTGACATTTGTTCTTTCGTTACCGGTAAAATTAAAACAATACATTATCAGAAACGTGTCAAAACGATTGGATTAATTTGAGCCAAACTCGTAAATTGTCCATTAATTTCCATAGATACCTATATTTTCAATATTAATTGAAATAAAATTTATTTTATTTTTAAGAAATAATAATTTAAGGGTAGTTCCTGATAGTGTATTGTTTTAATTTTACCGGCGTAGAAAGATCAAATATCGACCTTTTATATTATGAAAGGATGACAAAAAAATTCCACTGAATTTTTAGATACGATGTTTTAAAAAAAGTGTATATTTTTTAAATTTAGGGTAGCTACATCCGTAGGGGTGAATTGTGGTGCACAAAATTTTCACAAAAATCTTCAAATAAGAGCATTAATTGATTTCTTATAAAATCACACTGAAATTTAATATTCTACCCTACTATTTGGGGCGGTTTAGTATTTAAGGGTTGATGCCTACCCTTATAATTTATTTGTGTTTTTTAACATACAGTACCGTTGTGTATACTGTTTACTACCTATTTTGTAAATTTCAAAAATTTATCTTTACCTACGTTGTTCGAATTAATTGTAATGCACAGGGGGTTGAATATTAAAGGGTAGAAAAGTGGTTGAAAATTACTGGATTTTATTGAAATTGTAAATTTATGTTTATTATGATTATTTCTAACAACCCTTGAAGATTTAAAAAATGTCTTTCATATTTTCCTATATTTCTAATAACCTAAATTTAGGGGATGATAACAGGTGGTAAATAGAATTAAATATTGATTTAAAAATATAGTTTATACCTTTAGGGTTCAAATAAGTTCTACGTATAAAAATAAATGTGAATTCTATCATTATCTTGAAATAAACAGTTTTTAAACTTTTTTTTCAATACTTGAAATTGTCACTTTCCATTTTTCACCCCTCCAAGGGTTGTGCACCCGCTATCGATGCACTCACAATGTTTTTACTCTTTGGGCTTTGAAACAACACCATACTAATGATTTTTATGAATTTTCATATTAATATGACTATTTTTACCAAAACTGTGTTACATTGAAAAAGTGTCCCACTAATTGTGACAAGCAGTGTATTAAAATAAAATTAAAAAAATAACACCAATTATTGAATGAACAATATGTGTTTTTTTACCACAAATGGAGTTGTCACTTTCAAAATTAACAATTACATCCTTAATATATATAAAGCTCAACGTCTCTCTGTCTGTCTGTCTGTCTGTCCGTTAGTTACCTTATCACTCGTGAACCACTTATCCGATTTACGTGTTTTTTTTTAATTCATAGGTACGTTCTCTGGCCAGGTTATAGGCTATATTTTTTTACGTTAGGTAACATAACAACTAAGCAGTGACGATAATAGTAAATCAAGTCGGAAAAAATTTTGCCGTCAGCGCGCTGTTTTGCAATACGCTGCCTAAACCGTTCAATATAGAACAAAATAATGTATTAAAGAATTGTGTAGAATCAAAAGTTCTACAATAAAGTCCGTGACACCATATGTCTAACTTTTATATTTAAGCCACAATGACTGTTTTTATGTTACAAAAAAAACATAAAATATTTGGGTTCTGTTTACATGGACTTATGACCTGCAAAACATTAATCCTTATCGAAATAAATGATTTCATCGTCATAAGTACTTAATGTAGATATAATTTGCCATTTACAGCATCCAATTTGGTAGTATAGTTTAGAAAATATCTTAAAATATATTTATAAAGGTAACATTTTAAATGTACGAGTATGGTGTCGTGCCGCATCGAAGCGATGTACATCAGACTGGATTCGCTTACGCTCGGTAGATAGATATTCGGATTCCCTCGGCTGATCGTTTGAGTTTATTTTGTTTTCAATAATTAACATTTAAATTTAAACAGAACACAAATTATTTGTACTTTTTCCTTCTGATTCGTTTTTGTTAGGTAATTTAGGTATTGATAAGTTATTATTACAATAATAACTAATCGTGTTTGTACTTAATTAATTAAAGTATATTTTTCAAAAATCTTAAACAATAATTCCGTAGTCTACACGAGCGAAGCCGCGTGGGCACTGCTAGTTTGTTATAAATATAGATTGGAAAAATAGTTGTTATTTTAAATGAAATAGTTACTATATAGTTGATTTTTTTTCTGTAAAATAGTTGGCAAATAGTTTTTTTTAATCAAAATAGTTGTGAAATAGTTACACATTTTTTTCGATTTAATCAATAAATTAGTGAAACCAACGTATTAGTAAAAATTGTCAAATCCAAAATTTTCGAGGAAAACATGTTATGGTCGATTCTAGATAGATTTTAGAAACTAAAAAAAAAACATGAATAATATTTTTTATTTTTTCGAAAAAAATCAATATTAATAATTAGAATTATTTCAAACTTTGTCTTTATGACTTTTTTTCAATACAAAATTTTAAACGTTGGATAAAAAAAGGCAAATAGTTGGAAAGGTAAAATAGTTGCAAATAGTTGATTTCAAATTGAGTTCAATCAAGCCAGTTTTCTGAAATCGATGAATAAAATATGTAATAAAAACTACAATAGTTGCATTTTTTGCAATAGTTGAAAAACTATTTTTCCAATCTCTAGTTATAAATTTAAAAGAACTCAAGTCCATTTGTTGTAATTTAAAATGCTTCAAATTGAAAATAAATTACAATACTTCCATTTCTTTCAGAACATGGAAGTAAAAACACAATTTATTTTATATTATTTCTTTATAACTCTTAAAAAAATTATACTATTCAGGAAATGCAAGTATGTATACATATTGATTTTTAGGGTCCGTCCGTCCTTTTCACTCAAAGCTAAATAGCTCGTAAACTATATAAGCTAGAAACTTGAAATTTTTACTGAACATGTAAAATGACGCCCTCTAGTAAAAGATATACAAATATATTGAAAAAATAATTTTTCAAGGGGGGCACTAAGGAGCTAAAGCTAGTTTAAAAAAATATTTTTTTTATATCAAGGTATGTGGCACGTTAAAATGTATAACCAAACAAGCGGAATTTGACCCTTATTCTATTTTTTTTTAAATCAAAAATAGTGCATGTAGGGGGCTTTAAAGCAAATCCAAAAAAACAAAAAAATTGTATACCAAGACGTGTGGGATGCCAAAATGTACATCTCAATTAGTAGAATATGACCATATTTTTTTTATCTCAAATATGGCCCCCCCTCTAACTCTTAAACCACCAGCTCAAAAAATCTGAAAAAAAAATTTGGTAAGAGCTTTTGGTGGCACTACCAACGACAAATACTAAAGTTAAAAATATAATTTTAAATTTTGGAATAATAGGGAGGGGCGTCATAAATTTTTTTATTTTGATATCTAGGCAAGTGGGGTGTCAATATGTAAATCTCGATTAGTAGAACTTGATACTTTTTATATATTTTTTAACTCAAAAATGCATGGCTCCCAACAATCCACGTAGTACGAACCCATATGGCATAAACTCTTGTATGTCTTGCCCGAATTATTTAATCTTGAGATTTTTTAAGATTCGTATTTTGCAGAAAAAAAAAAACAAAAAAAAGCAATTGAAAAAAACTCTCGGTGGATTTTGACCTGCGTCACTGAAATAGATACTACATATTATAGTGATCATGTTATTAGTGAAAACAATTAAAGATAATGATTTAAGGATGTATGGCAGGTATCTAATTTCAACGAGAAATAGTTGAAATTTGGAGAAGTTACTCCTTAATAAATCTAAAGTACCCACACAAAATTTCAAAAGGTTTTACAACATAGTTTAAAAGTTATTATTTAAAAAAATTAACATGGGCTCTTATGGGAGAATGGTGTATTGACGGTTGAATTCCAATAAAACACATGGTTCAAGCATCGAGAAAAATCCGAAATTTTCACAACACGTCACTTACATATTTAGCAACAAGTTTCATAAAAAAAATTATATGCATACAGAACTAAATTGTGAGAAAAAAAATAATTATTGCTGAAAAATGTCGAAAAAAATAAAAAAATGGCGTACTCTATAAAAATTATATTTTGACTTGGCAACAGTGCACAGCTGATTATCCAGGGCGCGCTGTATAAACTTTTGTATTATTACAATACATCCAAATATTTTATTTTACTGTTATTAATATATTTATAATTGATTCATTTTTATTATTTTTAGACGTTAACATTTATTTTTTATTAAAATTTGCGTGATTTTGAAGTATTCAATTTAAACAATTGAAGGTTAACGTTTTTCTGTCACAATTATTACAAAACTCGGCATTTAAATAATTAAATTATATGTATATAAATAAATAATAAGATATACTTGGGGGGAGGGGTGCTAGAGAACTAACCGTGTTGTTTGGTCTCCTCGGGTGTAACAGGCACTTCCTCTATATTTTTTTTATCGTAAAGAGTTTACTCGTCGTTGATTATATACCGTTTCTTTAATAATTTTTCCTTTCCAATGAAACATTTTTCTCTTCACAAACTAACAACACTATATTTGAGTATACTCGTATTATTGTTCTGTGTTTTACGTTAACAAATTGAATACGCGTGCACATGTGTTCACAAATATTATCACAATCACAAATATGATTGTTGTAAATTAAATTGGTACTAATGCGATGTTGTCAAATGTAATTATTTATTTTCTTACATATTTTTTCATATTTGTAAGCATATATACTACTAATATTATTATTTTCATTGCATTTATATGTTCCATGTATGTTCTAAATAGTGTTATTTAATAATATTTTAATTTCTGAAGTCATTTATAATAATAAAATACTTGGGGTTTTTTTATTTTTAACAGATGAATTTAAATGACATTCAGAGTAAAAAGTTTTCATATTATCAACAAAAATATTCATTTATTGGCTAAAATTCTAAAATAATAGTTAAGAATGAGAAATAAGCTTTAAACATAAGTATTTATATTGTTTAAGTAGAGTTTAAGTAGTTTATAAACAAATTTGACTTTCCTACATGCACTTAAAATGAATATTTAAAAGTTTGATTTAGATCGTTCCATCTCACCTAGATTTACGTTATTTTCTACATAGACTGTATGTGCCATACATCCTTAATTTTGTTTTAAAAAATAGTGCATTTAATTAAAACCTTAAAATTACACTCTACGTTTAAAATGAATGCCCCCCCCCCCCATCCATAACAATATATGAACATAACAAGTCAGATACTATGTAGTAAAATCTAATTTTCAAAATTATATTATCATTTTATATACATATTTTTATAGGACGATTGTTTGGTATACAAATATTTACATGTAGTACGGTACTGCAATACTGGACCCTTGAGTATGGCAATGTGAGGTCCTCGAAATGTTATGGTTGGATTCGATAGGAATTTTTTCGTAAATTATAAATATTTTTGATACAAATTCGCATAAAAACAGAATAAAAATAATCTAGAGACAAACTTTAATAAATAATAAACAAAACGGTTACCTTATTCTTCAATCTTGTCTACAATATCTACATGTAACATAGAACCTTGAAGTGTTATAGAGAGGGTCCAATGAAAGTTTTGATTATGTAAAAAAAAACTGGACTTGGTCAGTGCAGGTTATCTAAAAATAAAAAAATAAGTTATGAATTATAATTAATTAAATGAAGGTCCTTACAGAATCCAATAGACTCTGTCCTTGCCACCCATAACAATGTTGAAAACATTTAAAAAAATAGCAAGATATGTAAACATTTTTACACGCGGTTGAGCAAAATAACAGGCTAGAGTGTTTGTCAAATGTGACGCAGTCTCAAACGTGGAACAAAAGAGAGGCTATGAGACAAATGCTCGAGCAAAAACTAAGCTAACGCTACCTGCGGGGTATTAGATATAAATGACAACCCACTGACAGTTGTAATCAATAGTATGGTTTATATGAATGACCTTGATGCATGTGAGTTAAGTATAAATAAGCGATCTGCAAGCAGTAAGTGACAATTGTACCTCATAAAATGCTTAGCATTTACATTACTATACATTTATTACCACTGCTATAAAATTCCGAGCAATAGCAATAACGTTAGGTTAGCTTTTGCTCTAGAGATAGATAATTCTTTATAATACCCGACATCAATGGATCTAATTATTATTAACTTAAAAACTACTAGACCGTTATTGGTGAAGGCTACACCAACGTTTTCCTTAAAAACTCAGACGAGGTTAGGGTACATTTAATCACGCTATCACTCAAAATAGCTGAGCAGTGAATAAATTAACTACGCAATTGAAAAAAATAGTGTGCGGAGCATTTAACCTGTATTCTGATCTAAAATATAAGATTTGTAGAGTTTATTTAGTTGTACATAAAAGTCCATGAGACCATCTATCTAACTGGAATATTTAATGGAAAACATCACACCACTGTGATGGGTCGCAAAATTTTACGATTGAGGGAAGGATGTGTTATAAAAGATACTTTGAACTATGTTTAGGTACACTCATTTTTATTAAAAAATATTAAAACATTATAAAGCTATAAAATACAATCTAGTTGTCCATAAAAAATCGTCTCTGTATGGTACATTCAATATCTCGGTGGTGGTTCATATTAAAAAAACTATTTTTGCTTTTACATTAATATTTCAGTGCACAAATGTATTGACCGTTTTCTATGATAAAATTTTTGGAAAATTCCCGGAAAAACATTATTTTAACAACGTGTTCGTAATCAGCGACCCCCAATCCCCCCATGTTAAATAATTATCTCGTCGAAAATCGGACTTAATATATGAAATCAATAAATTATACAAATTTTCAAAATTAGAGGGAGGGGGAGGGATTAAGTCCGACAGCTGGAATATTTCTGATTTCAAATAATATGGATTAACGAAAAAAAAACATCTAAATGTTTCTGAGGGTTCCGAAGTTTTGACGATTTTCGAGCTTCATTGACTCAGCTAAGCAGCGATTAGACTTTTTTAAATAATATTTTGTCTAGATTTTTAAGCAGATCTAGGGGGCAATTTGGAGATTTTAATTTTACCGAATTTGATTATTTTGCAAATATAATATTTTATTATAAACTGTTAATTTTCTTAGATATAAAATAATTGTAAACAAAATTCAAGTATTTGTATTTAAAAATTAATTTTGTTAATATAAAGTAAAATGTATTATTTAAAGTATTTTACCTTTAGTATTCAGGGGCGTAACACGTTTAAACTCCAAATAGATCCAATAAACTTGAAATAATTCCAAAATAAATCACAAAAACTCGCAAATCTGAAAATATTCATATATCATTATGTTGTTAATTGTATAGAAAATATACACTGTGTAAATAACGTTGTAGTAGCTAGTGTAACCCCCCCCCCCCCCTCCTCCCACCACTAACCATCATTATTAATATTTAGCCATTTGTAATATTGGGTGTAATTTTACTTACAACTGTTTTATTTTTTTGATAATCAATTTATCAAATATTGGTTACGTGTAATATTTGGTTTTATCTCACCTCCACAAAAATACGATTTAGTAAGAAAAAGGTGACTTTGCGCTTAATCTAATCTTACATTTATCTACAGGTAATAATACAGGACTAGAATTGATATACAGACTGAATTAAAAAGCTAAAGAAAATTGATGTCAATTTTGAATTTTAAGAACGCTTAGTAAAATTAAATCAGCTTAATTTTTTAGGTTCGTACTGCCCCCTCAGTAAGATTTTGGTTCCGGTGCCACAGTTACTGTGTATTTTATAAAATCTAAAACCATTTGTATTGTTAATCTGGAACAATTTTTACCCCTATTAGGTTCGATCTTTGAAAAATCAAGATACACTTGTATTTTTATTTTAATAGAAGAGTATTTTGTCTGATATTCACATTAATAATGTAAGTAGTGAGAACAATACCGGGATCCCGGACATTTTTCTTCGCTATTGGTGCAAATAATACCGGTATTTCGGTAATTATAATTAGTATTAAAATACGTATAAGTAACTGTTAGGGAATTGATTTTTAAATTAAAATATTTTAATTCGATAAAATAATTTGTAATATATTATTGTAGTGTCCAATTATGATATTTTTCCAATATGTGATAGATTTTCTCAGGAAATATTTATTTTTTATAAATAAATATAAATGACAAACCCTAATACGAGTATAATGTAAATAATATATAATTTAAATAAACATCTTTTAATGAAGAAATATCCAAGTACAAGCCTTATTGTTCTAAATAATATTAAATTCGTTCTCATGTCAATGGAACCTCAAATAATTTAGAATTTCTGAGGGATTATTTTAATTTGAATATTTGAATAAAATGATAATATAAGCAATATTATATGATTCAAATAATATTTTTTTAAAACTGTGTGTTACTCATGAGTAGGTACATTTAGTTTATAACATAAAATATGACCGGTCTAAGCAATGTAATTATTACAATACTTCGACCGGTCATCTTTCATGTTATAAACTATACATACTAAGTCACTACAATATTTTTATCATTTTATTATAATAATTTTTATTATAATTATTACTTATAATTTTATTAATTTAAGAAATACAAATGCATAATTTAGTGCTAAATTTAAATTTGAATTTTACTAAAAAAATAATAGGAGAAATACCGGTATTAGGATTTTGGTCCGGTATTGTAATCACTAAATGTAAGCAGCTATAAAGATAAACGCAGTAAAATAAAAAAAGGTTTACCCCCCCCCCCCCTCTACACTGAAGGGCTGTATTTAAAAAATCTCTTAGTGAGTGTTTTTTTGATAAAAGGAAAACACCTCTTAAGTTTTTACGTTTCTAGGCCCAGAGGTTTGAGCTGGGCGTTGATGAGTCAGTCACTCATGACTTCTCGTTTTACAGATATAGATATTGTATAATATAAAAGTGTTCTACATACGATATACAAAGAGTGCAGTAAGTTTCTAGTTTCTGAAGGCCAATATGTTTCTTTAAATTCTATAAAGGGGCACGTTCAGTGTAAAAACAATGATCTGTAAAAATAAGAAATAATTTAAGTATTGTAAAATAATATATTTTAAAAATTATTTATACCTAAAGTATTCAGGGACACAATCACTTGATAAATCTTGGGGGCCAAAATAACTTTAATACAATTATAATACAGTTCACCGTAACACAAGGATCTGGAAAAATAATTGTTTTAT
Source organism: Sialis fuliginosa (assembly GCA_961205875.1). Classification (NCBI taxonomy): domain Eukaryota; kingdom Metazoa; phylum Arthropoda; class Insecta; order Megaloptera; family Sialidae; genus Sialis; species Sialis fuliginosa. The sequence goes on along the minus strand of OY540816.1, from coordinate 13,567 downwards.
TTTATACAAACATTTTTATCTTAAAAAAATCTATATCATTATAAAAAATGTATATATTAAAAATAATTTTATGTTTTGTACTTACAATATTCAGTGACGCAGTCGGTTTTTGTATCTTGAGGGCCAATACAATTATTAATATTTGCCACGTATAGAAAATACAGACATCTGTAAAATGTAAAATCACCTTAGAGTTTTGTAAATTTGAATCATTGACATCATAGACATAGAGCATAGACCGCGCATCTAATTCTAAAACAGAGTCATCACAAAAGAAAGTGATAGAGCGTACGTTGGGTCTATATATTTGTATTTATTTAAACATGAGTGTAAGAAAAATAGAGTATTGTTTGTGTAATATCTCTATCTTCACTTTTGTGAACCAAATCTACATTACGGTAATATAGAATGCGCAGTCCATGTTTCTATGTCTATGGTTCACATGAATTTTAATTCAAGTGTTTATTATCAATAATTATAATCACATAAAAAATAACTTTACAAAATACAGAAAATAGAAAATCGTTATTAATTTTATTTAATAAAATTCTTAAATTTTTTATCGACAGTCGCATGAATTATTGTTAACATGCATTATGGGTAATATTTATTTTTCTCACACCTTTACAAAGATCAATAGAGAGGCTTTCACGCGGGCCATATCTAATCTTACTAAATATATATAGAAATGATACATTTTCAACAGGTATATATAATAAATTGAATCAAATAATGTATTCAGGGTTGGCTGACTTTTATAAAATAACTAACATACACAAAATATCTAAATTATTTATTTAAATTGGTCTTTCGAAATCTAACATAAAAATTGCATTTATTTTTGCACTAAAAAATACATTTTTAAATTAAAATATACCGTCTCTCCTTCTAAGAAACCAAATTTTTACACCCCTTTATCTTTCACTGAAATATGTGTTATTTTACTATATATTTTAAGCAGATAATTCCTTTATAATATTTGAAAATAAATTGTACATATTGAATAAAATCATTTTTAAATATTGCCCTGAGATAAATATGTGTCTATTTATCTCTAACTCTAACGCTGTCCCTGTTTTGAATTAAATATAAAAAATCACTAACCCAATAGTAAATTATATATGTTATTTATAAAATAATATATATTTAATTATTAAGCTATTTTAAATTTAATAATAATTACAAATATATTTGTGCTTTTAACTTACCAATTATCAAAAAAAAACACAAAATCACTAATCACTAAAAACAATGTGGAAAAATTCACTTTATTAAAGAATAAATTATAACACACCTTTCTATAAAAGATTTATATAAAATACTTGGCACAAAGTAACTGAATCTATAAACACTTATCTTATCAAAAATACGACAAATTCTAAAAAAATACTCAAGTTAAGATATCTGTACATTACTGAGCTACTTTATGTTTAAATTATTTATCGATTTAAAAATATACAAAATTATGTTCAGTACGTTATCTTTTTCCAGAAAAAAATGTGTGGGGTCAGAAAGTTTTATATTTTTTGTTGATACACAAAAATATATTTAATGTAATATTATTTTAGTTTTTAATGAATAAAAAATAGAATATGATTTTTAGTACTTTTGATACTTTCATCAAAATACTCAATTATAGTTTGAAAATCATTTCCCAAAATACATGCCTTTCGATTTTTAGATGAAATTTTTTTTTCCAGTAAAATTATTGGTATTTGTTGTTTGAGTTAAATCTGTTAAAAATAAAGAATATATATTTAAATGAATTTTCAGTTTTACAATTACGTAGTAGATCATTTTGATAGCTGAAGCCCTGGAATAAAATGTAGGAAGAATAAAAGCAAAGTATTTTACATAAAAATAATCGTATTTATTAATAAATAATCGTAACATTGAAAAAAAACATCTGCCAAGTAAATGCACAGTGCTACCTCGTGCTAAATTCACCAAAGGTAGTTAATTATTCAACAATTTAAATAAAAACCGATAAAGTTCAGATAAATTGCTTGGCATTGGTTAAACATTTAATTTTTATACAAATTTTACTAGAAAATCTTAGTTCGAAATTTTTCTTAAAACGCACCTAATTATTTTTCGTATATTATTAACTTTTTGACAATCAATCTAAATCTAAAATGCAAACGTCAAAATGACATTTAATACAGGGTGGGGCATATTAAAGAGCGATTTTGAAAAGGCTGTAAAAAAAAGACAATCAATTTTTCCAAATTTTATTTTCGCCACTTTAAACTACATAAAAAAGCATTAAAGAAAAGTAACTAATTTTTTTAAATAACTCCGGTGAGATGACGTCCGTTCAGGTGTAGAAATTCTTCCAGCCGGACCCTGACTTTCTATTTATTCATCACATTCTGCAGCATTGCCAGTGGGATTTGAACCACTTCTTGTCGGATACGTTCTTTCAGGGCTTCAATTGTTCGTGGTGGGTTATCCTGATACACTTTACTCTTCAGTGAGTACCGGCGAACGAGGGGGCCATGCGATATCCCCATTTTGAGAGATCACGTGATTTGGAAATAAACTTTTAACAATATTCATTCGTCGGATCTCACAACGTGCGACCTTTTCTTGTGGGGTTACCTGAAGAGTAAAGTATATCAGGATAACCCACCACGAACAATTGAAGCCCTGAAAGAACGTATCCGACAAGAAGTGGTTCAAATCCCACTGACAATGCTGCAGAATGTGATGAATAAATAGAAAGTCAGGGTCCGGCTGGAAGAATTTCTACACCTGAACGGACGTCATCTCACCGGAGTTATTTTTTAAAATAAGTTACTTTTCTTTATAGCATTTTTATGTAGTTTAAAGTGGCGAAAATAAAATTTGGAAAAATTGATTGTCTTTTTTTTACAGCCTTTTCAAAATCGCTCTTTAATATGCCCCTCCCTGGATGTCCAAGCAAATATCAATTTAGAAAAACAAAACACGAATTTTTAAAATAAACTGAGATAAATCTTTGTAAGGGAATATTTTACAACAAACGTTGTAGACCCATATTATAGGAAATTTAATGCTCTACAAAAAATATTCTATAAAATTTTCACGTAACATGTGTCGTTCTTGAGATAACTTAAAAAAATGTATTTTGGAATGCTACCCCTCCCCCTTACACACGATTTTGATGATTTTGAAATGGGACCGTCCTCAAGCCAAACCCAACCATCTGACCAAATTTCAATAATATCGGTTCGGTGGTTCATGAGTTATGCGTGTGATAAGGATTCAGGGGACAGACGGACGGACACACGGACGGACGAACGGACAGACAGACAGACACGGAACGAAAAGTGTTTGTCTTGATGTGAAATGGATAGATCAATTTAAAATTTTGAAATCGGAGAACATTTTTTTTTGTCTCAATCTGAAACGATCACAAAGCTTCTCGTATCTTCGATATTGCGAGGAAGCAAAATGTATTTTGAATGTCCAAAAACAATCCCCTGGAGTGTCACAAAACCAAAACAGTTGCTATTGAATTCATTAACCACAATACTAGCCTTGTAAATCATTTCACAATTTAATTAATATTAAACGATAAATTATAATTATTAGTTCTACATAAAAACTTAATTAAACTATATTTTAAATATTTAAATTTAATCTTAAGTTTGTTCCAAGATTTTATAAACAGTCCCCCTGTCTAAATTTTTAATTACGTGCCACGTCGTCTACAGCAAGCTTGTCCAACCCGCGGCCCGTGGGCCGCATGCGGCCCGCGAGTATCTTTGGTGCGGCCCACATCGGATAATTATAAAAAAAATCTTATGATAATAAAATAATGAATATAACACATAACACAACGCTAAAAGGATTCTACGATTTAAAAAATACAATACAATGTTTTTAGAATCAAAAAGAAAAACAAGAAGTACCTTATTTGGAAGATCCTAATAGGTTAGCAGATTTGGCTTTCAAAACTTAAAAAATAAACAAAAATAAAATAGACTTAGAAAAATCAGAAACACTGAAATGTATATACCTAATAATTTATTTTTGTATATTTGTGCCATACAATCTTATTCAAATGTCGAACACAGGAAAAAATTAAAGAACAAAAAAATACCAGATAAAAATCAATGGGCCCACTGGCTTCATACATCCCTGATCTAAATTATAATTGCTTAATACTGAAAATCGATAGCACTTATTAATACTAAACCCTGTATCAAATTTCATAACTTTAGCACAATGGGTTCTCCAGATATTAAATAAAAACTAATTTTGAATAAAATCTTCGATGGTCTGTAGCTCCGCCACGAAGAATTTACGGTCACATGTTCATATAAACTTTTTTGCTTAAAATATTTTTCTCAATCCACGGTTCAAGTTTGTTCCACCTGATATGACTCACCCTGTATATAGATAGTTCCGGTGTCGCCAGTCCCGGAGTCATCAGTCTCGGTGTCGTCAGTCCCGGTGGCATATTTCCAAAAGCCCTGTGACGATGTGAAAGTTCACCGTCACATTTACTAAGAAATAACGAGTTCTGATCCGCTTTATCAAAAATCGTCGGGCGCATTTTCGCCCGCGATCACCGACCAATGCGCGATGCAGTTGGAAGGGATAGGGTCGGATGTGGTTTAGCTAGAACAAGCTTCGAAAGCAGTCTATGAAACTGACTCGACGGATGAACATGGTGCACTAGCCAAGGCCAAATGGTGCCATATTGTTCTCGCCCTTTTTTTAACGATAAATATTATATGAAGTATGGAGAGGTTGGAGATGGGAAGTCAGTAAAGAGGATATGGAGAGGTTTATGGAGATGACGAAAGGAGCGGCGAAGTTGTAAGGAGGAGATAGGGACACCTCGTGCACGCCAAGGTCACAAATGGTGATATAAAAATCTTTGCGTTGTAATATTAACTTTACCCGTTTATTTTATAAAAACGAAGGCATAAAATGATGATACGGTTTATATTTTGATGATTTAATTTATTTTGACGACGGTGGTCGTTTGGAGGACGCAAGGATAGCGGTGTGGAGATATTGAAAGTCACTAGAGTTTCTAATCTTTTTTTTGTACACGCTTTCTTTTTTTTGTAGTCATATTGTTTTTCTTAAGATTGATCTCACACACGTTATTCCTGCGCCCTAGTCCGTACAAAAGGTACGTTTCAGGTCCAAGAAGGACACCCCGTTTTTCTTTTTGCATACATGTATAAATTTTATATGTACTCATATGTTAACGTTTGCAAATTTGCATGACTAAGTGCAAAACATATTCTTTTATATATTTTTATTTACATCTACAATATCCGAATACAAAGTATTCTAGATTTTCGAAAGAGCGCGATATAGGGAGAGAGAAGGGTTATTCCCATCGCATGTTGTCACGAACGTATGGTGAAGTAAGCGACTGACACTTTCACAAGCGTTGAGCGGCAGTTGCGCGCGCATCCTCAGCGCGGCCATTTGCAATCCTGAGGTTGGATTTTGACAGATCGTTTTGCCAGGTTAAAAACTCTTGAGGTTGAGTATGTGGACGACGGACGCTAGTGTGACTTTATTTTGTGCATCGATATATATTTAATTAGTTTGAATCTCTCTCTCGCTATATCTCACGGCTGACAGTGAAGTGTTTACTGTTTCGATTATTCTTAAGAATTTTTTTTTGTTCATGATACTATTAATGTGTTGTAAAATGTTTAGAGTTGATTTCTTTTGACAACGGGTACGTTCATTGTTATTGTGGTTGTTTACGTTGATTTATTTTGTTTAAAAGGCTGACAAGCCTATAATAAATTTTGATTTTAGTTAAAAAATTTTATTATTGAAAAAAAAAAAGAAACCCATCTATTATTTCACCCAGACTCACAGCACGTAGCAGAAGCAGGTGGAGACCCGAGACACGATCTCCACTAGGTTATACACTTACCAGGACGGAAGCTCTCGTGGATGGGGCATGCCAGCACACCTTTTAAAAGGCGTACTCTGTTAAAAAGAACGACATGGATTTTGAAGGAGGCCAAGTAAACAGTTATCCTTTTTTTTATGCTAGTGTTGGTACAAGGTAAATTATAGTCGGGGGCGAGGGGAACTCCGACGCCCTTTTTTTTTATTTATATAATTTGTAAATCCCTTCTGGTAGCAGAGCTTTGCTTTACTTACTTGGCGCTCTCCGAATCCTTGTCGGGGAATTTCTGGATAATTTTTGTTTTATCCTACACGCTACTTCAACGCACCTCTAAAAGCGCGGCGCAGTGTCGTGTCTCTCCGGACTGCGATAAATAGGGGTCGCGATTATTTTTTTTTTGTAATTCGATTTATTTATCTGGTTTATTTCGTTATTATTAAAACTGGCCGCTGCAGCCCGTCCAGTACAGAGCAACGGACGAAAATTGTGCTCTGTAAAGCACTGGAGTTTGGAAATCGTTTCATTGATATCTGCACTCCAAACCCAAGTCGAGTACAGAGCATACTCAGACTGAGGCTAATGTTAGATGCGTTACAACATTCAAATATGTTTTATTAATACATAATTCTATTATATACCGATACACAATTGATAGGTTTTTATATTAATAGTTTTTTTAAGAAAGATAATATTAAATAATTAGGTCAGGCACGATTAATAAAATCAATTGGTACTTTTCAATAAAATTTATACAAATGAAACGGATTACTTTTTGCTTTAATTATATATAATAATTACAAATTTTAAATACCTACCTACTTAATAATATAGATTTTACTGATTAAATTTTAAACAGTATACAGTTTTTAGAATCGAGGCAAATTAATTGATTTACTTTTTTGTTTGTTTGTATGTTAAATATGACTATAATATTGTTTACATATATATTTTATTTCCATCAATTATAACAATCAACCATCATCGTAACATAATTTTGCTGATTAAATATCCCTACATTTTAAATTCAAACGAATAATTATAATCGACTGATTTTATTTACATACGTAGATATTTTGAATCAATAATTAATTTAAAAATTTTAATTGAAGAACGTTTGTTGTAACATTTCTGTAACATATTTTTTTATACATAACAGCATTAGTTGTGTCAGTAATCTCTATGTGACAACAGTACGTACCTACTGTTCTTATTATATACCTTTATATATATTATCAATTTGTTAATGTCTTAAAGGTAAGATGTTGTGTTGTATTTATATAATACTAGCGCATTGGCCCGGTGTTACCCGGGGATATTAATTTAATTAAATATAAAGTAATCATGCCCACCCAACATGCCCACCCAACATGCCCACCCAACATTATCTAACTATTGGTGAAAACCGCATTGAAATCGGTTCAGTAATTCCCGAGTCTATAAGCCACACACAAACGAACATTCATTTTTATATATATAGATGTATATTTAGTATATTATTATAAAAAAATTGTTTTTTTTTGAGCTATTGATAACTTTTGATGTAAAGAACAATGTACTAATTCTAAATTCTCTTTGAAGGCGAGTGCACTTTTGCAGGAGCTCACAATTGTCTAGAAACAGTTATTTGAAAAATTGAGAATGGCATATTTTGGGATACAGCTTTAAGTGTTATAATTAATATTAAGTGTTATCTGCTTATGAATAAAATGCTTAAAAAACGATATACATACCATCAATAGTTACTGAACGTGTGCGAATTTTAAATTGAAAGTAGATAAATAATTATACTAATATTTTTTATTTATTCATTATTTTTATTTGTTCAGATTTAATATTGAATATAAACTTTTTTATTACAAAACTGACCGTTCTCAAGTTGTTTTCAAATAACTGTGTTTTTAGACAGTCCTGTGAGTCACTAAAAAGTATGCAATTTTCGTCAGGCTTCACCAAAAACTTTTTTTTTTTAATAAAAAATACTGTACAATGTTACTATTGTATTTTTCTCTGCCATTATTATCGAAATAATTATTGATTCTTCACAATTAATTATTTATAACTTACAACGAATATTTATTTTCAATAATACCTGAATAATTTTAAATCTATTTTATTTTTTATTTTCGCCGGAGGCGCAGTAACCTCTAGCTACATCACTGATTATACTTATTGTATAAACATCCTTAATATATATAAAGCTCAACGTCTCTCTGTCTGTCTGTCTGTCCGTTAGTTACCTTATCACTCGAGAACCACTTATCCGATTTACGAGTTTTTTTTTTTAATTCATAGGTACGTTCTCTGGCCAGGTTATAGGCTATATTTTTTTACGTTAGGTAACATAACAACAAAGCAGTGACGATAATAGTAAATCAAGTCGGAAAAAATTTTGCCGTCGGCGCGCTGTTTTGTAATACGCTGCCTAAACCGTTCAATATAGAACAAAATAATGTATTAAAGAATTGTGTAGAATCAAAAGTTCTACAATTAAGTCAGCGACACGATATGTCTAACTTTTATATTTAAGCCACTATGACTGCTTTTATGTTACAAAAAAAACATAAAATATTTGGGTTTTGTTTACATGGACTTATGACCTGCAAAACATTAATCCTTATCGAAATAAATGATTTCATCGTCATAAGTACTTAATGTAGATATAGTTTGCCATTTACAGCATCCAATTTGGTTGTATAGTTTGGAAAATATCTTAAAATATATTTATAAAGGTAACATTTTAAATGTATGGTGTCGTGCCGCATCGAAGCGATGTACATCAGACTGGATTCGCTTACGTTCGGTAGATATTCGGAGTCCCTCGGCTGACGTTTGAGTTAATTTTGTTTTCAATAATTAACATTTAAATTTAAACAGAACACAAATTATTTGTACTTTTTTCTTCTGATTCGTTTTTGTTAGGTAATTTAGGTATTGATAAATTATTATTACAATAATAACTAATCGTGTTTGTACTTAATTAATTAAACTATATTTTTCAAAAATCCTAAACAATAATTCCGTAGTCTACGCGAGCGAAGCCGCGTGGGCCCAGCTAGTTATACATATATGTAATTTACTTACAACACTAAAATTCAAAATTAAAGGATCACTATAATAATATTTTTAGGTATTTTTAAATGACTGCATCTCCGCGAAAACCGGTCGTAGAAGAGTTTGAAAACAAAACAATTTTAAAGCTTGAATGTGCTAGTTTCTGAATTATTTGTTGAAAATTTTATTATCCTTCAGGATAATCTCTTTTTGTAAGATGAAACGCCGAAAGAAATTTCAAAAATTTATATTAATTTTGAGAGGCTCTACAGGATTATGTATTAATAAAACATATTTGAATGTTGTAACGCATCTAACATTAGCCTCAGTCTGAGTATGCTCTGTACTCGACTGGGGTTTGGAGTGCAGATATCAATGAAACGATTTCCAAACTCCAGTGCTTTACAGAGCACAATTTTCGTCCGTTGCTCTGTACTGGACGGGCTTTTGGAAATATGCGTCCCGGTGTCGTCATTTCCCATGTCGTCAGTCTCGGTGTCGTCAGTTCCGGTGTCGTCAGTTCCGGTGTCGTCAGTTCCGGTGTCGTCAGTCCCGGAGTCGTCCAGTGACTTGGGGAGACCGGAAGTTACTCGGGGGACACTAGAAGTGTTTCGGGGACACCGGAAGTGACTCCGAGGACACCGGAAGTACCTCGGGGACAACGGAAGTGACTTCAGAAACACCGAAAGTGTCTCGGAGACACCGGAAGTAACTCCAAAAACATCGGAAGTGACTCCAGGGACACCGGAAGTGCCTCGGGGACACCGGAAGTAACTCTAAGGACACCAGAAGTGACTCCAGGGGAATCGGGGACACTGGAAATAACTCGGGGACACCGGCAGTGAATCTAAGACACCGGAAGTGATTCCAGGTGTTTTAGAGTCACATCCGGTGTTCAAGGAGCTACTTCCGGTGTCCCTGGAGCCACTTTCCGAGTCGTTCTGGAGTCGTTCCGGAGTTGTCCTGGAGTTGTTTCGGTGTCATCCTGGAGTCGTTTTGGAGTCGTCCCGGAGTCGTTCTGGAGTCGTTCAGAAGTTGTCCTGGAGTCCTTCCGGAGTCGTCCTGGAGTCGTTCAGGAGTTGTCCTGGAGTCGTTCTGAAGTCGTTCTGAAGTCGTTCCGGTGTCATCCTGGAGTCGATTTGGAGTCATCCCGAGTCATTCCGGAGTCGTTCCGAGTCGTCCCGAGTCGTTTCGGAGTCGTCCCGAGTCGTTCCGGAGTCGCCCCGAGTCGTCCAGAGTCGTCCCGAGTCATCCAGAGTCGTTCCGGAGTCGTCCCGAGTCGTTCTGGGGTCCCCGGAGTCGCCTGAGGTCACTTCCGGAGTCCTTGGAGCCCCCGGAGTCACTATGAGGTTATTTCCGGTGTCCTTCGTGCCCCAGGAGTCGCTGTGAGGTCACTTCCGGAGTCCTTGGAGCCCCCGGAGTCGCTATAAGGTTTCTTCCGGAGTCCTTGGTGCCCCCGGAGTCGCTGTGAGGTCACTTCCGGAGTCCCGATAGTCTCCTGAGGTCACATCCGGATTTATTGGAGCCCCCGGAGTCGCTATGAGGTCACTTCCGTAGTCCTTGGAGCCACCGGAGTCGCTGTGAGGTCACTTCAGGAGTCCCGGGAGTCGCTATAAAGGTCACTTCCGGAGTCCTGGGAGCCACCGGAGCTGTTAGGTTAGGTTAGGTTAGGTTAGGTTAGGTTAGGTTAGGTTAGGTTAGGTTAGGTTCCAATATGGCTTCCGCCCCGGAAGATCATCGACGGACGCCGTGGAAGAAGCAACGAGAATCATCAAGGACACGATCTCAGGGCCCTTGAGGAAACGACAGCTTTGCCTAATGGTCACATTAGACATAAAAAACGCGTTCAACACGGCCCGATGGACGGAAATTTGGAGCTCCCTCCATCGAGACTTCAGGATCCCCGGGTACCTGATGAAGATCATCAGCAGCTACTTGAACGTGAGAGTACTGCTTGCCGAAACGGTCGATACGGTCAGGGAGTATGCAATAACCGCTGGTGTCCCGCAGGGATCGGTCCTGGGTCCCGACCTGTGGAATGCCCTTTATAACGGACTACTAAAGCTCCCCCTACCAACGGGTTGCAGCTTAATTGCATACGCGGACGATGTAGCGGCACTCATGATCGGCACGGACGAGGATGAGGTCACTGACCTCTTTCAGACGGTCATAGTGACAGTATGGCACTGGATGGAGTCAGTGGGACTTACATTGGCCATAAATAAGACTGAGGCGGTGCTCTTTACCGGCAGGAAAACGAGAACGCAGATTGAATTAACCTTTCGAGGTCACACAATCAGAAGCCAACCGGCCATCAGGTACCTGGGGGTAATGATGGATCAAAGGCTCACATTTAAGGAACACCTCCGGTATGTGGGGGAAAAGGCGTCAAGGACAGCGGCGTCAATATCTAGGATACTCCCAAATATCGGCGGTCCGCGACAGGCCAGGAGGAGGGTGCTTGCCTGCGTGAGTACCTCGATCCTTCTGTACGCGGCCCCGGTATGGGCGGAGGCTACCACTGTCACTGGGTACCTCGGACTGATAGCCCCCGTGCATAGAACGAGTGCTCTCAGGATCGCATGCGGCTACCGGTCAGTGTCTGGGGACGCAGCTCAGGTTATAGCTGGGCTGCCACCCATAGACCTCCTGGCCAAGGAGCGCATGCGACAATACAGGAGGAAGAAGCAGAGACTCAACGACGGGTCGCGCGCGGAAGATGAAAGACAGAACACTATCAGGGAGTGGCAGAAAAGATGGGATGGGTCCACAAAGGGCCGCTGGACCCACCGTCTGATCCCAAAAGTGGAGAGATGGGTCAACAGGAAGCACGGGGAGGTGAATTACCACCTAACCCAGATATTGACGAATCATGGAGGCTTCCGCGAGTACCTACATCGGATAGGAGCAGCAACAACACCCGACTGCCCCTCGTGCCCCGGAACTGCAGAGACGGCGGAGCACGTCCTTGTTGAATGTGACAGATTCAACAGGGACAGGCGACAGCTGGAAACTGTGATCGGTACAACCGTGACTGCCGACACATATGTCGAGACGATGCTGAGCTCCAGCGAGTCCTGGGAAGCCGGCTGTGAACTCGCGGCAAACATCATGCGAGCATTAGGAGCACAGGAAGAGGCCGACAAACGTAGCAGCAGAGCACTCGTCGGGGGAACTCCAATCAGTTCCCCCCCACTGCAGTAACACCAGATTGAAACCGGCAATGCCGAAAACTCCTCCTCCCGTGAAGCAATGACTGATGTCGGTACCGCGGGGGGAAGCAGGAGTGAAAGAGAGGGGGTTTTAGTGGGTAGGGGGCTCTCGTGACCCGAGCCCCACACTACCCGCGGCTCACATCGCGGGTGTCCGTAAATAGGATTTCCCCCTCTCCCAAAAAAAAAAAAAAAGGTTAGGTTAGGTTAGGTTAGGTTAGGTTAGGTTAGGTTAGGTTAGGTTAGGTTAGGTTAGGTTAGGTTAGGTTAGGTTAGGTTAGGTTAGGTTAGGTTAGGTTAGGTTAGGTTAGGTTAGGTTAGGTTAGGTTAGGTTAGGTTAGGTTAGGTTAGGTTAGGTTAGGTTAGGTTAGGTTAGGTTAGGTTAGGTTAGGTTAGGTTAGGTTAGGTTAGGTTAGGTTAGGTTAGGTTAGGTTAGGTTAGGTTAGGTTAGGTTAGGTTAGGTTAGGTTAGGTTAGGTTAGGTTAGGTTAGGTTAGGTTAGGTTAGGTTAGGTTAGGTTAGGTTAGGTTAGGTTAGGTTAGGTTAGGTTAGGTTAGGTTAGGTTAGGTTAGGTTAGGTTAGGTTAGGTTAGGTTAGGTTAGGTTAGGTTAGGTTAGGTTAGGTTAGGTTAGGTTAGGTTAGGTTAGGTTAGGTTAGGTTAGGTTAGGTTAGGTTAGGTTAGGTTAGGTTAGGTTAGGTTAGGTTAGGTTAGGTTAGGTTAGGTTAGGTTAGGTTAGGTTAGGTTAGGTTAGGTTAGGTTAGGTTAGGTTAGGTTAGGTTAGGTTAGGTTAGGTTAGGTTAGGTTAGGTTAGGTTAGGTTAGGTTAGGTTAGGTTAGGTTAGGTTAGGTTAGGTTAGGTTAGGTTAGGTTAGGTTAGGTTAGGTTAGGTTAGGTTAGGTTAGGTTAGGTTAGGTTAGGTTAGGTTAGGTTAGGTTAGGTTAGGTTAGGTTAGGTTAGGTTAGGTTAGGTTAGGTTAGGTTAGGTTAGGTTAGGTTAGGTTAGGTTAGGTTAGGTTAGGTTAGGTTAGGTTAGGTTAGGTTAGGTTAGGTTAGGTTAGGTTAGGTTAGGTTAGGTTAGGTTAGGTTAGGTTAGGTTAGGTTAGGTTAGGTTAGGTTAGGTTAGGTTAGGTTAGGTTAGGTTAGGTTAGGTTAGGTTAGGTTAGGTTAGGTTAGGTTAGGTTAGGTTAGGTTAGGTTAGGTTAGGTTAGGTTAGGTTAGGTTAGGTTAGGTTAGGTTAGGTTAGGTTAGGTTAGGTTAGGTTAGGTTAGTTAGGTTAGGTTAGGTTAGGTTAGGTTAGGTTAGGTTAGGTTAGGTTAGGTTAGGTTAGGTTAGGTTAGGTTAGGTTAGGTTAGGTTAGGTTAGGTTAGGTTAGGTTAGGTTAGGTTAGGTTAGGTTAGGTTAGGTTAGGTTAGGTTAGGTTAGGTTAGG